>OV651813.1:72929291-73102409 GCA_927349885.1 Psylliodes chrysocephalus
TCTCTCTCTCTGTCTCTCTCTCTGTCTCTCTCTCTGTCTCTCTCTCTGTCTCTCTCTCTGTCTCTCTCTCTGTCTCTCTCTCTGTCTCTGTCTCTCTCTCTGTCTCTCTCTCTCTCTCTCTCTCTCTCTCTCTCTCTCTATCTCTCTCTATCTCTCTCTATCTCTCTCTATCTCTCTCTATCTCTCTCTATCTCTCTCTATCTCTCTCTATCTCTCTCTATCTCTCTCTATCTCTCTCTATCTCTCTCTATCTCTCTCTATCTCTCTCTATCTCTCTCTATCTCTCTCTATCTCTCTCTATCTCTCTCTCTCTCTCTCTCCTCTCTCTCCTCTCTCTCCTCTCTCTCCTCTCTCTCTCTCTCTCTCTCTCTCTCTCTCTCTCTCTCTCTCTCAGCCTCTTCAACAAATTGTTACTAAATTCAGTCAGAAATAAAATTATTTATGGACCACGGGAATTATTGAGTCTCAAAAATCTCGAGCAATTGCAAATAATCTTTGCCCTTGGACACTTATAATTCCCTTGATGCATAAATAACTATAACACCTAATCTAACTATTACACACCTAAAGTGGACATAAAATAGGAATCCGTGTGTTCTGTAAACAAAATGGACCTACCTTATAAGGACAAAAAGCGCACATCTAATAGAAAGAGTAAGTAGATAAGCAAAAGAGAGTAAAACAAAAGACGTTACTTATTTTCGATTTTAAACAATGATTGTGTCTATTAATCCTCAGTATAAGCTATTAAATAAACAAATAAATCTTGGAAGTTCTCCACTTCTGAACTGTCTTCTAAATTAAAAAAAATTATTGAATAACTTTCTTTTATAAAATATCTAGTAGCTATATTTAAAATAGTAATCAATACTACTTAAAGTAATCAATACTAACGCTACCAACATTTCAAAAAAAAAATTGCCTTTATTTAGCTTTACATCAAGGTATTTATAATGTCACTCCTGAAAATACAAACCTTGATTTGCAAAACAATTATAGAGTTTTAAGTTTTTGAGTGTTTTTATTTATTTATTTGTCTAAATACAGTGAAATTTTTACATTTTACTTTAGAATTATATTTTATTATTAAAACTGTGTATACATGTAAGAATAGAAAAGGTAGGTAGGTATATGTCCACAAAATAATAGTTTATGAAAAATATTTCATTACAATGCTTTGTGCAGACAGAGACCGCCTAAGGAGACTAGTAATGAGGTGTATAAAAGTCTAAAAATAGAATAAGTGTATGTCCCCGTGAGGATGGTTACAGAAAAAAATAGCGATACACCTCATTGTACGGACTAATAGAATAAGTGTATGTCCCCGTAAGGATGGTTACAAAAAAAATAGTGATACACCCCATTGTATGGTCTGTCCGCATAATTTTCAATTCTTTAGAAATATATGAAGATGCGAGTGTATCGAAACTTTAGTTGTATTTTCTGATTGAGCAAAAAAAACTGAAAAGGGTTTAATTCCCAGCAAAATTGACCCCCTAATTCACACAGCAGTCATGTGTCTTCTTAAGGATTGCGGGACCGGTATGTGTGTGTTGTGTGTGAGTGTGGGGGGTGCGTGTGCCAAGTCGCATGCGCACCCGTGAGGGTGCGTGTGTATGTTTGGGGTGAGAGTGCGGATGCGTGTGCGCGCCTGTGGTTGCGTGTGTGTGCGTGTGTGTGTGCGTGTGTGTATGCGTGCATGTGTTTGTGTGCGTGCGCACGTGCGCGCGCGCGCGCGTGTGTGTGTGTATATGTATGTGTGGGTCTGTGTGTGCGCGATGGCGTGAGTACGTAGGTGTGTCGGGATTATTGGTTTTGGATTTTATGTATGCCGAAACATAAAGAAGTGAAAGAATTTTGAAATGTATTCCTGAATTATTTCTCTGAAACTTGTACAACTGATACAAAAACAAAAGTATTAATTTTTTTTATCAGCGTTTGACCTAAATATACCAACATATCAACTGTACTTATTTTATAAAATAACTACGGTACTGAAATCTATTGAAGAACTAAGACTTGCACTTGGCCGAACTTTTAATATTTGCAATGTTTATTTCAATGTACTCTTATTGCACTTGTAATAAATTTATGTTTAAACTATTTTACAGGTATATTTTTGGACTGGTTCCCCGGCCCTCCCTGCCAGCGAAGACGGTTTCCAACCCATGCCTTCAGTGACAATTCGCCCGGCTGATGACGCCCACCTTCCCACAGCCAACACCTGCATTTCAAGGCTCTACATCCCCCTTTACAGCAGCAGGACTGTCTTAAGACAAAAATTACTTTTAGCTATAAAAACGAAGAATTTTGGATTCGTTTAAAATTGAATAGAAATACATGATGAAACTTGACGGAATTTTGAAGTGAAAAGTGACTGTTTAATCAAAAACTTTGTCTGTATCCATAGAATTGAGTTTTACAAAATTCGCAAATTGATTTTTGAAAATGTATTTATTTAAGATTTGTATATAGGTCGAATACAGTGGCACAACGTGAAATTTGTTTTATTATTTTGTTTTAGAAAGTCATTACTTTGTTATTTTTGTACATCCGATTTCTGCTAATAATTCATTTAATTAGTTCTGAAAATTCAAAATAAGTTAAATAACTACTGATAAAAAAAAATGCTACAAAGCTGTGGAGTAAGCTATTAAAATGCCTTAAATTAAATTGGAATTTGCAAAAACGCTGCTCCATAAAATTAACCTACAGTTTTTTCAAGTAAGTAAACAGTACAAAATGTACAAATATACAAATCCTATTTTTATTCACATTGTGGTAATGATAACTAATAAAAAAATTAAACTTTATGTTGATGTAGTTTATAGAAGAAAAATCTTAACGAATACAATATGCTAGCAATTCTTGCGCCAATATCACGGGGGTTTATATCATATGCACAATACGTAAACACGTTTCTGCGCATACTCCTCCGCGCTTGGGTGCTCTGAAGTCCGTTTTACAATAGCAAAATTGTATTAAAATGTAAAGCACATTGATTAATTTAATAACATCTCGTTCAGTAACACACAAAAAGTGTTGTTTCAAAAATTTTAATTCATATATTACAACAAACTAAAAAAAACATACCTTCACTTAGTTATTTGTACTATGTGAAGATGGCTTTCTGTCCGCTGCATGACTGCTGGCTGCCCGCTATAGCGGGCCCCGCGCGCGCTGTCAACAAATAACATCAAAATCAAACAAATGTGTGGTTATGTTATGATTTGGTTGTCGACGAAAACATGTGAGTGGAACTACTTTTATTTTTTTAGATATAAGTTATTTAGGATTATTTAAAATCAAGTAAAGGTATTTTGATGCTTTAACATGTCTTTACCAGGCAGAATTCATTATAAACGCATAATTTCTAATTGTTATAGTACATTTTATAAGACCCATTCCAAACGTAAATTTTAAGAACAAACATTTTTAAATTTCCTTCTGATATTGATCAAAGAACGGAATGGTGTCGTATTTTAAACATTCCACTTACAACCCCAATCATTATACATTATGTGAAAATCATATTTTGATACAAAATTGTTTACAAACACAAATCGTTCAAGACTGCTAAAAGATTTGCTTTACCTTGCTTTAGCATCCTCAAAACCAGATACACCAAAGATAGTAGTACTTAGTAATATTGTTATCACACCTCCAAACAGAGTCCTGTGAGGAAAAAGTTCATTTTAATAATATATACAAAATTAAAAAATGAAGCAGAATTTGAGTCAGGCCACTAGTTATGTTGCAGGGTTTATTAAGAAACTTAATAGTTTTGACTGCAAAGAGTGTAAAGTTAATTTACAGACATGTTAGAAGACCAATGATACTTTTACTTATTTTAAGGAAAGTTATGATAAAAGACGTTTTATTTATGTACAAAGAAATGTTATTGAATTTCTTTCAAAAATTCTTGAAATAGTTTCACAACTTTTGGATCATATTGATAACATAATTCAAAAAATTAAACTTTTTTGCCAGACCATGTTGATTTTAAATGGTTTAGATCAGAGGCGACTCGTGGCCTAGTCTATGAGGAGACTACTTTTAAAAGGCACACCCTATATACTTAATAAAAATATATGTCTATAAGAATTCAAAAAGCAGAAATATTACATTGTATTCTAATAGAAATATATATTTGTATAAAGTATATAGGATGAGCCAGCTTCCTCACAGACTAGGCCACAAGCCTGGTTTACATATAAAGAACATAAAACAGACGCCTTTTCTCATTTAGTTGAAACTTGTCTACTATTAATAATAAGAAAGTTATAATGATAGTATGAGGGCTGCTGCAATGTCTAAAAGACAAACAAAATGATTTGAAGTTACTGCATTTAATTTTTTTCTGTTTCAGTTTATATGGATGATTGCTTTTGTCTGATTTCCTAAGATTCAGGAAGAATTTGTTGTTTCGTTTTTTGTTTATTTTAAAAATTTATTTACTTAGGCATTAGTTTTCATATCAAGTAAATTATATAATTATTTGTTATGCAATTTCTGATTTTTGTTAACCAAAGATAGTTAATGTACCGAAATAGTAATGTAATGTTTGTGATATTAGAGCAACTTTCTTAAAGAATCATTTATAAGACGTCCGGGAGCGCCATAGTAAATAATAATAATAATAGACATTCTTGCTTTGCATAAGCTCGCTTGTATGGGGGTGAAGTGCATGAAAAATATTTTTTTGTATTGCCATCTCTTTGATATATTTTTTATTTATTTTTCTTGGAAATTTTTAGTAAATATAATTATATAAAACTTTGTATGATATTTATTTTATCCCTCATAATTATTTGTCATAGAATTTTACATTTTTATTGGGCATTTCATAATTTTTACAAACAGCTAATAAAAAAGGAAAATTTTAATTATAATTAAGAGGAAAATTTACTTAAGCAATTATCTTTTTCTAAACAATACGAAATAGAGCCACAAATATTTCTATAGTTTAATTTTACTTTTTAGTGAATGAAAAATATATACCTTCAGGTAAAAGTGAAATGTCTGTTTTTCTGGAACCACTATTCCGAAATTTGATTTAATTATTTTCTCAATTTTTGAAATCTTTATAAAAACAAAATTTTGCGATTTATTGCCATCAAAATTTGATTAAATTTTGAAAAAGTGGCTCCAGAGGAACAAATTTTAACTACACGTACATGTTTTTTATTTCACTAAAAAATTAAAAAAATTACTATCAAAATTTTGTATGGCTATATTTCGTATTAGTTAGAAAATAATTGCAAAAGTAAATTCTCCTTTAAAAAACCCGCCAATTTTCAAATTAAATATAAAATTACGGGTAACTGCATTACCGACAGAGTAAGAGTTGATGGTAATACTGCTGGTAACTACATTACCGATAGAGTAAGATTAGTTCTACTCCTCCACCCCACAGGTCGTTGCAAGCAAACATGTTGCCAAATTTCTACAAAGAAACGGCAACTCTTAATAATCCTTCCTCCATGGCCAATATCTTTGATAGTAAATTATTTTAAAATGCAATATAAATATTTAAAAAAAAATGTGATTTAGTTAATATGGAGTGATCCACAAAAAGGTTGCTTATAAATGTGTGGGATCTTTAAATCCTTTTTATCCCATCGTTAAGGAAGCGTTCAAGTATTATGTAACGAATTTGGGGGGGAGGGGGGTTTTGTAAAACGTTACGATGGGTTACAGGGGAGGGAGGGGGGTTTGAACTACGCGTTACGTAACATTATTGTTTGTTAACCCTTCAAAGAAGTCGCGTAGAGTGATTCTCACGCATTTTTTAAAACGTTTTTTTTTTGTCAAAATTACAAATGGAGTGACATAATTGTGATTTTTAGGTAAAAATAGTCACTTGGTGGTTACGTAACGTTTTACTAGGGGGGTGGGGGTGGTATAGAAAAACATTACGGTGCGTTACATGGGGGGAGGGGGGGGGGGTTAAAAATATCCAACAATTGCGTTACGTAATACTTGAACGCTCCCTAACCCATTCATAGCCACATTTTTATTTACCAAATAAAGTGGGTTTTCGGAAACATTACTGTCACTATTAAAGTCAAGGAAAAATGAAAAAAAAATACTTTATCTTAAAATTTTAGGCAGGACGGAGAAAAGTTCCATTATGGAACATGGTCATCTTGTGTATAGTAATTTTGAAAAGCACAAACTATATTGATTGTGAAAAACCTTTAAAACAGTCCAAAGGATGCATATTGGCTTGACACACACAACAAACAAAATTGGATTTTTTTTAAAAACTTTATTTCGGTTTTGTTTGAGAGTTTGTGGATAATACAATACATTTAAATTGTTAGACACATACATTTCTGGCCCTCGGTCTGCAAATGGAATCACATCTGTATATAAATTTAAATAAATAGATAAAATATCTTATAACAGGGGTGGATGGGCCCACCGCGAAACCGGGAGATTTCCCGGTGCGCCGACCTCACAACCGCCGGTCTTAACGTCGTCGGTCCTAGCACCGACAGACATCGGTCCTACCGGCGCTTGTAGGCGTCGCCGCAGTTTTTCTTTTTTTAAATTTGAAGTTACAAAAGAATTGAAAAAGAGAATTTATTGACTAATTTATTAATCTATTTATTAATGTAAGTCTATAAATAATAAATAGATGCTGAAAGCGCCCATACCCACAAAAACGTAATGTTTCATGTCACGTTGCATTTCGTTATGAGGATATGAGTTATCTAGTATCTACGCGTTCGTCTGGCCTGTGCCTCTTATTTTTATTCCAGGATCGCAAGGAACAATTATTGAGTAGAAAAAATGGGCGACGAGAGAGTTGCAATATAAAATATGTTCTTTATGTACGTTTACTTAATACCTTCTGCTTAATAACATTTCCTTTTCAAAATATAAATCTATAGTTAATGAGTTTGTAAATTTGTACCTAATTCGATATTTTTCGCAATTATTGACAAAATATCGAGTTTGCGTACAAAGTTACACATTTTCATTGCAAGCAATTTTTTGATGTTTCCGCCTAAATTGAAATTAAAGGAAATTTGTTAAAAAACACTGGTTTTATTCCGAATATTTTTTTTTTTTTTTTGGTTAAAAATGTCCTGTAAGTGAGGAAAATTGGGTACTCCTTGTAGAAATAACTTGAGATTTTGACTATAAAACGAACTGTTTTTTATTAATCACACATGAGGTACAGAGAATGTTGGTTTTGTAGATAGAACGTCCTTAATTAATACAATCAACTTGAATCCTTGCCAATTTGAACATATTCGGTTGTTTTTATAAAGTAGTATGCCATCACCATGGCAGGAAATATGAAATTTTTACAAAATGCTTTTTAAAGAGATTGAAAATTAACGTGTATCTCGACTGTTTAGTTCCAAAGCTTTTTTCTATCCAATTCGTTGTCATACCCAGTATATGTATGGGATTACTGGACCACTGAAAATGGCACGTATATTATTGCAGTCTCAATCTCCACAAGGTATTCATGAAATGTATAGAGTTTGTTATCGAAGAAGTGTCCCACGAAGGCATTTAATTTGAACTTAAATTAGGTGATAATCTGAGTAGATCAAAAATGAACCGATTGTCCGCGAATGTGTTAATAAAAAACGAAACTAACAAGTAACAGACATAAGATGGGACAGTTCACAGTTAATTTGTTTTTATTTCATATGTTACAATTAATCATGGTATTTTCTGGTTCAAATTTAACACTTTCAGCAATACTTTGTTTTGAAGTTTAAAGTAGAGGTATGTAATTTCTCTTATCTGATTTAATAATAAAAACATCACTAAGGATTCTTTCGACACACGCATTTGAAAATGGCAATACAAGTAAGAAACAAACAACTTTTTTTTTTAAATTGGGAAATAGACTGAACACAAATTGTAATAAATAAATTAGAATTGTGAGTTAGTGCCTAAGTATTATATAAATTAATGAAATAAATTGTAAATAGTGTGTTTTAAATAAACTATAAATTGAAAAAAACAAATTTTGGTTTAGCAAAAACTGAAATTTCAAAGCTCTCTAAATTCCTTATTACCCATATAGCATTTAAAATGGTCTTTGAAATAGTTGTTTGTTTTTATATTATCTTTCGAATGTCTTAAATTAGTTTTCGAAAAAAATACATTTTGGTTCGGCAATAAAAATTCTGAAATTTCAAAGATCTCTGAATCTTTTATAACCCATATATTTAAAATGGTATTTGAAAGAATTGTTTTTGTTTTTTCATTATGTTTCGAATAACCTAAATAAATTTTTGAAAAAAAAAACAAATTTTGGTTTAGCAATAATAACTGAAATTTCAAAGGTCTCTAAATCCATTATTACCCATATAGCATTTAAAATGTTATTTAAAAAAGCTGTTTGTTTTTATATTATCTTTCGAATGCCTAAATGAATTTTCGAAACAAATACATTTTGTTTCAGCAATAAAAACTTTGTGAAATTTCAAAGGTCTCTAAAATCCCTTTTTACCCATATAGAATTTAAAATGGCATTTAAACAAGTTGTTAGTTTTTTTTTTATTATCTTTTGAATGGCCTAAATGGACTTTCAAAAAAGATACATTTTGGTTCAGCAATAAAATTCTGAAATTTCAAAGATCTCTGAATCTCTTATAACCCATATAGCATTTAAAATAGTATTTGAAAGAATTTTTTTATTATGTTTCGAATGGCTTAAATAAATTTTTGAGAAAAACAAATTTTGGTTCAGCAATAAAAACTGAAATTTCAAAACTCTAAATCCCTTATTACCCATATAGCATTTAAAATGGTATTTGAAAAAATTGTTTTTTTTTATTATGTTTCGAAAGGCCTTAATAAATTTTTGAAAAAAACAAATTTTGGTTCAGCAATAAAAACTGAAATTTTAAAGCTCCCTAAATCCCTTATTACCCATATAGCATTTAAAATGGCATTTAAACAAGTTGTTAGTTTTTTTTATTATCTTTTGAATGGCCTAAATAAACTTAAAAAAAAATACATTTTGGTTCAGCAATAAAAACTCTGAAATTTCAAAGATCTCTAAATCACATATAGCTTTTAAAATGTTATGTGAAAGTTGTTTGTTTTTATATTATCTTTCGAATGTCTTAAATTAGTTTTCGAAAAAAATACATTTTGGTTCAGCAATAAAAAGTCTGAAATTTCAAAGGTCTCTAAATCCCTTATTACCCATATAGCATTTGAAATGGTTTTTAAAAAAGTTGTTTGTTTCGAATAACCTAGATGAATTTTCGAAAAAAATACATTTTGGATCAGCAATAAAAAATCTGAAATTTCAAAGATCTCTGAATCCCTTATAACCCATAGACCATTTAAAATGGTATCTAAAAAAATTGTTTGTTTTTCTATTATTTCGAATCGCCTAAATGAACTTTCGAAAAAAACACATTTTGGTTCAGCAATAAAAACTCTGAAATTTCAAAGGTCTCTAAATCCCTTATTACCCATATATCATTTAAAATGGCATCTAAACAAGTTGTTAGTTTTTTTTTATTATCTTTAGAATAACCTAAATGAATTTTCGAAGAAAATACATTTTGGTTCAGCAATAAAAATTCTGAAATTTTAAAGATCTCTGAATCCCTTATAACCCATAGAGCATTTAATATGGAATCTGAAAAAAAATATTGTTTTTTATTATGTTTCGAATTGCCTAAATACATTTTTGAAAAAAACAAATTTTGGTTCAGCAATAAAAACTGAAATTTCAAAACTCTCAAATCCCTTATTACCCATATAGCATTTAAAATGGTATTTAATAAAATTGTGTTTTTATTATGTTTCGAATGGTCTAAATAAATTTTGGAAAAAACCAATATTGGTTCAGCAATAAAAACTGAAATTTTAAAGCTCTCTAAATCCCTTATTACCCATATAGCATTTAAAATGTTATTTAAAAAAGTTGTTTTGTTTTTATATTATCTTTCGAATCGCCTAAATGAACTATCGAAAAAAACACAATGTTATTTAATATGGTATTTGAAAAACAAATTGTTTTTTTATTATGTTTCGAATTGCCTAAATACATTTTTGAAAAAAACAAATTTTGGTTCAGCAATAAAAACTGAAATTTTAAAGCTCTTTAAATCCCTTATTACCCATATAGCATTTAAAATGTTATTTAAAAAAGTTGTTTTGTTTTTATATTATCTTTCGAATAACCTAAATGAATTTTCGAAGAAAATACATTTTGGTTCAGCAATAAAAAATCTGAAATTTCAAAGATCTCTGAATCCCTTATAGCCCATAGTATCTAATATGGTATTTGAAAAAAAAATTGTTTTTATTATATTTCGAATTGCCTAAATACATTTTTGAAAAAAACAAATTTTGGTTCAGCAATAAAAACTGAAATTTTAAAGCTCTCTAAATCCCATAGAGCTTTTAAAATGTTATTTAAAAAAATTGTTTGTTTTTATATTATCTTTTGAATGGCCTAAATGAACTTCCAAAAAAATACATTTTGGTTCAGCAATAAAAACTCTGAACTTTCAAAGATCTCTAAATCCCATATAGCTTTTAAAATGTTATTTGAAAGAGTTGTTTGTTTTTATATTATCTTTCGAATGGCCTAAATGAATTTTCGAAACAAATACATTTTGTTTCAGCAATAAAAACTTTGAAATTTCAAAGGTCTCTAAAATCCCTTTTTACCCATATAGAATTTAAAATGGCATTTAAACAAGTTGTTAGTTTTTTTTTTATTATCTTTTGAATGGCCTAAATGGACTTTCAAAAAAGATACATTTTGGTTCAGCAATAAAATTCTGAAATTTCAAAGATCTCTGAATCTCTTATAACCCATATAGCATTTAAAATAGTATTTGAAAGAATTTTTTTATTATGTTTCGAATGGCTTAAATAAATTTTTGAGAAAAACAAATTTTGGTTCAGCAATAAAAACTGAAATTTCAAAACTCTAAATCCCTTATTACCCATATAGCATTTAAAATGGTATTTGAAAAAATTGTTTTTTTTATTATGTTTCGAAAGGCCTTAATAAATTTTTGAAAAAAACAAATTTTGGTTCAGCAATAAAAAATCTGAAATTTCAAAGCTCCCTAAATCCCTATTACCCATATAGCATTTAAAATGGCATTTAAACAAGTTGTTAGTTTTTTTTATTATCTTTTGAATGGCCTAAATAAACTTAAAAAAAAAATACATTTTGGTTCAGCAATAAAAACTCTGAAATTTCAAAGATCTCTAAATCACATATAGCTTTTAAAATGTTATGTGAAAGTTGTTTGTTTTTATATTATCTTTCGAATGTCTTAAATTAGTTTTCGAAAAAAATACATTTTGGTTCAGCAATAAAAAGTCTGAAATTTCAAAGGTCTCTAAATCCCTTATTACCCATATAGCATTTGAAATAGTTTTTAAAAAAGTTGTTTGTTTCGAATAACCTAGATGAATTTTCGAAAAAAATACATTTTGGATCAGCAATAAAAAATCTGAAATTTCAAAGATCTCTGAATCCCTTATAACCCATAGACCATTTAAAATGGTATCTAAAAAAATTGTTTGTTTTTCTATTATTTCGAATCGCCTAAATGAACTTTCGAAAAAAACACATTTTGGTTCAACAATAAAAACTCTGAAATTTCAAAGGTCTCTAAATCCCTTATTACCCATATATCATTTAAAATGGCATCTAAACAAGTTGTTAGTTTTTTTTTATTATCTTTAGAATAACCTAAATGGATTTTCGAAGAAAATACATTTTGGTTCAGCAATAAAAATTCTGAAATTTTAAAGATCTCTGAATCCCTTATAACCCATAGAGCATTTAATATGGAATCTGAAAAAAAATATTGTTTTTTATTATGTTTCGAATTGCCTAAATACATTTTTGAAAAAAACAAATTTTGGTTCAGCAATAAAAACTGAAATTTCAAAACTCTCAAATCCCTTATTACCCATATAGCATTTAAAATGGTATTTAATAAAATTGTGTTTTTATTGTTTCGAATGGTCTAAATAAATTTTGGAAAAAACCAATATTGGTTCAGCAATAAAAACTGAAATTTTAAAGCTCTCTAAATCCCTTATTACCCATATAGCATTTAAAATGTTATTTAAAAAAGTTGTTTTGTTTTTATATTATCTTTCGAATCGCCTAAATGAACTTTCGAAAAAAACACAATGTTATTTAATATGGTATTTGAAAAACAAATTGTTTTTTTATTATGTTTCGAATTGCCTAAATACATTTTTGAAAAAAACAAATTTTGGTTCAGCAATAAAAACTGAAATTTTAAAGCTCTCTAAATCCCTTATTACCCATATAGCATTTAAAATGTTATTTAAAAAAGTTGTTTTGTTTTTATATTATCTTTCGAATAACCTAAATGAATTTTCGAAGAAAATACATTTTGGTTCAGCAATAAAAAATCTGAAATTTCAAAGATCTCTGAATCCCTTATAACCCATAGCATTTAATATGGTATTTGAAAAAAAAATTGTTTTTTTATTATATTTCGAATTGCCTAAATACATTTTTGAAAAAAACAAATTTTGGTTCAGCAATAAAAACTGAAATTTTAAAGCTCTCTAAATCCCATAGAGCTTTTAAAATGTTATTTAAAAAAATTGTTTGTTTTTATATTATCTTTTGAATGGCCTAAATGAACTTCCAAAAAAATACATTTTGGTTCAGCAATAAAAACTCTGAACTTTCAAAGATCTCTAAATCCCATATAGCTTTTAAAATGTTATTTGAAAGAGTTGTTTGTTTTTATATTATCTTTCGAATGACCTAAATGAATTTTCGAAACAAATACATTTTGGTTCAGCAATAAAAACTCTGAAATTTAAAAGATCTCTAAATCCCTTATAACCCATATAGTATTTAAAATTTTATTTAAAAAAGTTGTTTGTTTTTATATTATCTTTCGAATGACCTAAATGAATTTTCGGAACAAATTCATTTTGGTTCAGCAATAAAAAATCTGAAATTTCAAAGATCTCTGAATCCCTTATAACCCATAGAGCATTTAATATGGTATCTGAAAAAAAAAAAATTGTTTTTTTATTATGTTTCGAATTGCCTAAATACATTTTTGAAAAAAAATTTTGGTTCAGCAATAAAAACTGACTCTCTAAATCCCTTATTACCCATATAGCATTTAAAATGGTATTTAATAAAATTGTGTTTTTATTATGTTTCGAATGGTCTAAATAAATTTTGGAAAAAACCAATATTGGTTCAGCAATAAAAACTCTGAAATTTTAAAGCTCTCTAAATGCCTTATTACCCATATAGCATTAGTAGTATAGCAAGCGGGAACCTGGGACCGATGGTAACATGTCCATCCAGTTCTACAAGATACCATCCACTTCTAGTCAAAGAAGTGACGATGCAGCCGAAGAATCGCCGAAGAATCGTCAATGACCAGAAGGGGTAGTAGTAGAGGAGTGTTCTTCAAGATACCATCCACTTCTAGTCAAAGAAGTGACGATGCAGCCGAAGAATCGCCAAAGAATCGCCAAAGAAAATACATTTTGGTTCAGCAATAAAAACTCTGAAATTTCAAAGATCTCTAAATCCCATATAGCTTTTAAAATGTTATTTGAAAGAGTTGTTTTGTTTTTATATTATCTTTAGAATAACCTAAATGAATTTTCGAAGAAAATACATTTTGGTTCAGCAATAAAAATTCTGAAATTTCAAAGATCTCTGAATCCCTTATAACCCATAGAGCATTTAATATGGAATCTGAAAAAAAATATTGTTTTTTATTATGTTTCGAATTGCCTAAATACATTTTTGAAAAAAACAAATTTTGGTTCAGCAATAAAAACTGAAATTTCAAAACTCTCAAATCCCTTATTACCCATATAGCATTTAAAATGGTATTAATAAAATTGTGTTTTTATTATGTTTCGAATGGTCTAAATAAATTTTGGAAAAAAACAATATTGGTTCAGCAATAAAAAGAGGTAGTAGTAGAGGAGTGTTCTTCAAGATACCATCCACTTCTAGTCAAAGAAGTGACGATGCAGCCGAAGAATCGCCAAAGAATGATCATTGACCAGAAGAGGTAGTAGTAGAGGAGTGTTCTTCAAGATACCATCCACTTCTAGCCGAAGAAGTGATGACGCGGCCGAAGAATCGCCAAAGAATGATCATTGACCAGAAGAGGTAGTAGTAGAGGAGTGTTCTTCAAGATACCATCCACTTCTAGCCGAAGAAGTGATGACGCGGCCGAAGAATCGTCAATGACCAGAAGGGGTAGTAGTAGAGTGTGATAGAAGAAAAATAAGAGACGTATAAAATGTTTTGTGGTATTAGGCGAACAGAAAATTTAGAAAGTAAATGATTGCACCAAATGTTTAACTTTAAAAATTTTTGTTAGATGGTGGTGGTAGATACTGATGAGACTAGCCTAGCCGAGCCTCTACTCAACAGTAGAGCCTGGCCTGATGAAATGACACACAAAAGTATTTGTTAAAAAAAAAAAATGTATTTAAAAACTTTGCAATTATTTTTCTTATACTCGTAATGTACGACAATAATATTTAAATTAAGGTACCACATGTTTAATTTATGTCGCTTCCAGTTTGCAGTAGAAAACAATAGAGAATAAAAATAAAAAAAAAAAATCATATCTACTGTTTGTACAATTGACTATCTATTGACGTATTCTTGCATTCATTCACTTTTAGTTTGTAATAGTAAACAATAGAAAATAATGTATGGTAAAATTCATATTTGTGCCTATTGTTTAAGAAATTACAATTGAAATTAATTTTTACGACCTAACAAAATGAAACACACAATTTGATACTTATTTTTTTATTTATTATTCACAAATTAAAAAAAACTGTAAAAACTAGTTTTAATTATTAATATATATGTAACAAATTTTGGACAATGAGATATACGTATTTTCAATATCGTGATAAAAATCTGTTGTGTTTTCCCACCAATAATCTCGGTAAGATATAGAGTGATTCTGAAATTGTTCGAGTGAATGATATTCACAAAACATTTGTCCCTTGAATGGCACTATAGGATAGAAGTGTTTATTTGAACCTACAATGTGTCCACAATTATACTTTTTTCCTTTATCTTCACATGTTATGATAGAATCTAAAAGATAATTATAGATAATAATTATATTAATAAAGAAAATGTAGTTTTTTACCTGAAGATATTAACTTAATGGAGATGGCACGCAGATTAACGCTGAAGAGAAAATCATGCTCGGTATCATTGTCAAAAAGGCATTAACATTAATCTCTGCTATTATTGGCCCGCTTTAAACAAGTCAAACGGCACTATTATGAAGGAAATGTGACGTAGGTTAACGTTGAAGAGAAAGAACATACCAGAAGGGTCTAAAACATATCTTTATTTCTAATGGTCCGATTCGAACGGTGCAAACGGCATTCGGCGTGAACTGTCATCCAGCTGTCAGTTCCAACGAAAGAATTGCCATCAAAGACACAGGGGCATTAACGGATCGTTGTTGTTGATGTTTACCTTGAACTGTTATCTAGCTGGCTATCATATCATTACTACCGGTATCCCACCATCTTTCATATTTCCCATTCTCATGATTTTTGAAAGGGAAATGACACGTGTCATACTAATAATGAATTTGCCAATCGTTATGTTTTATTGGCACTTTTTGAATTAATGTCTACGATTTCTTTAATTTTTGAGTATGTAATGTAATGCAACATGGTTATAATAAATATGTCATTTAAACGGCATTTTAAAATTGATGACGAGCTAGAACTACGTGTGATACATCAAATATGGGGGGGCATATTTTGTGGTGAGGGTATAAGTTATTATTTAGTTGAATAAAGTAAATAGGTGCTTCTATATTCAGTATTGAGATGTCTAGCAAAGAGAATAGACGTAGAATTGAAGAGTTTGGTATAAAAGTTCAAAAACTTAGAAGAGACATAAAATTATATGAGGATAAAAAACAAGTTTTAAGAGATTTGACAAATTTAAGTCTTTGGGATAAAGTCTTTGAGATATATCATCCTAATCAGTATCCACTTAGAAGAATCCAACCGACGCAAATATGGCCAACTTAAAAGGCTAATTTCATTATACTTACGGCTATATTAAATAACGTACTGTATACCAATGTACCGTTGGGCGTACAACAATTGACGATACGTTTTGATAATCAAACGGAATGGCGAAAGATGAATTTCTCGGTGGTAAATAATATGAAGCTAAATATGTTTTCCATAGCAATCGATGAAGCAAAGAGATACAAATTAAAATTGATTTTTAATGATGGTACTGAAGGAGAATTCAAAGATTGGCATGCTGTTACGACTCCACCACCACCACCCATCGATTTGAGTGGCATGTCTAAATATTCTAAATTATATGTAGTTAGTTGTATAACACTATCATCTACTTTGTTTATAATATTGAAAATTATTGTAAAAATTGTAAATAAAAAATTTTATTCTTGTAAAACGAAAATAAATACATGAAATTAATAAGGGGGTTTCAATTAAAAAACCTTTTTTCTTTTATAATCATTTATTAATAACAAAAAAAAATTACAAAGGTATGCAATTAAGAAACCATTGGCGTAGACTTTCGACGTTCTTCTGGGTACATTTAAATGATCCATTGGCGTGGTACATGCAGGTTTTGGAGTCACTACTGAATTTTTCTGTTGCACACGGGGTTCCATCGAACTTGTATACATCTACTATTACAGGAAATATTCCAAACACATGACACTTTTTTAGTAAAAAATCAGCTTTTTCACTTCCCGAACGTAGATACAATCAGCATGGTTTAGTAAATATGTTTCCAAAATCGAGTTTAACTTGGAATAATTCACGTCTCCAGAGGAATAGTTGACTCCATGAATATGTTTCTCAACATATCTAGCGCTAATGCTATCAGAAGCATTTAGGTTAGAATAAGGTATAGGCGGTGTGAACAAAACGTGGTAATATTTATAACCAATTGCAATACTCAACTCCTTCGGATGAAAAATACCGTTGATGCAAAAGCCTTGGATGTCAACGAATGCGATCCTCATGATGACAGAAATGAGACTGAACATATTATTATTATATAATACTCTTAACTACTTCCGTAAGAGGATGATATTCCATCAAACGATCATGAATTACGATGCAATATGCTTTGGTATTAGCGGGGAATCCTGTATCTGCTTCTATTTCCAATTTTACGTCAACCGTAGAAGATTTAATGGTCTCTTCCTGCTTTGAACAATCAATCACAAATAATGCATAGCGTTTGAACGCTTCATAGTGTAGAAGAGCAGTTTTCGGTGTACCGGTTCTATAGTTTGGATTAAATTCTGTGTAGTTGTAGTGAGCAATGGCATAGTCGTCTTCTTTAAAATCTAAACGCATTCGTTCGTTAGGCCAATATTCTCCGTTCAGAGATACTCTAACGCTAGTTAGGTTAACATTATCAAATTTAGTGGGGTTGCTAGTTAGTTTATTCCGCTTGTCAGTTTGGAAGCAAACTATTATATATCGTGGACGCTCTACGGCAGCACCAGTCTTTACAGCCCAAATTTCTCGTTTAGAATCTCTTGTTATTGATGGTAGTTCATTTAATTCCCAGTTTCTAAACGGAATCAATATAGGTTGATCATTTTTGATGGGTTCCATTATCCTTATTTTAATTTCATCATTAGGAAAGATATGTTTAATTTTTACTTCCATACTTTCAATAATCAATTTAACAGTTGTAGAGGTCACACCACTACCTCCGGTTATAGGCTGCTCCGTCACAATGACACAATCATTATCGTTACGTGATCGAACTAAACGAAATGTTTGTCTACCATAGGTAATCATAGGATAATCATTGAAAACGTTGAAAATGTGTTTAAGAGGCATAAGCAAATTGAAATGTTTTGAACCATTAAGAAGCGGGTTATCAGGATAATTCCATCCCGCAATACTCATGAAACGACTGTCTTCCGGTTCATAGCATGTTAAGGCTCGTACGGTGCTTACGATTCCAGGATCTCTAACGACTTCTATTTCTCGAGAGCATTCGCTGTAGGAACAGCTATCGAAGAGGAACGCTCCAAAGTTGGTTGCTAATTCAACTTTTCCGGCACCAGTAATTTCCAATTTTCCTTTAATTTCCAATAGAGAATCATGCATCGCAAAAAATGCATCGGATTGATTTATGATAAATTCAATGACGTCGCTATTGTTGAACGATTTAACGTATGCAGTGTAGGTTCGATATTCTTCTTTTCTAATTGTATCATCAAATCGTGGTTTTTTATGAAGGTTAAATTTTGGATCAATGATATCGTCATCAAATCGCTGACTTTTTTGAATACTATAGGATGATTCATCATCATCATCATCATCATCATCATCATCGGTCCTGCGTTTTACCATTTCGTTTAGGTTTTAATCCAATCGATTTAAGAAATAATATGTTTTGTGTAGAGATACGTTCAACGACTTGTCGCTGAGGAAATCTGGTTGGAACTGACGATGTCACGTATGCAGAAGTGTTTATAACTAAACCCATTTAACGTTCTTGTAATTCTAAATGAAGAGTACTTAGTTCACCACGAAAATTTACGGGCCTTTGCTCTTGATCAAGCGCCACAACTGTTATGTTTGTTATTTCTCTGCTACTGCTTACAGGTAAGTATATCGGGTTATGAGGACGTTCTATAATCTGATATCCAGGATTTTCAATTATTGGGAACTCGTATATTGAATGTGTAGGTCTATCTTCGTAGAAAGCTCCTTCAGTAATGTTACAATCAAAGTGTATGCTAGATACTTTTATAATGTTTACAGGTAGATCCGATGCATACTTTCGGCCTGGAGCAAGAATTGTCTTGGAAAATCCTAAAATATTACCAAGACTATCGTCCTCTACAAATGATATAGCATGATTTTGACTATATATTTCACACTTGAGGGTATTGTTATTCGGTTGCAATGAAAACTCGTCAATGGTGTTTGTCTGTAACTCAAGGTCATTCTTTATATATTTTTCAATATCTGTAATTTCATAGCACCCCGTAGGAATTGGGATGGTCTTTAATTTTTTTCGATTATTATTTTCATAATAGTAAAACTTCTCTCCATCAATATTGGGTATCGAATTGTACGAACAGAACCCCAACAATCCTAGAAAATATGAATTTTCAGGATTTAATATGATAGGGGTCTGCGGAACGAATGAGAACTCGTTAGTGGTACTTGTTAAAGTTAACAACATGACTGATGTAGAATGAGTGATGTAAGGATTTTTATATATACACATTTATAATTTTTTATTCATTTATTTTTTAAAATAATAATTACAAGCGTGACAATCAGCCTGCGCATCTGCAGGCCCATCAAAGTGAGTTTGAGCGTCAGGTCTATTATAATGTACGTAACAAGGTAAACGAATTTGTAAATTAAAATTACATTTATATTTATTAGGTAACTTGTGCCAAACATCCAACAATTCTCCAGGTCTAACGTGCCGTATCAAATAGTCGACAGGAAGTATGCTTAGTTCATCTTCTTTAAGGGATTGCAGCGTCCTTTTTCCGTCTATGTACGCTAGTATGGCCTCCATTGTACAGAAACTTTAAACATAAATGACCACAATTAATTTGGTTATAAGTTTGATATGGATCATCGTTGTAAAATATTTTTGCTTTACCTAAATAACGAACAAGTTCTTTCGGTGGCTTTAGATTACCGAATGAATCAAAATAGTCTACGGTATCGTTTATCTTTCTATAAGCTACCCAATGAGTTCCTTGATTTCTCGACGTATCTAAATTTAAAATGGCGGATTCTTTTTGGTGAGATGTCTTTGGTAAAGTGTCTCTCATGAAAACTCCACGAAAATATGGTATTTTTAAACGTTTAGCATACGAAATCAAGTCTTTATCATATAGAGGTCTAGAGGGTAGCTTCAACGGTAGTTTTTTTGTTTCTTTAAAAATAATCCCAATCCTCCTTTTGCGTTTTTTCGTAAATATAATCCTTTACCAATAGATTCCATAGCTCTATTATGTCTTTGATCTTCTTCAAGTTTCTTCTGAGCATTCTTGGCATCGATGACTGTCTTGGCGATTCCGGCCGCGCCTCCTGATAACGCACCAAGAGCTGATAGACCAGCAAATAATGGAATCAAAGGAAGGAATCCTCCGCTCTTTGGAATCGGAATTATCCTAGGAATTCTAACACTTTTTCGTCCTCCAGATTTTTTAATTAACATTCGTGCTACTTTCAACGCATGAGCGGCTGACTTTTTCAGATCCGATGAAGGATTCTTCTTCAAAGATTTTCCTACTTTTCCTGTAATCGCTCCTAACCCAAGTTTTCGTTTAGCCACTTTAAGCATCCAAGCAACAGCTTGGTCGCCTAATCCTGCACCCATTTTACGTTTAGCCTTCATTCCTGTAGTAACAAGCCAAGCGGCTGATTTTTCACCAAAAGTCGCGTCCTTCGACTTAACGCGTTCCCAAGCTTTGTTTTCAAGTTCCCAATCGGCCTTATGGCGTTCGTCTAGAGACTGATTCTTAGAATATGCAATATCGTGTGCTTTACATGCAGTATCCAAAGGATTAATGCCAGGATCACCACGCGCAAGACGTTTTTGTAATTTAGTACCGGGTCCACAGTATCGATAGCCTGGAAAATGAAGTTCGAACGGTAACTTGTTGATAATAGTATTGAGAACACCTTGTCCCTCGTACACCAACATTTAGAATGATGTATACTTTAACGAATTTGCTTATATATAGGGTATCGCAATAAAATTCCGATAAACGATGAAGGTAGTTCAACAGGCTCAGACGTTGCCCATAAGCAACTTAGATTTTAATACGGAAAAAACTGAAAGTAAACATGGGAAATTATTACCTAATTCGTTTCGTGCTATTATATGTGGACCTAGTGGATGCGGGAAAACGAACGCAATGATGGCGCTTCTTTACGACCCGAATGGAGCTAAATTCAAAAATGTTTATGTTTATTCAAAATCATTGTACCAACCAAAGTACCAATTGCTGAAAGAAGTTTTATCTGGTATGAAGGAGGTGGGTTATTTCCCATTCAAAGACAACGAAGAAATTCTAAGTCCCAACGATGCTAAACCAAATTCAATATTCATATTTGATGATGTAGCATGCGATGGGCAGCAGAAAATTCGTGAATATTACTCCATGTGTCGACACAAAGATATTGATGCTGCATATCTCTGTCAAACTTACTCTAAAGTTCCAAAACAGATGGTGAGAGATAACTGTAACGTAATTGTGGTATTTAAACAGGATGAGATTAACCTTAAACATATTTTTGACGAACACGTATCGCCTGACATGTCCTTTGATGATTTCAAAAAGGTATGTTCTGAATGTTGGAACGATCGATACGGCACTCTTGTAATCGCAAAAGACTTTGATCTTAACGATGGCCGATATCGTAAGGGTTTTGATAAATATATAAAAATGTAGGTGTCATACGTTACTCATTACTTAACGCCAAGATGTCAACGGATGCAGCTCGCAAACGAAAAATTGCCGAACTTAGACGTTCTATTCGAAGAAAGTACTTGGCTCTGAAACTAGGTCGAACGGAGGAGGATGAATCTATTAATAGATTATTTAAACCAATTGCCGAACCTCTGAGAAACATTCAAAAAAATTCAAATAACTTTGGAATTAAAAACGTGTCAAAGATCGAGCCGAAAACAGAGTTACCAAATCAGCAGGATTTCTCTTTGTCTCATTTCGATCCGCAAACAGTCTCATCACCACACCAAAAAATAAAAAACATATCGATAGACACTATAGCTGAAGATGATGGAGGTAGTACCCGTGAAGAATTTAGCGAAGTTGATGAACCTGAACATTCTGAAGAACGGATGGCACCAGTAGTAGTTGAGCAATACCTTGAACAGTATCCGCCAATGAGTCAACCATACATTCAAGATTTTTGGAATAAAAATGATAAAATTGATACCGTGTATGGTCCTATTTATGAACCTGGAAACGATTGGTGGTATTTAGGTGACAAGCGCATAGACTTTGACAAAAACATGGGAAGTATAAAAATCCTAAGTTCTGATGGAAAGTGGTATTATGCAAAGGGAACACCAGGATTATATCAGCTTATTTTCTACAATGATCCTAGTTATACAAAGGAGGATTTGACCCCCTATAAACAATTCTTAGAAATGTCTAAGGTACACCGAAATTCTTTAGGAAATTTGAAAGGTACAAAGAGAGACAAATATTTTAATATAATAAAACCTATGTTTATACATGCTGGTAAAGGGATCGTCAAGTACTCTGGTAAAGGTTATACGATTGAAAATAAAAACCAATTAATTTACAATAAGAAGCCTATAGAATATGTTTATTGGGATGATCCCAACGAACTTTGCGATCGATTGAAGTTGTTGATGGCTTCGAAGAATGCTGGAAATACTTCGGTAAACAACGAAATCGTCAGCATAATCGACGAACTTCGAGAAGCAGATATCATATATTAGAGTACATTACATATTATAATCATTTTCATCATGAGTCTCGATAAGTTTGGACGTAGACAAAGTTCTAAGGCGGTGGAACAATTGCTTAAATTAAGGCAGTTGGAAAACAGTTTTAAAAATAATTATAGCATAAACAAAGTAACACTGGACAAGTTAAATGACAGTGTAAACGTTATCACGGATAAAACTATAGACCTTGAAACATTCATATCGAGAAATCCACCTACAGCAGGTAAACATATGGCAACCAAAAAATACGTAGATGATGCGATTAAAACAAACAAAGGATTCCTTCGAAGTGATATAGCAAAAATTAAAACTGACACAGACGACGAATATAATGCTAAAATACAATCACTTAATACAGTTTTCGAAAAGATTGAAAAAACGTTGACGCCTCTACGTTCTGATATAATTCAAATCCAAAATCAATTACAACACCTATATAATGAAGATCTGAAAAAATTACGTGATGAGTTTTTGATTAAAATTACCGATATTACAAATTTAATGTCAAAAAATATTAAGCAGCTTAACAATCAAATTAATACAGTTCCAAATGACGTAATTGATGATGTAAAAAAAGAGGTAGGATTATTACAAAAAAATCTAAATGGTATTAATCAAATTACAAAAACTAATGAAAATAAACTAAAAGTATTACAAAACACTTTACAAAGCACCAATCAGATAACGAAAACCAATGAAAAGGACTTATTATTACTACGTGAAACTGCAAATGTACAATTTTCAGAAATTGACTTAAATATCAACGATTTACAATCCCGTATTACTAAACTAACTGCAACACCTTAATTTACATCAGTCATCATGTCAAAGGAAAAGATTCAACTTGTTAACGAGTTGCATCGACCTGCTCGTAAAAACTATCCTAGACGTCGTACAATTATTAAAGGTTTGGATGATCTATGGCAAATGGATTTGGCTGAAATGCGTCCTTATGCGCATCAAAATAAAAATTTCAAAATGATTATGGTTATAATAGACTGTTTTTCAAAATGTATGTGGACCCGCCCACTTAAGACAAAGACAGGTGAGGAAATAACGAAAGCTTTTACCGATGTTCTCGCTCATTCCAAAAGAATACCGAAAAATTTGCAAACAGATCAAGGAACCGAATTTTTCAATACAAAATTCCAAAATTTAATGAAAAAATACAACATTAATCATTATAATTCATACAGTGTTGTCAAAGCTGCAATTGCCGAAAGAGCAATAAAAACTTTAAAATCGAAATTATATAAATACTTTAGTTTAGTTGGAACATACAAGTGGCTTGACGCCTTACCTAACCTGAAAAAGAATATAATGAAACAAAACATAGAACGATTGGATGTAAGCCTATGCAGGTAAACAAGACAAACGAAAAATATATTTTGAAACAAAAATATTCTCACTTGAAAATTGCAGGGCTTAGAAAACTTAAAGTTGGCGACCATTGTACGCATTAGTAAAGCGAAACACGTTTTCGAAAAAGGCTATACGCCCAATTGGACTACAGAATTATTTAAAGTTGTAAAATGTAAGATAACCAATCCCGCTACGTATCTTCTCGAGGACATGGAGGGTGCACCAATCAAAGGCGCATTCTACGAAGAAGAATTACAGAAAACCGCAAATCCTGATATCTACTTGGTGGAGAAGATTCTTAAACGCAAAGGAAATAAAATGTACGTTAAATGGTTGGGGCTAAAAGGTAACAGTTGGATCAAAAACGATGATTTTGTATAGGTTCACGAACAAATTTCTACGGGCCTACGTCAGTCGAAACCGGATGTTGGGTAGTGGGGGCAATAAATAGGAGCAGCATTGTCAGTTTGTACTTTAGTAATCATGTGTAGTCAAGACAGCGGTATCGAAGTATTAGTCGAGAGTGAAATGTCCGATAGTGATATGGATGATATTGATGCTGAACTCGATCAATTTTTCGAAACGCTTAGGCGACAACCTTCTGAAGAACTTGACAAAATTGCACAATCCTATGAAGATGCTGCAAAACGTGAGATGCATTACTTACTTCAAACCACATATATGTTATCAGGATACGACATTCGATGCGTTATAAGTCCAGCGAGATTGTTTACTCCAGCAATCATTTTAGCTCAACACTTTAGGTCTACTAAAATATCTTTTGGAACTTTCGAATGGGCTCTTTTTGTTGATATTCTCAGACAAAAGATGAATGATTTTTTCGAGGAAGACTTGCCTACGTATCCAGACGAGTATGACCCCATAACGTTTTCATGTGACGATTTTTGTATGATTACGCAACTGGTTTATGACGACATCAAATTCTTGGTTGTGAAGAAACATGGCGTTGAATACAGGAAATTCTTGAAATTAACAAACAATTGGTATCCAATAGAGTGGTTGCACTAGAAGGCTTATATTACAATAATATTATTGATTTTTGTAAAACATGTGATTACCCATTACAAATTTTATGCTCAATGTGTGATATACTTCCAAATGATTTGTTAAACCATGCTTTTTAAGGGAGTACATTCATTTTTATAAAATTTCTGTAATTAATGATTTAAATAAATGATTTTATGAAAACTGGTTTTCTTTTATATATTGTATGGTAAGTGTTCATTATCATTCAAAATGTTTAAGAATACAGACGTGCTTTCTTTGTTCTTTCTTGCTGCTGCTGCTGCTACAACTCAAGATGAGGCTTTGACATATTTACAACATGGTCTTACTGATATTACTAGTGCATTGATAGATTTTCAAGAAACCAATAATCTTCCGGTCGATGGAAAATTAAACAAAGAAACCGTTCGTTTAATAAATAGACCTAGATGTACTCAGGGTGATAATTCTTTTACTGTGCATTCCAAATGGAACAAAAAACATTTAAAGTGGTACTTTCCTCAAGCGGGACGGCATACAAGGTATTTTGAAATAGCTAAGAAGGCTTTTGATATATGGGCGCAGAATACTACTCTAACATTTGAAAATGTTCGCATACCTAATCCAAGCGCAGATATTGCGATTTTCGTTACAAAAAGGAATCATAACACTCGCTTTAATTGTCAAGGAAATCATGAATGTACATTTAAGTTTGATGGTCCAGGAGGAGAACTCGCTCACTCGTATTTTCCTAGTAATGACACATGCATCGAGATTCATATTGATGAAGAAGAACCGTGGTATATAGGAGATGGAAAAACACCTGAAGAACAATACAACTTATTTATGGTGCTTGTTCATGAAATTGGGCATGCACTTGGTTTAGGGCATAGTAGTAATAAAAATGCAATTATGTATCCTTGGTATCAAGAAGAAAATAGACCACTCGATGAAGATGATGTATAGGCATGGAATCCTTGTATGGAAGTCGACAAAAATTTGCTAAAATTCCTCCAAATATTTTTAAAATGATGACTGAAACCGCTACAAAACCTGCCACAACTAAAAAACCAACCACCACCACAACTATAAAACCAACCACCATCGAGACGTCAAAAATACCACACTAAATCACACACAACTACAGCTACAACGGAGTCAAATATATTGTCCAACATTCCATCGCAAAAATCGTCTACAAATTTATGTAATATTAAAATACCTAACTTCATGTTTTTAGCAACGGCAGAAAGCTTTCCTAGTTATCGAATGTATGTAGGCCACGAAAGTTTTTTGTGGAAATTAGAGTAAAATGATATACATATTCCACTCACATCAGAACTTATTACCGATTATCTTCCTAGAGGGCTCAAATCTCAAAACATTTCACATATCTTTCAAAACTCTGCATTTAGATATATAGATGGACATATATACTTTTTCTATCAGAATACCTACTATAAATACAGTGAATATACAAGAAAAGTTGTAGAAGCAGGAACCTTTAGATGGAATCTGTTTGAAGTACCATGTCCTGATGATAGCATATTGAATCAATTAAAAACTATGTTAACAAAAATAATTTCTTTTTATGAATAAAATAATAATACTAAAGACTTCTGCTTTTTTTTTTTACCTACTCAAAATAAAAGTCAAAAATAGAGAAATAATATTTTTATTGTTTTTTAGTATAAGAAAAATAATTGCAAAGTTTTTAAATACATTTTTTTTTAAACAAATACTTTTGTGTGTCATTTCATCAGGCCAGGCTCTACTGTTGAGTAGAGGCTCGGCTAGGCTAGTCTCATCAGTATCTACCACCACCATCTAACAAAAATTTTTAAAGTTAAACATTTGGTGCAATCATTTACTTTCTAAATTTTCTGTTCGCCTAATACCACAAAACATTTTATACGTCTCTTATTTTTCTTCTATCACACTCTACTACTACCCCTTCTGGTCATTGACGATTCTTCGGCCGCGTCATCACTTCTTCGGCTAGAAGTGGATGGTATCTTGAAGAACACTCCTCTACTACTACCTCTTCTGGTCAATGATCATTCTTTGGCGATTATTCGGCTGCATCGTCACTTCTTTGACTAGAAGTGGATGGTATCTTGAAGAACACTCCTCTACTACTACCTCTTCTGGTCAATGATCATTCTTTGGCGATTCTTCGGCTGCATCGTCACTTCTTTGACTAGAAGTGGATGGTATCTTGAAGAACACTCCTCTACTACTACCTCTTCTGGTTAATGATCATTCTTTGGTGATTCTTCGGCTGCATCGTCACTTCTTTGACTAGAAGTGGATGGTATCTTGAAGAACACTCCTCTACTACTACCCCTTCTGGTCATTGACGATTCTTCGGCCGCGTCATCACTTCTTCGGGTAGAAGTGGATGGTATCTTGAAGAACACTCCTCTACCTACCTCTTCTGGTCAATGATCATTCTTTGGCGATTCTTCGGCTGCATCGTCACTTCTTTGACTAGAAGTGGATGGTATCTTGAAGAACACTCCTCTACTACTACCTCTTCTGGTCAATGATCATTATTTGGCGATTCTTCGGCTGCATCGTCACTTCTTTGACTAGAAGTGGATGGTATCTTGAAGAACACTCCTCTACTACTACCCCTTCTGGTCATTGACGATTCTTCGGCGATTCTTCGGCTGCATCGTCACTTCTTTGACTAGAAGTGGATGGTATCTTGTAGAACTGGATGGACATGTTACCATCGGTCCCAGGTTCCCGCTTGCTATACTACTAGCATTTAAAATGTTATTTAAAAACGTTGTTTTGTTTTTATATTATCTTTCGAATAACCTAAATGAATTTTCGAAAAAAATACATTTTGGTTCAGCAATAAAAAAATCTGAAATTTCAAAGATCTCTGAATCCCTTATAACCCATAGAGCATTTAATATGGTATTTGAAAACAAACTGTTTTTTTATTATGTTTCAAATTGCCTAAATACATTTTTGAAAAAAACAAATTTTGGTTCAGCAATAAAAAATCTGAAATTTCAAAGCTCCCTAAATCCCTTATTTTTTTTTGTTTTTTTGGCTTAGGCAGAGACCAATTAGCCAGACTTTTTTTTTTACTTAAAATGTATTTATTTACGTGATAACTTGTACCGATTTTGTTCAATTGGATACAATGGTTGGTTTAAGTGGTTAGTATAACTGTGTGTAATTATTATTTTTTTTTTATTTACTTGTTTTTTTTTTTATTTAGATGTTTTTTTTTTGTATGTGTTTTTTATTTACATGTTTTTTTTTTAATTTTTTTTTGTATTTACATTTTTTTTTGTTTACATTTTTTATATATATATTTTTTTATTTTTTTTTGTTTACATTTTTTATATATATATATTTTTTTATTATTTTTTTTTTTCGTCTACACACTTACATATTTAATTATTTGTCAAAATTGCTCACACATATTATGTTAGTAGTTTACAATTTCATTTTACAGCGTATTACATGTTTGTATAGATACGAATAAATATCCAAATTGTTCGAGAATATTATCTCGTTAAGATTTATCGGTAAATTTAAATTATTTCTGATTAAGTCTCTATATAATTTATCAATGCTGTCTCTATATAATTTATCAATGCTGTCTCTGTGGATATTACACTCCAAAATCATATGTTTGAGATCTCCTGTCTTGCCACATCTACAAGCTGGTTTTCCGATATGCCAAACCTGAATTGATATGCTGGGGTAAGGGCATGTTGTGATCTTATTCTATTGATTGTTATGATAAAATGCCTGTTTGTTATGGTTTTAAACCATCTTACAGTTGGAATTTTTTCTTGACAACACATGTAATTTATTCCGGTATTAGATGCACTATATCTTGCTTGAAATGTGTCCCTGAGAGTTTTCTTAAAGTTTGTTGTTAAGTCAGTGTACGGGATACAACTTGTGGTTAAATCTGTTCCTGTACTCAGTGCTGATTTTGCCAATTTGTCTGCTATCTCATTTCCCTTTATACCTGTATGTCCTTTTACCCACACTATGAGAACCGTTTTCTTTTGATAGCAAATGTCAAAGTGATGTTTTAAAATTTCTGTTTCTATATGTGTTAGCTTTGGTGTGGTGCGTAAGGTTTTTATACTTTCAACTGCACTTTTGCTGTCTGTAAAGATGACATGGTTTTGGCTTTTGTTTTTGGATATGTATTTAAATGCATTTAATATTGCAGTTAATTCTGTCGTGTATATGGATGCTTTCTCTGGTAACTTGAATTTGGCTGAATATTTGGTATTCGACTCATATAATGCACAGCCTGTTTGTAGATCTGTTTTTGAGCCGTCTGTATATTTATATATATATATATATATATATATATATTGATATGTTATGTAAACACCCAATATTCTAAAATAATAATAAAACTAATAATAACCATACTAATAATAATAATGATAATAATAATAGTAATAAATAAAAATAATTGATAACCCTGTATATTAAAATTGATAAAAGGCTTAAGTGAAGCTGAGTAAGTAGATAAAAAGATTGGTTTTCTAGATTAAAAAGGAGGTTGAGAAAAGTCAATTTTGAAAGATGAGAAATTTTGGGAATTTTCAGAAAGTCAAAGAAAATTTTTAAATATAGTTATAAATTAAAAGATATAGCGAGATTAAATAAACAAACTATTAAATTGTAAATGTAAAAGGTAATAAAATGTGTGAGAGGAGAAACAAGAGAAAAGAATACATACAAGAAAGGTGATAGGCGACAAGAATAACCAGGACAGATTAGTGATACCCCCAGACCGAGAAAAGAATAGTGATACCCCAGACCGGAAGAAAACGGTATTTATAAACATTTTATTTTTGTTAATGCTTGAACTTCGACATAAAATAGACATTCATAACTAGTTTTTCTTTTAAAATTTAAAGTTGTTAACATAATTATAGTTAATTTTAGTAATTCTTATAAATCACCCAAATTATATAATAATTGGTGATTTTTTTTTGTTTATATAATTTGGATTGGACATTGATAAGTTTAGTAGGTGTAGTAGGTAGATATTAAGTATTTTCATTTTAGTACAGGTATTTAAACACCTGATTTGTTTCAATTTGCCCATAGTGGTCTTGTTAAAATTAAATTATTCAATTTTGGAAAAGTTTGTTTATTTAAATCTTTAATTGTTAGATATACAGGTATCAAATTTATCTAGAAGAAACTTGCATAATTCTAATTGAACTAAATAAATTACATAAACTAAATAAACTTAATAAACTTAATATACTAAATAAACTAAACTAAACTAAATAGAGTTAATAAACTAAATTTTAATAAATTAAAAAAAAAATATATTACAATTCATGAACCGACACCACTGAGAGAAGAGAATCTGCTCTATATAAAATAAAGTGATAAAATATATATATAAAAAAAAAGCTGGCCGAGGTAAGTTTAGATTATTGTGTATTTTTATAAATTGTGAGGTTAAATAAGAGAACGTAACAAATGGCGACCAACAAGTGGGGCAGTAAAGTGTAAAAAGTGGGGCAGTAAAGTGTAAAAAGTGGGACAGTAAAGTGGAAAAAGTGGGGAATAAAAGTTGTCAAATTGACAGGAAAATTTAAATAGTTTAAATTTGAAAAGTGAATAGAAAAATAGCAAGTGTAAATATAAAAATTTTAAAATAGTGTAACATCAAATAAAGTACAATGAGTGAGAAAATGGAACTAAGAGGAGGAAAGAAAGTTGGACAACTAGAAGAAGAAAAGGTTAGAGAAGATGAAGGACAAGGAGACACTAAAGATTGCCAAGTACTAAATGTAGAAGAAACAAAAATTGGAAAGAAAAATGATGAAGATGTACAGGAAATAGAAGAAACAGGAATAAGCAATCAAATAGAAAAAGAAAAGTCTACAACAAAACAGAATGAAGAAAAAAATGTGCAGGAAATGTTAATGGCAATAATGGGACAAATGAATAAAATAGAAGAAATAAAACAAAGTATGGATAAAATGGATCAAAATAGAAAAGAAGACAAAGAAGAAATAAAACAAGACATTATCAAGAAGATGGATAAAATGGAACAGAACATGATCAAAAGAATGGAAGAAAGAAGTCAGAAGATTGAAGAAAAACTAGCAGAAGTTGAAAGAGAAATGAAACAGTCTAAAGAACAAATAGAAAATAGAATATTGGACACCAAGAAAGAAATTAAAGAAGAAATGGTGGGAAGAATATCTGAAGTAGAAGAGTTTATGGAGAAGAAAATAGAGATTATAAAAGAAGAGGTACAAGAAATAAAATTAAATGAACAAGATACGAAGGAAAGAATGATGACCTTAGAAAATAAATGGGTAAATACAATTACAAATATTGACAGTATGGTAGAAAATAGTATAAAGGAATCCGAGGAAAGAATATTGAAACATCAAGTAGAAGGAGAAAAGAAAGTAGAAAATGAAATTGATAAATTAAAAGATCAGAAGACAAGAAAATTATATTCAGAAGAGATAGGAGAAAATGAAGATATTAATAAAAAAATTAAAAAAATGGATAAAAAGTTAAAATATTTACAAGAAAAATATAAAATAGAATTGAACATAAAAAGGAATAAAATGAGAACAAGAATTATTAAAATTCGAAGGAGAAATAAAAATAAGACAAAAATATTTAATAAAATAATATTGAAAAAAGTAAGAAGAAATGGGAACAAATTAAAAATTGTTAATAAAAGGAAAATCAAAAGAATTGTAGGAAGATTAGGAAGAAAAATAAAAAAAAGAAATTTATCTGAAAAGGAAAAGACTAGAAATAAATTCAAAGAAAAGTAGAAATGTTAAAAAAAAATGACAAAGAAAAAGGAATACTTGACCAGCATATGAAATGGAAAATGAGATTACGAAACTTAAATTAAAATTGGTAAACATTTAGAATTAATGGTTTGATAAAATATCACAAGTAGAATAACAATTGAAGAATATATAAAATAAAAGACAAGAATAATAAAATAATGGGAAGAATAAGAATTTGAATAATAAATGCAGATGTCAATTAGGAAGTAAAAAGTATTAAAATTATCATTTTAAAAAAAATTATAATGTAGATAATAATTAAAAGTTAGCAGACAGAAGATGGGAATGAAATTTGTGTATATAAAAAAGAGTATAATGGGATAAAGACTGGCAGAAAATAATGGTGAAAAGAATATGAATAGTTAATGGTTTTATATTAGGCGAATATGAGTTGTATAATGAAATAATGCGGTAATTGATTTTAATGTATAAATATGAATTATATTTATAAATATGAAATGTTATATAAATAATAAATAATTTATAAATAATTATATGATGTATGATGAGTGAATGAAAATAAAATAAAAAAAATGGAGAGAAGAATTAAAATGGAATAGTAAGGAATATTATGAAATAGAAAAGAAAGTGGAATAAGAGTATATACACAAAATAAATAAAAAATATAATATATGAAAACAAAACTCAGTGAAATGATAAAATAAAATAACACAAAACACTAATAATAATAAAAATGATAATAATAATAATAATAATAATAATAATAATAATAATAATAATAATAATAATAATAATAATAATAATAATAATAATAATAATAATAATAATAATAATAATAATAATAATAATAATAATAATAATAATAATAATAATAATAATAATAATAATAATAATAATAATAATAATAATAATAATAATAATAATAATAAAAATAATAATAATAAATAATAATTTAAGATAAAAGTAAAAGGAAATTTGCATTTTAAATTTTACATTAATGCAAAATTTCAAATGAAAATTTGGGAATTTGATATGTTATGTAAACACCCAATATTCTAAAATAATAATAAAACTAATAATAACCATACTAATAATAATAATGATAATAATAATAGTAATAAATAAAAATAATTGATAACCCTGTATATTAAAATTGATAAAAGGCTTAAGTGAAGCTGAGTAAGTAGATAAAAAGATTGGTTTTCTAGATTAAAAAGGAGGTTGAGAAAAGTCAATTTTGAAAGATGAGAAATTTTGGGAATTTTCAGAAAGTCAAAGAAAATTTTTAAATATAGTTATAAATTAAAAGATATAGCGAGATTAAATAAACAAACTATTAAATTGTAAATGTAAAAGGTAATAAAATGTGTGAGAGGAGAAACAAGAGAAAAGAATACATACAAGAAAGGTGATAGGCGACAAGAATAACCAGGACAGATTAGTGATACCCCCAGACCGAGAAAAGAATAGTGATACCCCAGACCGGAAGAAAACGGTATTTATAAACATTTTATTTTTGTTAATGCTTGAACTTCGACATAAAATAGACATTCATAACTAGTTTTTCTTTTAAAATTTAAAGTTGTTAACATAATTATAGTTAATTTTAGTAATTCTTATAAATCACCCAAATTATATAATAATTGGTGATTTTTTTTTGTTTATATAATTTGTATTGGACATTGATAAGTTTAGTAGGTGTAGTAGGTAGATATTAAGTATTTTCATTTTAGTACAGGTATTTAAACACAATGTATTTTTATGCATATTATGTTATTTAAAAATATAGTCATTTAATTTTAATTATTGTCTAGTATATATTTGTATTTAGATTTACTATATTGTATATTGTATGTATTTTTTATTCTAAATTATTTTCGAAACAAGTGTTAAATCGCTTATCGAGCATAATAATTTATTCTAATTTACTATATTAACATGTACTTCTATTTTTGAGAATAAATTATATTATTATTATTATTATTATTTGTTTCAATTTGCCCATAGTGGTCTTGTTAAAATTAAATTATTCAATTTTGGAAAAGTTTGTTTATTTAAATCTTTAATTGTTAGATATACAGGTATCAAATTTATCTAGAAGAAACTTGCATAATTCTAATTGAACTAAATAAATTACATAAACTAAATAAACTTAATAAACTTAATATACTAAATAAACTAAACTAAACTAAATAGAGTTAATAAACTAAATTTTAATAAATTAAAAAAAAAATATATTACAATTCATGAACCGACACCACTGAGAGAAGAGAATCTGCTCTATATAAAATAAAGTGATAAAATATATATATAAAAAAAAAGCTGGCCGAGGTAAGTTTAGATTATTGTGTATTTTTATAAATTGTGAGGTTAAATAAGAGAACGTAACAATATATACATATGTTTTGATTTGTCTGGCACCCATTACAATCAACATGAAAACGGCACCCAACGTATATCGTATATAAAATTTATTGAAAAAGTGGCTCCCACAAAAATTATTGTATTTGTGACACCTTATGTGTATAAATTTTATTTACGAATGCTTAACGAGGCACCCGCCAATGTTGTCAGATTTAAAGGTGCCATGTTGAAAAGAACTATAAAGGAATTATATGCACTGTTGTCATAAAGTGACTCATGTATTTATTATTGTTTCGTCTAGGTGAATCATTTATCATTTATATTTAATAAGAGAAGCAATTGAGATGTATTGAATTATAGTGTGTAAATAAGTCAATTTTAAAATGTTTTATAAAAAATTATTTATCTTAATCTTAATTCAACATTTAGTGAATGTCTTTCCTTGCACTGCAATGCAAATAATATGGCTTAGCCCAATGATTATTTGAGGAATCAACCCCACTTGGTTACCGATTAATTGAATATGAGGCATTAAGTCAAACAAGTAAGTCCTATTTCTTGTTTTTTCGCTTATATCTTGAAAACGGGGCACTGTAGAAAAAAATCTTCCAAAATAAAAACTAATTAAATTTCCTATAAAATTTTTTCTGTATATACAGGGTACCAGGCCGGATATTTCGGTAAGATATTTTAATTCTGTAAAACCCAGTTAACATACCACTAAGAGAGCTTCAGTTTTAGACATAAATTTATTTTAAATAGGTTAATATGTAGATGCCGCTGCGCTCAATAATTTTATTTTTCGATGGAAGGATCTTTCTTATGTAGTGCATTTTGTAAAAAATGCATTTTTTAGCAGATTTTGTTTTATAAACTAATTAGATAAATCTAGCTATTTTTGATATACAGAGTGGGCCACTCAAAACAGTTTCATCCTGTATTTTGGCATTAATCATTGGATTTTAAGAAAATGCTGAAACTGATTGATTTTTATCCCAAATTAAAAACATTTTTACAATGCAGACATCTGTTATCTGTCAATCCCCTTCCCTGTACTTCTCTAACCCCTTAATTTTAAATAGGTAATGTACCATGTGTGGTACATCAGTGAAAAGGTAATTTAAAGGGGGATTTAGAAATATAACAACATGGCGTGACTCACATTTTAGCGTCCTCTAGCGGGATAAAAACTATTACGTATTATAAAGTGTGACACTACCAATAATTTTATGGGAAATTTAAAAATATGACTCTTTATTGCGATACTTTTAATTTTACCGCTCTTTATCGGGATAAAAAATTGTAACGTATTATAAAGTATGACACTTTATTTGAAAGCAAATTTATTTATTAATTTAATGCACTACATTACAGTAATATTAATATCCTTTATATTGCACTAATGAAAATTAGTCATGTATCATTTTAAACATTATTGCAAACTTTATTTTGTTGCAAGTACAATATGGAGGTAGTTATATTAACGTTATGTGGTGCATTTAATTAGTAATTAAATTAGATTTCAAATGAAGTGTCATTATTTATTATACGTAACAGTCTTTTTATCCCGATAGAGGGAGCTAAAATTAAACGCATCGCAATAAACACTTATATTTCTGAATTCCCCATAAAATCACCTTTTCAAAGGTGTACCAAAGGTTCGATTACAATAAGAAGAACGCCGCTACGTCATAACTAATATTTCGAATTTTCAATATATAACATTTATAACTATCAATAAATAATGAATATATGAGTTGTTTGGTTAAAAAATACCATTTCTACCTTTTTAATTATATTAACACGCCATTAAACCCCCAGAATTCGGTGATAGCCAAGGAATTACTCCGCCAAATGATGACGTAGTTGTGTTCATCTTATTGTAATCGGACCCTACATGGTAGTATCACACTTTATATCACGTAATAGTTTTTATCCTGCTAGAGTGCGCTTAAATTAAAAATAACGCAATAAACAGTCATTTCTGAATACATTTTCAATGATGTGCCGTACATGGTACATTCCCCATTTAAAATTAAGGGCTTGGAGAAGTGGAAGTGTGTTGAATTTGGAATAAAAATCGACCTCTTTTAGTTTTCTTAAAACTTTATGAATAATGCCAAATAACAGGGTGAAACAATTTTGAGTGGCCCACTCATATCGAGGAAGATCATCCCATTAAAAAAAATGAGCGACAATTACATTTTGACCTATTTAAAATTAATGTATATCTAAAACTGCAGCTCTATTGGCGCTCTGTGAACTGTCATTTACAGAATTAAAATATCTCTATTTATTACCAAAATATTCGGCCTTGGGAGTTTTTATTAATATATATTTGTGAACTTATCAACGGTTTTCGAGATGTACGTTATTATAAATCGATGATTTTCGAAAAAATAATTTTTAAAGGTGTATCTTAAATTGAAGGAAATTCAATGCACTGCAACCTTGTTTCTGACAATTTTTCTGAGAAACGATCGTAGGGGGCACATAAGCAAATGTTTAACAAAAACGGGAGGTAAAAATTATTTTTTCGAAAATTATGAACATCTCGAAAACCAAGACAAATATATATATAAATAAAAACAATTTTATAGGAAATTTAATTAGCTTTAATTTTTTTCTACATTGCACCGTTTTCGAGATATAAGCGAAGAAACAAAAAATGGGACTTTTCCACCCCTCACCAACCTTAACTCAACTCCATGCATTCATTGACTGAATTACTCGTAATATTACATTCATTTTGTAATGTACTTTTTTGTTTCATTTTAGAATAGCAATTATTACTAGTAAAATACACACAATTTATGACATGATTATTATTAATATTATTAGTTTTTATTCTTTTACTAATAACTAAAAAAAAGTATATACAGAGTGCGAAAGTTTTATTGAACACTATTGGGAATTCGTAAACAGTTATAGATCAAAATTGGTTAAATGGGAAAAAAGATGCGTATTTTCAAGACGAATTCATTGTTTTTTCAAAATTAAAACATCAGGTCCGTTTTCCGATATATTTGAGAAAACCGAAATTGACGATTTTTGTTTTATTTAATTAACACCTTAATTTTTAAAGATAGGACAAACTTTATTAGGCATTTTTATTGAAGGCCAAATATCTCTTAACATAGCCTATCCAATTTTTTCGTCATTAAAGGGCCACCCTCAATTTTTTTTATACCTTTACTTTTAATTTCTTTTTTAAAATCTCCATTTTTTCTGTATCCAACAATGTAGAACACTTATTTTTATTTTATTAGCTTTTGACAATGACCTGTACTTTAGGAATTACGGTTTTGTTCCATTTTCACCATAAATGTAAAATTTATATCCACAAAATATGTTCAAAAATTGACATGCTTAAAAAATATTTATGGTAAATTGAAAAGGACCATACTTTTACAAATTTCTAAAGTACAGTTCATTGTCAAACCCCTGTAAAACAATTAAGTGTTCTACAAAAATGAAATAAAAAGTACAGGTTCGAATTTTTTAAAAAAAGTTGAAGGTTGTTTTAAAAAATTGAATACGCACTAGGTGATAATAATTTGTGAAAATTAAAATTTGATTTTATCAAGGTTAACTAATTGTTTAGTTCTTTTCTTATCATTCAGATACTTACCATTTTTTTTAAATAACGTATTAAAATCTTTTATTTAATTGAAAGAAAAAACTTTTTAAACTTTTTTTAATTAACTGATTTGATAATTAAAAAGACATAATTAAATTGCATTTTTATTTTAACCTATATTCATTAAATACAAATGTTTTTACTTTTAGCCAACCAATTCCGGCAATACTAGGATGCTTAGTTATGAATGCTTCACATTCTCCTTTTTTAGCGTCTTTTTTAGTGCTTATTTGCTTATTGAAAAATGTTCGCAATGCATTTTTTTGAACGGATGTCCACTGCATCCTTGAATCTGAAAAAATAATTTTGTTTTATTTCTTTAAGCAAAAAATATTTTATTATTTACAGTAAGCAAAATAACATATCAATTTACAGAAATTAGCCACGACTTCTATCAGCTGTGTAAATTTGAATCATACAGCATGGCGATAAAATCTTACATTGGTAAGCAAATTCGCAATTCATTGGGTCACATAATCACATTAAAGTTACAGTAGAAAAATACCTTTTTTTTAGATGCAGCATTAACTGTTGTTGTTGTTGTTGTTGTTGTTGTTGTTGTTGTTGTTGTTGTATCATCTATATCTACAATATCTAAATCTACCGGTAATTCGTCTTGATCAAAAATTAAGCCAAGTTGTTAAATATTACGTACACTGGGGCTTGGAAAAAATCCCAATTTTAAAAATCACTTAGGTAATAAATAAAGATCATTTTTAAATTACATAATTCACAGATGAATGGTTTTGTTATGGCTACATGATGGTTAAAGCCAATACTTAAACTGATTAGAAACTTGATTAGTCGGAAAATTATCTTTTTTTTTTAGCGCCACTATTTGTTTATTGCCAAATAAAACAGTGTTTTAAAAATAACTGTTCAAACGGTAACATAAAACGGAGAGAATTATATTTTATAAAAGCAATTTACCAGAATTCGTATAAATATCTCTTTGGAATACTTATGTAGACTTTAATTTTAATATTCTCCTGAAAATGCTAAAGTATTGGTTACAGAAAAATCTGTCGTGTGTGTTTATAAATAAAAACAGTGTTTGTCTTATTTCTTTGGAATTTTTCTAGACAAAAAAATATTATAAATATAGATAAAAAATATAACCCACAGATTTTGTCAAAGCAGAAGGCTCACGCAAATATTCCGGTCTCTTAGAAGCAGGACTAGGCACGTAAAGTACGCGAGATTGGAGTTTTTCCGCGGGATTGCATTATCTACCTGGGATATTTACCAAACACCATGTTTAAAGTTAATTACCTAAAAATGTATTATTGGATAATTCATCCTGCTGAATGTTATTAACATTAACTTCATCTAGTTCATCAATTTCCTCCATATCAATTTCGATGTCTTCTAAAGATTTATTTTTAAATCGTGCCGCATTCCCCTTTTCCATTATATGCAGGATTTTAGATACCTTGGCAATCTGATAGACATCTTGAGGTAATCTAAAAATAATAATTATGCAGGATAAAATATTCATTATTTTTTTACAATAGTTTTTTTAATTTCTGTCAAAAATAATAAAAGTTATTTGTGTCTTCGTTGGGTAATTGTACATTATTATACAGGGTGTTACCAAATAAGTGTAAAAGTTTACAGGAGGTGATTCCTTGTCGAAAATTAAAGGGGATGTTTCATCTAAACAAAAGCTATTAGGCCTTTTCTTGAAAAGTTACACGATTCCAAAAATTATAAAAAAAATAGTATTGTTTTTTCTTAAAATTACTGATGAGCTAAGGAAATGGCATTTTGTAGAAATGTTTTACCATTAAAAAAGCTATCTAAAAATATTATTTCATTTTGTTTTGATGTTTTAAACGGCAGAAACATGCAACCCCTATTCCATTTTTTTTTAATTTTTTAACAAAACAAAATAACAATTTAAAAACATGTGTTGAAAACAACGATTTATTTTTTAACTCTCGTGTTTTTTTTAATTTGGTGTCATTAGGCCATTAGCCTCGTGTTATTTGTAGGCTTTGTTACTGTTTCCCAACGCCACTTTAAGAACAGCACTGTTAATTAGAACCCAACAGTGAATGGTCGAGTGGGGAATCCTACTAAGGCATCAGAATTAATTTTAAATAATTAAATTAAATTTAAAAATCCCGCCCAACTGTGCGATTCGAACCTGGGACCCTCGGATGCACAGGCAGAGAGTTTACCACTGAGCCACCCACCCCTCAACTCTAGTGTTGTTTCCGAAAAAAAATAGTTTCTTAATAAAAAAAATAAATATACAACATCGTGCATGAACGGATCTTCTGTAATAGAAATCAAGGAATCGAAAAAATCTAGTAGGTGACTGTCGTTTTGATTTTTATGTGGTAGCAAAAAGTTCAAATTGCTAATTTTTAAATCTTCAATATAAATAATTTTATGTATGGTCGTGCCAATGGAAACTCTTTGAAAGCTAGAGGGTCAAGAGCTTTTGTTTACATGAAACACCCCTTTAATTTTCGGCAATGAATCACCCCCTAAAAACTTTTGCACTTATTTGGTATATAGGCATTCATAAAATATCAATATTTTTTGCATAGATCAAAATTTTAATTTATAACAATTATTTTTTAACAATGTAGAAATTTAGCTACATATTCTTATAATTTCTTAAACTAAAAAATTGTACCTTATTTTAAGTCTCTATTCATTTAACTTTATTGGTATATTATCCCTTTTAAAATTGATTTCCTAGTCTAAATATTTATTTTTAATAAAAAATAGTACTTACTTTCTTTTTCTATCAATGCAAGTTTTACTATTTTTCTCGTTCTTCCAGACATTGTAAATAAAAATACAAACAGCTTACACTTTGGATGCCACTAACATAATAATATCGCACGATTTAAATATTTAAAACCCAGAAATGAAAAATAAATACTAAGCAACTAATTTCTTATCAGAACTTCGTAATTTCCACATAGGTATCAAATATCCACCGATGAAGCCTCGCCTCAACAGCGTTGTCATTTCGCGGGTGCCACCAAATAATAGCATAATAAAGGGCCAGATTAACAAGATTTGTATTTTAATATACACGTATATATAGCAGAGCGACATCTGTATTTAAATTATTGAACTAAACTGTATAATCCAGACCAATAGTGGTAAATTTGACACCCGTCTTATTTTTTGTCAACAAACTTAGATGGACTTTTCCAAGCGTATGGCGAGTTTAAACACATAAAACAAAGTGGCACCCAAACCTGGGTGTCTCTTTGCTTATTTGGGTGCCATATTAACAAAAAATATAATGTTATGGTGCCACAATTACAATATATATATATATATATATATATATATATATATATATATATATATATATATATATATATATATATATAATGATATCCAGGCCATTTCGAATTTATGGTTTCAATAAAGTTTTCTGTTATCGTAAGCTGGTAAGTCTCTATTTATGGGAAAAAAAAGGACATGTAGATCTTCTGAATAATAAGGAAGTATGCTGTTGGAATAAATACAACTTCTAAAGTTCGACAGGTAGGTATAACTTTCTACAAATAGAGGGGTCGTTTTAGTTCGCCAATATGGATGAGTTAGGGTTAATATTGAAAGGCTATGAATGGAGTTTAGGTAGGTTGCGTTTCTTGAAGTTGCTTTGGCTATAAGTTTGTGGCTTATGTATTGTCTTCCGAGTTGTAGTGGTGGTTCAATAGCTTCGGCTTCCATTATGTTTATTGGGGTAGATTTAAGATATCCTAGGCTTATTCTGAGGCATTTATTTTTTTTGCGATTCAACTTTTTTTAGGTGTATATTGGCTGCAGAACCATATAGATGACTGCCGTAGTCTAAAATGCTTCTTACCATAATTTTATAGAACATTAAGGCTATATTCGGATCTGCTCCCCACTTAGTTCGACAAAAGGCTCTTAAGATGTTTATTGCGTTTTCTGACTTCTTTATAGTTTGGTGGATAGTATCCTTCCACAATAATTTCCTATCCAAGTATAGTCCTAAATATTTGATGCTATTTTTGTTTGGAATTAAATATGGTCCTAGTCGAATTTGGTTTTGGGGTGCGTTTCTACTTCTTTGGAATAAACAAATTTCTGATTTTTTTTCCGAGAGGGTTAGATTGTTTTCATTAAGCCATTTATGTAATTTTAGGAAACTGCCATGTAGGTTCGTTTGGCATGTTTCAACATTTTTACCTTTAGAATATATAACGATGTCATCAGCGAATTGTATAATTTTAGTGTTGCTTAAAGTGTTCTCTAGGTCTATTGTGTATAGTATATATAGGAGTGGGCTTAAGATACTACCTTGTGGAAGTCCTACACTTGAGTTTCTTGATGTGGTAAGCTCTTGATTAATTTTTAAGAATATTCGTCTATTTGTATACATTGAGTTTATAAATAAACATAGTTGTGCTGGTATGACAATAGATATCATTTTTGAATGTAATATATCCAGGTTTACATTATCAAATGCTGATGATATATCTAAAAATGCAGCTGCTGTGATAAATTTATATGTGAAATGTGTCTGGATATCTGATATTAGTGCTGTAATAGCTTCGAGCGTAGAGCTAGATTTTCGAAATCCATATTGTGATTCAGGAATTATCTTTTCTCTTTCTAGCCAGTGCTCAAGACGGTTTTTTATTAGACGTTCTAGGGTTTTCAAAATGCATGATGCCAGTGCTATGGGTCGGTACGAGTTAGCTTGATCCGGAGGTTTTCCAGGTTTTTTTTATTGGTAAAACAATGTATTCTTTCCAACTTTCCGGTATTGGAGATCCTCCACTCCAAATGGAATTATATATATTTAAAAGTGATTTTTTGTGTTCGTTAGATAAATTTGCAATCATAGAGTAAGATATGTTGTCTGGAGAGGTGTTGTTTGATTGTTTCAGAGATCGTTCTAATTCCCAACTGCTAAATGATTTTAAAAGGTGTAAATTATTTCTAGGTACGTAGTTAAAGCTGTGTTGGTTCATTTGAGGTACCCAGTCTGGTGAGATTTTTGCATGAAATTCTTCTATCCACGCGGATTCTGGGTCAGTCGGAGGATTATTTTGTTGTTTTCTATTTTTAAAGCTGTTTAGTTTTTTCCATACTTCTGTAATGGGTGTGTTTTGGTTTAATTTCTCGCAATAGTTGATCCATTTTTCTCTTTTTGTTTGTTTAAAAGTTCTCTTTGCGATTGCATCAAGTCGTTTATAATCAATTAAGTTTGCACTGTTCGGATTATATTTATATATTCTAAATGCTTCTCGTCTTTTCTCAGCTGCAGTGTTACATGCGTCATTCCACCAGGGTTTTGGAAGTTGATTTTGATGGATGTTAATGCTTGTTCTTTTCTTTGGAATTGCATTTTGTGCTGCTGCATTTATGTTGTCAATTAGTTCATTGTAGTTATTTGCAACTGTTCTGGATTCCAGAGTTGAGTAATATTTATTCCAGTCGGCTTTTTTTAGTGACCAGATGTTATGGTTTGTATTTATTGAGCTTTTGTAGGAATTTGTTGTGGTGAAGTTCATAATGATGGGTAGATGATTTGATCCATGAGGATCATTTATGACTGCCCATGAAAAATATTGTGTAATATCTTGGGTGCATATTGATAAATCAATCGCGACTTTACTGCCCAGAGTCACAAGGGTTGAAGAACCGTCATTTAAGTATATGAGATTACATTGATTAAGTGCTTGGGATAATGTGTTCCCGTAAATATCGTTAGAGTCGCATCCCCAGGCGAGGCTGTGGGCATTAAAGTCGCCAGTTAGTAAAAATGGTTTCGGGATATTATCTAAGAAGTTTATCCAATCTTGCAATTCTATCCGGGTAATGATTTGATCGAAATACAAGTGCATTCGATGCCTACGGGTTTTTGTATTTGTACCTCGTTGTATAAACTATTTGTTTTAATTAATATAGCTACGCCGCCGTATCCGTCATTACGGTCTGCACGGATTGTATTGAATCCTCTAAAGTTATAATATATGCCTGGCTTGAACCAAGTTTCTGATAAAAGTGCAAGGTTGCATTGTTTTTATAGAGAAGATATTCAAGATTTCCTTTGTTGGAAACAGCCGATCGGCAGTTCCACTGCAAAATCTTGAATTTCCTATCTATGTCTGCGAATTTGGTAAATTTTCAGAACTGTCAGAAATATTTACGTTTAATTGTGTACTAATTATTTGTTTTAAATCATTAACTGATACATTAAAGTTATTTGTTTCTCTAATTGTCTGTAAAATATTAGTTACTAATTCTAAAATAACTTTTACTAAGTTGTGTTCTATTTCTGGTGTTCTGTCTGATTGTGAACTATTGATCGGTACTAAGTTTGAAATATAATTTGGGTTTCTTAAAATGCTTGTATTGGGACCTGGATTTGTATACTGTGAAATAATTTCTCTACGCGCAATACTTGTAGGATCCGGGCTATTTGGTCTCTGCCTTTTGTTACCCTTAGGTGTGATTGGTGAGTGATTGGTTTTATTAAAGTGTTGTAAGACTGTCTGATGACTTTGGGAGGTCTGAGAATTGTTATAACTGGAGCGAGCCAGGGGTATCAATATTTGTTAAATAATTATTGGAGACATGATTATTTGTCTGTCCTGGACCTATTATTTTATTTTCTATGTTTGAGGCGACTGTTGCATAAGAATTCCTAGGTATTTGTTTATTTGCATCGTGATAGCTTATATTTGTTGTGGACATGGAATCTTTAATTAATTTTTGTCTACTGAATTCTGGACAGGCGCTAAGATTGGTGGTGAAATGATCCCCGGAGCAACTGAAACATTTTGGTCTGAATTCTGTTTCTTTACAATCATTTGAGTTGTGTTGTTCCCTACATTTGTTACATCTAGCTTTTGAATTGCACTGCTTTCCTAAATGTCCGTATCTCAGACAATTAAAACAAAGCAGTACTTTTTGTTTATATCGCTCAACTTCTTTTAAAATTTTACTAATCGTTACATATTTGGGTAGCGTTTGCGATTTATAGCTAACTACGCACGATCTTGTGGGGACAAATTCTATTTTTCCGTCATTTGTGACTTTCCTATTAATTCGTTTCACATTTAAAACTTCAACATTACAATATCTATCATAATTTCTAATTTTATTTTTAATATATTCTTCCGAAAATTCGGGGTCTATATCACGAATAACGCCCTGTCTAGTTACTATAAATCGTAGACGAACTTCTATGCAGATTGACTGACCTCGGCATACCCGTCAAGGTTATGCCGACGACATAGTCATATTTGCTAGTGGCAAGTTTAGTAATATCCTGTGTGATATAGTCCAAAGAGGACTAGAACATACCAAAAGATGGTGCCGTGAAGTGGGACTTAGTATAAACCCTACAAAAACATCACTAGTAGCCTTTTCAAGGAAAAGAAAACTTAATCTCAAAACCGTTAAATTAGACGGGATAGATATAGAATGGAAAAATGAAGTCAAATATCTAGGCCTAACCCTGGACAACAAACTTCTCTGGAACACACATGAGAAGGAAGTAGTAAATAAGGCCACAAAAGCCCTAATGGTATGCAGAAACATGGCGGGTAAACGATGGGGATGTAACCCAAACATACTGCGATGGATGTATACTGCAATAGTGAGACCAATCATCACTTACGGGGCTATAGCCTGGAGTAACGGAACTAGTTTAGTTACTACGAGAGCTAATATCTCAAAAGTACAAAGACTAGCCTGTGTTTGCATTACTGGTGCAATGAGAACCTGTCCTACGGCCGCAATGGAGGTGATCTTAAACCTCACCCCTCTACATTTGATGATAGAGAATGTGGCAAAAAGGACACGATATAGAATGATCAGGAGCGGAGTAATCAGACGACAGTCTACTTGCTTCAGGACTAAAGATACCTGGGACATGCCCCAGGATGAAATGCAAAAGAAGTACAGTTTTGTGAAAAACTTCAAAACCACAGAGCTGGGCTGCAAGAAAGAATGGAGCCAAGAATCCATCGCGCTTGCAACCGAAAGACGTGCTATTCAGTGGTACACGGACGGTTCCAAAACCATAGAAGGAACTGGATAGGAGTGTATGGGCCGAGAACCAAGCACTCCGAAAGCTTGGGAAAATACCCAAGCATCTTCCAGGCGGAAATTCACGCCATCAAGAAGTGTATCCAGTTTAACATCGAGAGAAACTATCATAGACAAGAGATTATCATCATGTCCGATAGTCAAGCGCCATCAAAGCGCTGAGTTCTTACGTAATCAGCTCAAAAATGGTATGGAGATGCCTAGAACAATTGAATGAGCTAGGCGAGAAAAATAGAGTTACTCTCACTTGGGTCCCGGGACATAACGGGGTACAGGGTAACGAGATTGCAGATAGTCTTGCAAGGAAAGGGGCTCAAACACCGTTCTGCGGTATCAGCAGTAACATAATATTAGAAGAGATTAAAAAAGAATTGGGTAGTAGAAGAACCGATAATTGGAACAATCTCTTGGGGCTGAGACAGGCCAAGATACTTCTGGGTGAATATAACCAAAAAAGATCGGAAGCCTGCATCTGCCTGAGCAAGAACAGGCTACGTATTGTAACAGGGATCCTTACCGGGCACTGCCGACTAAAAGGACACCTAAGTAAACTGAGAGTAGTAGAGGATAGTGAGTGCAGATTCTGTGAGGAGGAGGACGAAACCTCCTAACATCCTAACATCCTAACTGAATGTGTAGCACTCCAGAATCCAAGGGCACTATATCTAGGAGGATATCAAATAGAAGAGGGAGACTTATCTAACTTGAAGCCACTTCAAATCCTACACTTCCTTGAGAAAATAGGATTGGAAGGGTCGCTATAGGCATTGAGACATTTCCTTAGTGCAGTGGCGACAGAAGGGGGCACAATAGATCTTTTAGGTCGCAGTGTATTAACACCCCATTATCAACATAACATAACATACTATAAATTTAGGAATGTTATTTTCTACGAATATTTTGTTGTTTTTTTGGCTGATAAGGTAGTTAGCGTTTTTGTAGTCTTTTATTTTGATCCTAATTCTATTTCTGCCGATCGAATCGATACTCAAAATTTTATTATCTAATTCGGGGAAATTTGTTAGAATCAAGTCTCCTATTTTTAATGCATTTATTCTACCTGAAAATTTATCTTGATTATTTTCCACATATACATGAAATGGGCCGCTGTCGTGTTGTTTATACATAAATACCTGTAAATAAATGCATATAACATTTAAAATGGCATTTAAAAAAGTTGTTATTTTTTTTATTATCTTTTGAATGACCTAAATGAATTTTCGAAACAAATACATTTTGGTTCAGCAATAAAAACTCTGAAATTTTAAAGATCTCTAAATCCCTTATAACCCATAGAGTATTTAAAATTTTATTTAAAAAAGTTGTTCGCTTTTTTATTATCTTTTGAATGGTCTAAATAAATTTTGGAAAAAACCAATATTGGTTCAGCAATAAAATCTCTGAAATTTTAATGCTCTCTAAATCCCTTATTACCCATATAGCATTTAAAATGTTATTTAAAAAAATTGTTTGTTTTTATATTATCTTTCGAATGACCTAAATGAATTTTCGGAACAAATTCATTTTGGTTCAGCAATAAAAACTCTGAAATTTTAAAGCTCTCTAAATCCCTTATTACCCATATAGCATTTGAATTGGTTTTTTATAAAATTGTGTTTTTATTATCTTTTGAATGACCTAAATGAATTTTCTAAGAAAATACATTTTGGTTCAGCAATAAAAAATCTGAAATTTCAAAGATCTCTGAATCCCTTATAACCCATAGAGCATTTAATATGGTATTTGAAAAAAAAATTGTTTTTTTATTGTTTCGAATTGCCTAAATACATTTTTGAAAAAAACAAATTTTGGTTCAGCAATAAAAACTGAAATTTCAAAACTCTCTAAATCCCTTATTACCCATATAGCATTTAAAATGGTATTTAATAAAATTGTGTTTTTATCATGTTTCGAATGGTCTAAATAAAATTTGGAAAAAACTCTGAAATTGTAAAGCTCTCCAAATCCCTTATTACCCATATTGCATTTAAAATGTTATTTAAAAAAGTTGTTTTGTTTTTATATTATCTTTCGAATGACCTAAATGAATTTTCGAAGAAAATACATTTTGGTTCAGCAATAAAAAATCTGAAATTTTAAAGCTCTCTGAATCCCTTATAACGCATAGAACATTTAAAATGGTATTTAAAAAAATAGTTTTTCTATTATTTCGAATCGCCTTATTACCCATATAGCATTTTGGTTCAGCAATAAAAAATCTGAAATTTCAAAGATCTCTGAATCCCTTATAATCCATAGAGCATTTAAAATGGTATTTAAAAAAATTGTTTGTTTTTCTATTATTTCGAATCGCCTAAATGAATTTTCGAAAAAAATACATTTTGGTTCAGCAATAAAAAATCTGAAATTTCAAAGGTCTCTAAATCCCTTATAACCCATAGAGCATTTAAAATGGTATATAAACAAGTTGTTAGTGTCGTCGGGTCTCGCTCGGTTGAAGGTCGTTTTACCCTGACCCCGTTCTTTCGCTAAGAAGGGGTCGTGAGGGAGATATGGCCGTACTAGTGGATAATTCGGAGAGCGTAGCGAACTCCTCGAAACCACCAACACTGTGAAACACTTCACCTGGGAAACTTCCCCCTGACCTAAGTAGGTAGACTAAGTTACCACGGTGACACATAGGGAATTCAATGTGTAAGAGTGAGAGGTATATATTCAATGGATAAGAGTGAGATAGACGATCTGAGGGGAAAACGGGGTAGTGGGGAGAGTTTAACAAAAAAAGCATGCGTAGTGGTAAAGCCAGAAGGGCCTTAGCGTGTTTCTCAGTTATCGTTGGTTAGATTTAAACGGGGAAAACGGGGTTATGTAGAGAACGTGGTATAGATTAACGTCGAAAAGAATTTTTGCGTATAACGAAAAGCCACAAGTGCCTTAGCGTGTAACTTCACGGCTATTGGTCCGATTTAAACGGGGGAAAACGGCATTACGTAGAGAACGTGGTATAGATTAACGTTGAAAAGATTTTTTGCTCAGAACGAAAAGCCACAAGGGCCTTAGCGTGTTTCTCAGCTATCGTTGGGCCGATTTAAACGAGAAAAACGGGGTTATATAGAGAACGGGGTATAGATAACGACAAATAGAAAAACCATGTGTAAAGCCAGAAGGGCCTTAGCGTGTATCTTCACGGTTATTGGTCCGATTAAAACGGGAAAAACGGCATTATGTAGAGAACGTGGTACAGATTAACGTCGAAGAGAAAAATCATGCGTAGAACGAAAAGCCAGAAGGGCCTTAGCGTGTAACTTCACGGTTATTGGTCCGATTTAAACGGGAAAACGGGGTTATGTAGAGAACGTGGTATAGATTAACGTCGAAGAGAAAAATCATGCGCAGAACGAAAAGCCACAAGGGCCTTAGCGTATATCTCAGCTATCGTTAGTCCGATTCAAACGGAAAAAACGGGGTTATGTAGAGAACGGGGATAGATTAACGTTGGACAGAAAATTCATGTGTAAAGCCAGAAGGGCCTTAGCGGGTATCTTCACGGCTATTGGTCCGATCCAAACGGGAAAAACGGTATTACGTAGGGAACGATTAACGTAGAAGAGGAAAATCATGTGTAAAGCCAGAAGGACCTTAGCGTGTATCTTCACGGCTATTGGTCCGATTCAAACGGGAAAAACGGCATTACGTAGAGAATGTGGTATAGATTAATGTCGAATAGAAAAATCATGCGCAGAACGAAAAGCTACAAGGGTCTTAGCGTGTATCACATGGTCCGATTCAAACGGTAAAAACGGAATTACGTAGAGAATGTGGTATAGATTAATGTCGAATAGAATTTTTGCGCAGAACGAAAAGCCTCGGTAGTCATCGCTCATTGGCGTAAATATGGGGGAGAGCGTTTCGTTTCGTTCCATTTCGTTTGCGACACTCCACAAACACCGAATGAGCAACAGACGAAAAAACAGACAGGCTGACGGAAGGAGGCAAAAGATAAAATCATAGAAATTGACATTACATCGATGAGTAAGTAAACAATGCGATGCAGCTGTCAAAATGATACGAAGGGGGAAGCCAAAAAGGCCTAAACTTTGGAGGAAAAAATACTAAGAAATCCTGCAGAGAGCAGTGAAGACCTAAGATGATGCAGAAACCCCTGAAAAAGAGAGAGAGCGAAACGTTAGAAAGGAGACAAACAGTCGGATATTCGTAGAAAATCAAAGAAATCCATGGAAAAGCAACCTCCTTAAAATTTAGGAGGAGCCAAAAAGACCCAAACATTGGAGAAAAAAATACTTATAAATCATGTAGAGAGCAGTACAGATCTAAGACGAAGAACAAAAAAACTACTGAAGAAGAAGAGGAAGAGTGAAACGTTAAAAGGGTGATATTCGTAGAAATTCATAGAAAAAAGAATGGAAAAATATAGAAATCTTTAGAGTCATAGAATACACGCTGCTGCATTGTCAAAGGGGCCGTAGTTGGTTAGTACAATAAATGTAATAACCAAGGAGACGTTACTTCTCTGGATCTCTGTCAATAAATACGGGAAGGTAGCAGTCAAAAGTTCAGTATTTGAGAATAAGTCTAAGAAGAACGCATAGCGAATGTTCGTATTATTATTGTAGTCATACATCATCGTCGTTTCCTTATTACTTACAAGTACAATAAAAATAATCTACGTTCATTGTCGATGGGTATTAATAAAAAGGTAACAAAATACTCTTCGTCCATTATCGTGTGTGATATGTAAACCTGCGCAGTACGTCACTGTAGTATGTCGTTGTCGTAAGCACCGTCTTAATCTTTATTAAAAAGTAAATACAACAACAATTCAATGTACTATCATAGTTTGTACTCGATTATCTTCACATTTTTCATGTTATTATTTTAGCATTTTCAACCAGAAAAATCATCTGGCTAACATTTATTATTACTATCTCTTTTTTTCAAGCTGTCAACCTAAAAAGAAAATATGACATCTGTCATCTGTCACTATTAAAAAACGTTTGTACTCACTTTTTCGTATATATTTTATTATTTAGTTTCAGTATTTTTGCATCATCTTCTGTCTTAAAAAATATGACTTTGTAAATCCAATCAAAAGGCCTCATTCATTAGGTATTTTTAGAAAGTAATTATCGATTGCTTTTATATTTAGCATTTCTATACATTTCTGTCCTAAAAATCTGACATTTGTCATTCGTCACTATTAAAAACGTTTGTACTCACTTTTTCCGTATATTGTTTAGTTTCTTGTATATATTTTTTGCATCATCTTCTGTCATAAAAAAATCCAATACAAAAGGTTCCATTCTTAGACATTTAAATACACTTTTTCATTAATTATTGACATTTCAGTATGGTATCTTCGCTTATTTAGTTGCTTATATTGTATCTTTCATTATCATCAGTTTGTTTATTCAGCCCAAAAATATAATAGCTATCGTTAAAGACATCTCTAATAAAAACCTTTGTACTCACACACACATTTTTTGTTTTTCATAGATTTCTAGATAATAACTATCACTGTGACGTTGTTCAAAGCAATATTATCATTTCTTGCGGTTACATATCCTGTAAAAACTCAACATATTGTTAGAATAAGTTAATATCTACGATGTATTATGAGACAAAAATAAATATACAGGGAAATATCTATCTAAAAGTATACAGAGTGTAATAAAAAAATATAATTATAAAGGCTACCGAAAATGTTTTAAATACATACGTTTTGAAAACATCAAAAATAAGAAAAAGAAAAGAAAATATCTGTAGGAAATCTGTAGACAGATATCAATACCAATGCTAAGAAATGTAAGTTTTCAATCGACAAACTCTTATATATTTTTTCTACGACTAATTCTAATGTTAGATGTCATTCAAAGTACAACAAGTATATTTTTCTACGGTCAATGCTAAGTTTTCATTCAACAAGCTCATGCGATATGAAGAGTATGAAGAACGTCAGATATATGTAGACAATCTGTAGATATCAATACCAATGATGATAAATGTAAGTTTTCAATCGACAAACTCTTATTTACTTTTTGTACGACTAATTCTAATGTAAAATTTCCTTCAAAAAAAAAATTACAACAGATATACTTATCTACGGCCAATACGTTTAACAAACTCATACAAGGACTTTACAAGAATATTTATAACAAAACATTAAACATTAAATCATATAAAATGACAGATGCATTTTCAAGTATCATTGTCAAAAAAAAAGTATATAATTACTAGAACATTTTTTGCAGGAAGTCATTAACGTAAAACAGAATCCTTCCTGGTATAAAATCATCTCAAAACATTAAGTTAAAAGATAAGTTATGGTAAAGCAGCATTCCACATATATTAATGATGTCAAAATTTATATTAGCAGAAGTTTTTATAGAAATTGGAATAATAAAACTAGGGTTCTTGCAACATTGTTCGTAAATGATTTCAAACGGCAAAAATCGTTGAAAAACACCGAAAAACGCCAAAAATGGCAAAATAGTCGAAAAACAATGAAAGGTGTATGCTTCTACAAGTAGAAATCACATCAGATAGATATATTCAGGTGAAAAGGTTTAGGAAATTTAATAAGCAGGACGATAATGTTTTCTGTTCGACTCTAAAGCATGAGCTCTATAAATTTTATTATATTTTAAAAAATAGTACGCAGGAATAATAACTATAAAAAGGGATATTAATTTTATCAAGAAAGTTACGTTACAATACGAGGACCTCTCTCTACAAACTCAACGCATTTGAATATTTGTAAATCAGAATTATAATACCTACCTTACAAAATTATAGGCCTAAATCCATATCTTAATTGCTTTTGGAACGATTTTAAACGGAACAAACGGCTCTTGTGTAGGAGGAGCAACATAGATTAACGTTGAAGAGAAAAACCATGTGCAAAGTTAGAAGGCCCTAAGTATCGGCTATTATCGGATCGAATTAAACAGGAAAATATTACATTGTAACGGAAACGTGACGTAGATTAACGCTGAAGAGAAAAATTATGCACAATAGCAATAATACCAAAAGGTCATATGCCTTAGTTCATGCCGTATGTAAACCCGACGATTTCTATCCGCCCGCTAGAAGCCAAACCGAGATTCGAAAGACAACAGACAAAGAGTCTGTAGTAATAAGTGAGGACAGCATACTAATTTGGCGTCCAGAGAATTCCACTCCACGTAATATTTCGATTCGGACCGCAACCCCAACGACAAGTAGAAAGTCATACGATTTTCAGTCAGGATTGCTCCAGGAAATTAGAGATGAAACCGAAGGCGCCAAATTCACTGAAACCTCCAAGCAACACAGTAAGGGAAGACAGACCTGTGAGATAGACTGTCTGATACAGACTATCATCCCCCTTACTGATTGGTCACTGACTCCAGAACAATCCGATATGCTGGAAGAATTGTTGCAAGCCGAACTCCCTGCCTTTCAGGATATTCGTGGACCGACCGATCTCGTAGAACATGAGATCCGGCTAGTTAAACCTGAACCTATCAAACAAAGATACCGACCTCAGAATCCAAAGATGCAGGAGGGTTATCAATGAAGAGGTAGATACAATGTTACGAGAAGGGGTAATAGAACCCTCCAAGAGTCCGTGGAGCTCACCCGTTGTCATCGTAAGAAAAAAGGATGGCAAACACCGATTCTGTATTGACTTCGCAAGGTTAATGAAGTCACAATGAAGGATGCCTACCCTCTGCCGTATATGAATGCCATTTTAGACAAGCTTCGTACCGCAAAGTATATTTCAAGTCTTGATTTAAAGAGTGGCTATTGGCAGGTACCATTATCGTCCCGAAGTAAACCGATAACCGCATTCACTGTGCCAGGAAGGGGACTCTTCCAGTTTCGAGTCATGCCTTTCGGTCTTCATTCAGCTCCAGCTACATTTCAAAGGCTAATAGACCGAATTATTGGGCCTGAGATGGACCCGCATGCATTCGCCTACCTGGATGACATCATCATTCTAGGTGAAACTTTTGAAGATCATCTAGCTAAGAGAGGCAAAACTTCAAATAAATTTTGAAAAATGTCATTTTTGCTTACCGAGCATAAAATATCTAGGACACATAGTCACTGGAGATGGAATAGGCACAGACCCCGAAAAAATATCATCAATTGTGCAGTTCGAGGCACCGAAAACGATCCGTGAATTGAGAAGATTTTTAGGAGTTACATCCTGGTACCGCAGGTTTGTCCCGTCCTTCTCGTAGGTTGTAGCACCGCTCACAACGTTACTGCGAAAAACCTACAAGTGGCGCTGGGAAGAAGAACAAGAAACCGCTTTCCGTAAACTCAAGACTATTTTGACTGAGGCACCGATACTCAGTTGTCCCGATTTTACCGTACCGTTCACGTTACAAACTGATGCTTCTGATCATGGCTTAGGAGTAGCGCTGACACAGAAAAAGGATGGCATCGACTATGTCATCGCATATGCCAGTAGAACTCTGAGTCCGGCCGAGAGGAACTATTCAGTTACAGAAAAGGAATGCCTCGCTATAGTCTGGGGTATTGAAAAGATGCGAGCTTACCTAGAAGGATACCACTTCACCGTACTCACCGACCACCAATCATTGAAATGGTTGCATTCAATTGTGAGTCCGTCCGGCCGTCTTGCAAGATGGAGCATCTTCTTGCAACAGTACGATTTTGACATCAAATACCGAAAAGGAGCACTACCGAATAGCTGATGCATTATCCAGAAATCCGTTGCCAGAAATTCAGACTATGTCAGACACACCAGATGTGTGCGCCGTGGATGAAGATACCCAGTGCAAATGGTATTCATCTAAGAAAGCCGAGGTTGAAAGGAACCCTACCGAATATCCAGATTTTTGGGACATCATTTTTGGGACATCAATGATTACAAAGAACCAGAACTGTCAGATCCATGGAAATTGTGCGTACCAAAGCCGCAAAGAGACCGAGTTTTGAAAGAGAGCCATGATGCGCCGACCGCAGGACATGCCGGAATCGCCAAAACTATTACCCGCATAGCTAGAGAATATTATTGGCCTGGAATGTTCCGAGACATTACTAAGTATGTTCGAAGTTGTTTGCAATGCCAAAAATACAAACCGTCCCAACAGCAGACGCCGGGGAAGATGAACCCCTCACCGAACCGTCAACCTTGGGAGGTTGTTAGCACAGACCTTGTTGGACCGCTACCCCGTAGTAAACGTGGTAATTCATACATCGTAATGTTTATGGATAGATTTACCAAGTGGGTACAATGCAAAGCCATCCGCACTGCTACAGCAAAGAGCGTGAGCACAGTTTTTTATGACGACATCGTCACAACTTTCGGATGCCCGAAAGAGGTAATAACCGATAATGGCACACAGTACACCAGTAAGCTTTTTGAATCCGTCCTAAAAGAATTGGGAATCCGTCATCGATGTACACCGGCTTACACACCGCAAGCTAACCCCGTAGAACGAGCAAACCGAACCATAAAAACCATGATAGCACAATTTTGCGAGGACAATCATCAAGATTGGGACCTTCATTTATCGGATTTGAAATTTGCAATCAATACGTCCCGTCACGAGTCAATTGGTTTCTCTCCAGCATTCTTAAATTTTGGAAGGGAGTTAGTCGTCCCCAAATCCCTAAGACAAGAAATAGAGACAAATAACCAATCTGCCGAAACCGAACCGATTGAGGAAGAAAGTCCCGAAAATTTTGTCAAGAGACTAGGAAAACTCAAAGAGTGTTTTGACCTAGCCCGTCTCAACCTGTCCCGAGCTTTTACCTCGCAGGATCATTACTATAATCTGCGTCGACGAGACTGGAGGTGCACTATTGGTGATCTAGTGATGAAGCGCGAACATACGTTGTCATCAGCCGTAGATCATGTGGGCGCCAAATTGGCTCCGAAATACTCCGGTCCGTACACCGTTGTCAAAGTCGTATCTCCCGTCGTCTACAACCTTAAAGGTCTATGCCCACTATACCGTACCATACTATGACCGTGCCCGGACCTGATTTTTTTTTTGTATAGATTCAAATGAGGATGGTGTGGTCGATGCCGGGCCGGTCTAGTGGGCATTGTTTCATTTAAATCTATACAAAGAATATTTTTCTGCCTATGCTGGTACGGTCACGGTCATAGTATGATCCGGTGTAGTGGGCATAGACCTTAAAGATGCTACAGGAAAAAGACTAAATCAGGTGCACATAAAAGACCTGAAACCGGCCGTCGAGTAGCTTAGACACCAACTTCACCCGCCGTCACCACCCCTGTACCGTCTGGAAGGTACCGATCGATTGGAGTACAGGTAGACCTGCACCCACGACGCCGTAATGTCGGCCTTCAATGTTTCCGACAATGGTAGTTCCGAGTCTGACGATATGGTATGGTATGGTTTTGACTCCGTAACCGAAGAAAGAAGATTGGGAAGATTATATATTTTTTTTGAAGTTGTAAATTTTAGTAGTTTTTGTAACAGTTAGGTAGGCGGATAAAAGGAAAAATAAAGGCAAACGATGTTCACCTTTATTTTTCTTTCCGAAGTGAGGGGGGGATGTAATGAAGTCAATTTTCATTACTATATTTCGGCCTATTCCGGATATAAATTTTAATTTTTATTTTATTTTAACTTCATGGGTAGACCCTGTATATCAAATTTTTCATTTAAATTCGCGTATTATACCTGAGTAACCATAGCGCGCGCGATCCGCAGTGGGGAGCTAGCCTGCTTGGGCATAGAGACTCGGATTCAGATTTGATTATTAAAAATCATTCTATTCACTTTACTGATTCGACCAGCTTAAATTCATTTATCCGACCTCGAAAAGTCTGCTGTAAAATCATCGCCGAAACCGTAGTTAGGTACACCGAATTAATGTTTACGTTTTTTTTTCTGTCGTCGGTTCTTGAGCTAAACGTCCGAATACCAGTTTAATTTGATTAAATTATTCCGATTTCGATTTTATTTAATAGAAATAATAATTGACTTTAGATTTTCGTTAAAAATATTTTGATTTACAGATAAATTATTTAGTTTTGATTTTATAAATATTGGAAATTAGTTTTGGTTATTAGGAAGTAAAATTTTGTTTCTATTTTATTAATTACTTAATTTTTATTGCGACCGTGGATTGTGTTTCTATTTCAGAGTAATAGTAAACCTAATTTCAATTTAAATTCCGTATACAGTTAATTACTTAATTTTCATTGCGACCGTGGATTTTTTTTAAGTAATAATAAATTTAAATTTAAATTTAAATTAAATTCCGTTTATAGTTAATTACTTAACTTTTACTTCGACCGTAAATTTTGTTTCTATTTGTTCACAATCTGGTTTAACTTTTTTTTATTATTTATGTTTCTTTACTTGGGAATAGAATTAGTTCGAAAGTTGAAATAGTATAATTTTTCATGTTTTGGCGAGAAAGCTCACATGGGATTAGATACTATCCCGGTTTTAGATTTTTTTTAGATTAACCCCTAGCCGTGATTAAAATATTAGTGTTTTTCTTATGTTTGAGATTGCTGGTTTTGGCGAGTACACTCATCATAGGATTGAATGCTAACCCGGTTTTTGATTATTTTTTTTTGTTACCTCCGCGCCGTGATTAAAATGATAGTATCATTTTTATGTTGAGCGGGCTGGTTTTGGCGAGTACACTTCTCATAGGATTGATTGATACTATCCCGTTTTCTTATCATTTATCTATTCCCTATTCAATAACACAAGGAGGTTTGTTTCAGTTTCAATACCGACTAGATAGTTAACCAGATAACTTTTTCTACAACCGTGATTTTATTTCTACTTTTACGAAACAAAATATTTAACTTCAATTTTTTTTACCGATTTAACAGTTAACTAGTTAACTACGACCGCAATTATTTGCCATTTTTTTTCTTTTAACTAAAATAGTAATTTTGTTTTTGATTTCGTTTTGGCTCAACCACCGAACCGACAATTTATTAATTAGTTACCGAACATCTTTCTTTTAATTTTAATTATACCGTCTGATTGAGAATAATCAAAGCCGATCTGTTTGTTTTTCTTTTTGTTCAGGGGTTTAAAAATACGAGCGGGGGTGGGCGTTGAAATATTTAATTTCTTTCTTTTTATTGTAAATAGTTAACTACAATATATGTGTCAATGTTAACCTGCCGTATTACTGGTTAATAATTCCCTAGTTTATTTCCCCCTTATATTTCAGCTAGTGATAAATTCCGTACGAGCCCAAGCAACGATTAAAGCCCGTTACTTGTGGCCTACTATTACCTATGTCTAAGTGACCTTTGACCCCTGGAATTTTTCATCTCCATCTGTAGCTACCCGAGTACTTTCGACGCCGTTTCTAAACTTTGTGGAGTAAACCATAACCAAAAATCTGGCGCCCGAGAGCCGTCCCGTCAACAGGCGTCATTTGTAAGTAATCGTTTTCTCTGAGGCGAGAAAACCCCTTACAACATTTAAATGATCCATTGGCGTGGTTTTGGAGTCACTAATGAATTTTTTTGTTGCACACGGCGTTCCATCGAACTTGCATACATCTACTATAATAGGAAATATTCCAAACACGTGACACTTTTTTAGTAAAAAATCAGCTTTTTCACTTCCTCGTACGTAGATATAATCAGCATGGTTTAATAGGTATGTTTCCAAAATCGAGTTTAACTTGGAATAATCCACGTCTCCAGAGGAATAGTTGACTCCATGAATATGTTTCTCAACATATCTAACGCTAATTTTATTAGACGTATTTAGATTAGAATAAGGTGTAGGCGGTGTGAACAAAACGTGGTATTCTTTATAACCAATTGCGATACTCAATTCCTTCGGATGAAAAATACCGTTGATGTAGAAACCTTGGATGCGATCCTCATGGTGACAGAAACGAGACTGAATTAGAACTACTTTTTGACACACCGTGTAGGAATATCATTTTTTAAAAAGTGCTTCATGTAGAGTGGGAGAGCGATTGTATAAATTGAAGAAAATCAAGTTTGGCATCCTCAGTTGTTTGTAGTCGATCTGTAAAAATGTATTCTCAAGATTCTGGTTACGGTTCAAGTAGTGAATTTGATTATTCTGGTTACGGTTCAAGTAGTGAATTTGATTTTACGTTACAACCATCATCACCAACACCATCATCGGTGGTGTCTGAAAATTACGGTCGTGAACTAGATTCTCTATTAGCAATTTACCGAGAAAAGATGAAAAATAAGAATATGATGAAACAAGGAGAACTTGCTTTATAACTTCTCGTATGCCCTCCTAACCTAACCTTCGTTCACGTGAACGCATGTCGCAACGACGCTTACATCATGTTCGTTTGTACTAATGCGAATGCGCAAAAATCTTGGTGGTGGCGGTAATGAATTATTTGTTTAAGGTATTGAGGCATTAAAGACTCTTCCAGTTTACTGAGACATTTTCTACGAGTAGCTTATCTAAAAATAACAAAAAATGTCTTCATTGTCAAAAACTGATTATTTGACTCTCTTGAATCTAAATGAAATTAACGCTTTGTCGCCACATGAAATGACACAAGATTACGAAGAATTGTTTAAAGAATGGTATCACTTAATATTAAATGAAAAGGACTTTAATGTACTTGCTTGTGCTCCAAATATTAAATGGTATTCTATTTGTCGATGTCATCTAATAGCAGACGATGGTAGTACAGCATATGAACATCTTCACGCTGTAATACATTTTACTAATGGATTTACAATGTTAGCCTACAAGAAAAAACTACAGCGCACTGGTACACGACTCAATTCAAAAACAACTTTCAAGAAAATAATTTGCTTGGACCATGCTGTTGGTGTCCTCAGATACATCACCTGTGCTGATGGACAAAAGCCGCTTAAAAGGGATGGAGATAGTCTCAGAGGTACACCTCATTCTCATTACGATAGAACAAGATTTTGGTTACATTCCCGGGGAAAACAGTGTTGCTTAGTACGCACAGAAATTCCAGAATTAGCATCTGAAGGTGTTAAAGACTTAGAAAAATATACGTCTGAACACGAACTTCATGATAAATCCACATGTAGATGTGATAGAGGTGCCGAAGGAATAAGGCGGAGGGAAGAAGCTAACGAGAAACGAAGACAATTTTACAATGAGTAGATTAAATTATTATTATTATTATTAAAATATTAAAATTCAGATTCGCGAGAAGGTTACTAACGTCTCTCAAATCGGTAAATCGCTTCGTAATTTCGGAAGTTTGTGTACGTTCGTTTTTACGTTTGGATTTATCATTTTTCGATTCGCGTTTACAATCAAGATAATCGAAATTTTCCTCGTCTAACTCAAAACTTTGACATTGTAAAAATCGGAGCAGGTCAACTCGGCGATGTAAAGTCGGCGACGGTCAACTCGGCGATGCCGAGTCGGCGATGGTCATCTCGGCGATGGTAAACTCGGCGACGATCAACTCGGCGAAAAGGAATACAATAATATATTATTCAATTATTTATTATAATACAAAATAAGATACAACCTATAAAAAAAAATTGATTGGAGAATTTGATTAATAAAATAAAAATATATAAGAGATTTTAAATAAGAAACTGGAAAAAAGTTATTATTACTAAAGTAAATCAACATATACAGGAAAAAATATATTAAATATTAAAATTAAGAATCTGAAAAAGAAACTTCTTGATTAAGAAATTAAAATTTAATGGCCAGAGTTGTTTGGAATTACAAAATTAAGGTGGCAATAAAATCAATTAAGGGTTTTAACTACAATTAGGGTTTTTAATACCTAGTATTAGAAAGCAAATAAATATTAAGGGCTTAAGATTTTTCAAAGCAAAACAAAAATAAGATTACCTTATAATTGCCTGCTTAAGGGCTTAAGATTTTTTAAAACAAAATAAAAATAAGATTACCTGATAATTACCTGCTTACTTGTACCTACATCCTATAAAAGACTGGTGATATTCACTTTCCTTAATATTCCGAATTCATTTCAGAAGTAAAGACATTGTGTGTAATTTTGTTTGTCTGTGTGAGTTTTTTATTTACTGAGACTCAAGATGTTCTTAGCCAAAGGGGCCACGAAAAGTACTACTGGGATGGCTACCTATACACGAAGGATAAAACGAACAAGGACAACACCATTCAATTCTGGCGCTGCGAAAACAAGCATGAAAGATGCAAAGGAAGAATATGGACCAATATTATGGATGGTTCTTTCAAATGTATACGAAATGAACACACATGTAGTACGGTAGGAAATGCAGCAAATGTTGTTCTGCAAAAAATGAATACCACTGTGAAGCACCTGGCCGCGACAACGATGGAGAATCCTGCCCAAATCAGAGGACGAGTTTTGGAGAATGTACCAGCTGCGGTTAAAGGAATGCTTCCAAGTTCCAGTGTTATGCGGAGAAACATTCAAAGAGTAAGAGTAACACCATGTGCAAAGCACCCGCCAATCCAGAAACTCTTAGTGAAATTATCATCCCAGAAGTGTACTCGCAATATTATTACAGCCCTACTCAATTTGAGAATTTTTTGCTGGCAGATTCCGGAAGAGATCAAGTGGATCCACATCGAATTCTAATATTTGGTAGAGAATACCATGCAACATGGAGTGCAAGCATGAAAGAATTATTTGTTGACGGCACATTCTTATTGTGTCCTCCACTTTTTGCTCAAATATTTGTTGTTCTGGCAAGAAAAGATACGCATGAAGAGAAGGGTCCAGTTTTTCCTGTACTATATTGCTTGCTGCCCAATAAAAGTGCAGAAACATATCTCAATGTGTTTAACATGATAAAAGTTCTTTGGCCGCAATTAAATCCGGAAAGCATCAGTGTCGACTTTGAGTTGGCAATTCACCAGGCCGTAAGACAAGTTTTCCCAGAAGCTGAAATTAGAGGATGCTTGGTCAAAAATCTTCGAAAGCATTTATCTTCTTGCAATCTCCTAAGAATGTACAATACTGATCTCGAATTTGCACTACAAGCAAAAATGGTAACATCATTGGCATTTTTCCCAGAAGAGGATGTGATTGAGGCCATTGCCGAATTGGAAAATGAGTTGCCAGAAATATTAGAACCAATTTTAGAATGGTTTACCAGCAATTATATCGGTCGACTTAGGAATAATGGAACCAGAGTGCCAGCAACTTTTCCATCAGCAGTTTGGTCCGTTTATTTTCGAACACTGAATGGACGAGATAGGACAAATAATTTTGCAGAAGCATGTCATCGCAAGTTGCAACTGGCTTTTGGTTCTGGCATTGCTCATCCTTCGTTATGGACATTCATAGATAATTTAAAAAAGGTACAGTCTTCGTACGATGCAGACTATGAACGAGCAATTGCCGGGCGCAATGGCGCATCAAAAAGGAAACGTTATGAGGAAGCCGACGAGAGGATTTTAAATAAAGTGGCCAATTATAACAGGCAAAATTTGATCGAGTATCTCAGAGGGATATCACATAATTACAACATGAATTAGTTTTTTTATATTATATTGTATTATAATAAATATATGTATTATAAATAATTGTAATGTGTATTATAATAAATAACAATATTCTATAATCAACCTTCTTTTATTTCAGTTTTTATTTTTTAATTCCGTTTCAGCATATAATATATTATGTTACTTAAATTTTTTTATTTCATAACCTAGTATTTTAATATATTATATCTTATTTTTATTTTGCATTGAAAAATCTTAAGCTCTAAATTTTCCCTTAATATTTTAATTTGCTTTCTAATAATATGTATTAGAAACCCTAATTGATTTTATTGCCACTTTTAAAATCTCATATATTTTTATTTTATTAATCAAGTTCTCTAATCAATTTTTTTTATAGATTGTATTATAATAAATAATTGTATTATAATAAATAATTGCATATTATATTATTGTATTCCTTTTCGCCGAGTTGATCGTCGCCGAGTTTACCATCGTCGAGTTGGCCATCGCCGACTTGGCATCGCCGAGTTGACCGTCGCCGGCTTTGCATCGCCGAGTTGTCGCGTACCGGTAAAAAATTATCTTTCTTACTATTTAAATTTATGTTATTTAATTCATAAGGTTCATTATTTGATTTGGCATTTGAGCACGAGTAATTATTTCAGTTGGTACGAATTCGCCTTCATCATCACTACTGTTGTAATCGTAATGAAAGGAATTGTCCTCTATTAAATTGACAGTATTTATTTGGGATTCTTATTGTGCATATAAAAATCGTCCAAGATAGTTTCGGGAATGGACACTGGCGCTTCGGCCGAATCGGATTCCGAGTGATTAGAAAATTCATTTGAAAGAATCTCAAAATTGTCCTCGCTTGTATTAAGAGGGACGGGGTTTAAAAGTTCATCAGAGTTTGTTCTATCAAGAATCAGAACATCTGGAGATAAAATATTATTATTTAAATTTGCAAGTTGCAAAATATGTATTTTATTGAAATTATCAAAAGTTTGATTTAAAATCGGATTATCGGGTGTCGGAGGTATGACACTCGAAGAACAATGATTATGTTTACTACCTGCCTCTGGAATGCGGGGTAGATAGTTTAGAATGGGTTCAAAAGGGTCAAACTCGTGTATTACGTCAAATTCGGAGAAAATAACTCGGCGTAATTTGGAATTTAAAATTGAAGTATATTTATTATGTTTCGAAATATTTGAATTATTTGATTTTTCGGAAATAGGGCTATCGTCCGTGGTGACGATCTCCTCTACCCACATAGCACACAGACGTCTTATGGACGTCTAAAAGACGTCCTTTAGGGACATAAAGGACGTCCGAGGGACGTCCTATTTTGGTACCGGGACGTCAATCGGACGTCCCATGGACGTCCTAATGTCCCGTTTCTGTCCATCTTAGGGACGTCCCTTAGGGACGTCCCTGGGACATCCTAAAAGGACGTCATAGGGACCTTTGCGGGACGTCCTAGGGACGTAAATCAGACGTCCGAGGGACGATATTTGACCATAATCCATAAAGGGTAATAATAACAAAAATGTTAACAATAAAAGAGCTTTATTTAACAACTTTTATCCTAAAAAACCTAGCTAGAATTAAACGTTTTCAGTTTACAAAAAAAAACAGGAATGAATTAAATTTTGTTAAATTTCACAGCGCTGGCAAGATGAAACCTTGGGTCCTACTTATAGCTTGTGTCGACAAAACTGAGTATTATAATTTTGTCCAAATTAGTTTTGTTCCAACTTTCCGCCATTAAGGTATTTTCTTTCCGCCAGCGGCTACCGACAATACACATCACTTATTCTCACATAAACACAAAACACTCACTTCACTTTATAACCACTTTACCACCAGCATCAAAAAAATAACCTTCTTTTATCTTCGTTAATCTAACTCACTTATTTAAGTTAATTATTGAATGCCGAAAATTGTAGCTATTGTTGTTCATTTGAAAATAAATGATAGATGCTAGTGCATAGAAAGTCCCATAGACGTCCCTTGGACGTCCCATTAACGTCCCGGACTCGGACCGAAAACTAAATGCCTTGTCGAAACGGGACCAAAATAGGCTTCTAAGGACGTCCTAGTGTTAACTGTAATCGGAAGTCCAGTGGACGTCCTATTTAGGTCCGGGACCAACCGGACCAACAAGGGACCAAATCAGGACGTCCATGGGACCTCCTGTGCTATCTGGGTAGTTTCCCGAATTATATCTTGCGTCAAGAATTTGTTGTATTTCATCACGCGAGTCACAATTGTGACCCGAGTCTACATTATTTCTCTTAACCTTTTTTATTTTTGTTTTTCTTCTCCCCTGTCTGAGGGGTGGAAGTATTTTCAAAAATTTGAGTTTGAAGCGACTCTTCAGGCGTCGCGACGCTAGCTACAACTGGTTTTGGAGATTTTTTATTAGCGTGATTTTGCACCTTTGTTGAGCATTCCGACCGCCAATGATTCCTCCACATAGACATGGACTTGGGGGAGCACCCCTGTTGAGATCTCCCCTTTGCTCTTGCCTTGGGTTTCTCGTTGTCGTGGGATGAAAATTGTTATGTTCAGACCATCTATTGTCAGGTGTCTGAGTCTGATTTTGCCTATTATTTGTAGTAGAAAAATTGTTTGTTACGGCTCTATTGCCAGGGTTATAATTATTATTATTTGTTAGTTTAAGCTCTATTGCTTGTATAATTATTCGAATAATTTGTATTTCTAGTAAATTCTCCTAGTTGAGGAGATGTGGACGGCCTATTATTATATGTCATATTTTGGGAAGTTTTTGTCTCATGTCTAGTGTCCAATACTATCGCGTGATAAAACATTTCGCCTGTTTCGGCTTGTTTAATCAGTTCTCTGATGGTTTCGGGGCACTGTTTGCTTACCATGTATGCTTTATATTGCACTGGTATTAAATCGAAGATACTTTCCATGATCATTCTTTCGGAGTAGCCCGGCAGAATTTTCTTAGCTATATCCTCTTTTTCAAGGATTGCACTATGGATCGTATGATTAATTTTATTTATCGGTGTATTAAATTTTTGTCTTAAAGTGTCTCCTGGTTTTAGTTCACCAAAATTACTTTTAAGCCATTCGGCTAGTCGCTCCCACTCTAGCCTCGCAATGTTGTAGAGTGCATCGGACTTCTGCGCAGCCTTGCGCCGTAGTATGGAACCTAGAACCGTTTTGGCCCATTGGTTTTTTCCACGCATTCCTTGGTTAGCCATTTTTCAGCCTGGACGATAAAAACATCCACGTCCTCCGTCTCTAGGCCTAAAAATGTTGGAGGTTGAATTTTACCCCTATTGTTTTGTTCAGGCTGAAATATTTTTACTTCTATTACCCGTTGGTCCTCGTCTGAGCCTTGGGGTGCCTGAACAGTATGTTTAGTCATCAGCTTGTAGCTGTCGTGGTTTTTTATGTCATTATTGGTTTCCAATACCGGAATTTGCGTCGGATTTTCCTCCAGTTTTTTCTTTATATATAATAATTCCATTTCCTTTAAAAAATCTGTTTTGGACAAGTTAAAACAGTTCCTAATCGGTTCATCTTGGATCAAGAGTTCTCCGCTCCTTCGAACCGTTCTCGCTTCCGGAATAGTCTCAGTATGACGAGCAATATTCCGTCGATCAAATTCTTCAAATTCGCGCTGTTTTTCCATTCTCCTTTTTTCGTCAAAAATATCCTGCTGTTTCCTACGGTTTTCAGCCGAAACGTTCATTTTTCTCTCTTCTGCGGATGCTCGTGATTCCACACTTTTATTTAGTGCGGATTGCACTTGAGCTTCCTCATCCACTAAGTCCATCATTTGTTGTAATAGTTTTTTCTTTTCCGTGATGCTCTTTAGTCGCTGTGCGTATTCGAAAGAGTTGTCGTGAGGAGGGAGTTGTTTTAACTCAGCTTCCTGCTCAAAAATAAATTTTTGACGTGTGTCGTCCATTTCTGAGCTATAGTCTCTATAACTCTGGTTTAAAATCTTTGGTGCGTCGCGACGTCGATTTTCGTCGCCTAGCGAGCCTTTGTTTTCAAATAAGTCGAAATCTTCACGGTTAAGTGGGTGTTGTTCCACACTTAAGTCTAATAAATTTCTTTCGGCACCAAGGCGTCGATTTTCGACGCTTGGGTTCGCCTGGAATGCGTCTACATTTTCGTAGAAATTGTGAGTGGCTGTATTAACACGTTGAATGCCGTGTCGTTGATTTTTGTATGAATCTTGAATAGATGTGTTTGAAAATTGGGCGTTATGTCGTCGATTCTCGTATGAATCGCGAATGGCCGCGTTTGAATGTTGGGCGCCATGTCGTCGGGTCTCGCTCGGGTGAAGGTCGTTTTGCCCTGACCCCGTTCTTTCGCTAAGAAGGGGTCGTGAGGGAGATATGGCCGTACTAGTGGATAATTCGGAGAGCGTAGCGAACTCCTCGAAACCACCAACACTTCACCAGGGAAACTTCCCCCTGACCTACATTTGCCGTGTGTAGGCCGACGGGTATATGATGATTGAAGTCCCAATTCAAACGACTTGGGTACTCTCAGGGTAGGTTCGGGCCCAGATTGCGGGATTTGGCAAACCGTCGGGTTGTGTCGTTATTTTGAAAATTATAAAAATCATCTAAATTTATAGCCGAGTTCGGCTGTCTCCACAAGGTGGCAGTTTGCTCTGGGGCGGGAGTAACCGGGGAAAAGCCATAGAACTCTCCCCGTGTACCGTGCCCTGAAGGAAATGCCCTTCTGAGGTCAGCGGTGAAATTATCTGAATTTGTGTGTTGCATTTTTGGTAATAAGTTAAAATGAATAAAAAAAAAAAATAATAATAATAATAATAATAATAAAAGCCTCCCTCAGTCAAGCGGATTCGATAGGAGAAGGTGAATGTCGATTAGCAAGTAACCGACAATTCCTAGGTAGGATATAAATAATTAATTAAATAAAAAGAAATGAGCCACGTCTCCAAATTGCTGGACCATAAATAAATAAACAAACAAACAGGTCAAAGTCGTTCGCCAAAGAAAGTTGAAAGCTCGAAATGAAAACAACAAAGCCGGAGGTTTTTACCAACCAACAATATTATTGACAAATGACACTATAAATAAATGCCTCGTCTCCCATGTAATTAGAACATACTCACCCAGTGTAATTATCCCACGGAGAGGCGCTAAGTAGAAGGATCGCAAGAGAGTCGAGGAGAATGTGCAAATACGGCTTATTTCTCATTACTCTGCTAGAATCCTCTTTCCTTAGTAAACCCTTATGTTGATCGACTCAGACAATCGTGGGTGATGATTTTAAAACTTGAAGTAATCCTTTTTGGCTATTTGGTGCACTGACCGGCACAGAAAACGAATTTGCACTATATTCGCGGCGAGAGAACTACCGACGTGAAAAGTTAAAGATGTACTGCCGTTTTTGCGGGAAACGCTTATATTTATGTCTCTAATTCCTGGCTCCGCCCATAGGTAAAACAATTACGTAGTTGGCTAAAGCTCTTTGGAATCGTTTGAAATTTGCAACGGCTGTATATTTGAAATTTAAACTATGTCTTTTAAGGATGAATAATAATGAAAAAGAAGAGTTGTAAGTGGGTGTGAAATATTAATAAGACATAGTTTGGATACGCGAATTAATTTGGATTTTTGTGTTGTTTGAAATATTCCTTCGTATGTAGGTATTTCATTCGGGTATAAATGAAATACGGAAATATGAATGTTCGAAGTTCCCATGAGAAAGAGTAACTAGTCTCCGAACTTTAGGAACATTTAGGATTACTTCGTGATTGATTATTTAGTATGAATTTAATATTAAAAATTAAAATAACTTTTCTAGCTTTCGAGTACGAATGCTAGATGTAAAACCACAAGTGTCGACGTAAGAGTGACTCTATATGTGTGATTGCAAAAATTAGTGTTTGCGGATTCGGAAAATTGGGGTACTTGTATGGTGTCCATACACATAGGGTATCGTTGCGGAGCTGCAACTCGGGTAAGAATTGGATCGACGCTAAATTAGTTTTTTTTTATTATCTTTTAAATGGCCTAAATGAACTTTAAAAAAAAAATACATTTTGGTTCAGCAAAAAATTCTAAAATTTCAAAGATCTCTGAATCTCTTATAAACCATATAGCATTTAAAATAGTATTTGAAAGAATTGTTTTTGTTTTTTTGTTGTTTCGAATGGCCTAAATAAATTTTTGAGAAAAACAAATTTTGGTTCAGCAATAAAAACTGAAATTTCAAAACTCTTAATCCCTTATTACCCATATAGCATTTAAAATAGTATTTGAAGGAATATTTTTTGTTTTTTATTATGTTTCCAATGGCTTAAATAAATTTTTGAAAAAAACAAATTTTGGTTCAGCAATAACAAATCTGAAATTTCAAAGCTCCCTAAATTCCTTATTACCCATGTAGCCTTTAAAATGGCATTTAAAAAAGTTGTTAGTTTTTTTATTATCTTTTGAATGGCCTAAATGATATTTCAAAAAAAATACATTTTGGTTCAGCAATAAAAACTCTGAAATTTCAAAGATCTCTAAAACCCATAAAGCTTTTAAAATGTTATTTGAAAGAGTTGTTTGTTTTTATATTATCTTTCGAATGTCATAAATTAGTTTTCGAAAAAAATACATATTGGTTCAGCAATAAAATTCTGAAATTTCAAAGATCTCTAAATCTCTTATAAACCATATATAGCATTTAAAATAGTATTTGAAAGAATTCTTTTTGGTTTTTTATTATGTTTCAAAAGGCCTAAATAAATTTTTGAGGAAAACAAATTTTGGTTCAGCAATAAAAAATCTGAAATTTCAAAGATCTCTGAATCCCTTATAACCCATAGAGCATTTAATATGGTATTTAAAAAAAAAAATGTTATTATGTTTCGAATTGCCTAAATACATTTTTGAAAAAAACAAATTTTGGTTCAGCAATAAAAACTGAAATTTCAAAACTCTCTAAATCCCTTATTAACCATATAGCATTTAAAATGGTATTTAATAAAATTGTGTTTTTATTATGTTTCGAATGGTCTAAATAAATTTTGGAAAAAACCAATATTGGTTCAGCAATAAAAACTCTGAAATTTTAAAGCTCTCTAAATAAATCCCTTATTACTCATGTATAATTTAAAATGTTATTTAAAAAAAGTTGTTTTGTTTAAAAACAAAACAACAATATAAATATTATCTTTCGAATAACCTAAATGAATTTTAAAATTTAAAATTTATTTTTCTCAAAAATTTATTTAGGCCATTCAAAACATAATAAAAAAACAAAAACAAATCTTTCAAATACTATTTTAAATGCTACATGGGTAATAAGGGATTTAGAGTTTTGAAATTTCAGTTTTTATTGCTGAACCAAAATTTGTTTTTCTCAAAAATGTATTTAGGCCATTCGAAACATTAAAAAAACAAAAACAATTCTTTCAAATACTATTTTAAATGCTATATGGTTTATAAGAGAATCAGAGATCTTTGAAATTTCAGAATTTTATTGCTGAACGAAAATGTATTTTTTTTGAAAGTTCATTTAGGCCATTCAAAAGATAATAAAAAACTAACAACTTGTTTAAATGCCATTTTAAATGATATTTGGGAAATAAGGAATTTAGAGACCTTTGAAATTTCAAAGTTTTTATTGCTGAACCAAAATGTATTTGTTTCGAAAATAAATTTAGGCCATTTGAAAGATAATATAAAAACAAACAGCTTTTTTAAATAACATTTTAAATGCTATATGGGTAATAAGGGATTTAGAGAGCTTTAAAATTTCAGAGTTGTTATTGCTGAACCAATATTGGTTTTTTCCAAAATTTATTTAGACCATTCAAAAGATAACAAAAAAGCTTTTTTATATATAATTTTAAATGCTATATGGGTATTAAGAGATTCAAAGATCTTTGAAATTTCAGAATTTTATTACTGAAAACGTGTTTTTTTCGAAAGTTCATTTAGGCGATTCGAAATATTAGAAAAACAAACAATTTTTTTATATACCATTTTAAATGCTCTATGGGTTATAAGGGATTCAGAAATCTTTGAAGATAATATAAAAACAAACAACTTTTTTAAATAACATTTTAAATGCTATATGGGTAATTAAGGGATTTAGAGAGTTTTGAAATTTCAGTTTTTATTGCTGAACCAAAATTTGTTTTTCTCAAAAATTTATTTAGGCCATTCGAAACATAATTAAAAAACAAAAACAACTCTTTATTAAATACTATATGGGTTATAAGGGATTTAGAGATCTTTAAAATTTCTGAGTTTTTATTTATGAACCAAAATGTATTTTTTTTTTAAAGTTCATTTAGGCCATTCAAAAGATAATAAAAAATCTAACAACTTGTTTAAATGCCATTTTAAATGATATATGGGAAATAAGGGATTTAGAGACCTTTGAAATTCCAGAGTTTTTATTGCTGAACCAAAATGTATTTGTTTCAAAAATTAATTTAGGCCATTCGAAAGATAATATAAAAACAAACAGCTTTTTTAAATAACATTTTAAATGCTATATGGGTAATTTGAAATTTCATTTAATAAGAGACCTTTGAAATTTCAGAGTTTTTATTACTGAACCAAAATGTGTTTTTTTCGAAAGTTCATTTAGGCCATTCAAAAGATAATATAAAAACAAACAGCTCTTTTTAATAACATTTTAAATGCTATATGGGTAATAAGGGATTTAGAGAGCTTTAAAATGTCAGAGTTGTTATTGCTGAACCAATATTCGTTTTTTCCAAAATTTATTTAGACCATTCAAGAGATAACAAAAAAGCAAACTTTTTTAAATATAATTTTAAATGCTATATGGGTGATAAGAGATTCAGAGATCTTTGAAATTTCAGAATTTTATTACTGTTTTATTACTGTTTTACTGTGTTACTGTTTTTTTCGAAAGTTCATCTAGGCCATTCGAAATAATAGAAAAACAAACAATTTTTTTATATACCATTTTAAATGCTCTATGGGTTATAAGGGATTCAGAGATATTTGAAATTTCAGAGTTTTTATTGCTGAACTAAAATGTATATGGTTGGAAAATTAATTTAGGCCATTCGAAAGATAATATAAAAACAAACAGCTTTTTTAAATAACATTTTAAATGCTATATGGGTAATAGGGATGTAGAGACCTTTGAAATTTCAGAGTTTTTATTACTGAATCAAAATGTGTTTTTTTCGAAAGTTCATTTAGGCGATTCGAAAGATAATAAAAAACTAACAACTTTTTTAAATGCCATTTTAAATGCTACATGGGTAATAAGGGATTTAGGGAGCTTTGAAATTTCAGATTTGTTATTGCTGAACCAAAATTTGTTTTTTTCAAAAATTTATTTAGGCCATTCGAAACAAAAAAAAGAAAAACAAATCTTTCAAATACTATTTTAAATGCTCTATGGGTAATAAGAGATTCAGATCTTTGAAATTTCAGAATTTTATTACTGAACTAAAATTTATTTTTCTCAAAAATTTATTTAGGCCATTCAAAACATAATAAAAAAACAAAAACAAATCTTTCAAATACTATTTTAAATGCTACATGGGTAATAAGGGATTTAGAGTTTTGAAATTTCAGTTTTTATTGCTGAACCAAAATTTGTTTTTCTCAAAAATGTATTTAGGCCATTCGAAACATTAAAAAAACAAAAACAATTCTTTCAAATACTATTTTAAATGCTATATGGTTTATAAGAGAATCAGAGATCTTTGAAATTTCAGAATTTTATTGCTGAACGAAAATGTATTTTTTTTGAAAGTTCATTTAGGCCATTCAAAAGATAATAAAAAACTAACAACTTGTTTAAATGCCATTTTAAATGATATTTGGGAAATAAGGCATTTAGAGACCTTTGAACTTTCAGAGTTTTTATTGCTGAACCAAAATGTATTTGTTTCGAAAATAAATATAGGCCATTTGAAAGATAATATAAAAACAAACAGCTTTTTTAAATAACATTTTAAATGCTATATGGGTAATAAGGGATTTAGAGAGCTTTAAAATTTCAGAGTTGTTATTGCTGAACCAATATTGGTTTTTTCCAAAATTTATTTAGACCATTCAAAAGATAACAAAAAAGCTTTTTTATATATAATTTTAAATGCTATATGGGTATTAAGAGATTCAAAGATCTTTGAAATTTCAGAATTTTATTACTGAAAACGTGTTTTTTTCGAAAGTTCATTTAGGCGATTCGAAATATTAGAAAAACAAACAATTTTTTTATATACCATTTTAAATGCTCTATGGGTTATAAGGGATTCAGAAATCTTTGAAGATAATATAAAAACAAACAGCTTTTTTAAATAACATTTTAAATGCTATATAGGTAATAAGGGATGTAGAGACCTTTGAAATTTCAGAGTTTTTATAGCTGAACCAAAATGTATTTTTTTCGAAAATTCATTTAGGTTATTCGAAAGATAATATAAAAACAAAACAACTTTTTTAAATAACATTTTAAATGCTCTTATTAATAAATGGGTAATAAGAGAGCTTTGAAATTTCAGTTTTTATTGCTGAACCAATATTGGTTTTTTCCAAAATTTATTTGGACCACTCGAAACAAAATAAAAACACAATTTTATTAAATACCATTTTAAATGCTATATGGGTAATAAGGGATGTAGAGACCTCTGAAATTTCAGAGTTTTTATTGCTGAACCAAAATTTGTTTTTTTTCAAAAATGTATTTAGGCAATTTGAAACAATAAAAAAAATTATTTTCAAATACCATATTAAATGCTCTATGGGTTATAAGGGATTCAGAGACCTTTGAAATTTCAGAGTTTTATTGCTGAACCAAAATGTATTTGTTTCGAAAATAAATTTAGGCCATTCGAAAGAATTATCTTTCGAATGGCCTAAATTTATTATATTTATATTAATAAAAACAAACAGCTTTTTTAAATAACATTTTAAATGCTATATAGGTAATAAGGGATGTAGAGACCTTTGAAATTTCAGAGTTTTTATTGCTGAACCAAAATGTATTTTTTTCGAAAATTCATTTAGGTTATTCGAAAGATAATATAAAAACAGAATAACTTTTTTAAATAACATTTTAAATGCTATTATATGGGTAATAAGGTAAGTTTTTATTGCTGAACCAATATTGGTTTTTTCCTAAATTTATTTAGACCACTCGAAACATAATAAAAACACAATTTTATAAAATACCATTTTAAATGTTATATGGGTAATAAGGGATTAGGAGAGTTTTGAAATTTCAGTTTTTATTGCTGAACGAAAATTTGTTTTTTCAAAAATGTATTTAGGCAATTCGAAACAATAAAAAAAAATTATTTTCAAATACCATTTTAAATGCTCTATGGATTATAAGGGATTCAGAGACCTTTGAAATTTCAGAATTTTATTGCTGAATCAAAATGTATTTTTTTTTAATTTTATTTAGGCCATTCAAAAGATAATATAAAAACAAACAGCTTTTTTAAATAACATTTTAAATGCTATATGAGTAATAAGGGATGTAGAGACCTTTGAAATTTCAGTGTTTTTATTACTGAATCAAAATGTGTTTTTTTCGAAAGTTCATTTAGGCGATTCGAAAGATAATAATAAACTAACAACTTTTTTAAATGCCATTTTAAATGCTACATGGGTAATAAGGGATTTGGGAGCTTTGAAATTTCAGATTTGTTATTGCTGAACCAAAATTTGTTTTTTTCAAAAATTTATTTAGGCCATTCGAAACATAAAAAAAAGAAAAACAAATCTTTCAAATACTATTTTAAATGCTATATGGGTAATAAGGGAACTTTAAAATTTCAGAGTTGTTATTGCTGAACCAATAGTGGTTTTTTCCAAAATTTATTTAGACCATTCAAAAGAACAAAAAGCAAACAACTTTTTTAAATATAATTTTAAATGCTATATGGGTAATAAGAGATTCAGATCTTTGAAATTTCAGAATTTTATTATTGAACTAAAATGTGTTTTTTTCGAAAGTTCATTTAGGCGATTCAAAATAATAGAAAAACAAACAATTTTTTTATATACCATTTTAAATTATCTATGGGTTATAAGGGATTCAGAGATCTTTGAAATTTCAGAATTTTATTGCTGAACGAAATGTATTTTTTTCGAAAGTTCATTTAGGCGATTCGAAATAATAGAAAAACAAACAACTTTTTTAAATAACATTTTAAATGCTATATGGGTTATAAGGGATTCAGAGACCTTTGAAATTTTATAGTTTTTATTGCTGTACCAAAATGTTTTTTTCGAAAGTTCATTTAGGCGATTCGAAATAATAGAAAAACAAACAATTTTTTTATATACCATTTTAAATGCTCTATGGGTTATAAGGGATTCAGAGATCTTTGATATTTCAGATTTTTTATTGCTGAACCAAAATGTACTTTTTACAAAAATTCATTTTGGTTATTCGAAAGATAATAATAAAAAGAACTTTTTTAAATAACATTTTAAATGCTTATAAATGATTTAGAGATCTTTGAAATTTCAGAGTTTTTATTGCTGAACCAAAATGTATTTGAGTCGAAAATTAATTTACGCCATTCAAAAGATAATATAAAAACAAACAGTTTTTTTTAATAACATTTTAAATGCTATATGGGTAATAAGGGATTTAGAGAGCTTTAAAATTTCAGAGTTGTTATTGCTGAACCAATATTGGTTTTTTCCAAAATTTATTTAGACCATTCAAAAGATAACAAAAAAGCTTTTTTAAATATAATTTTAAATGCTATAAGGGATTCAGAGATATTTGATATTTCAGAGTTTTTATTGCTGAACCAAAATGTATGTTTGGAAAATTAATTTAGGCCATTCGAAAGATAATATAAAAACAAAGAGCTTTTTTAAATAACATTTTAAATGCTATATGGGTAATAAGGGATGTAGAGACCTTTGAAATTTCAGAGTTTTTATTACTGAATCAAAATGTGTTTTTTTCGAAAGTTCATTTAGGCGATTCGAAAGATAATAAAAAACTAACAACTCTTTTAAATGCCATTTTAAATGCTACATGGGTAATAAGGGATTTAGGGAGCTTTGAAATTTCAGATTTGTTATTGCTGAACCAAAATTTGTTTTTTTCAAATACTATTTTAAAGGTAAAGGGATTTAGAGTTTTGAAATTTCAGTTTTTATTGCTGAACCAAAATTTGTTTTGCTCAAAAATTTATTTAGGCCATTCAAAACATAATAAAAAAACAAAAACAATTATTTCAAATACTATTTTAAATGCTATATGGGTAATAAGGGATTTAATGTTTTGAAATTTCAGTTTTTATTGCTGAACCAAAATTTGTTTTTCTCAAAAATTTATTTAGGCTATACAAAACATAATAAAAAAACAAAAACAATTCTTTTAAATACTATTTTAAATGCTATATGGTTTATAAGAGATTCAGAGATCTTTGAAATTTCAGAATTTTATTGCTGAACGAAATGTATTTTTTTCGAAAGTTCATTTAGGCGATTCGAAATAATAGAAAAACAAACAACTTTTTTAAATAACATTTTAAATGCTATATGGGTTATAAGGGATTCAGAAACCTTTGAAATTGCAGAGTTTTTATTACTGTACCAAAATGTGTTTTTTTCGAAAGTTCATTTAGGGGATTCGAAATAATAGAAAAACAAACAATTTTTTTATATACCATTTTAAATGCTCTATGGGTTATAAGGGATTCAGAGATCTTTGAAATTTCAGATTTTTTATTGCTGAACCAAAATGTATTTTTTACAAAAATTCATTTTGGTTATTCGAAAGATGTAAAAACAAAGAACTTTTTTAAATAACATTTTAAATGCTTATAAAGGATTTAGAGATCTTTGAAATTTCAGAGTTTTTTTTGCTGAACCAAAATGCATTTGAGTCGAAAATTAATTTAGGCCATTCAAAAGATAATATAAAAACAAACAGCTTTTTTAAATAACATTATAAATGCTATATGGGTAATATGGGATTTAGAGACCTTTGAAATTTCAGAGTTTTTATTACTGAATCAAAATGTGTTTTTTTCGAAAGTTCATTTAGGCGATTCGAAATAATAAAAAAACAAACAATTTTTTTAAATACCATTTTAAATGCATAGGGGTAATAAGGGATTTAGAGAGTTTTGAAATTTCAGTTTTTATTGCTGAACCAAAATTTGTTTTTCTCAAAAATTTATTTAGGCCATTGAAACCAAATAAAAAAACAAAAACAATTCTTTCAAATACTATTTTAAATGCTATATGGTTTATAAGATATTCAGAGATCTTTGAAATTTCAGAGTTTTTATTGCTGAACCGAAATGTATATTTTTTGAAAGTTCATTTAGGCAATTCAAAAGATAATAAAAAATCTAACAACTTTTTTAAATGCCATTTTAAAGGCTACATGGGTAATAAGAGATTTAGGGAGCTTTAAAATTTCAGATTTGTTATTGCTGAACCAAAATGTAGTTGTTTCGAAAATAAATTTAGGCCATTCGAAAGATAATATAAAAACAAACAGCTTTTTTTAATAACATTTTAAATGCTATATGGGTAATAAGGGATTTAGAGAGCTTTAAAATTTCAGAGTTGTTATTGCTGAACCAATATTGGTTTTTTCCAAAATTTATTTAGACCATTCAAAAGATAACAAAAAAGCTTTTTTAAATATAATTTTAAATGCTATATGGGTATTAAGAGATTCAGAGATCTTTGAAATTATATGGGTAATAAGGGATTAAGAGAGCTTTGAAATTTCAGTTTCTATTGCTGAACCAATATTGGTTTTTTCCAAAATTTATTTAGACCACTCGAAACATAATAAAAACACAATTTTATTAAATACCATTTTAAATGCTATATGGGTAATAAGGGATTAAGAGAGTTTTGAAATTTCAGTTTTTATTGCTGAACCAAAATTTGTTTTTTCATAAATGTATTTAGGCAATTCGAAACAATAAAAAAAATTATTTTCAAATACCATATTAAATGCTCCATAGGTTATAAGAGACCTTATAAGAAACAGCTTATTTAAATAACATTTTAAATAAGTAATAAGGGGTAGTGTAACGAAGTTACTTTTTTTTATTTATTTAAGAAATATAGGATCCGTCGGAAAACCGAATTATTATTTTTATTTTATTTTTCGTATTCATCATTTAGCTTTAACGTTAAAAATTCGAGTTTTCAAACGTTTACTATGTATTGAATCTTCCCATCAAAATTTTTTATAAGTCAGCGGACGATCGCCTGCATTTCCCCACCTCATTCTTCGATTAATAATCGAGTTTGCACGACGAGTGGCGAAAATCACCTGTAAAACAAGCTGCACCGGCCAGATCTCATTATCTTTCCGCCGACGCTTGAGTTAGTAAGCAGCAATCCTTATCAGTACCAGCCGCCTCCGATTAAACAAAACCCGTTCTCCGAGTACAGGTAAAAAAAAAAAACTGATTTCTTATCGCGTTGTTTTTGGAAGTAAATAAAAGACACATCCCGATTTATACCGGCTTTATTTTGCATTGAATTTGAAATACCGAAATAATTAATATTAAAGCATTTTGCTCTGTTAAATATCTTTACATTTTTAGAAATATTTATTTTCATTTCTCGACTGAATTAATTTTTTATTTTATTTTCCGATTTTGGATACGATTAAATTATTTAATAAGATAAATAGATTTAACGATTTAATTGCTGCCAGGTCTAGGTTAATTTTTTTTTACAGTTGTTGATTCTTTTATTTCAATTTTCTTTCCTTTAAATTAAATACAGGGTGATACTCGTAATCAATTTAATGATAAAAAAATAATGTCTGAAAACTAACTAGTGTTTTGTATGCGTGATTGTGTCGCTACACTACTAGTGATTAGACATTATCCGTGGATTATTTTTTTTTTAAAGGGGGTCACGACCGAAAACACATTTTTTTTGATTTCCGTATAGAAAAGTAAATACTATCTGATACCTAGCTAGTGTTTTGTATGCGTGATTGTGTCGCTACACTGCTAGTGATTAGGTATTATTCGTGATAAAATTTAGTTTAATTTTCCTTTAATTAGTTTTTCGATTAAAGTTTAAAAGAAAAGAAAATATTGTCTGAAAACTAACTAGTGTTTTGTATGCGTGATTGTGTCGCTACACTACTAGTGATTAGACATTATTTGTGGATTTTATTTTTTTTATTTATTTTATTAAACAGGGGTCACGACCGAAAACACATTTTTTTTTTTTGATTTCCGTATAGAAAAGTAAATACTATCTGATACCTAGCTAGTGTTTTGTATGCGTGATTGTGTCGCTACACTGCTAGTGATTAGGTATTATCCGTGATAAAATTTAGTTTAATTTTCCTTTAATTAGTTTTTCGATTAAAGTTTAAAAGAAAAGAAAATATTGTCTGAAAACTAACTAGTGTTTTGTATGCGTGATTGTGTCGCTACACTACTAGTGATTAGACATTATCCGTGGATTTTTTTTTATTTTTTTTTTAAAAGGGGGGTCACGACCGAAAACACGTTTATTTGAGTTCCGTACAAAAAAAAAAATAGTATCTGATGTCTAGCTAGTGTTTTGTATGCGTGATTGTGTCGTCACACTGCTGGAAATTAGATATTATCCGTGGTTACATTTTGTCTTTTACTTTGATTTAATTCCAAAAGGGTGGGATATTAGATGGGAAGCTAAACTAGTTACCTGGTACCGATTAATTTTATTTTTCATAATTGTTAATATTGAATTCTATTTCCGTATATATTCCCTGTTCATAAGTAAATGCTACCGTAATCCGATTTAATTCAGAACTCCGTGTTATTTGCTTTTATCTGTATATTTATCTAAATCACGTCTGATTGAGCTCCGACCTGTCAAGCCATCGTCCGCAACCGCTTATTTTTGTTATTTTTTTGTTCAAGGTTATAACGACTCATAAGGGGGTGGGCTTTGAAATATTTTAATTTTTATTATTGTTATTAGCTTTCGTAAGCAATAGATGTATTAATTTTCAAAAATTTGGCTTATAATTGTGTCGACCTTTCCCTTTTTTTCTTTCAGCTTCGACAATTCTTTAAACGTAACAATAACGATTAAAGCCCGTTATTGTTACCCTCTTATGTGTATAGTCTTACATCAACGAGACCCCTGGAGTTTTTCCGTCATCTCCACTAGAAGCTACCTGTGTTGTGGAGCAAAACACATTAATAAAACTGGCGCTCGAGTACTTCCGAGTCATAGGGTGTCACTAGTAAGGGTAATATTTTCTTAGAGGCAAGAAAACACCTTACAAAATGGCGCCCGAGCAGGGACCCTGTTGATTTCTGTTAGTTATTTCCGTAGCCCCTAGTATACCCGATATTTTCTCTTAAAAATTTCTTTATTATTTTTTTCTTCAGATTGTAAACCCGTCCGTGAATTATTCTGCCAAGTACCGTATTTATAAGCCAACCGTAACAATAATTATTTAATATGTAGGTTTATTAAAACATACTGCATTTCAAAGCCATCCCCGGTCAATATTTTTTTTATTTCATTCTTGTTCTACTTCAATACTTCTCTGTTCAACGATCTCATATCTGTTTTTTTTCTACCTGAGCAAAACCCACCCGTTTTCGGATATTCCCAGTTAATGTCCAACAAGAGTACTGATAACAGAATTTGCTAAAAATGCCGGACACCGCCGTCATTATGCCCGAACCGATCCGTACCCAAGACTGGAAAATTTCTTTTGGAAACCAAGATGACCCTGCTGCATTTCTAGAAAGACTAGACGAAATTTGCATTTCGAAAGGCATTGATAAAAACCGAAAACTGTCATACTTGCCCGAACTGCTAAACGGGGAACCCGCTTTGTGGTTCCGTAACAACCGATTATTTTGGAACTGCTGGAATGATTTTGAAAGCGACTTCCGAATTTTCTATTTCTCTGTAAACTATCAAATCGACTTAGAGGTCGAAATTGGCCGAAGGTTGCAACGAAGAAATGAATCTGTTACTAGTTATATAATCGATCTTCAAACCTTAATGAGACGACATGGGAACTTATCTGCTGAACAACAATTAGCTTGGCTATATAGAAACTTGTTACCAGAGTTCCGACAACACATCCGAAAGACGGATTACTCCAACATGTCTACGTTTTGTCAAGTAGCTAGGGAGTTCGAGTTGTTAAGAAAGGAACTCCAGAATGTTCCGACTATGAGCTCCGCTCCGAGATATACTAGCTTACGCTACTCTCAGACCGAACCCCGCCGATATCACCATACTGATCCGCCACAAAGAACAGATAGCAGCAACCCCGTTCTAATAGCTGCTGCAGTCCCAGTTACTCAGTATAAGTCACAAAGATTTGAACCACAACCATCCACCTTACGTGGAGAAGTGTTGTGCTGGAGATGTGGTGAGAAGAGACATGTCCGCACTAACTGTACAAATCCTAGTAAGTTGTTTTGCTCGAGATGCCTAAAGGAAGGCGTATTAATGAGAGATTGTACATGTAATCAATCAGCCGCAAAACGAGATAGAAGCTGTTCGGAAGGGAGGTCCAAACAGTTTCAACCGACACTAGCCTCTCAGGAAATTGTTACCATACCCGACCATGATTCCCGACCGCACTTGAACTTAGAAATAGAGGGTGAAAATTTCTTTGCACTAATAGACACCGGAGCTTCCAAATCTTACATTGGTAACAGACTAGCGAAACATATTTCCCATAATAAGCAACCCAGAAAAGCAGTACCGACTTCTGCAAGGTTAGCCAACGGAAATATAATCCGTACTCAAGACACCTACCAGGTAGCTCGGCAATCAGAAAACTTCCGAAAAAATAGTACATTTTCCTAACTTAAGTGCCGACCTAGTTCTAGGAATGGACATCCTAGAAAAATACAATTTCAGACTAGAATTGGGAACAGGAAAAATTTCAATAGGTGAGATGCCGATGCCACCTGTAGACAGAGCCGTTTTCTGTTACCCAATCGGAGTAATTGACTCCATTGAACCGACCCCGACTGTTGCCAATAAACCTGTAGTTGTCAGAGCCATGGTCCATGCCGAACGTGAACCTCATACTGTTCTGGATGCTCCTCAAAAGTGGATGATCAATAGCAAAAAGGGCAAAGAGTCCACTTCTCTGAGTTCCCTCATCCGTACCGTTCCTACCTGTCCAGCAACCCCAACGACAAGTAAGAAGTCGATAGATTTCAAGTCAGGGTTACCGAAGACAACAAAGAACGAAACCAAAGACTCCAAACTCAGTGAAAGCTGTGATAAGGATAACGAGGAAACTAGCATAACCCGTTGTCCGTTACAGACTATAACTACCCTTTCTGAGAAAAGGTTAACTACCGAACATTCTCGTAAACTAAATGAAACTGTATTGACCGCTTTTCACACTACTCAGGGACCCACTGACTTGATTCCGCATGAAATCCGTTTAACAAAACCCAAACCGATTAAACAACGACCAGAGCTTAATCCGAGGAATCTAATCCCCCAAAATCCCGCTCCGATCCAGTCGAAATTCGTTTCAGGTGAAACCCCGTTGTCTATTCTACTCGACTTGCAAGTTCCCCAATGGGACCAGGTCCCATCGTTCACCGCTCCTTCTAATAGGCCCAAAATCCTTAGTTTGCCAGACATAGTACCGTCATTTGGGGTGCAAAGGTTTCCTCTGGTCAAGTCTCCTCGACCGTCTCTGCCAGTGTCGATTCATCTTTCCAAGGTCATACTCCCCGACCAATGTCCCTTACCGAATTCAACTATCGACCATCTGTGGTCCGACACCGGAGTGGCTCTCCAGAATTATGAACCCTCGTCCGATTCATCCCTTTTTGAACCCCCTCATCGTTCCTACAGTTTTAGCATTAGGGACTCCGATAGTTCCTGTGACGTCATAAGTCTTTTCGGCTCAGACCTTTCCGATGAGACTCCATTTTCCGACGAGAATCCCGCTCCCGTTATTAAAAATCCGAGGGTATCAACCCCGGTCATTGTTACAGATTTCACTACCCCTCACACAGGCATTGCCGAGTGGTACGCCACCCCGCCTGATAAAGAGATCCACTTGCCAGTAGACCGAGGTCTATGTTGGAGGTGTGGATATCCCGGCCACCGAAGGCATACTTGTAGTAGAAAGAAACTTTTATTTTGCTCCCGTTGTGGTATCGTAGGTACTATGTCCAGAGATTGTAAATGTTCTCAGCTGCCGACTCATCCGAGTATATCCGCTACAAGTAATAACTTCTCATTGCGCTCCCGATCAATTGAAGTGCAAGCCGACCTATCTCCGCGACGCCATAGCGTCGGTATCCAATGTTATTTAAAGTACTGAAGTCCCGAAGAAGAAGCAAGAACCGAAGACGCACGAAGAATTTTACGTTGTAAAAATTTTTTTAGAATTTGTATTTGGGTCATTCTCAAAAAAAGAGGGAAAATTACTTCTGACCACATCTTTTAAATATTTTGCTAAATTAAGTAACCAATTTCTGGCCAAAGGATTAATTTTAATTGCTCTTTTTGTACCAATAATACATTTTAAAAAAAACCACATTTAAAAAATATATATATAAAATTTCGAAAAAAAAAACATTACCATGTCATGTCATATTACAATTTCACAAGAAGAACTGAATTTTTTCCATGAAAACAAATTGTTTTTGAACAATACAATTAAAACTTCAAATAAGCATCAAATGATTATCATCTCTTAACTTTTTTAGTTGATATGCATGGTTGGTTTACTATTATACTTTAATATAAAGTATGTAACCAAAAATTTTGCTCATTACCATGTCACTTTCTAATTTGAAACAACCGGCATCATTGTAAAGAATTTTAGAGTCGTTTTATCCACCAGTCGATTCTCCTTAAACAATATTTTACCACCCCACCTAGAATTATCAAGTCAGTGTTAATATAGCTACACAGCAAGTCTGATTACGTGAATTTCGTCTGGCTGTAACTCGATTCAGGACATTACCGTGTGTGTTAAAAATTTCGTTTCGTGTTTTTTTTTTTAAACTTTAAAGTGTCAATTAGTGTAGTGTTATAACACGATAAGGTAAGGATACATAATTACTTTATTTCCTTTTAATAATCTAAAGTTATGTAAATGTTTTGCTCATTACCGTGTCAAAAATGTCTAACATTACCATGCCTGTTTATTATCACGGTAATGTCTGTACGACACGGTAATGTTAAATAATTAATGGATACATGGGGTGGATTTAAAACTCTGTACCTTAGTATCAAAAGGTCTGATGCCCATTTAGCAACTTTATAGGTGAGCGAAAAAACTGATTGTGTTCATTATTTGATTCCAAACCCAGGTGGACAACCGTGCATTTACATAAGCCATTACCGTGTTATTAATAAACTGAGGACTACCGATCTTATACCAAACAATGTAACACTTAACGGCAAATACATCAGCCCAAATAACTTATTTTATGAAAAAATGGACATCAGACCTTTTGATACTAAAGTACATAACTGTTTCGAAACGATCTTGTAAGTAAATATAGCCGCGAATCTAACTTGATAGAAAATTTCGGTACATCAAAACTCTTTTTTTTAATTTATTAATTTTTATACAATTTAATTTACTCACAACTTATTTTTAGATGCCAGATTTGAGAGTAAAAAAGCAGAAGGCTAAATTAGATAAGAAGAATAAGGATAAAATTTTACAAATAAAAAGGGAAAGAAAGATTTAGAAGGCAGAAAATTAAAAATAACCCAGAAGAATATGCCAAATAAAAACAAAAAGAACGTGAGCGCTATCAAAAAAGAAAGAGTGAAGGAAAGATCAAGTTCATAGGCGAAATGAGTGAGAGAGAAAAGCGGAACAAGAGAAAATCTTGGATAAAGAATAATAGAACATACCGGGAAAAGAATATTATGTGTGACACGCCCACCCCAACAGAAATTAGTTTTAATGAAGAGCAGATCGCAGACATTGATGTCGGACAAAACGAAGAAAAGTTGCGGAAACGAATAACGCGTCTAAAAGTACGGGCATACCGTGAATCATGTCACCAAAAAAAAATTATTGAAAGTCTCAAAAGGCAAAATAGAGAGCTGAGGTCAAATGCATTAAAACAAAAAATTATGCTCCATAATAAAAGTCCAAATGATACCACTAGGACAGATGAATGTACTTTGCCAGATAAATAGGTAACACTTTTTTCAATATCAAAAATGGTGTACCAAAAGAGAAACTCGGGTAAGCAACAGAACTGGTAAACCAATTGTTGTTCAGATAACATTAAAAGAATCTATTATTACATCCAATTATGAGGTCGTACAAGAGTTATTAAACTGTATGCCAAAGTACATGATACACGTAAAAAATATATACCACCAGCACCAAGCATCATCTTTCATTAAAAAGAATCTAACTCATACTGAACTGTTACTGCATATAGACTTTTCTAAGAACTACTTCTGCAAATATGCATCTGAAGCCCAGTCTGTTCATTTTGGAGCATCAAGACAGCAAATAACGTTACATACCGGTGTTGCATACTGAAAAAATCACGTGCAATCATTTTGGCCTTGAAACAACCAATCACAGAACTAGTTTCAGGCTTGCCGAAAAACAAATTATTTTGTTTCTCAATTTATGGAGAGGTGTGCGGCAATGTACCTGGCTAAGAGCATTACTCCGGTATGTTTAGGATTGTGCGTTCTACTGATATTGTTTAACCTTCGCCGTGTGGCGAGCAGCGCAGCGAGCGGCGCGGCGATGTGAGCTGCTCCAATATGTTTTTACCCTAACTTGGTGCAGAGAGAAACGTTCTATATTTTAACAGTTTAACATGTATCTCATGCAATATTGGCGAATTATGTAGCCACTTTAATCTTGGGCATATAAAAATGCACAATTCGCCGACTCCTCCAACTTCTGGTCAAGATATCGGTATAGAAACCCAAAGTTCTAAAAGTACAGTTATGCCCACTGACAAATATATCGACATGACTGGTCAGTCTCTCCTGAAAACAGTTAAATGTTCAGAATCGGATGTTAAACCGAATGACTGGGTAGCAGTTTTCTTCACCGACTTTTGGTATCCTGGTAAAATAGTTTGTTCTTATATTTTATAATATGGGTATTCTAATTTGTACCGATTTTTAGGTTTGGTTTTGTCACAAACTGGCAAATCTGTGAAAATTGATTTCATGGACAGAAAAGGAGAAGTTTTTTTTTTGGCCGGAAAAAAGAGACATCCAGACAATTCGTGCAGCAGAAATTTTATATAAACTCTCCAAGCCACCGGTTCCAAGTTCTGCTGGGCTCTTTTCTGTTCCGGAATACAAAAATATAAAGGATATGACTTAATTTCATTACTCAGTTTTTATATAAAAATATTTGAAAAATAATACATTTTTATCTATTTTTAAGAGTTTCTCGTTCGAAGTTTTTAACGTTTTTTTTTTATGGTTTAAAATATTTTTTTTCTATGTGAACTACGTTTAATCTTCATGTTTTTAATAAAGAAAGAGTAGTTTTTGAATATTTTTTGTTTATTTTCACTCCCTAACATTACCATAAAAGTAAATTAAACATTTCCATGTCTTTTGACATTACCGTGACAGCCAAATTTCATTACCATGTCATTTTTTTGTAATTTTTCCGAAAAAAACTAAAAATATGGGGGGTACATATTACAGATTTTACTAACCTAAAATATTATATAAGCCTACGCAATAATATTTTTGAAAACATGAGTATTTAGATGTGACGCAAAATATCATGGAATTTTCCTTATTTCTAAAGAATGACCCATTTGTTAGGTAGGTTGGAAAGAAAAATAAGCGTAAACGTGGTTTACTCTTATTTTTTTTACCGAAGAAAGGGGGGGATGTAACGAAGTTACTTTTTTTTATTTATTTAAGAAATATAGGATCCGTCGGAAAACCGAATTATTATTTTTATTTTATTTTTCGTATTCATCATTTAGCTTTAACGTTAAAAATTCGAGTTTTCAAACGTTTACTATGTATTGAATCTTCCCATCAAAATTTTTTATAAGTCAGTGGACGATCGCCTGCATTTCCCCACCTCAATCTTCGATTAATAATCGAGTTTGCACGACGAGTGGCGAAAATCACCTGTAAAACAAGCTGCACCGGCCAGATCTCATTATCTTTCCGCCGACGGTTGAGTTAGTAAGCAGCAATCCTTATCAGTACCAGCCGCCTCCGATTAAACAAAACCCGTTCTCCGAGTACAGGTAAAAAAAAAAAAACTGATTTCTTATCGCGTTGTTTTTGGAAGTAAATAAAAGACACATCCCGATTTATACCGGCTTTATTTTGCATTGAATTTGAAATACCGAAATAATTAATATTAAAGCATTTTGCTCTGTTAAATATCTTTACATTTTTAGAAATATTTATTTTCATTTCTCGACTGAATTAATTTTTTATTTTATTTTCCGATTTTGGATACGATTAAATTATTTAATAAGATAAATAGATTTAACGATTTAATTGCTGCCAGGTCTAGGTTAATTTTTTTTTACAGTTGTTGATTCTTTTATTTCAATTTTCTTTCCTTTAAATTAAATACAGGGTGATACTCGTAATCAATTTAATGATAAAAAAAATAATGTCTGAAAACTAACTAGTGTTTTGTATGCGTGATTGTGTCGCTACACTACTAGTGATTAGACATTATCCGTGGATTATTTTTTTTTTAAAGGGGGTCACGACCGAAAACACATTTTTTTTGATTTCCGTATAGAAAAGTAAATACTATCTGATACCTAGCTAGTGTTTTGTATGCGTGATTGTGTCGCTACACTGCTAGTGATTAGGTATTATTCGTGATAAAATTTAGTTTAATTTTCCTTTAATTAGTTTTTCGATTAAAGTTTAAAAGAAAAGAAAATATTGTCTGAAAACTAACTAGTGTTTTGTATGCGTGATTGTGTCGCTACACTACTAGTGATTAGACATTATCCGTGGATTTTATTTTTTTTATTTATTTTATTAAACAGGGGTCACGACCGAAAACACATTTTTTTTTTTTTGATTTCCGTATAGAAAAGTAAATACTATCTGATACCTAGCTAGTGTTTTGTATGCGTGATTGTGTCGCTACACTGCTAGTGATTAGGTATTATCCGTGACAAAATTTAGTTTAATTTTCCTTTAATTAGTTTTTCGATTAAAGTTTAAAAGAAAAGAAAATATTGTCTGAAAACTAACTAGTGTTTTGTATGCGTGATTGTGTCGCTACACTACTAGTGATTAGACATTATCCGAGGATTTTTTTTTTATTTTTTTTTTAAAAGGGGGTCACGACCGAAAACACGTTTATTTGAGTTCCGTACAAAAAAAAAAAATAGTATCTGATGTCTAGCTAGTGTTTTGTATGCGTGATTGTGTCGTCACACTGCTGGAAATTAGATATTATCCGTGGTTACATTTTGTCTTTTACTTTGATTTAATTCCAAAAGGGTGGGATATTAGATGGGAAGCTAAACTAGTTACCTGGTACCGATTAATTTTATTTTTCATAATTGTTAATATTGAATTCTATTTCCGTATATATTCCCTGTTCATAAGTAAATGCTACCGTAATCCGATTTAATTCAGAACTCCGTGTTATTTGCTTTTATCTGTATATTTATCTAAATCACGTCTGATTGAGCTCCGACCTGTCAAGCCATCGTCCGCAACCGCTTATTTTTGTTATTTTTTTGGTCAAGGTTATAACGACTCATAAGGGGGTGGGCTTTGAAATATTTTAATTTTTATTATTGTTATTAGCTTTCGTAAGCAATAGATGTATTAATTTTCAAAAATTTGGCTTATAATTGTGTCGACCTTTCCCTTTTTCTCTTTCAGCTTCGACAATTCTTTAAACGTAACAATAACGATTAAAGCCCGTTATTGTTACCCTCTTATGTGTATAGTCTTACATCAACGAGACCTCTGGAGTTTTTCCGTCATCTCCACTAGAAGCTACCTGTGTTGTGGAGCAAACCACATTAATAAAACTGGCGCTCGAGTACTTCCGAGTCATAGGGTGTCACTAGTAAGGGTAATATTTTCTTAGAGGCAAGAAAACACCTTACAGTAGAGACCTTTGAAATTTCATAGTTTTTATTACTGAATCAAAATGTGTTTTTTTCGAAAGTTCATTTAGGCGATTCGAAAGATAATAAAAAACTAACAACTTTTTTAAATGCCATTTTAAATGCTACATGGGTAATAAGGGATTTAGAGAGTTTTGAAATTTCAGTTTTTATTGCTGAACCAAAATTTGTTTTTCTCAAAAATTTATTTAGGCCATTGAAACCAAATAAAAAAACAAAAACAATTCTTTCAAATACTATTTTAAATGCTATATGGTTTATAAGATATTCAGAGATCTTTGAAATATCAGAGTTTTTATTGCTGAACCAAAATGTATTTTTTTTAAAGTTCATTTAGGCAATTCAAAAGATAATAAAAAAACTAACAACTTTTTTAAATGCCATTTTAAAGGCTACATGGGTAATAAGAGATTTAGGGAGCTTTGAAATTTCAGATTTGTTATTGCTGAACCAAAATGTAGTTGTTTCGAAAATAAATTTAGGCCATTCGAAAGATAATATAAAAATAAACAGCTTTTTTTAATAACATTTTAAATGATATAGGGGTAATTAGAGAGCTTTAAAATTTCAGAGTTGTTATTGCTGAACCAATATTGGTTTTTCCCAAAATTTATTTAGACCATTCAAAAGATAACAAAAAAGCTTTTTTAAATATAATTTTAAATGCTATATGGGTATTAAGAGATCTTTGAAATTATATGGGTAATAAGGGATTAAGAGAGCTTTGAAATTTCAGTTTTTATTGCTGAACCAATATTGGTTTTTTCCAAAATTTATTTAGACCACTCGAAACATAATAAAAACACAACTTTATTAAATACCATTTTAAATGCTATATGGGTAATAAGGGATTAAAAGAGTTTTGAAATTTCAGTTTTTATTGCTGAACCAAAATTTGTTTTTTCAAAAATGTATTTAGGCAATTCGAAACAATGAAAAAAATTATTTTCAAATACCATATTAAATGCTCTATGGGTCATAAGAGACCTTATAAGAAACAGCTTTGTTAAATAACATTTTAAATAAGTAATAAGGGGTAGAGACCTTTGAAATTTCAGAGTTTTTATTACTGAATCAAAATGTGTTTTTTTCGAAAGTTCATTTAGGCGATTCGAAAGAATAAAAAACTAACAACTTTTTTAAATGCCATTTTAAATGCTACATGGCTAATAAGGGATTTAAATGTATTTTTTTCGAAAATTCATTTAGGTTATTCGAAAGATAATATAAAAACAAAACAACTTTTTTAAATAACATTTTAAATGCTATTATATGGGTAATAAGGGATTAAGAGAGCTTTGAAATTTCAGTTTTTATTGCTGAACCAATATTGCTTTTTTCCAAAATTTATTTAGACCACTCGAAACATAATAAAAACACAATTTTATTAAATACCATTTTAAATGCTATATGGTAATAAGGGATTAAGAGAGTTTTGAAATTTCAGTTTTTATTGCTGAACCAAAATGTATTTTTTTTTAAAGTTTATTTAGGCCATTCAAAAGATAATAAAAAAACTAACAACTTGTTTAAAAGCCATTTTAAATGATATATGGGTAATAAGAGAGCTTTAAAATTTCAGGGTTGTTATTGCTGAACCAATATTGGTTTATTCCAAAATTTATTTAGACCATTCAAAAGATAACAAAAAAGCAAACAACTTTTTTAAATATAATTTTAAATAAGAGATATATATAAATGCTATATAAGAGATTCAGATCTTTGAAATTTATTACTGAACTAAAATGTGTTTTTTTCGAAAGTTCATTTAGGCGAATCGAAATAATAGAAAAACAAACAATTTTTTTATATACCATTTTAAATGCTCTATGGGTTATAAGGGATTCAGAGATCTCTGAAATTTCAGTTTTTATTGCAGAACCAAAATGGATTTTTTACAAAAATTTTTTAAAAAAATTCATTTTGGTTATTCGAAAGATAATATAAAAACTATCAACTTTTTTAAATAACATTTTAATTGCAATATAAGTAATAAGGGATTAAGAGACCTTTGAAATTTCATAGTTTTTATTGCTGTACCGAAATGTATTTTTTTTGAAAGTTTATTTAGGCCATTCAAAAGATAATAAAAAAACTAACAACTTGTTTAAAAGCCATTTTAAATGATATATGGGTAATAAGGGATTTAGAGAGCTTTAAAATTTTAGGGTTGTTATTGCTGAACCAAATTTGGTTTTTTCCCACTCGAAACATAATAAAAACACAATTTTATAAAATACCATTTTAAATGCTCTATGGGTTATAAGGGATTCAGAGACCTTTGAAATTTCAGAATTTTATTGCTGAACCAAAATGTATTTTTTTTTAAGTTCATTTAGGCCATTCAAAAGATAATATAAAAACAAACAGCTTTTTTAAATAACATTTTAAATGATATATGGGTAATAAGGGATGTAGAGTCCTTTGAAATTTCAGAGTTTTTATTACTGAATCAAAATGTGTTTTTTTCGAAAGTTCATTTAGGCGATTCAGAAGATAATAAAAAACTAACAACTTTTTTAAATGCCATTTTAAATGCTACATGGGTAATAAGGGATTTAGGAAGCTTTGAAATTTCAGATTTGTTATTGCTGAACCAAAATTTGTTTTTTTCAAAAATGAATTTAGGCCATTCGAAACAAAAAAAAACAAAAACAATTCTTTCAAATACTATTTTAAATGCTCTATGGGTAATAAGAGATTCAGAGATCTTTGAAATTTCAGAATTTTATTACTGAACTAAAATGTATTTTTTTCGAAAGTTCATTTAGGCGATTTGAAATAATAGAAAAACAAACAATTTTTTTATATACCATTTTAAATGCTCTATAAGGGATTCAGAGATCTTTGAAATTTCAGAGTTTTTATTGCTGAACCAAAATGTATTTGTGTCGAAAATTAATGTAGGCCATTCAAAAGATAATATAAAAACAAACAGCTTTTTTAAATAAAATTTCAAATGCTATATGGGTAATAAGGAATTTAGAGTTTTGAAATTTCAGTTTTCATTGCTCAACCAAAATTTGTTTTTCTCAAAAATTTATTTAGGCCATTCGAAACATAATAAAAAAAAACAAAAACAATTCTTTCAAATACTATTTTAAATGCTATATGGTTTATAAGAGATTCAGAGATCTTTGAAATTTCAGAATTTTATTGCTGAACCAAAATGTATTTTTTTTTGAAAGTTCATTTAGGCCATTCAAAAGATAATAAAAAACTAACAACTTGTTTAAATGCCATTTTAAATGATATATGGGAAATAAGAGATTTAGAGACCTTTGAAATTCCAGAGTTTTTATTGCTGAACCAAAATGTATTTGTTTCGAAAATAAATTTAGGCCATTCGAAAGAATATATAAAAACAAAGAGCTGTTTTAAATAACATTTTAAATGCTATATGGGTAATAAGGGATTTAGAGAGTTTTAAAATTTCAGAGTTGTTATTGCTGAACCAATATTGGTTTTTTCCAAAATTTATTTAGACCATTCAAAAGATAACAAAAAGCAAACAACTTTTTTAAATATAATTTTAAATGCTATATGGGTAACAAGAGATTCAGAGATCTTTGAAATTTCAGAATTTTATTTCTGAACTAAATGTGTTTTTTTCGAAAGTTCATTTAGGCGATTCAAAATAATAGAAAAACAAACAATTTTTTTAAATACCATTTTGAAAGCTATATGGGTAATAAGGGATTTAGAGAGTTTTGAAATTTCAGTTTTTATTGCTGAACCAAAATTTGTTTTTCTCAAAAATTTATTTAGGACATTCGAAACACAAAAAAGAAAACAAGTCTTTCAAATACTATTTTAAATGCCTAATTGGCAATAAGGGATTTAGAGTTTTGAAATTTCAGTTTTCTTTGCTCAACCAAAATTTGTTTTTCTCAAAAATTTATTTAGGCCATTCGAAACATAATAAAAAAACAAAAACAATTCTTTCAAATACTATTTTAAATGCTATATGGTTTATAAGAGATTCAGAGACCTTTGAAATTTCAGTTTTTATTGCTGAACCAAAATGTGTATTTTTCAAAAGTTCATTTAGGCGATTCGAAATAAAAAAACAAACAATTTTTTAAATACCATTTTAAATGCTATATGGGTAATAAGGGATTTAGGGAGCTTTGAATTTTCAGTTTTTATTGCTGAACCAAAATTTGTTTTTTTCAAAAATTTATTTAGGCCTTTCGAAACATAAAAAAAAGAAAAACAAATCTTTCAAATACTATTTTAAATGCTCTATGGGTAATAAGAGATTCAGAGATCTTTAAATTTCAGAATTTTATTACTGAACTAAAATGTGTTTTTTTCGAAGTTCATTTAGGAGATTCGAAATAATAGAAAAACAAACAATTTTTTTATATACCATTTTAAATGCTCTATGGGTTATAAGGGATTCAGAGATAATTGAAATTTCAGAGTTTTTATTGCTGAACCAAAATGTATATGTTTGGAAAATTAACTTAGGCCATTCGAAAGATAATATAAAAACAAACAGCTTTTTTAAATAACATTTTAAATGCTATATGGGTAATAAGGGATGTAGAGACCTTTGAAATTTCAGAGTTTTTATTACTGAATCAAAATGTGTTTTTTTCGAAAGTTCATTTAGGCGATTCGAAAGATAATAAAAAACTAACAACTTTTTTAAATGCCATTTTAAATGTTACATGGGTAATAAGGGATTTAGGGAGCTTTGAAATTTCAGATTTGTTATTGCTGAAGCAAAATTTGTTTTTTTCAAAAATTTATTTAGGTTATTCGAAACATAAAAAAAAGAAAAACAAATACTATTTTAAATGCTATATGGGTAACAAGGGATTTAGAGTTTTGAAATTTCAGTTTTTATTGCTGAACCAAAATTTGTTTTTCTCAAAAATTTATTTAGGCCATTCGAAACAATAAAAAAAACAAAAACAATTCTTTCAAATACTATTTTAAATGCTATATGGTTTATAAGAGATTCAGAGATCTTTGAAATTTCAGAATTTTATTGCTGAACCAAAATGTATTTTTTTTTGAAAGTTCATTTAGGCCATTCAAAAGATAATAAAAAAACTAACAACTTGTCTAAATGCCATTTTAAATGATATATGGGAAATAAGGGATTTAGAGAGCTTTAAAATTTCAGAGTTGTTATTGCTGAACCAATATTGGTTTTTTCCAAAATTTATTTAGCAAACAACTTTTTTAAATATAATTTTAAATGCTATATGGGTAATAAGGGATTGAGAGAGTTTTGAAATCACAGTTTTTATTGCTGAACGAAAATTTGTTTTTCAAAAATGTATTTAGGCGAGTCGAAACAGTAAAACAAAATTATTTTCAAATACCATACTAAATGCTTTATGGGTTATAAGGGATTCAGAGACCTTTGAAATTTCAGAGTTTTATTGCTGAATCAAAATGTATTTTTTGCGAAAATAATATAAAAACAAACAACTTTTTTAAATAACATTTTAAATGCTATATGGGTAATAAGGGATTTAAAGTTTTGAAATTTAGTTTTTATTGCTGAACCAAAATTTGTTTTTCTCAAAAATTTATTTAGGCCATTCAAAACATAATAAAAAACAAAAACAATTCTTTCAAATACTATTTTAAATGCTACATGGGTAATAAGGGATTTAGAGTTTTGAAATTTCAGTTTTTATTGCTGAACCAAAATTTGTTTTTCTCAAAAATGTATTTAGGCCATTCGAAACATTAAAAAAACAAAAACAATTCTTTCAGATACTATTTTAAATGCATATGGTTTATAAGAGATTCAGAGACCTTTGAAATTTCAGAGTTTTATTGCTGAATCAAAATGTATTTTTTGCGAAAATAATATAAAAACAAACAACTTTTTTAAATAACATTTTAAATGCTATATGGGTAATAAGGGATTTAAAGTTTTGAAATTTAGTTTTTATTGCTGAACCAAAATTTGTTTTTCTCAAAAATTTATTTAGGCCATTCAAAACATAATAAAAAAACAAAAACAATTCTTTCAAATACTATTTTAAATGCTACATGGGTAATAAGGGATTTAGAGTTTTGAAATTTCAGTTTTTATTGCTGAACCAAAATTTGTTTTTCTCAAAAATGTATTTAGGCCATTCGAAACATTAAAAAAACAAAAACAATTCTTTCAGATACTATTTTAAATGCATATGGTTTATAAGAGATTCAGAGATCTTTGAAATTTCAGAATTTTATTACTGAACTAAAATGTGTTTTTTGAAAGTTCATTTAGGCCATTCAAAAGATAATAAAAAACTAACAACTTGTTTAAATGCCATTTTAAATGATATATGAGAAATAAGGGATTTAGACCTTTGAAATTCCAGAGTTTTTATTGCTGAACCAAAATGTATTTGTTTCGAAAATAAATTTAGGCCATTCGAAAGATAATATAAAAACAAACAGCTTCTTTAAATAACATTTTAAATGCTATATAGGTAATAAGGGATATAGAGACCTTTGAAATTTCAGAGTTTTTATTGCTGAACCAAAATGTATTTTTTTCAAAAATTCATTTAGGTTAATTTGAAAGATAATATAAAAACAGAATAACTTTTTTAAATAAAATTTTAAATGCTATTATATGGGTAATAAGGGATTAAGAGTTTTGAAATTTCAGTTTTTATTGCTGAACCAATATTGGTTTTTTCCAAAATTTATTTAGACCACTCGAAACATAATAAAAACACAATTTTATAAAATACCATTTTAAATGCTCTATGGGTTATAAGGGATTCAGAGACCTTTGAAATTTCAGAATTTTATTGCTGAACCAAAATGTATTTTTTTTTAAGTTCATTTAGGCCATTCAAAAGATAATATAAAAACAAACAGCTTTTTTAAATAACATTTTAAATGCTATATGGGTAATAAGGGATGTAGAGTCCTTTGAAATTTCAGAGTTTTTATTACTGAATCAAAATGTGCTTTTTTCGAAAGTTCATTTAGGCGATTCAAAAGATAATAAAAAACTAACAACTTTTTTAAATGCCATTTTAAATGCTACATGGGTAATAAGGGATTTAGGAAGCTTTGAAATTTCAGATTTGTTATTGCTCAACCAATATTTGTATTTCTCAAAAATTTATTTAGGCCATTCGAAACATAATAAAAAAACAAAATCAATTCTTTCAAATACTATTTTAAATGCTATATGGTTTATAAGAGATTCAGAGACCTTTGAAATTTCAGTTATTATTGCTGAACCAAAATGTGTATTTTTCAAAAGTTCATTTAGGCGATTCGAAATAAAAAAACAAACAATTTTTTAAATACCATTTTAAATGCTGTATGGGTAATAAGGGATTTAGAGAGTTTTGAAATCACAGTTTTTATTGCTGAACGAAAATTTGTTTTTTCAAAAATGTATTTAGGCGATTCGAAACAGTAAAACAAAATTATTTTCAAATACCATACTAAATGCTTTATGGGTTATAAGGGATTCAGAGACCTTTGAAATTTCAGAGTTTTATTGCTGAACCAAAATGTATTTTTTTCGAAAATAATATAAAAACAAACAACTTTTTTAAATAACATTTTAAATGCTATATGGGTAATAAGGGATTTAGAGAGTTTTGAAATTTCAGTTTTTATTGCTGAACCAAAATTTGTTTTTCTCAAAAATTTATTTAGGCCATTCGAAACATAATAAAAAAACAAAAACAACTCTTTATTAAATACTATATGGGTTATAAGGGATTTAGAGATCTTTAAAATTTCTGAGTTTTTATTTATGAACCAAAATGTATATTTTTTTAAAGTTCATTTAGGCCATTCAAAAGATAATAAAAAACTAACAACTTGTTTAAATGCCATTTTAAATGATATATGGGAAATAAGGGATTTAGAGACCTTTGAAATTCCAGTTTTTATTGCTGAAACAAAATGTATTTGTTTCAAAAATTAATTTAGGTCATTCGAAAGATAATATAAAAACAAACAGCTTTTTTAAATAACATTTAAATGCTATATAGGTAATAAGGGATGTAAAGACCTTTGAAATTTCAGAGTTTTTATTACTGAACCAAAATGTATTTTTTTCGAAAATTCATTTAGGTTATTCGAAAGATAATATAAAAACAGAATAACTTTTTTAAATAAAATTTTAAATGCTATTATATGGGTAATAAGGGATTAAGAGTTTTGAAATTTCAGTTTTTATTGCTGAACCAATATTGGTTTTTTCCAAAATTTATTTAGACCACTCAAAACATAATAAAAACACAATTTTATAAAATACCATTTTAAATGTTATATGGGTAATAAGGGATTAGGAGAGTTTTGAAATTTCAGTTTTTATTGCTGAACGAAAATTTTTTTTTCAAAAATGTATTTAGGCAATTCGAAACAATAAAAAAAAATTATTTTCAAATACCATTTTAAATGCTTTATGGGTTATAAGGGATTCAGAGATCTTTGAAATTTCAGAATTTTATTGCTGAACCAAAATGTATTTTTTTTTTTTTTAGTTCATTTAGGCCATTCAAAAGATAATATAAAAACAAACAGCTTTTTTAAATAACATTTTAAATGCTATATGGGTAATAAGAGACGTAGATACCTTTGAAATTTCAGAGTTTTTATTACTGAATCAAAATGTGTTTTTTTCGAAAGTTCATTTAGGCGATTCGAAAGATAATAAAAAACTAACAACTTGTTTAAATGCCATTTTAAATGATATTTGGGAAATAAGGGATTTAGAGACCTTTGAAATTCCAGTTTTTATTGCTGAACCAAAATGTATTTGTTTCAAAAATTAATTTAGGTCATTCGAAAGATAATATAAAAACAAACAGCTTTTTTAAATAACATTTTAAATGCTATATAGGTAATAAGGGATATAGAGACCTTTGAAATTTCAGAGTTTTTATTGCTGAACCAAAATGTATTTTTTTCGAAAATTCATTTAGGTTATTCGAAAGATAATATAAAAACAGAATAACTTTTTTAAATAAAATTTTAAATGCTATTATATGGGTAATAAGGGATTAAGAGTTTTGAAATTTCAGTTTTTATTGCTGAACCAATATTGGTTTTTTCCAAAATTTATTTAGACCACTCGAAACATAATAAAAACACAATTTTATAAAATACCATTTTAAATGTTATATGGGTAGTAAGGGATTAGGAGAGTTTTGAAATTTCAGTTTTTATTGCTGAACGAAAATTTGTTTTTTCAAAAATGTATTTAGGCAATTCGAAACAATAAAAAAAAATTATTTTCAAATACCATTTTAAATGCTTTATGGGTTATAAGGGATTCAGAGACCTTTGAAATTTCAGAATTTTATTGCTGAACCAAAATGTATTTTTTTTTAAGTTCATTTAGGCCATTCAAAAGATAATATAAAAACAAACAGCTTTTTTAAATAACATTTTAAATGCTATATGGGTAATAAGGGATGTAGAGACCTTTGAAATTTCAGAGTTTTTATTACTGACTCAAAATGTGTTTTTTTCCAAAGTTCATTTAGGCGATTCAAAAGATAATAAAAAACTAACAACTTTTTTAAATGCCATTTTAAATGCTACATGGGTAATAAGGGATTTAGGAAGCTTTGAAATTTCAGATTTGTTATTGCTCAACCAAAATTTGTTTTTCTCAAAAATTTATTTAGGCCATTCGAAACAATAAAAAAACAAAATCAATTCTTTCAAATACTATTTTAAATGCTATATGGTTTATAAGAGATTCAGAGACCTTTGAAATTTCAGTTATTATTGCTGAACCAAAATGTGTATTTTTCAAAAGTTCATTTAGGCGATTCGAAATAAAAAAACAAACAATTTTTTAAATACCATTTTAAATGCTATATGGGTAATAAGGGATTTAGAGAGTTTTGAAATCAGTTTTTATTGCTGAACGAAAATTTTTTTTTTTCAAAAATGTATTTAGGCGATTCGAAACAGTAAAACAAAATTATTTTCAAATACCATACTAAATGCTTTATGGGTTATAAGGGATTCAGAGACCTTTGAAATTTCAGAGTTTTATTGCTGAATCAAAATGTATTTTTTGCGAAAATAATATAAAAACAAACAACTTTTTTAAATAACATTTTAAATGCTATATGGGTAATAAGGGATTTAAAGTTTTGAAATTTAGTTTTTATTGCTGAACCAAAATTTGTTTTTCTCAAAAATTTATTTAGGCCATTCAAAACATAATAAAAAACAAAAACAATTCTTTTAAATACTATTTTAAATGCTACATGGGTAATAAGGGATTTAGAGTTTTGAAATTTCAGTTTTTATTGCTGAACCAAAATTTGTTTTTCTCAAAAATGTATTTAGGCCATTCGAAACATTAAAAAAACAAAAACAATTCTTTCAGATACTATTTTAAATGCATATGGTTTATAAGAGATTCAGAGACCTTTGAAATTTCAGAGTTTTATTGCTGAATCAAAATGTATTTTTTGCGAAAATAATATAAAAACAAACAACTTTTTTAAATAACATTTTAAATGCTATATGGGTAATAAGGGATTTAAAGTTTTGAAATTTAGTTTTTATTGCTGAACCAAAATTTGTTTTTCTCAAAAATTTATTTAGGCCATTCAAAACATAATAAAAAAACAAAAACAATTCTTTCAAATACTATTTTAAATGCTACATGGGTAATAAGGGATTTAGAGTTTTGAAATTTCAGTTTTTATTGCTGAACCAAAATTTGTTTTTCTCAAAAATGTATTTAGGCCATTCGAAACATTAAAAAAACAAAAACAATTCTTTCAGATACTATTTTAAATGCATATGGTTTATAAGAGATTCAGAGATCTTTGAAATTTCAGAATTTTATTACTGAACTAAAATGTGTTTTTTGAAAGTTCATTTAGGCCATTCAAAAGATAATAAAAAACTAACAACTTGTTTAAATGCCATTTTAAATGATATATGAGAAATAAGGGATTTAGACCTTTGAAATTCCAGAGTTTTTATTGCTGAACCAAAATGTATTTGTTTCGAAAATAAATTTAGGCCATTCGAAAGATAATATAAAAACAAACAGCTTCTTTAAATAACATTTTAAATGCTATATAGGTAATAAGGGATATAGAGACCTTTGAAATTTCAGAGTTTTTATTGCTGAACCAAAATGTATTTTTTTCAAAAATTCATTTAGGTTAATTTGAAAGATAATATAAAAACAGAATAACTTTTTTAAATAAAATTTTAAATGCTATTATATGGGTAATAAGGGATTAAGAGTTTTGAAATTTCAGTTTTTATTGCTGAACCAATATTGGTTTTTTCCAAAATTTATTTAGACCACTCGAAACATAATAAAAACACAATTTTATAAAATACCATTTTAAATGCTCTATGGGTTATAAGGGATTCAGAGACCTTTGAAATTTCAGAATTTTATTGCTGAACCAAAATGTATTTTTTTTTAAGTTCATTTAGGCCATTCAAAAGATAATATAAAAACAAACAGCTTTTTTAAATAACATTTTAAATGCTATATGGGTAATAAGGGATGTAGAGTCCTTTGAAATTTCAGAGTTTTTATTACTGAATCAAAATGTGCTTTTTTCGAAAGTTCATTTAGGCGATTCAAAAGATAATAAAAAACTAACAACTTTTTTAAATGCCATTTTAAATGCTACATGGGTAATAAGGGATTTAGGAAGCTTTGAAATTTCAGATTTGTTATTGCTCAACCAATATTTGTATTTCTCAAAAATTTATTTAGGCCATTCGAAACATAATAAAAAAACAAAATCAATTCTTTCAAATACTATTTTAAATGCTATATGGTTTATAAGAGATTCAGAGACCTTTGAAATTTCAGTTATTATTGCTGAACCAAAATGTGTATTTTTCAAAAGTTCATTTAGGCGATTCGAAATAAAAAAACAAACAATTTTTTAAATACCATTTTAAATGCTGTATGGGTAATAAGGGATTTAGAGAGTTTTGAAATCACAGTTTTTATTGCTGAACGAAAATTTGTTTTTTCAAAAATGTATTTAGGCGATTCGAAACAGTAAAACAAAATTATTTTCAAATACCATACTAAATGCTTTATGGGTTATAAGGGATTCAGAGACCTTTGAAATTTCAGAGTTTTATTGCTGAACCAAAATGTATTTTTTTCGAAAATAATATAAAAACAAACAACTTTTTTAAATAACATTTTAAATGCTATATGGGTAATAAGGGATTTAGAGAGTTTTGAAATTTCAGTTTTTATTGCTGAACCAAAATTTGTTTTTCTCAAAAATTTATTTAGGCCATTCGAAACATAATAAAAAAACAAAAACAACTCTTTATTAAATACTATATGGGTTATAAGGGATTTAGAGATCTTTAAAATTTCTGAGTTTTTATTTATGAACCAAAATGTATATTTTTTTAAAGTTCATTTAGGCCATTCAAAAGATAATAAAAAACTAACAACTTGTTTAAATGCCATTTTAAATGATATATGGGAAATAAGGGATTTAGAGACCTTTGAAATTCCAGTTTTTATTGCTGAAACAAAATGTATTTGTTTCAAAAATTAATTTAGGTCATTCGAAAGATAATATAAAAACAAACAGCTTTTTTAAATAACATTTAAATGCTATATAGGTAATAAGGGATGTAAAGACCTTTGAAATTTCAGAGTTTTTATTACTGAACCAAAATGTATTTTTTTCGAAAATTCATTTAGGTTATTCGAAAGATAATATAAAAACAGAATAACTTTTTTAAATAAAATTTTAAATGCTATTATATGGGTAATAAGGGATTAAGAGTTTTGAAATTTCAGTTTTTATTGCTGAACCAATATTGGTTTTTTCCAAAATTTATTTAGACCACTCAAAACATAATAAAAACACAATTTTATAAAATACCATTTTAAATGTTATATGGGTAATAAGGGATTAGGAGAGTTTTGAAATTTCAGTTTTTATTGCTGAACGAAAATTTTTTTTTCAAAAATGTATTTAGGCAATTCGAAACAATAAAAAAAAATTATTTTCAAATACCATTTTAAATGCTTTATGGGTTATAAGGGATTCAGAGATCTTTGAAATTTCAGAATTTTATTGCTGAACCAAAATGTATTTTTTTTTTTTTTAGTTCATTTAGGCCATTCAAAAGATAATATAAAAACAAACAGCTTTTTTAAATAACATTTTAAATGCTATATGGGTAATAAGAGACGTAGATACCTTTGAAATTTCAGAGTTTTTATTACTGAATCAAAATGTGTTTTTTTCGAAAGTTCATTTAGGCGATTCGAAAGATAATAAAAAACTAACAACTTGTTTAAATGCCATTTTAAATGATATTTGGGAAATAAGGGATTTAGAGACCTTTGAAATTCCAGTTTTTATTGCTGAACCAAAATGTATTTGTTTCAAAAATTAATTTAGGTCATTCGAAAGATAATATAAAAACAAACAGCTTTTTTAAATAACATTTTAAATGCTATATAGGTAATAAGGGATATAGAGACCTTTGAAATTTCAGAGTTTTTATTGCTGAACCAAAATGTATTTTTTTCGAAAATTCATTTAGGTTATTCGAAAGATAATATAAAAACAGAATAACTTTTTTAAATAAAATTTTAAATGCTATTATATGGGTAATAAGGGATTAAGAGTTTTGAAATTTCAGTTTTTATTGCTGAACCAATATTGGTTTTTTCCAAAATTTATTTAGACCACTCGAAACATAATAAAAACACAATTTTATAAAATACCATTTTAAATGTTATATGGGTAGTAAGGGATTAGGAGAGTTTTGAAATTTCAGTTTTTATTGCTGAACGAAAATTTGTTTTTTCAAAAATGTATTTAGGCAATTCGAAACAATAAAAAAAAATTATTTTCAAATACCATTTTAAATGCTTTATGGGTTATAAGGGATTCAGAGACCTTTGAAATTTCAGAATTTTATTGCTGAACCAAAATGTATTTTTTTTTTAAGTTCATTTAGGCCATTCAAAAGATAATATAAAAACAAACAGCTTTTTTAAATAACATTTTAAATGCTATATGGGTAATAAGGGATGTAGAGACCTTTGAAATTTCAGAGTTTTTATTACTGACTCAAAATGTGTTTTTTTCCAAAGTTCATTTAGGCGATTCAAAAGATAATAAAAAACTAACAACTTTTTTAAATGCCATTTTAAATGCTACATGGGTAATAAGGGATTTAGGAAGCTTTGAAATTTCAGATTTGTTATTGCTCAACCAAAATTTGTTTTTCTCAAAAATTTATTTAGGCCATTCGAAACAATAAAAAAACAAAATCAATTCTTTCAAATACTATTTTAAATGCTATATGGTTTATAAGAGATTCAGAGACCTTTGAAATTTCAGTTATTATTGCTGAACCAAAATGTGTATTTTTCAAAAGTTCATTTAGGCGATTCGAAATAAAAAAACAAACAATTTTTTAAATACCATTTTAAATGCTATATGGGTAATAAGGGATTTAGAGAGTTTTGAAATCAGTTTTTATTGCTGAACGAAAATTTTTTTTTTTCAAAAATGTATTTAGGCGATTCGAAACAGTAAAACAAAATTATTTTCAAATACCATACTAAATGCTTTATGGGTTATAAGGGATTCAGAGACCTTTGAAATTTCAGAGTTTTATTGCTGAACCAAAATGTATTTTTTTCGAAAATAATATAAAAACAAACAACTTTTTTAAATAACATTTTAAATGCTATATGGGTAATAAGGGATTTAGAGAGTTTTGAAATTTCAGTTTTTATTGCTGAACCAAAATTTGTTTTTCTCAAAAATTTATTTAGGCCATTCGAAACATAATAAAAAAACAAAAACAACTCTTTATTAAATACTATATGGGTTATAAGGGATTTAGAGATCTTTAAAATTTCTGAGTTTTTATTTATGAATCAAAATGTATTTTTTTTTTAAGTTCATTTAGGCCATTCAAAAGATAATAAAAAAACTAACAACTTGTTTAAATGCCATTTTAAATGATATATGGGAAATAAGGGATTTAGAGACCTTTGAAATTCCAGTTTTTATTGCTGAACCAAAATGTATTTGTTTCAAAAATTAATTTAGGTCATTCGGAAGATAATATAAAAACAAACAGCTTTTTTAAATAACATTTTAAATGCTATAAGGGTAATAAGGTATGTATAGACCTTTGAAATTTCAGAGTTTTTATTACTGAATCAAAATGTGTTTTTTTCGAAAGTTGATTTAGGCGATTCGAAAGATAATAAAAAACTAACAACTTTTTAAGTGCCATTTTAAATGATATTTGGGAAATAAGGGATTTAGAGACCTTTGAAATTCCAGAGTTTTTATTGCTGAACCAAAATGTATTTGTTTCGAAAATAAATTTAGGCCATTCGAAAGATAATATAAAAACAAACAGCTTTTTTAAATAACATTTTAAATGCTATATAGGTAATAAGGGATATAGAGACCTTTGAAATTTCAGAGTTTTTATTGCTGAACCAAAATGTATTTTTTTCGAAAATTCATTTAGGTTATTCGAAAGATAATATAAGATATAATATAAGATAAAACAGAATAACTTTTTTAAATAAAATTTTAAATGCTATTATATGGGTAATAAGGGATTAAGAGTTTTGAAATTTCAGTTTTTATTGCTGAACCAATATTGGTTTTTTCCAAAATTTATTTAGACCACTCGAAACATAATAAAAACACAATTTTATAAAATACCATTTTAAATGTTATATGGGTAATAAGGGATTAGGAGAGTTTTGAAATTTCAGTTTTTATTGCTGAAAGAAAATTTTTTTTTTCAAAAATATATTTAGGCAATTCGAAACAATAAAAAAAAATTATTTTCAAATTCCATTTTAAATGCTCTATGGGTTATAAGGGATTCAGAGACCTTTGAAATTTCAGAATTTTATTGCTGAACCAAAATGTATTTTTTTTTTTTAGTTCATTTAGGCCATTCAAAAGATAATATAAAAACAAACAGCTTTTTTAAATAACATTTTAAATGCTATATGGGTAATAAGGGATGTAGAGACCTTTGAAATTTCAGGGTTTTTATTGCTGAACCAAAATGGATTTGTTTCGAAAATAAATTTAGGCCATTCGAAAGATAATATAAAAACAAACAGCTTTTTTAAATAACATTTTAGTTGCTATATGGGTAATAAGAGATTCAGAGATCTTTGAAATTTTATTACTGAACTAAAATGTGTTTTTTTTGAAAGTTCATTTAGGCCATTCAAAAGATAATAAAAAACTAACAACTTGTTTAAATGCCATTTTAAATGATATATGAGAAATAAGGGATTTAGACCTTTGAAATTCCAGAGTTTTTATTGCTGAACCAAAATGTATTTGTTTCGAAAATAAATTTAGGCCATTCGAAAGATAATATAAAAACAAACAGCTCTTTTAAATAACATTTTAAATGCTATATGGGTAATAAGGGATGTAGAGACCTTTGAAATTTCAGAGTTTTTATTACTGAATCAAAATGTGTTTTTTTCGAAAGTTCATTTAGGCGATTCAAAAGATAATAAAAAACTAACAACTTTTTTAAATGCCATTTTAAATGCTACATGGGTAATAAGGGATTTAGGAAGCTTTGAAATTTCAGATTTGTTATTGCTCAACCAAAATTTGTTTTTTTCAAAAATTTAATTGGCCATTCGAAACAAAAAAAACAAAAACAATTCTTTCAAATACTATTTTAAATGCTACATGGGTAATAAGGGATTTAGAGTTTTGAAATTTCAGTTTTTATTGCTGAACCAAAATTTGTTTTTCTCAAAAATGTATTTAGGCCATAGTAGATGTAATTGGCCGGTTCTGGAAATGAGAAAGAGGTACAGAGAGAGGTAATTCGGTAATTAGTAATTATCCTAAGTACCCCCCACCCTTCGCGCGATTAGCAAGTACCTCCCAATTACATCATGTACTGTAATAAGTGCAATTGCACAGTAAGTACCACCCAAATACATCATGTACTGTAATAAGTGCAATTGCACAGTAAGTACCTCCCAATTACCCACAGGGTATACATCTCATTACACCATACATATTAAAGTGTAAGTACACCTAGTGATTAATGTTGGTAGCACGTCCTTAATTCTCAGCCGGCGTGCCTAGAGTGCATAGTTTGCGTTAGAGACGGTCGTGCTTAACCGAAATATCGAAGTAAGGGACTAAGAAGGGGTAGCCTGCGCCAGAGATAGACGCGCAATTAGAAAGTACCTCCCAATTACCATGTACACGCCATACTGTAATGATTGTAATTGCATAATAAGTACCTCCCAATTACCCACAGGGTTTAAATCTCATTACTCCATACATATTAAAGTGTAAGTACACCTTAGGTAGTAATTACTGTATGCAATGTAGTGAATGTTATCTAAGCGTCTCCTAGTGATTACTGTTGGCAGCACGTCCTTAACTCTCGGCCGTCGTGCCTAGAGTGCTTAGCCCGCGTTAGAGACGGTCGAGCTTAATCGAAATGTCGTGGTAAGGGACTAAGAAGGGGTAGCTGCGCCAGAGATAGACGCACCCAACTGAACTATCGAGGGAGGAGCTAGGAAGAGGTGGTGGAATTTTCTAGAGGATATATATAGTAGGACCCGCATCCAAATCCGTACAAATATCGTTAGCTTTAAGCCTATCATCTAATATCGAAATAATCATAAAAATAATAAACATGTATAAGTGCAATTGTGGTTTAACATATACAAGGGTAGATAATTTACATCGACATCAAAATAAAAGTTGCAAGCTGATATCTAACCGCATCGGCGAATCATCCGGAGGTACGAAGAGATCTACTACTCCCAGTAAAGATGTTCCACCTGAAAAAAAAAGCCCGGGTAATGCGAGTTCCACAAGTTCATACGCATTGCATCGTAGACTCAAAAGCCCATAATAGAAGATGTGAATCATGTAATGTAGATGTCCCTACCAATCAGATGACGTCGCATATGAGGAGTCTTGGGCATAAGGAAAAAGCCTGTGCAATTCATGCTGATGGTATATATTTAATTAAGAGCGCGTTTAAGTGCAGAATCGCAACTTACAGGCTTAAATGTGATGAAAAACATATAGATTATGTAACATTTTTTGATGCGATAAAATTAAGAGTATTGAAATTGTTAAAAGTTGTTCTGAAGGCCCATAATGCCATTAAAATTAATGTAGAGGCCTTCGCTACTTATGCATTGGAGAGCCAAGATGTTTCTGAAATCAAATCTTTTAACAGCATAAATCGACTACTCGATTTGTCGACGGATTTGGATGCGGTATATGTAGACTTTAAGGATGCTGTGGTATCTCAAACTGCAGACTTTCAACATAAGGATTCAGGTATAGTAGTTTTATATTTCATAGTATAGCGTTTACTAATATATTACTAATTGTTTCAGGTTGGACATTACGGGAAGTACTATTTTTAGAAGTAAATATAAATAAGTACTCCCCATTAGGCGGCTGCTCGTACATTAAGCTCCCCAAGTTTATTGAAACCAAGAAGGGTGTAGTTAATGTCCAAAATAATGATGCGTATTGCTTTGCTTGGGCCATCACGTCGGCGCTATATCCAGCGAGGGACAATGTTCACCTAACGACATCGTATCCACACTTCGAGACCGTGCTGAATGTTGATGGTATTGAATTCCCTATGAAGATTAAAGACATTTCAAAATTTGAAGATTTAAATGACATAAGTGTTGTTTATGGTTTGGAACGTAGTTATGAAAATGGTAAGGTTAAATTCGAAATAGTAGGCCCATTACGATATTCCTCTAGGAGGTTAGGTCACCATATAAATTTACTATTAATAACGGAGGATTCAGGAAATAGTCACTATTGTTGGATTAAAAATATTTCCAGATTGGTATCGAATCAAGTAACTAGAAATGAACATAAAAATTTTTTTTGTGACGGCTGTTTACTTTATTTCCGATCTGAAAGCATACTATTGCGGCACCAATTGCACGATTGTAATCATATATACACCAGCACGCCATCAGTGGAGCTGAAAAAAGACAAACGCGGTAATTATGTACCTGAAAACATACTTAAGTTTCAAAATTATGATAAGCAACTTAGGGTTCCATTTGTAATTTACGCTGATTTTGAATCGATTTTAAAACCAATAGATACTTGCGAACCAGATCCGGAAAAAAAGTTTACTATCCCGACATACCAACATGAACCATATTCTTTTGCATATTTGATTAAATGTTCGTTTGATAATTCATTGACGAAATTTGTAACTTTTACGGGTGATAATGCTGGTAGCGATTTCGTGAAACGGCTAGAGGACGATGTTTTAACTATTTATAATACCTATTTAAAAGACGTTATTCCGATGCATCAGCTGTCTAATGATGAAATAGATGATTTTAACTCGTCGACTATATGCTCTATTTGCGATGAGCCTTTTCAGGAAGGTGACGTTAAAGTAAGAGATCATTGTCATGTTACCGGTAAGAAAACACCTGGCGCCGCGCATAGCAATTGTAATTTAAATTATAAAATCTCACAATTTGTTCCAATCTTTTTCCACAATTTGAGTGGGTATGACAGTCATTTATTTATTAAAGAATTGTATGGCGAAGGAGAGAGGACCGAAGTTATTGCACAAAATAAAGAAAAATATATTTCGTTCACTAAACCATTGTACACCCATAGCTATATAGATAGAGATGGTATGTTGAGAAAAAATTACATAAAACTTAGATGTTTGGATAGTTACAGATTTTTAGCTGATTCATTGGATGGACTGTCAGAAAACCTACCATCAGAATTTTTTGTTGAAACAAGGAAATGTTTTGCAGAAAAAGAAAAATTCGATTTAATGAGGCAGAAGGGGGTGTTTCCATATAATTTCATGGATAATATAATGAAATTAGATCATCCCAATTTACCTTCAAAAGATGAGTTTTATGACAAGTTAAATAATTGCCACATAACTGATGAGGAATATGCTAGGGCTCAGAAAGTTTGGAATGTATTTAAATGTCAAACTTTGGGATCTTATTCTGATTTATACTTAAAATCAGATGTTTTAATGTTGTGTGATATATTTGAAAATTTTAGGGATGTATCACTTAAAGCATATAAACTAGATCCGGCGCAATATTATACATCTAAGGTGGAGTTGGAACTACTGACAGATATAGATATGATTAATTTCTTCAAAAATAGTATACGCGGTGGTATAAGCCAATGCGTTGAAAGAAAACATATCGCCAATAACCCGTATTTGTCCGAATATAATCCTTTCGAGCCGAAGTCTTCCATACATTATATCGATGCGACAAATCTCTATGGTTATAGCATGAGTCAACCTCTGCCCACGGGAGAATTTGTTTGGTTGTCGGCTGAGGAAATTAATCAACTCGATATTATGTCTGTTGATGATCTCGGGGATTATGGGTATGTTTTAGAAGTTGATGTAACATATCCGCATCACCTTCATGATAAACACGCTGATTTTCCATTTTTAGTAGAGAATATAATTCCACCTAATTCCAAAACAGAAATCCCCAAATTGGTTCCCAATTTAAATCATAAAGACAAGTACGTATTACACTATAGAAACTTCAAGCAGGCCATAAATAATGGGCTAATTGTAACTCAAATTAATCGCGTCCTCAAGTTTAAGCAGTCTCGTTGGCTGAAAAAATATATAGACCTCAATACAAATATGAGAAACAATGCTAAGGACACATCCGAGAAAAATCACTTTAAGCGCATGGTCAATTCTGTGTACGGGAAAACTATGGAAAATGTAGATGACAGGCGTGATATTTACCTTAGAACCCACTGGGCAAGTAAGAGAAATTCCCCAGGCCTTTTTTCTTCCGAATTTATCTACAATGTTCCTTGAAGACATTCCGTTTACGACTGACCTCTACAGCGCATGTATTTAATATATTATTCGCTCTTCTCTTAATTCTTCAATTATAGATAAAATTTCATTATCGTGACCAGTATGGCCGGCTTGCTTTGAACTCCATAATAAACGCAATCTAGCCACCAATTCTCTCGGCTTGTTCCAATAAACGTATGTGGGTTTAGAGGTCATTATTTTTTTGTATTTAGGTATTTTTGAAAACCCTCCACCCTTTATCTTTACCGGAGAGAACAATGGTCTAATAATTTTTCTCAATTTATTTACATTTTTGTTACTTAGCCCTTTGGACTCGTCATACTCCTTAAAGGCCGCTCCGGTAAGTTGTAATATTTCCTTATATGTATCCTTAGTCGCATTACTTACTTTCTTAGGGCTTCGATAAAATAGTAGCTCATACAATTCCGGATTGCCGTGGTAGTCAGCAACTCTTCTATCCCCATCCCAAAACGAGATTTTGCCATCAGAAAATGTTACTTCTAAATTCCCAACCATTGTTTTCATGTCTTTGTCCATATATACGCCGTTCCGAGTATCATAGCGTTTATTACCTCGCGATATTTCTTCTAAATGCTTATTAATATATTTTTTATCATCATCATCATCATCACCATCACCGCGGTCGGATATTGCACTTTCAAAACTTTCTCCATATTTTGTCGAGTCCGGTGATATTGACGCGAGTTCCCTTTTCATGCCAGATCTTTCTTCTTTAGCGGGGTTTTCTTCTTTAGCGTTAGAGGGGTTAGAGGTTGCGTTTTTTGAAATTGTTTTCAACGGTTTCGTCAGCGGTTCATACATTTTTTCTAGAGCTTGCAGAGTTTCAACGCGCCCACTTTTTAAGGCATTAAATTTCTGTCTAACCGAATCGGAGACAGCGGCCAGCTCCGATTTGACGTCGAAATGTTTTTTATTGCTATACATTTTAATCGCTGAAACCACCTGCCGCCTTGGACGCTACTTGAAAAATAACGCGTATTGCATTGTTTATGGGTATATGAAGCTATCGAATCCTTTCTTATATCTACCGGCGCTTATATCTTTAACTTTATCGATCACTAGAAATCTTTTCACCCCAACATTCCACACATATTTCTTGAAATTTTCTAAAAGACACGTCTGGAGCTACATGGTCTGAATATATGTGACGTAGGTTAAGGTCATCTTGTTTAAACATAATTATTAGATTTGCGTTGTCTCTAATCAATTGTTTCGGAATCTTCGAATACGTTTGAGCCAAATAAAAGCAATCTATATTTCTGTGTCGCCCCATACTAAAATATGATCTAATAACATCTTGTTTTTCACAAATCACATCATCAAATATAAATATGGAATTTGGTTTGGCGTCTACTGGTTGAATTATATCTTCATTATTGTTGAATGTAAAATAACCCAACCCTTTTATCGGAGTCAAAACTTCATGCAAGTACTCATACTTCTTCTGGTATAATGATTTTGAATAAATATATACATTTTCAAATCGTAGCCCATTTGGTTGAATGAGTAGTGATAACAACATTTGTTTTACCGCAATTTGATGGTCCTATTAGAAGGCCGCGTATTGTATCGGGCAACAATGGGCCATGTGTCTAGGAATCTTATTTTCACTAACCCCATCACCAACTTTTTCATCTAAATTCTCTACACAAATACTATTTTGTACTTTGACTATGCGCATCGTTTGACTGTCTTTAGCTATATAAGCGATCACCTCATGTAACATTCATTTAAATGCCTAGCGTCAAACGAGTGCGATCTATCACTAAACGTTATTCAAAAAGAAAGTGTGGAAGAGGGTTTGTTAATTCCCTAATAAATAAATTACCATTTGAACTGCACATACCGGGGTATCAATATTGTGGGCCAGGTACGCGCTTACAAAAACGTTTAGCACGTAACGACCCCGGAATAAATGAATTAGATAAAGCCTGTAAATTACATGATATTGCTTACTCTAAAAGTGCAAACGATTTGAAAGCTAGACATATTGCTGATAAGGACCTTCAAGAATTAGCTTGGACTCGGTTTAAAGCTAGCGACGCGTCAGTTGGTGAAAAAGCAGCTGCCTGGACTATCACAAATATTATGAAAACAAAGCGAAGTTTTGGTATGGGCCATAAATTACGGTCTAGGAAGCGGCATCGCGGAACAAAAAGCAAAAAACGAATTGCTTTCGGTAGAGGAATTGTCAGTAAGATTAAAGGGGTATTAAAGACATATGGCGGACAGAAAATGGGGGGAAACACACTCAGGAAGATGGCTGCATCATCTCTCATGGCTGCCCGAAAATATGTTAAAGCAGCCGGGGGAAAGAGAAAAATTATTATTCCCCGTATTATACCGATACCAAAAACAGGCGGATTTTTACCATTAATACCTATTTTTGCTGGATTATCTGCATAGGGGAGCTTGGCAGGAGCGGCGTCCGGAATCGTCAAAGCAGTGAACATCGCTAAAACAAATAGTCGACAATTAACAGAAGCTAATCGACACAATAGAACCACGGAAGCCATCTCTCTAGGAAAAAACGGTAAAGGATTATACTTAAAGCCCTATCGAAAGGGGTTGGGCCTTTACATGAAACCATATCGGCCAAAAAACTCGTAAGTTCACGGTAGAGGTCTTCGAGGTATCGAAGACCTCTCAGTAATTTAGACATAAAATCTTCTGCCAAAAGATTCAAGATTCCCTACTTTCGAGGTGTGTATATGAGAGATAGTTTACCAAACTGCGGGCCACTAAGAAACGAATCAGCCATTGTCAATTTGGATAGCAGTAGTGGGCCAGGAACACATTGGGTCGCTTACAAGAAAAGAGATGCGTCATTAATATATTTCGATAGTTATGGTGATTTACCCCCACCTTCAGATTTAATTAGTTATCTGTATAAAGGGCGTTGGCCTATATCTGAAGTTCACTATAATTATAAACGCTACCAGAAGTTTGATACTGTCCTATGTGGACATTTGTGTTTGCAATTTCTTCACTCTGAAGAATGAATACCCACGATGAAGAACAACCTAAGGATTTTTCTAAAAATGAATCTATTGACGTAAATGATGGTCCGACGGTATTTTTGAAACGCGGGTCAATTGACGTAAGCGATGATCCAACACCAAAACACGTAATTTGTTGTTTTTGTAAAATTCGAGAACTGAAAATTGCCACTAAAAAGCGAGTTTATAATTTATGTAATCGAAAATAGATTTCGAAGTCAGTGTGACATACTTCTTAGCCATGTCAAGAACATTTAATTTGTCGTCCATAGCGTCAAGCATTCTCAGCAATGATTTTTTTCCGCCCATCGAATTGGATGTTAATAAACAGTATGGTCTTGGATTAATAGCATTTTATGCCTACCATTCTATCAAAAATATCACCTCAAAAAATAATATCATCTGTTTAGAGGTGGTAGACCGAGAAAAGTTTTGGGCAGATGTGGTGCAGCGAGAGAAGAGTTGGGCCGAGGAAGGCAGTGGACCGAAAAAAATTAATGTACGTGTGGCACTCGGCGCTTATGAGATTGACGAAATTAATAAGTTCGTCCAAAAAGCTATATATGACTATCTATATCCGGATACCAAAACTATTTTAAATCAGGGAGAACTTGATGATATGTTTAAATTGTCGGCGAACAACACTCTAAAATGTGAAATTTCATCTAAATTTATAATCAACTTTGATTGTGACAACAGTATAGCTAGCCTCTTAGGATTCGGTAATTCGAAGTGCCCGCCAAGGCCTCAAGCTTATGTCTCTACAAGGCCGATCAATATTATGAACCTCCACCTTGTTCAATTAGATTGTAATATTATTTCTGGAAAAGAAGCCCACACCCTTTTTTCATTTGACATAGACGTTGAGCCAGGATACAAACTGACGAAGGAACCTCATAACATTATTTATCTACCAGTCATACCTACCGGTCGGCAATACCTAGACAACATTACTATCCGAGTTGTAGACGATAACGGTGAGTTGATTGACTTTGGAGAGGATACTATCAATATCACACTCGAAATAAAAGAGATAAACTAATATGGGATTCTGCTTCAAACCACGATATTCAACTAGCGCCCATTTAAATAATCATATAAATAGAATCGAAGGGAAAAACATGAACATTCGTCGAGTAACTGTAAAGCGAAGAAGACTTCTGTTGTCTAATAAAGATTATAAATTTCTTCAATCTATTGGATTCCATATAAGATATTAAATAATGGCTGTTTATGTAAGAAATGAGATGTTGGACGTATTTGAAAAGCCGATCGTCGATAACTCAATCAAAAGATGCGATGGATATATCCACCCGCCTACGGGATCGCCAAATTACAAACATTCTGATACAATCACCTTTACGATCAATAATATGGACCTGAATCTTTTAATTTGCGATAGTTACATCAATATAGTTGGAACATTTAAGCCAAAAGAGGCTAATAATAAGTGCTATTTGGCCAACAATGCTCTTCCTGGCCTATTTGAAGAAATTAGATATGAAATGGGTGGACAAAAGATTGCTGAATGTCGAAAACCCATTATAACGACAGCAATAAAAAATATGGTGTCATATGGTGAAAAACATGCGAAATTATTAGAAACATCCGGTTGGGGCCTCAGCGAAGAGAATCAAGTTTTGGTTGATTCAACGAGTAATACATTTACAGGTAGAATCTTATTAAAACATCTATTTGGTTTTGCCGAATCTTACAAAAAAGGGATAATAGGTGTTAAGCATGAGATGACTGTAATAATTGCTCGAGCATTCGAAAATTGCTATATAGGAGAAGTCGATGCGGACATAACTATCACTAAAATGGATTGGATAGTCAAACATATTACTCCCGAAAATGATGCAGATGTTCTCATGTATAAAAAAATTAATGACAAACATTTGCAATCCATTAAAATACCACACCATAAATGGGATCTTTATGAATTACCTACTCTAAGGCAAACTTCTCACGACATATGGGCGATTAAAACCACTACATCCATGGAACGACCTAGATATGTAATTATTGGATTTCAAAATACTTCTTTTACTGAGAACAGGAAAGAAGATGTGACGGCGTTTACGGCTGCTGATATAACTAATATCAGATTATATCTAAATTCTGAAGTTTACCCGTTAGAGCGTTGGAATCTAGATGTCGGGTAAAAGTTGGATACTCCCGCTTATTATGCTTATGAATATTTTCAGCGAAGTTACTACAAAAAGGAAAATCCTGAACCGATGTTAGGCCTGAATGGCTTTAGAGCGAACCCCCTATTCGTAATTGATTGCAGTATGTATCCAAAACCAATCAAATCTTCAACTGTGGATGTCAAGGTTGAATTCGAAACACGTAAAATGCAGTTTCCCGCCAACACTAAAGCGTATGCGCTTATTATTCATGAAGCTCTTATAAGTTATAATGCACTAGATGGCACTGTACACACCGAATATATGCCATTGTAATTCATATACTCTAATTTACTGTATCCAAACTTATGCCTGTGTTCACTTTTAACAAAAATAAAAAGATGTAACCTTTTTTAAATAAAAAACATTTAAACTATGTATATTGTTTTATTTATATTTTAATCACAGATAGATAGATAGATAGATAGATAGATAGATAGATAGATAGATATATTATATAAGTAATCGCTAATCCATTTCGTCATCTGTCTCATCATCAGCCTCATCGTCTGCATCTTCATCTAAACCATGTTTACTCCTTATTTGCGGGGTGATGTATGGTAAGGCCTCGTTCAAAAAGCGTTTCAAACTTAGGGTAACCATCTTCTCACAGAATGTATCCAAGTCCAGCTCACATGCATTATATTCACAGCAAAGACTGCTGCCTTTACAATATTTCTCATAACAATCGTTTTGGTAGGCTACAGCTTCTGGAAACAGCCATACCTCAGCGTCGTAATTGATGGAGTGTAACGCATCCATCGCCAGTGCGTCCAGTTCCTTTCCAAGTCTGCTTATTCTATGTCGATGGCTTTAGGCTCTTCGGAATACATCATCCACATATCGAAATAATCTGAAACAATATTTGACCGTTATTAAATGAACAAATATGGGCCAAGTTATACTTACAATAAAATTGTAGAAATTCTTAATGAAATATTATGTTTATTAGATATATCTATATGTGATTAAAAGTAAAAAAATATTTACAGTGACTCTACCATGGATTTAACTAATTGATTGCTGGCCAACTAGATCGATTCTTATATGAGACCTAGTAGTTGAGTTGTAACACGGCTTTTCCCCTAAATAGACCATGGCAAATATGCCAATAGGCCAGTAGAATCATTTATCATAGCAATGACTTCGGATGGCATTATTTCAAAAATGCGCCTCGGTAACCAACACTGGAAAAGCTCCAGCGAATGTAGATCAATTAAATGAATAAGTAAACATTTACCATACCTGGTATCTTTGACCATTATCGTTTTAATAATATAAAGTTGACCTATAGCCAATGACTTTAGTTCTCTTTGGTCCAATATTGTGGGCCAGTCTCCAAGTAATTTATTAACCGCATCAATTTGCGTTTGAGCCATAGTAGAATACAAATAAATATTTTTTTACCTGAATAATACACACACAATACTACTATTTGGAACTTAAATTTCACGATTTTAAACTGATTTTATTTGGATGCGGATCCTAGTATATATCCTCTAGAAAATGCCCCCACTTTTTCTCAGCCCTACCCCGATATTTCGGTTAAGCGCGACCATCTCTAACGCAGGCTAAGCACTCTAGGCACGACGGTCGAGAGTTAAGGACCTGCTGCCAACAGTAATCACTAGGAGGCACTTAGATAACATTCATTACACTACATTGCATACAGTAATTACTACCTAAGGTGTACTTACATTTTAATATCTATGGAGTAATAAGATATATACCCTGTGGGTAATTGGGAGGTACTTATTATGCAATTAAAATTATTACAGTATGACGTGTACATGGTAATTGGGAGGTACTTACTGTGCAATTGCACTTATTACAGTACATGATGTAATTGGGTGGTACTTACTGTTCAATTGCACTTATTACAGTACATGATGTAATTGGGAGGTACTTGCTAATTGCGCGAAGGGTGGGGGGTACTTAGGATAATTACTAATTACCGAATTACCTCTCTTTGTACCTATTTCTCATTTCCAGAACCGGCCAATCACATCTACTGGCCATTCGAAACATTAAAAAAACAAAAACAATTCTATCAAATACTATTTTAAATGCTATATGGTTTATAAAAAATTCAGAGACCTTTGAAATTTCAGTTTTTATTGCTGAACCAAAATGTATTTGTTTCGAAAATTAATTTAGGCCATTCGAAAGATATTATAAAAACAAAGCCTTTTTAAATAACATTTTAAAAGCTATATAGGTAATAAGGGATGTAGAGACCTTTGAAATTTCAGTTTTTATAGCTGAACCAAAATGTATTTTTTTCGAAAATTCATTTAGGTTATTCGAAAGATAATATAAAAACAAAACAACTTTTTTAAATAACATTTTAAATGCTATTATATGGGTAATAAGGGATTAAGAGAGCTTTGAAATTTCAGTTTTTATTGCTGAACCAATATTGGTTTTTTCCAAAATTTATTTAGACCACTCGAAACAATAAAAACACAATTTTATTAAATACCATTTTAAATGCTATATGGGTAATAAGGGATTAAGAGAGTTTTGAAATTTCAGTTTTTATTGCTGAACGAAAATTTGTTTTTTCAAAAATGTATTTAGGCAATTCGAAACAATAAAAAAAAATTATTTTCAAATACCATTTTAAATGCTCTATGGGTTATAAGGGATTCAGAGACCTTTGAAATTTCAGAGTTTTTATTACTGAATCAAAATGTGTTTTTTTCGAAAGTTCATTTAGGCGATTCGAAAGATAATAAAAAACTAACAACTTTTCTAAATGCCATTTTAAATGCTACATGGGTAATAAGGGATTTAGGAAGCTTTGAAATTTCAGATTTGTTATTGCTGAACCAAAATTTGTTTTTTTCAAAAATTTATTTAGGCCATTCGAAACAAAAAAAAAACAAAAACAATTCTTTCAAATACTATTTTAAATGCTATATGGTTTATAAGAGATTCAGAGATCTTTGAAATTTCAGAATTTTATTGCTAAACCAAAATGTATTTTTTTTTGAAAGTTTATTTAGGCGATTCGAAAGATAATAAAAAACTAACAACTTTTTTAAATGCCTTTTTAAATGCTACATGGGTAATAAGGGATTTAGGGAGCTTTGAAATTTCAGATTTGTTATTGCTGAACCAAAATTTGTTTTTTTCAAAAATTTATTTAGGCCATTCGAAACATAAAAAAAAAAATCAAATCTTTCAAATACTATTTTAAATGCTATATGGGTAATAAGGGATTTAGAGTTTTGAAATTTAGTTTTTATTGCTGAACCAAAATTTGTTTTTCTCAAAAATGTATTTAGGCCATTCGAAACATTAAAAAAACAAAAACAATTCTTTCAAATACTATTTTAAATGCTATATGGTTTATAAGAGATTCAGAGATCTTTGAAATTTCAGAATTTTATTGCTCAACGAAATGTATATTTTTTGAAAGTTCATTTAGGCCATTCAAAAGATAATAAAAAACTAACAACTTGTTTAAATGCCATTTTAAATGATATTTGGGAAATAAGGGATTTAGAGACCTTTGAAATTCCAGTTTTTATTGCTGAACCAAAATGTATTTGTTTCAAAAATTAATTTAGGCCATTCGAAAGATAATATAAAAACAAACAGCTTTTTTAAATAACATTTTAAATGCTATATGGGTAATAAGGGATGTAGAGACCTTTGAAATTTCAGAGTTTTTATTACTGAACCAAAATGTGTTTTTTTCGAAAGTTCATTTAGGCGAAAATAAAAAACTAACAACTATTTTAAATGCCTTTTTAAATGCTACATGGGTAATAAGGGATTTAGGGAGCTTTGAAATTTCAGATTTGTTATTGCTGAACCAAAATTTGTTTTTCTCAAAAATTTATTTAGGTCATTCAAAACATAATAAAAAAACAAAAACAATTCTTTCAAATACTATTTTAAATGCTACATGGGTAATAAGGGATTTAGAGTTTTGAAATTTCAGTTTTTATTGCTGAACCAAAATTTGTTTTTCTCAAAAATGTATTTAGGCCATTCGAAACATTAAAAAAACAAAAACAATTCTTTCAAATACTATTTTAAATGCTATATGGTTTATAAGAGAATCAGAGATCTTTGAAATTTCAGAATTTTATTGCTCAACGAAATGTATATTTTTTGAAAGTTCATTTAGGCCATTCAAAAGATAATAAAAAACTAACAACTTGTTTAAATGCCATTTTAAATGATATTTGGGAAATAAGGGATTTAGAGACCTTTGAAATTCCAGAGTTTTTATTGCTGAACCAAAATGTATTTGTTTCGAAAATAAATTTAGGCCATTCGAAAGTTAATATAAAAACAAACAGCTTTTTTAAATAACATTTTAGTAATAAGAGATTCAGAGATCTTTGAAATTTTATTACTGAACTAAAATGTGTTTTTTTCGAAAGTTCATTTAGGCGATTCAAAATAATAGAAAAAAACAATTTTTTTATATACCATTTTAAATGCTCTATGGGTTATAAGGGATTCAGAGAACTTTGAAATTTCAGATTTTTTATTGCTGAACCAAAATGTATTTGTTTCGAAAATTAATTTAGGCCATTCGAAAGATAATATAAAAACAAAGCCTTTTTAAATAACATTTTAAAAGCTATATAGGTAATAAGGGATGTAGAGACCTTTGAAATTTCAGTTTTTATAGCTGAACCAAAATGTATTTTTTTCGAAAATTCATTTAGGTTATTCGAAAGATAATATAAAAACAAAACAACTTTTTTCTACACCCGTATTATAATAATGCACTTATATGCCCATAATCCGTTTCATAATGATACCCATTATGATACAGATTTTTCATTACGATACAGATTTTTAATCAATAGAAACCTACAATTTTTCAATCAAGCATGCTGTTTGACGTTTGTCCTAGGTTTATATGTAATTATTTTAGTTGTCAAAACGTATTAAATTTTCGTAGGTAGCTAAACTTCGATAATTATAATATTAAAATGTCTGATATTAGCGATATAGAAGACTCCTCCACACATATCGGAGAAAGCAGAAAATACAGTACAAAATATTTTACCGCAAAAATCTAGGGAAATACCAATACCTGAAGTAATACCATTAATTACAATTTTGTAGAATTTTTTATAGAAATACGAGTAATTACTGTTATTGTGTTCAATACCAATATAAATATAATATTTATAGGTCTTGATTATTTATCGGGTGTAGAAAAAATAGCGTATGCAACTCTCATGTAATGGTTATTAAAACACTCGCATAAACCATACGAAACTCGCCTTTGGCTCGTTTCGTATCCCGGTTAATGCTCGTGTATTAATAACCATCATTACATGATCGTTGCATAATATACTATTTTAAATAACATTTTAAATGCTATTATATGGGTAATAAGGGATTAAGAGAGCTTTGAAATTTCAGTTTTTATTGCTGAACCAATATTGGTTTTTTCCAAAATTTATTTAGACCACTCGAAACAATAAAAACACAATTTTATTAAATACCATTTTAAATGCTATATGGGTAATAAGGGATTAAGAGAGTTTTGAAATTTCAGTTTTTATTGCTGAACCAAAATGTATTTTTTTTTGAAAGTTTATTTAGGCCATTCAAAAGATAATAAAAAAACTAACAACTTGTTTAAAAGCCATTTTAAATGATATATGGGTAATAAGGGATTTAGAGAGCTTTAAAATTTCAGGGTTGTTATTGCTGAACCAATATTGGTTTTTTCCAAAATTTATTTAGACCATTCAAAAGATAACAAAAAAGCAAACAACTTTTTTAAAAATAATTTTAAATGCTATATGTGTATTAAGAGATTCAGAGATCTTTGAAATTTCAGAATTTTATTACTGAACTAAAATGTGTTTTTTTTGAAAGTTCATTTAGGCCATTCAAAAGATAATAAAAAACCAACAACTTGTTTAAATGCCATTTTAAATTATATATGAGAAATAAGGGATTTAGAGACCTTTGAAATTCCAGAGTTTTTATTGCTGAACCAAAATGTATATGTTTGGAAAATTAATTTAGGCCATTCGAAAGATAATATAAAAACAAACAGCTTTTTTAAATAACATTTTAAATGCTATATGGGTAATAAGGGATGTAGAGACCTTTGAAATTTCAGAGTTTTTATTACTGAATCAAAATGTGTTTTTTTCGAAAGTTCATTTAGGCGATTCGAAAGAATAAAAAACTAACAACTTTTTTAAATGCCATTTTAAATGCTACATGGGTAATAAGGGATTTAGGGAGCTTTGAAATTTCAGATTTGTTATTGCTGAACCAAAATTTGTTTTTTTCAAAAATTTATTTAGGCCATTCGAAACATAAAAAAAAGAAAAACAAATTATATTATATATATATATATATTATAAATTTTTTTAAAAAAAATTCATTTAGGTTATTCGAAAGATAATATAAAAACAATCAACTTTTTTAAATAACATTTTAATTGCTATATAAGTAATAAGGGATTAAGAGACCTTTGAAATTTCAGAATTTTATTGCTGTACCGAAATGTTTTTTCGTTTATTTAGGCGATTCGAAAGATAATAAAAAACTAACAACTTTTTTAAATGCCATTTTAAATGCTACATGGGTAATTGGGATTTAGGGAGCTTTGAAATTTCAGATTTGTTATTGCTGAACCAAAATTTGTTTTTTTCAAAAATTTATTTAGGCCATTCGAAACATAAAAAAAAGAAAAACAAATCTTTCAAATACTATTTTAAATGCTATATGGGTAATAAGGGATTAAGAGAGCTTTGAAATTTCAGTTTTTATTGCTGAACCAAAATGTATTTTTTTTGAAAGTTTAAAAGAATAAAAAAACTAACAACTTGTTTAAAAGCCATTTTAAATGATATATGGGTAATGAGGGATTTAGAGAGCTTTAAAATTTCAGGGTTGTTATTGCTTGGTTTATTCCAAAATTTATTTAGACCATTCAAAAGATAACAAAAAAGCAAACAACTTTTTTAAATATAATTTTAAATGCTATAAGATATATATATATATATATATATATATATATATATATATATATATATATATATATATATATATATATATATATATATTTTGTTATGATATCTCACAATACCTTTTTTTTTTTTTATTTTAATTTAAATTATAATATTAATTTACCTCGGCTTCCCACTTTATCTTTTAATTTGACTCAAAAATGCTCTTATCTCAGGGGTGTTTCAAGTTACGATATTAATATTTTTTTAATTTTAATTTATTTAAGTTAATTTAATTTAATTTATTTCAATTTTAGTTTTGATTTTAATTTTATTTTATTATACTTCTATTTTAATTTTATTTTAATTTTATTTTAATTTTATTTTAATTTTATTTTAATTTTATTTTAATTTTATTTTAATTTTATTTTAATTTTATTTTTATTTTAATTTTATTTTTATTTTATTTTAATTTTATTTTATCAAAATCAACAATATAACAAATAATGAAACTTATGAGTTGATTTAATCTTTGTACCCTGTATTTTGTAAATTATATGTTTAAATAAACAAACCTCTCTAAAGATCAACTTGTTTAATTTACAGAAACCATTATGGAACAATCTAACAAATTTTAGATATTCTAATATCCTTTTAAAATTATATATAACTAATACTACCCTACTACACCTACTGAAGTACAACTCTGTTCAAATTACAAAATCAAATAATTCATATTTGATTAGCCTTTCAATTGAAACAATTATGAAAAATTATTAAAACTATTATTATGTCTATTTTCAACAAAACTTATAATGAATACCTTTTATTCCTTTTTTAAGGAATAGTCAAAAAAACTTGCACAATTAAAATGTTTATAAACGGCGTACTCACGGTCTTGGTCGACTTCTATCCAAATTGTCCTTGTACTCAAATCAACTCCTTCATCAGTTGCCTATCATCATATGTACATTTTACATTCTTGTGTAATTTATACTTCTTATTACATTTTAGGAAGTTTTTTTTTACAGGTTTGCTTATTTAAATTCTTCTATCTATCTTTTTTAACGTACAATTCTCTTTTAAATTTCTGACATTAATTTTTTTTAACATTTCCAAATTGATTAACTTTCAAAAAACTGACTTTTCTCACAACCTCTTTTTATCTAGAAACCATCTTTTTTTTTCACTTAGTCTGCTTCTCGTAAGACTTCTTATATTATTTTCATAATACAGGGTTATTAATTTATTACTATTATTATTGTTATCATCATTATTATTAGTATGGTTATTATTATTATTATTATTATTAATTTATTTTATTATTTTAGAACACAGGGTTTTATATAACATATCAAATTCCCAAATTTACATTTGAAATTTCGCATTTATGGGAAATTTAAAATGCAAATTTCATTATTGTTTATTTTAAATTAAATTTATTATTATTATTAATAGTAGTATCATTTTTATTATTTTTAATATTATTATTATTATTATTATTATTATTATTATTATTATTATTATTATTATTATTATTATTATTATTATTATTATTATTATTATTATTATTATTATTATTATTATTATTTTGTTAAATTCACTTTCTTATTTATCATTTCACTGAATTTTGTTTTCTTCTTTATACTTATCTTCTCATAATCTATTCTTATTGTATTGTTTGTTTTTCTATAGACATGTCATTATTTTCATATTTTGTACCTTCTTATTTATTTTGTGTATACTGCTTCCCTTCAACTTTCTTTTCTATTTCATAATATTTCTTACTTTTTCCATATTTATTCTTCTTTCCATTATTTTTATTTTACTTTCATTTTCTCATCATACATCACATAATTATTCATATACTATTTATTATATATCATTTTATATTCATAAACAATCATAATTCATCATTACATTAAAATCAATATACCACAATATTAAACATTATACCGCATTATTTATTATTATTTCATCATACAACTCATATATTCTCCTACTATAAAACCATTATCTATTCTTATTCTTTTTTACCATTATTTTATTCCATTCTTTGTCTCATTAAATTATTTTCTTATACACAAATTTCCTTCCCTTTTTCTTTGTTCTAACTTTTCATAACATGTCTATATTATTTAAATAATTTTTTTTTTAATTTAATTCTTCTTACTTGTTGAAAGATCTACATATTTTCTTTAACTTCTTATTCTTTCCATTATTTTTTTTTTATCATTGTCTTTTATTTTATTTATTCTTCAATCCATCACTTCTAAATTCATTAATCTATTATTTCATTAATCCATTATATTTAAATATTTACTAATTTTAATTTAAGTTTCGTTATCTCATTTTCCATTTCATATCCTGGTCATGTATTCCTTTTTCTTTGTCATTTTTTTTTTTTAACATTTCTACTTTTCTTTGAATTTATTTCTAGTCTTTTCTTTTTCAGATAAATTTCTATTTTTTATTTTTCTTCCAAATCTTCTTACAATTTTTTTAAATTTCCTTTTATTAATAATTTTTATTTTGTTCCCATCTCTTCTTACTTTTTTCCATAATATTTTATCAATAAACTTTTTGCTATTTTTATTCCTCCTTTTATTTTTAATAATTCTTATTCCCATTTTATTTTCTAATATTGTCCTTTCTATTTCATTTTCTATTTTTCTTTCTTCTCTAACTTGATGTTCCATTATTCTTTCTTCTGTTTTTTTTATACTATTTCCTATTATATTGTCTATGCCTGTAATTGTATTAATCCATTTATTCTCTAAAATAGTCATTCTTTCTTTTGTATCTTGTTCATTTATTTTCATATCTTTTACTTCTTCTTTGATTATTTCTATCTTCTTTTCCATAACTTCTTCTACTTCACATAGTCTTCCCACCATTTCTTCTTTAATCTCTTTCTTAGTGTCTAAAATTTTATTTTCCATTTGTTCTTTGGATTCTTCCATTTTCTTTTCTATTTTTCCTATCTTCTTCTCCATTTTCTGACTTATTTCTTCTATTCTTTTGATCATATTCTGTTCCATAGTATCTATCTTATTAACCATTTTATTAATGTCTTGTTTTATTACTTGTTTTATTTCTTCTCTGTCTTGTTTTCTATTTTCTTCCATTTTATTGATGTCTTGTTTTATTACTTGTTTTATTTCTTCTTTGTCTTGCTTTCTATTTTCTTCCATTTTATTGATGTCTTGTTTTCTATTTTCTTCCATTTTATTGATGTCTTGTTTTATTTCTTCTATTTTATTCATCTGTCCCATTATTACTTTTAACATTTCCTGCATACTTTTTTCTTCTGTCTCCTTTGTTTTCTTTTCAATTGCAGTTGTATCTTTTGCTCTTTTATTCCCTGTTCTCATTTCTCCTTCTACTTCTTGTTCATTTTCATCATCTTCTTCTTGTGTTTCATCATTTTCTTTCTCTCTGTTACTTTCTTCTACATTTTGTACTTGTAGTTCTACTATATCTCCTTGTCCTTCATCTCTAATCTTTTCTTTTTTTCCAATCTTCTTTCCTCCTCTCAATTCCATGTTTTCAGCCATGATAAATAATATTTTATTGTATAATTTATTTAAAATAATGTACACTATTTAATTACATTTATACTTTTTGTATTCAATAAATTTTTTTTTATTATTTTTTTTTTAATAACACTGCACTTTTTAGAACTGTCACTTTAACTGTTTATTGCCACACTTTTTCTACTTTACTTCCCCACTTGTTTCACTTTATTGCCCCACTTGTTGGTCGCCATTTGTTTTGATATCCCACAATACCTTTTTTTATTTTTATTTTAATTTAAATTATAATATTAATTTACCTCGGCTTCCCACTTTATCTTTTAATTTTACTCAAAAATGCTCTTATCTCAGGGGTGTTTCAAGTTACGATATTAATATTTTTTTAATTTTAATTTATTTAAGTTAATTTAATTTAATTTATTTCAATTTTAGTTTTGATTTTAATTTTATTTTATTATACTTCTATTTTAATTTTATTTTAATTTTATTTTAATTTTATTTTAATTTTATTTTAATTTTATTTTAATTTTATTTTAATTTTATTTTTATTTTAATTTTATTTTTATTTTATTTTAATTTTATTTTATCAAAATCAACAATATAACAAATAATGAAACTTATGAGTTGATTTAATCTTTGTACCCTGTATTTTGTAAATTATATGTTTAAATAAACAAACCTCTCTAAAGATCAACTTGTTTAATTTACAGAAACCATTATGGAACAATCTAACAAATTTTAGATATTCTAATATCCTTTTAAAATTATATATAACTAATACTACCCTACTACACCTACTGAAGTACAACTCTGTTCAAATTACAAAATCAAATAATTCATATTTGATTAGCCTTTCAATTGAAACAATTATGAAAAATTATTAAAACTATTATTATGTCTATTTTCAACAAAACTTATAATGAATACCTTTTATTCCTTTTTTAAGGAATAGTCAAAAAAACTTGCACAATTAAAATGTTTATAAACGGCGTACTCACGGTCTTGGTCGACTTCTATCCAAATTGTCCTTGTACTCAAATCAACTCCTTCATCAGTTGCCTATCATCATATGTACATTTTACATTCTTGTGTAATTTATACTTCTTATTACATTTTAGGAAGTTTTTTTTTTACAGGTTTGCTTATTTAAATTCTTCTATCTATCTTTTTTAACGTACAATTCTCTTTTAAATTTCTGACATTAATTTTTTTTAACATTTCCAAATTGATTAACTTTCAAAAAACTGACTTTTCTCACAACCTCTTTTTATCTAGAAACCATCTTTTTTTTTCACTTAGTCTGCTTCTCGTAAGACTTCTTATATTATTTTCATAATACAGGGTTATTAATTTATTACTATTATTATTGTTATCATCATTATTATTAGTATGGTTATTATTATTATTATTATTATTATTATTAATTTATTTTATTATTTTAGAACACAGGGTTTTATATAACATATCAATATATATATATATATATATATATATATATATATATATATATATATATATAAATGCTATATAAGAGATTCAGAGATCTTTGAAATTTATTACTGAACTAATGTGTTTTTTTCGAAAGTTCATTTAGGCGAATCGAAATAATAGAAAAACAAACAATTTTTTTATATACCATTTTGAATGCTCTATGGGTTATAAGGGATTCAAAAATTTATTTAGGCCATTCGAAATATAAAAAAAAGAAAAACAAATCTATCAAATAAATGCTATATGAGTAATAAGGGATTTAGAGAGCTTTAAAATTTCAGAATTTTATTACTGAACTAAAATGTATTTTTTACAAAAATTCATTTTGGTTATTCGAAAGAATAATAAAAACAAACAACTTTTTTAAATAACATTTCAAATGCTATATGGGTAATAAGGGATTTAGAGACATTTGAAATTTCAGTTTTTATTGCTGAACCAAAATGTATTTGTTTCGAAAATTAATTTAGGCTATTTGAAAGATAATATAAAAACAAACAGCTTTTTTAAATAACATTTTAAATGCTATATGGGTAATAGGGGATGTAGAAAATTAATTTAGGCCATTCGAAAGATAATATAAAAACAAAACAACTTTTTTAAATAACATTTTAAATGCTATTATATGGGTAATAAGGGATTAAGAGAGCTTTGAAATTTCAGTTTTTATTGCTGAACCAATATTGGTTTTTTCCAAAATTTATTTAGACCACTCGAAACATAATAAAAACACAATTTTATTAAATACCATTTTAAATGCTATATGGGTAATAAGGGATTAAGAGAGTTTTGAAATTTCAGTTTTTATTGCTGAACCAAAATGTATTTTTTTTGAAAGTTTATTTAGGCCATTCAAAAGATAATAAAAAAACTAACAACTTGTTTAAAAGCCATTTTAAATGATATATGGGTAATAAGGGATTTAGAGAGCTTTAAAATTTCAGGGTTGTTATTGCTGAACCAATATTGGTTTTTTCCAAAATTTATTTAGACCAATCAAAAGATAACAAAAAAGCAAACAATTTTTTTAAATATAATTTTAAATGCTATATGGGTATTAAGAGATTCAGAGATCTTTGAAATTTCAGAATTTTATTACTGAACTAAAATGTTTTTTTTGAAAGTTCATTTAGGCCATTCAAAAGATAATAAAAAACTAACAACTTGTTTAAATGCCATTTTAAATGATATATGGGAAATAAGAGATTTAGAGACCTTTGAAATTCCAGAGTTTTTATTGCTGAACCAAAATGTATTTGTTTCGAAAATAAATTTAGGCCATTCGAAAGAATATATAAAAACAAACAGCTGTTTTAAATAACATTTTAAATGCTATATGAATAATAAGGGATTTAGAGAGCTTTAAAATTTCAGAGTTGTTATTGCTGAACCAATATTGGTTTTTTCCAAAATTATTTAGACCATTCAAAAGATAACAAAAAAGCAAACAACTTTTTTAAATATAATTTTAAATGCTATATGGGTAATAAGATAATAAAAAACTAACAACTTGTTTAAATGCCATTTTAAATGCTATATGGTTTATAAGAGATTCAGAGATCTTTGAAATTTCAGAATTTTATTGCTGAACCAAAATGTATTTTTTTTTGAAAGTTTATTTAGGCGATTCGAAAGATAAAAAACTAACAATTTTTTTAAATGCCATTTTAAATGCTACATGGGTAATAAGGGATTTAGGGAGCTCTGAAATTTCAGAATTTTATAATTGAACTAAAATGTGTTTTTTTCGAAAGTTCATTTAGGCGATTCAAAATTATTATTTTTCTATTGAAAAACACAATTTTTTTATATACTATTTTAAATGCTCTATTGGTTATAAGGGATTCAGAGATCTTTGAAATTTCAGATTTTTTATTGCAGAACAAAAATGTATTTATTACAAAAATTCATATTGGTTATTCGAAAGATAATAATAAAAACAAAGAACTTTTTTAAATAACATTTTAAATGCTATATGGGTTATTGCTGAACCAAAATTTGTTTTTTTCAAAAATTTATTTAGGCCATTCGAAACATAAAAAAAAGAAAAATAAATCTTTCAAATACTATTTTAAATGCTCTATGGGTAAGAGATTCAGAGATCTTTGAAATTTCAGAATTTTATTACTGAACTAAAATGTGTTTTTTTCGAAAGTTCATTTAGGCGATTCGAAATAATAGTAAAACAAACAATTTTTTTATATACCATTTTAAATGCTCTATGGGTTATAAGGGATTTAGAGACCTTTGAAATTTCAGAGTTTTTATTGCTGAATCAAAATTTCTTTTTCTCAAAAATTTATTTAGGACATTCGAAACAAAAAAAAAGAAAACAAGTCTTTCAAATACTATTTTAAATGCTATATGGGCAATAAGGGATTTAGAGTTTTGAAATTTCAGTTTTCATTGCTCAACCAAAATTTGTTTTTCTCAAAAATGTATTTAGGCCATTCGAAACATTAAAAAAACAAAAACAATTCTTTCAAATACTATTTTAAATGCTATGGTTTATAAGAGATTCAGAGACTTTGAAATTTCAGAATTTTATTGCTGAACCAAAATGTTTTTTTTTTTTTGAACGTTTATTTGGGCGATTCGAAAGATAATAAAAAACTAACAACTTTTTTAAATGCCATTTTAAATGCTACATGGGTAATAAGGGATTTAGGGAGCTTTGAAATTTCAGATTTGTTATTGCTGAACCAAAATTTGTTTTTTTCAAAAATTTATTTAGGCCATTCGAAACATAAAAAAAAGAAAAACAAATCTTTCAAATATTATTTTAAATGCTATATGGGTAATAAGATAGCTTTAAAATTTCAGAGTTGTTATTGCTGAACCAATATTGTTTTTTTCCAAAATTTATTTATACCATTCAAAAGATAACAAAAAGCAAACAACTTTTTTAAATATAATTTTAAATGCTATATGGGTAATAAGAGATTCAGATCTTTGAAATTTCAGAATTTTATTATTGAACTAAAATGTATTTTTTTCGAAAGTTCATTTAGGAGATTCAAAATAATAGAAAAACTAACAATTTTTTTATATATCATTTTAAATGCTCTATGGGTTATAAGGGATTCAGAGATCTGTGAAATTTCAGAATTTTATTGCTGAACGAAATGTATTTTTTTCGAAAGTTCATTTAGGCGATTCGAAATAATAGAAAAACAAACAACTTTTTTAAATAACATTTTAAATGCTATATGGGTTATAAGGGATTCAGAGACCTTTGAAATTTCATAGTTTTTATTGCTGTACTAAAATTTGTTTTTTTCAAAAATTTATTTAGGCCATTCGAAACATAAAAAAAGAAAAACAAATCTTTCAAATACTATTTTAAATGCTATATGGGTAATAAGGGATTTAGAGTTTTGAAATTTAGTTTTTATTGCTGAACCAAAATTTGTTTTTCTCAAAAATGTATTTAGGCTATTCGAAACATTAAAAAAACAAAAACAATTCTTTCAAATACTATTTTAAATGGTTTATACTATTTTAAATGGTTTATAGGAGATTCAGAGATCTTTTAAACTTCAGAATTTTATTGCTGAACCAAAATGTATTTTTTTTGTAAGTTCATTTAGGCCATTCAAAAGATAATAAAAAACTAACAACTTGTTTAAATGCCATTTTAAATGATATTTGGGTAATAAGGGATTTAGAGACCTTTGAAATTCCAGAGTTTTTATTGCTGAACCAAAATGTATTTGTTTCGAAAATAAATTTAGGCCATTCGAAAGTTAATATAAAAACAAACAGCTTTTTTAAATAACATTTTAAATGCTATATAAGTAATAAGGGATGTAGAGACCTTTGAAATTTCAGAGTTTTTATTGCTGAACCAAAATGTATTTTTTTCGAAAATTCATTTAGGTTATTCGAAAGATAATATAAAAGCAGAATAACTTTTTTAAATAACATTTTAAATGCTATTATATGGGTAATAAGGGATTAAGAGAGTTTTGAAATTTCAGTTTTTATTGCTGAACCAATATTGGTTTTTTCCAAAATTTATTTAGACCACTCGAAACATAATAAAAACACAATTTTATAAAATACCATTTTAAATGTTATATGGGTAATAAGGGATTAGGAGAGTTTTGAAATTTCAGTTTTTATTGCTGAACGAAAATTTGTTTTTTCAAAAATGTATTTAGGCAATTCGAAACAATAAAAAAAAATTATTTTCAAATACCATTTTAAATGCTCTATGGGTTATAAGGGATTCAGAGACCTTTGAAATTTCAGAATTTTATTGCTGAACGAAATGTATTTTTTTCGAAAGTTCATTTAGGCGATTCGAAATAATAGAAAAACAAACAACTTTTTTAAATAACATTTTAAATGCTATATGGGTTATAAGGGATTCAGAGACCTTTGAAATTTCATAGTTTTTATTGCTGTACTAAAATTTGTTTTTTTCAAAAATTTATTTAGGCCATTCGAAACATAAAAAAAGAAAAACAAATCTTTCAAATACTATTTTAAATGCTATATGGGTAATAAGGGATTTAGAGTTTTGAAATTTAGTTTTTATTGCTGAACCAAAATTTGTTTTTCTCAAAAATGTATTTAGGCTATTCGAAACATTAAAAAAACAAAAACAATTCTTTCAAATACTATTTTAAATGGTTTATACTATTTTAAATGGTTTATAGGAGATTCAGAGATCTTTTAAACTTCAGAATTTTATTGCTGAACCAAAATGTATTTTTTTTGTAAGTTCATTTAGGCCATTCAAAAGATAATAAAAAACTAACAACTTGTTTAAATGCCATTTTAAATGATATTTGGGTAATAAGGGATTTAGAGACCTTTGAAATTCCAGAGTTTTTATTGCTGAACCAAAATGTATTTGTTTCGAAAATAAATTTAGGCCATTCGAAAGTTAATATAAAAACAAACAGCTTTTTTAAATAACATTTTAAATGCTATATAAGTAATAAGGGATGTAGAGACCTTTGAAATTTCAGAGTTTTTATTGCTGAACCAAAATGTATTTTTTTCGAAAATTCATTTAGGTTATTCGAAAGATAATATAAAAGCAGAATAACTTTTTTAAATAACATTTTAAATGCTATTATATGGGTAATAAGGGATTAAGAGAGTTTTGAAATTTCAGTTTTTATTGCTGAACCAATATTGGTTTTTTCCAAAATTTATTTAGACCACTCGAAACATAATAAAAACACAATTTTATAAAATACCATTTTAAATGTTATATGGGTAATAAGGGATTAGGAGAGTTTTGAAATTTCAGTTTTTATTGCTGAACGAAAATTTGTTTTTTCAAAAATGTATTTAGGCAATTCGAAACAATAAAAAAAAATTATTTTCAAATACCATTTTAAATGCTCTATGGGTTATAAGGGATTCAGAGACCTTTGAAATTTCAGAGTTTTTATTACTGAATCAAAATGTGTTTTTTTCGAAAGTTCATTTAGGCGATTCGAAAGATAATAAAAGACTAACAACTTTTCTAAATGCCATTTTAAATGCTACATGGGTAATAAGGGATTTAGGAAGCTTTGAAATTTCAGATTTGTTATTGCTGAACCAAAATTTGTTTTTTTCAAAAATTTATTTAGGCCATTCGAAACAAAAAAAAAAAACAAAAACAATTCTTTCAAATACTATTTTAAATGCTATATGGTTTAAAAGAGATTCAGAGATCTTTGAAATTTCAGAATTTTATTGCTAAACCAAAATGTATTTTTTTTTGAAAGTTTATTTAGGCGATTCGAAAGATAATAAAAAACTAACAACTTTTTTAAATGCCTTTTTAAATGCTACATGGGTAATAAGGGATTTAAGGAGCTTTGAAATTTCAGATTTGTTATTGCTGAACCAAAATTTGTTTTTTTCAAAAATTTATTTAGGCCATTCGAAACATAAAAAAAAGAAAAACAAATCTTTCAAATACTATTTTAAATGCTATATGGGTAATAAGGGATTTAGAGTTTTGAAATTTAGTTTTTATTGCTGAACCAAAATTTGTTTTTCTCAAAAATGTATTTAGGCCATTCGAAACATTAAAAAAACAAAAACAATTCTTTTAAATACTATTTTAAATGCTATATGGTTTATAAGAGATTCAGAGATCTTTGAAATTTCAGAATTTTATTGCTCAACGAAATGTATATTTTTTGAAAGTTCATTTAGGCCATTCAAAAGATAATAAAAAACTAACAACTTGTTTAAATGCCATTTTAAATGATATTTGGGAAATAAGGGATTTAGAGACCTTTGAAATTCCAGAGTTTTTATTGCTGAACCAAAATGTATTTGTTTCAAAAATTAATTTAGGCCATTCGAAAGATAATATAAAAACAAACAGCTTTTTTAAATAACATTTTAAATGCTATATGGGTAATAAGGGATGTAGAGACCTTTGAAATTTCAGAGTTTTTATTACTGAACCAAAATGTGTTTTTTTTAGAAAGTTCATTTAGGCGATAATAAAAAACTAACAACTTTTTTAAATGCCTTTTTAAATGCTACATGGGTAATAAGGGATTTAGGGAGCTTTGAAATTTCAGATTTGTTATTGCTGAACCAAAATTTGTTTTTCTCAAAAATTTATTTAGGTCATTCAAAACATAATAAAAAAACAAAAACAATTCTTTCAAATACTATTTTAAATGCTACATGGGTAATAAGGGATTTAGAGTTTTGAAATTTCAGTTTTTATTGCTGAACCAAAATTTGTTTTTCTCAAAAATGTATTTAGGCCATTCGAAACATTAAAAAAACAAAAACAATTCTTTCAAATACTATTTTAAATGCTATATGGTTTATAAGAGATTCAGAGATCTTTGAAATTTCAGAATTCTATTGCTCAACGAAATGTATATTTTTTGAAAGTTCATTTAGGCCATTCAAAAGATAATAAAAAACTAACAACTTGTTTAAATGCCATTTTAAATGATATTTGGGAAATAAGGGATTTAGAGACCTTTGAAATTCCAGTTTTTATTGCTGAACCAAAATGTATTTGTTTCAAAAATTAATTTAGGCCATTCGAAAGATAATATAAAAACAAACAGCTTTTTTAAATAACATTTTAAATGCTATATGGGTAATAAGGGATGTAGAGACCTTTGAAATTTCAGAGTTTTTATTACTGAACCAAAATGTGTTTTTTTCGAAAGTTCATTTAGGCGATAATAAAAAACTAACACCTTTTTTAAATGCCATTTTAAATGCTACATGGGTAATAGGGATTTAGGGAGCTTTGAAATTTCAGATTTGTTATTACTGAACCAAAATTTATTTTTTTCAAAAATTTATTTAGGCCATTCGAAACAAAAGAAAGAAAAACAAATCTTTCAAATACTATTTTAAATGCAAGGGATTTAGAGTTTTGAAATTTCAGTTTTTATTGCTGAACCAAAATTTGTATTTCTCAAAAATTTATTTAGGCCATTCGAAACATAAAAAAACAAAAACAATTCTTTCAAATACTATTTTAAATGCTATATGGTTTATAAGAGATTCAGAGACCTTTGAAATTTCAGTTTTTATAGCAGAACCAAATGTGTATTTTTCAAAAGTTCATTTAGACGATTCGAAATAAAAAAACAAACAATTTTTTAAATACCATTTTAAATGCTATATGGGTAATAAGGGATTTAGAGAGTTTTGAAATCACAGTTTTTATTGCTGAACGAAAATTTGTTTTTTCAAAAATGTATTTAGGCGATTCGAAACAGTAAAACAAAATTATTTTCAAATACCATACTAAATGCTTTATGGGTTATAAGGGATTCAGAGACCTTTGAAATTTCAGAGTTTTATTGCTGAACCAAAATGTATTTTTTTCGAAAATAATATAAAAACAAACAACTTTTTTAAATACCATTTTAAATGCTATATGGGTAATAAGGGATTTAGAGAGTTTTGAAATTTCAGTTTTTATTGCTGAACCAAAATTTGTTTTTCTCAAAAATTTATTTAGGCCATTCAAAACATAATAAAAAACAAAAACAATACTTTCAAATACTATTTTAAATGCTATATGGGTAATAAGGGATTTAGAGTTGAAATTTCAGTTTTTATTGCTGAACCAAAATTTGTTTATCTCAAAAATTTATTTAGGCCATTCAAAACATAATAAAAAAACAAAAACAATTCTTTCAAATACTATTTTAAATGCTATATGGGTAATAAGGGATTTAGAGTTTTGAAATTTCAGTTTTTATTGCTGAACCAAAATTTGTTTTTCTCAAAAATTTATTTAGGCCATTCGAAACATTAAAAAAACAAAAACAATTCTTTCAAATACTATTTTAAATGCTATATGGTTTATAAGAGATTCAGAGATCTTTGAAATTTCAGAATTCTATTGCTCAACGAAATGTATATTTTTTGAAAGTTCATTTAGGCCATTTAAAAGATAATAAAAAACTAACAACTTGTTTAAATGCCATTTTAAATGATATTTGGGAAATAAGGGATTTAGAGACCTTTGAAATTCCAGAGTTTTTATTGCTGAACCAAAATGTATTTGTTTCGAAAATAAATTTAGGCCATTCGAAAGTTAATATAAAAACAAACAGCTTTTTTAAATAACATTTTAGTAATAAGAGATTCAGAGATCTTTGAAATTTTATTACTGAACTAAAATGTGTTTTTTTCGAAAGTTCATTTAGGCGATTCAAAATAATAGAAAAAAACAATTTTTTTATATACCATTTTAAATGCTCTATGGGTTATAAGGGATTCAGAGATCTTTGAAATTTCAGATTTTTTATTGCTGAACCAAAATGTATTTTTTTCGAAAATTCATTTAGGTTATTCGAAAGATAATATAAAAACAGAACTTTTTTAAATAACATTTTAAATGCTATTATATGGGTAATAAGGGATTAAGAGAGTTTTGAAATTTCAGTTTTTATTGCTGAACCAATATTGGTTTTTTCCAAAATTTATTTAGACCACTCGAAACAATAAAAACACAATTTTATAAAATACCATTTTAAATGCTATATGGGCAATAAGAGATTCAGAGATCTTTGAAATTTCAGAATTTTATTACTGAACTAAAATGTGTTTTTTTCGAAAGTTCATTTAGGCGATTCGAAATAATAGAAAAACAAACAATTTTTTTATATACCATTTTAAATGCTATATGGGTTAATAAGATATTCAGAGATTTGAAATTTCAGAGTTTTTATTGCAGAACCAAAATGTATATGTTTGGAAAATTAATTTAGGCCATTCGAAAGATAATATAAAAACAAACAACTTTTTTAAATGCCATTTTAAATGCTACATGGGTAATAAGGGATTTAGGGAGCTTTGAAATTTCAGATTTGTTATTGCTGAACCAAAATTTATTTTTCTCAAAAATTTATTTAGGCCATTCAAAACATAATAAAAAAACAAAAACAATTCTTTCAAATACTATTTTAAATGCTATATGGGTAATAAGGGATTTAGAGTTTTGAAATTTCAGTTTTTATTGCTGAACCAAAATTTGTTTTTCTCAAAAATGTATTTAGGCCATTCGAAACATTAAAAAAACAAAAACAATTCTTTCAAATACTATTTTAAATGCTATATGGTTTATAAGAGATTCAGAGATCTTTGAAATTTCAGAATTTTATTGCTGAACCAAAATGTATTTTTTTTGAAAGTTCATTTAGGCCATTCAAAAGATAATAAAAAAACTAATAACTTTTTTAAATGCCATTTTAAATGATATATGAGAAATAAGGGATTCAGACCTTTGAAATTCCAGAGTTTTTATTGCTGAACCAAAATGTATTTGTTTCGAACATTCATTTAGGTAATTCAAAAGATATTATAAAATTAAACAACTTTTTTATATAAAATTTTAAATGATATATGGGTAATAAGGGATGTGGAGACCTTTAAAATTTCAGTTTTTATTGCTGAACCAAAATGTATTTTTTTTAAAGTTCATTTAGGCCATTCAAAAGATAATAAAAAAACTAACAACTTTTTTAAATGCCATTTTAAAGGCTACATGGGTAATAAGAGATTTAGGGAGCTTTGAAATTTCAGATTTGTTATTGCTGAACCAAAATGTATTTGTTTCGAAAATAAATTTAGTCCATTTGAAAGATAATATAAAAACAAACAGCTTTTTTTTAATAACATTTTAAATGCTATATGGGTAATAAGGGATTTAGAGAGCTTTAAAATTTCAGAGTTGTTATTGCTGAACCAATATTTTTTTTTTCCAAAATTTATTTAGACCATTCAAAAGATAACAAAGAGCAAACAACTTTTTTAAATATAATTTTAAATGCTATATGGGTAATAAGAGATTCAGATCTTTGAAATTTCAGAATTTTATTACTGAACTAAATGTGTTTTTTTCGAAAGTTCATTTAGGCGATTCGAAATAATAAAAAACAAACAACTTTTTTAAATAACATTTTAAATGCTATATGGGTTATAAGGGACTCAGAGACCTTTGAAATTTCATAGTTTTTATTGCTGTAATGTGTTTTTTTCGAAAGTTTATTTAGGCGATTCGTAAGATAATAAAAAACTAACAACTTTTTTAAATGCCATTTTAAATGCTACATGGGTAATAAGGGATTTAGGGAGCTTAGAAATTTCAGATTTGTTATTGCTGAACCAAAATTTGTTTTTTTCAAAAATTTATTTAGGCAATTCGAAACAAAAAAAAAGAAAAACAAATCTTTCAAATACTATTTTAAAGGTAAAGGGATTTAGAGTTTTGAAATTTCAGTTTTTATTGCTGAACCAAAATTTGTTTTTCTCAAAAATTTATTTAGGCCATTCAAAACATAATAAAAAAACAAAAACAATTCTTTTAAATACTATTTTAAATGCTATATGGGTAATAAGGGATTTAGAGTTTTGAAATTTCAGTTTTTATTGCTGAACCAAAATTTGTTTTTCTCAAAAATTTATTTAGGCTATACAAAACAATAAAAAAACAAAAACAATTCTTTTAAATACTATTTTAAATGCTATATGGTTTATAAGAGATTCAGAGATCTTTGAAATTTCAGAATTTTATTGCTGAACGAAATGTATTAAAACATTAGTTTTAATTATTGGTTGAGGGTATCAGCCTGAACGTTTAGAAGCTGGGATTTATTTATTATTTTATACTATATTAATATCTTTACCAATATTATTAATAATTTTTTATCTTTATAAGAATATAAGCCTTAGTTTTATATTTTTACTTAGAGATTTAAGTTCTATGTTTATATATTTATGTATAAATTTTGTATTTTTTATTAAAATTCCTATATTTTTTATACATTTATGGCTCCCTAAGGCTCATGTTGAGGCCCCTGTTTCTGGTTCTATAATTTTAGCTGGGGTGATATTAAAATTAGGGGGGTATGGGCTGTTACGTTTAATAATAATATTTCAATTATTTATTAATAATTGAAATTTAATAATTATTGTTATTTCTATATTTGGGGGGTTTATTATTTCTTTAGTTTGTATACGTCAGAGGGATATAAAATCATTAATTGCTTATTCTTCTGTCTCTCATATAGGGTTAGCTTTAGCAGGTTTAATAACTCTTAATTATTTAGGCATGTGAGGAGCTTTAGTTATAATATTGGCTCACGGTCTCTGTTCTTCGGGGATTTTTTGTTTAGCTAATTTAATATATGAACGTACAATATCTCGTAGTCTTTATTTAAATAAGGGGCTATTGAATTTAATTCCAACCTTTAGTTTATATTGATTTTTACTTTTATCTTCTAATATAGCTGCCCCCCTTCTTTAAATTTATTAAGAGAAATTATATTAATTAATAGATTAATTAGTTATAGTAATATTAATATGCTTTGGCTATCTTTAATTTCTTTTTTTAGAGCTGCTTATTCTTTATTTTTATATTCTTATAGTCAGCATGGTAAATTTTATTCTAGTTTATTTAGGTTTATAAATGGATTAAACCGGGAGTATTTACTTTTATTATTACATTGATTTCCATTAAATTTACTTTTTATAAAAATGGAAATTTTTATTCAATGAATTTATCTAAATAGTTTAATAAAAAATTTTGATTTGTGGTAGCTTTTATTTTAGATTATTTGTTTTATTTATAGTCGATTATTTATATTTTTTAGTTTATTTTTTTTATCTTTATCTATTAATTTAATAATTAAAGATTTTGTTTATATTATTGAATATAATTTTATTATTTTAAATTCTGTTAGATTTATTTATATTATTTTAATAGATTGAATATCTTCAATATTTATAAGATTTGTATTATTTATTTCTTCTATGGTTATTTATTATAGGGAAGAGTATATAAGAGGCGATTTAAATAAAAATCGTTTTATTTTATTGGTAGTAATATTTGTTATTTCTATAATAATTATGATTATTAGCCCTAATTTAGTAAGAATTTTATTGGGTTGAGATGGATTAGGCTTAGTTTCTTATTGTTTAGTAATTTATTACCAAAACATTAAAAGATTTAATGCAGGAATATTAACTGCATTATCTAATCGAATTGGTAATGTTGCATTATTATTATTAAAAGCAATTCTTATGAATTGCTTGAATATTAAATTATGGTAGCTGAAATTTTATTTTTTATTTAGAAATTATAAAAGATGATTCAATTATAGAATTAATTAGTTATTTAGTTGTTTTAGCTGCAATAACTAAAAGAGTTCAAATTCCTTTTTCTTCTTGACTACCTGCAGCTATAGCTGCTCCTACCCCCGTTTCATCTTTAGTCCATTCTTCTACTTTAGTAACAGCTGGGGTATATTTATTAATTCGATTTAATTTTGCTTTTAGTTCTTTAATAAATTTATTATTATTTATTTCTTCTATAACTATATTTATATCAGGGTTAGGGGCTAATTTTGAATTTGATTTGAAAAAAATTATTGCTTTATCTACATTAAGTCAATTAGGGTTAATAATAAGGATTTTAGGTAGATATAAATTAGCTTTTTTTCATTTATTAATTCATGCTTTATTTAAAGCTTTGCTTTTATATGTGCTGGAAATTCTTTAAATAATTGTCAAGATATTAGTTAATCATTTGCCTTTAACTTGTGTATATTTTAATATTTGTAATTGATCTCTTTGTGGTATTCCTTTTATATCTGGGTTTTATTCTAAAGATTTAATTGTTGAATTTATATCAATAAATATTTTAAATATTTACATTTATATTATTTTTTATATTTCTATTGGTTTAACTGCTGCTTATAGTTTTCGTCTAACTTATTATTCTTTAACTGGAGATTTTAATTTTATTTCTATAAATTTATTAAAAGAAAGAAGAAAAATTATATTAATAGGAATAAAAGGATTAATTTGAATTGTTATTATTAGGGGTGGAATTTTTAATTGATTAATATTTGATAGAATTATCTTTATTTGTCTCCCTCTTTTAATAAAAATTTTAACTTTATTAATAATTTTTATAGGAGTATGGATTGGTTATGAATTGTCAAAATTTAATTTAAGTAATAATTTATATTCATTATTTTTTAGTTCTATATGGAATATACCTTATTTATCTACTTTAGGGATTAATTATACCAATTAAATTTGGCAGAACTTATATTAAAGCTTTTGATCAGGGTTGATTAGAATATTATGGGGGACAAAATATTTCTTTATCAATTAAAAATATAACTAATGCAATTTTTATCATTAAACCATTTAAAGGTCTATCTTTTATTATTATTAATTTGAATTATTTTTTTAATAATTCAAATAATTTAACTTAAATAGCTTATATAGAGTTTAATATTGAAGATATTAAGGAAGTTTAAAACTTTTAAGTATTTATAAGAACTTTTCTAATTTTACAATGAAAATGTAATGTTTTAATTTAAACTATATAAATAGAAATAAAAACATATTTCAATGCTTAAGATTTAAGTTAGAAGCTTAATCTTTAAATTTATTATTTATTTAATTTTAATTTAATTTTATCATTACCTCTTTTTTGGTTTCAATTAAAAATAAGGATTAATTTTATAATCAAATTTTTAGGTCGAAACTAAATGTAAATTTTACTTCTTATTTAAGATAAATTGATACTTTTTGAATGCAAATTAAATGTTATATTTAACTATTATCCTTTAGTGGTAAAGGCCTATAATTAAAATAATAATAAAAATAGTGAGAATTGTTGAATAATTATAAATATTAGAAATTTTTATTGTTAAAATTAAAGGCAATAAAAGAGTAATTTCTACATCAAAAATTAAAAAAATAATAGCAATTAAAAAAAAATGTAGTGAAAAAGGGAGTCGAGCAGTTGCTTTTGGGTCAAATCCGCATTCAAAGGGCCTCATTTTTTCTCGATCGTAAAATGTTTTCTTAGAGATAAAATTTAATAGTCTAATTAGAATAATTAGAATAGCAGAAATTAGTATACTAGAATCTAGATTTTTTGATTGGAAGTCAAATATAATATTTATAATAATATAAATATTAAAAAAGTGGCCACCCTGTATAAACAGGGTGGCCACTTTTTTAATGGGATTGTATTAGTAATTTCCAAACCATACTAGTTAGAAAGTCGGTTAAATGGAGAAAAAGTTGCGTATCTCGAAGCATAATCTAGCGGTGAAAATTTATCGAAAATAGCAGGCACGGTTCTTGAGATATTTCGATAAAAGGAAATTCGATCATTTTGGTTTTTTGGTTATCGTTCATTTATTTTCAGAACTACTAAAAAATATTTTAAAGGTTTTTTATTTGATAGTAAATTTTCTTTGATTTGACGTTTTCATATTTTGCATCCAACGTTTCGTATTCTTCAGACCACAATCAACTTTTTTTTTAAATATGGGCCTGGGTATTTTATAACATTATTTGAAATAACTTTTTATCCTGACAGTTTTTGGGTAATATGGACCGTAATCCAAATTTTATTGGTACGGATCTCTGTATTGAATTTATAATCAGCGTTAATTTTTTCAGTGTATAATACTTCGAAGATAAAGTGATTATAATTAGGAAAAAATAAATAAGAATTAATAATTATTCAATTATTCGACTATTAAAAAGTATGTTTTGATAAGGTAAATGATTAAAAGATATTCTCGATTTGGGGAGACGAAACAACATTTACAAATTCTGGTATGTTCAATCGAAGAAATAAACATTTTTATGCCACAGAAATAATAAATTACTGGGACCATACTTTATTGACGGAAACCTTACTGCAGAAAAATATTTAGATATACTGCAGGATATGTTAGATGATCTTCCTTTAGAGTATCGTCTTAACGAAATCTGGTTCCAACAAGATGGATGTGGTCCACACAATTCAAGAATGGTCACGGATTATTTGAATCAGACTTTTCCCAATTCATGGATTGAAACAAGAGGTCCAGTGGCGTGGCCTGCCAGATCGCCAGATCTGAATCCATTAGATTTTTATTTGTGGGGACGTCTCAAAAATAAAGTGTATAATATACCAAATGCAACAATTGAGATTCTCCGCGAAAAGATTGAAGATGCATTGGATGATATCCAAGAAGAAGAAATAAGCAATAGCATAAGAAATATGAATATCAGAATTGCTAAATGTATTGAAGAAGATGGCAGGCATTTTGAACAATTACTCAATTAATTTTATTGATATTTCCAAATAACTTCATTATGACTAACAAAAACTGAATTTCTTTTTGTTATTATCATTAATTGGCGTTTTAAAAGTTCTACATTATTATTGTTGTTGATGAATTGTTTAATTTTCGAAAAATTACATAAATTTTGTAAGAATTGATTTTATTTTTTTATCGAGGAGCATGACATGTTGATTCAACTAAAGATGGCTAAAACCAAGCGTAACTTAAATAAAATTTGGATTACGGTCCATATTACCCAAAAACCGTCATTGAATGCCATTGTGTAATACACCGCTGGATGCAGGACAAAAAGTTATTTTAAATAATGTTATAAAATATCCAGGTCCATATTTAAAAAAAATAAGTTGAGGGTGGTCTGGAGAATACGAAACGTTGGATGCAAAATATGAAAACGTCAAATGAAAGAAAATTTACTATCAAATAAAAAACCTTTAAAATATTTTTTAGTAGCTCATAAAATAAATGAACGATAACCAAAAAGCCGAAAAGATCGAATTTCCTTTTATCGAAATATCTCAAGAGCCGGGCCTGCTATTTTCGATTAATTTTCACCGCTAGATTATGCTTCGAGATAGGCAACTTTTTCTCCATTTAACCGACTTTCTAACTAGTATGGTTTGGAAATTACTAATACAATCCCATTAAAAAAGTGGCCACCCTGTATAAATATCTACCTCATCAGTAAATTGAAATATAAAGGAATAATCAAACTACGTCTACAAAATGTCAATATCATGCTGCAGCTTCAAATCCAAAATGATCGGTTGAAGAAAAGTGATTTATATAGTGTCGAATTGTACAAATTAATAAAAATGTAGTTCCAATTAAAACATGTAATCCTGTTGCTATAAAAAATGTAGAACCATATACTGAGTCTGAAATAGAAAAAGTTGCTTCATTATATTCATATCTTTGTAAAATTCTAAAGTAAATTCCTAAGATTACAGTTAATAAAAGGTCCTTGAAATCCTTGTTTAAAATTATTTTCTATAATTCTATGATGTGCCCAGGTAACTGTAAGGCCAGAGGTAAGTAAAATTAATGTATTTAGTAAAGGAATTTCTAATGGGTTAAAAGTAATAATCCCTTTAGGGGGTCATTGTATTCCGATTTCAATAGAAGGGGCTAATGAACTGTGAAAAAATGCCCAAAAAAATGATACGAAAAATAAAATTTCAGAAGTAATAAATAAAATTATTCCTCATCGTAAACCGGTTGACACTTTTAATGTGTGTAATCCTTGGAAAGTTCCTTCACGTAGAATATCTCGTCATCATTGGTATATAATTAGTGATGTGATTAGTAACCCAATGAATAATAAATTATTATTATATAAATGAAATCATTTAATTATAGTTGTTAGAGCTCCAAGTGCTCCAAAAAGGGGTCATGGACTGATATCAACTAAATGAAATGGGTGGTTTTTATGTATTGACATAATTTACTTCTCTAGAATATAAAGTTCTTAAAACGGCAAATACATAAGATTGAATTATAGAAACAGCAGTTTCTAAGGTTAGAAGAAGAATTAAAAAGTTTAGTATAAAAATTGAAAGTATTGATCCCGTATTTCCTAGTAAAGTTATAAGGAGATGACCTGCAATTATATTTGCTGATAGTCGAATTGCTAAAGTCCCAGGTCGAATCACATTACTAATTGTTTCAATACAAACTATAAAAGGTATTAAAATACCCGGGGTTCCTTGAGGAACAAGGTGTGCTAGTATATGAATAGTATTATTGAATCATCCAAAGATTATAAATCTTAATCATAAAGGTAGTGCTAATCTTAAGGTTATAGTTATGTGCCTTGTTCTGGTAAAAATATATGGGAATAAACCTAAAAAATTATTAAATAAAATAATCCTAAATAATGAAATAAAAATTAAAGCTCTTATTATTATTATTTCCTAATAAAATTTTAAATTCTTTGTAATAATTTTTATTCATAAATATCTTAAACGAGATGGGATAATTCAAAATATTGGTGGAATAATTATTATTCCAATTAAAGTTCTTATTCAATTTAGTGATATATTTATATTAGAAGGACCAAAAGATGAAAATAAGTTTATTATCATTTTCAATTTAATTTATATGATTTTATTTTAAAATTTGAATTATTAAAAAAATAAAAAATTAATGTAAAAAATATTATTAATATAATTCAATTTAAGGGTATTATTTGTGGAATTAAAAATTATTATAATTAATAATTTTAGTTTGACAAACTAATGTTATATTTTTAACTAAATTTTTCATTAGAAATATACGTGACTATACTATAAAATGATTTAAAATTCCATTGCTTACCTTCGGCCATCTAATGATAATTTAGTTATTTTTATAATTCATTGAGTAAAAAATGAGGGAGAAATTCTTTCTAATGCAATAGGTATAAATCTGTGATTTGCTCCACAAATTTCAGAACATTGTCCAAAAAATAATCCAGGACGGTTAATAATAAATCTAATTTGATTAAGACGTCCTGGTGTTGCGTCAATTTTAACTCCTAAAGAGGGAATAGTTCAAGAGTGAATAACATCTGCAGCAGTAACAAGTATTCGAATATTAGATTCAAATGGAATAATAATTCGGTTATCTACATCTAATAGTCGAAAATTATAGTTATTTAATTCGTCTGTAGGGATTATATAGGAGTCAAATTCAATATTATTAAAATCTGAATATTCATATGATCAATATCATTGATGTCCAATTGTTTTGATTGTAATTGACTTCATCTAAAATATAAATTAATCGTAAAGAGGGAATTGCAATAAAAATTAGGGTAATTGTGGGAAGAATTGTTCAAATAATTTCAATTATTTGTCCTTCTAAAAGGAATCGATGGGTAAATTTATTGAAAAATAAAGATAAAAGTAATTGACCAACTAAAACAGTAATAATTAGTAAAATTATAAGTGTATGATCATGAAAATAGGATAATTGTTCTATTAAAGGTGATGCTCTGTCTTGTAATATAAAATTTTTTCAAGTTGTCATTTCTAAAAAAAGGTTAATCTTTATATTTGGGGTTTAAATCCAATGCACTAATCTGCCATATTAGAAGTTAGCAGTTAGTATGAGTTCTGAGTATGAATGTTCAGCGGGGGGTTGAAATTGTATTCATTCAATTGAAGAAATTATTCTGAGGAAAGACTTTTTCGTTGTACTGAAAAAGCTTCTCAAAAAATAAATAATAATAGAAGTACTCTAATTAAAGAAATTATTGACCCAATTGAAGAAATAACATTTCATAATATAAAAGTATCTTTGTAATCAGAAAAACGTCGAGGTATTCCTATTAATCCTAAAAAATGTTGGGGGAAAAATGTTAAATTTACACCAATAAATATAATAAAAAATTGGATTTTTAATAAAAAATTATTAAAAGTTAGTCCTGTAAATAAGGGGAATCATTGTACTATACCAGCTATAATTGCAAATACTGCACCCATCGATAAAACATAATGAAAATGTGCTACAACATAATATGTATCATGTAAAATAATATCAATAGATGAGTTAGCTAACACTACTCCGGTTAATCCTCCTACTGTAATTAAAAAAATAAATCCTAATGCCCATAATGTAACTGGTCTGTAATTAATAACTGTTCCATGGAAAGTTGCTAATCAACTAAAAATTTTAATTCCTGTGGGAACTGCAATAATTATTGTTGCTGAGGTAAAGTATGCTCGAGTATCAACATCTATACCAACAGTAAATATATGGTGTGCTCATACGATAAATCCTAGTAATCCAATTGCTATTATTGCGTAAATTATTCCTAAAGTTCCGAAAGCTTCTTTTTTTCTGCTTCCTTGTCTTACGATATGAGAAATTATTCCAAATTCTGGGAGAATTAAAATATAAACTTCAGGATGTCCAAAAAATCAAAATAAATGTTGGTATAAAATAGGATCTCCTCCTCCAATTGGATCAAAGAGGTGTTTAAATTTCGGTCAGTTAATAAAATTGTAATTGCTCCGGCTAATACTGGTAGAGAAAGTAGTAAAAGAATGGCAGTAATTACTACTGCTCATACAAATAATGGTATTCGATCTAATGTTATTCCTTCTGGTCGCATATTAATTACTGTAGTAATAAAGTTAATGGCTCCTAAGATTGAAGAAATACCTGCTAAATGAAGTCTAAAAATAGCTAAATCTACAGAGGAACCCCCATGAGCAATATTAGAAGAAAGAGGTGGGTAAACAGTTCATCCTGTCCCAGCACCTTTTTCAACCATTCTTCTTATTAATAATAAAAGTAATGATGGGGGGAGTAATCAAAATCTTATATTATTCATTCGAGGAAAAGCTATATCAGGGGCTCCAATTATTAAGGGTACTAGTCAGTTTCCAAATCCTCCAATTATAATTGGTATCACTATAAAAAAAAATATAATAAAAGCATGTGCAGTAACAATAACATTATAAATTTGGTCATTTACAATTAAGGATCCCGGTCTTCCTAATTCAGCTCGAATTAAAATTCTAAGGGAAGTTCCTACTATACCTGATCAAATTCCAAAAATAAAGTATAGGGTTCCAATATCTTTTTTAGTGGAAAAGAGTCATTTAATCGGTAAAATGGCTGAGTAATAGGCGATAAACTGTAAATTTATTAACGAATTTAATTCTTTTACCAATACTGGTCTTATAGTCATTTTAATGATATTAAATTGCAAATTTAAAGGTAAATAAAATATTTTAAGGCTTAGACTAAAAGTCTATATTTAACTTTGAAGGTTAAAAGTTTATTTAACTTAAATCCTTAAAGTAAATTAGAAATTAATGTACAAATAATTAATCCTTTTAAAATTAAAATATTAATAAAAATTCATGAAAAATAATTAATTTTTATAGGTTTAATTAATCTTTCATTTATTTTAAATATTAGTGTTGAAAATGTAATTCGGATATAAAAAAATAATGTTAATAATGTAAAAATTACTAGAATTAGTCTTAATATATAAAAATTATTATTAATTAAAAAATTATTATTAATTAAAAAATTAATTATTAATCATTTTGGTAAAAATCCTAAGAACTGGGGTAATCCACCTAATGAAAAAAAATTTAAAATAAATAATATTTTAAATATTTTATTGGAATTTAAAGAATTAAATAATTGATTAATATAAAAAATATTGAAATAATAGAAAATTAAGATAATATTTAATGTAATTAAGCTATAAATAATAAAATAAATTATTCAAATTATTTTATTGTTAAGTATTCTTGCTAATATTCATGCAATATGGTTAATTGAGGAATAAGCTAAAATTTTTCGTAATCTAACTTGATTAATAAATTCCTCCAATAATTGAAGAAATAATGATAATGTAAAAAATAGTAATATATTTATGTTATATATAATTAAAACCGAAGGGGCTAATTTTTGCCAAGTTATTAAGATTAGGTTATTAAATCAATTTAATCCTTCAGCTACTTCAGGGAATCAGGAATGGAAAGGAGCAGCTCCTAATTTTATTAAAAGAGCTGAATTTAAGATTATTATTATTATTCAATAATTGAAATTTTGGGGGATAAAATCTCTTAAATTTATTGAAAAAATCATTCTAAATAAAATAATTGTTGAGGCTAAAGACTGGGTAATAAAATATTTGAGGGTGGCTTCTGCAGGATAATAATTTTTATGAGATTTAAATAATGGAATAATTCTTAATAAATTAATTTCTAGACCGATTCATATTGCAAGTCATGAATAGGCTGAGACAGAAATGAATGTTCCAAATATTATTGTATTAAAAAATAAAATCTTGTATAATTTTAAAATTAAAAAGAAAAGGGGTCCGACCTTTATGTACGGGGTATGAACCCGTTAGCTTTTTAGCTTATCTTTTTATATCTTAGTATAAAATGTATATTAATTTTTGATATTAATGGAAATAGTTTAATTCTATTAGGTATAAATTATAAGAGTGAGTTATCACATGATTAATTCTATCAAAATTACCCTTTATTCAGGCATCTTATAAAAAGAAAAGGGGGTCTCTTTTTCATTAAAATGACTTTTTTTTAATATATACAAAAAAAAATATAAACATAATTATTTATAGAAAATATCAATCAAAATAAATTTGTTAATAAATTCTAAGCTTAAAATTATAAATTTTTAAAAAATTTTTAAAAATAAAAATTATGGGAATTTATATTAAAAAAAAATCAAAAAAAAATGGCAAAAAAAAAATATTTTTTTTTTGGTTATTGGGTGTTTATTAATTAATAATTTTGAAAAATTTTCAGTTCCCGGATTTTTTTTTTCGAAAGTATCCATGTGTCAAAATTTTTATGGACGAATTACTGCTAATTTTTTCAAAAAAGTTCGTCAAAAAATTTTTCTCGAAAGTACCCATCCGTCAAATTTTTTATGGATGAATTACTGCCAATTTTTTCAAAAAAGTTCGTCAAAAAATTGATTTTGTTTTTTTTAATTTATTTTTTTACTAAAATTAGTTAATCATTTTAATAAATCCACTTGTTTCAATTTATTTTAATAAAAATCAAATTTAAAAAAAAAATATGGAGAATTAGTATTAATAAAAAATTTTGTATGAAAAATTCCTTAAAAAAAGCTAAAATTGTAAAAAAATTTTTAAAAATAAAAATTATGGAGATTTTTATAGAAAAAAAAAATCAAAAAAAAAAATAGCAAAAAAAAAAAAATTTTTTTTTGGTTATTGGGTGTTTATTACTTAATAATTTTGAAAATTTTTCAGTTCCCGGATTTTTTTTTTTCGAAAGTACCCATATGTCAAATTTTTTATGGGCGAATTACTGCCAATTTTTTCAAAAAAGTTCGTCAAAAAATTTTTCTCGAAAGTACCCATCCGTCAAATTTTTTATGGACGAATTACTGTCAATTTTTTCAAAAAAGTTCATCAAAAAATTGATTTTTTTTGTCATTTTTTTTTTAATTTATTTTTTTACTAAAATTAGTTAATTATTTTATTTATTTATTTATTTATTTATTTTAATAAAAATCAAATTTTAAAAAAAATTATGGAGAAATAGTATTAATAAAAAATTTTGTATGAAGAATTCCATAAAAAAAGCTAAAATTGTAAAAAAATTTTTAAAAAAAATTATGGAGATTTTTATAGAAAAAAAAAAAAAAAATGGCAAGAAAATTTTTTTTTTTGCAAATTTCGAAATCGAAATTTTGAAAATTTTTCAGTTCCCGGATTTTTTTTTTCGAAAGTGCCCATGTGTCATATTTTTTATGGACGAATTACTGCCAATTTTTTCAAAAAAGTTCGTCAAAAAATTTTTCTCGAAAGTGCACATCCGTCAAATTTTTTATGGACGAATTACTGCCAATTTTTTCAAAAAAGTTCGTCAAAAAATTTTTCTCGAAAGTACCCATCCGTCAAATTTTTTATGGACGAATTACTGCCAATTTTTTCAAAAAAGTTCGTCAAAAATTTTACTTAGACTTTTTTCCATGCTTCAATTTTTACTTTTATACTAAAATTAATTATTTGGCCTAACCATTATTTAAAATTTTTACGGTTTAAAAAATGCTTATTCAATACAAATTAACTAAAATAATATGATATATCCATTTATATAATATAATAAATTATGATATATAGAAACATATAGTAATAGAATAAAATTAATACTTCTGAAGCTATATTTAATATATCAGTTTATAAATCAATAAAAAGAAGAGGTTTTTAATGAATCAAATAAGAGTATAAATATATCATTCTTGAATATGATATCCTAAAACCTAATTTATTAAACATTATTTAAACAAAATTTTGTTTATATTAAATATTATAAAATTTGTTATAATTTATTATATAAATTTATTATATTTTGAATTTTTATTAAAATAAAAATTTGATGGAAAAATGAGGATTAAAGATATGTTTATACAAAATTTTGTTTATATTAAATATTATAAAATTTGTTATAATTTATTATATAAATTTATTATATTTTGAATTTTTATTAAAATAAAAATTTGATGGAAAAATGAGGATTAAAGATATGTTTATACAAAATTTTGTTTATATTAAATATTATAAAATTTGTTATAATTTATTATATAAATTTATTATATTTTGAATTTTTATTAAAATAAAACTTGATTTGTAATAATTGTTTATGATGTTTTCATTCAAATAAATTGAGATTGGGGGTTTTCAATTTATTTGAGTGATAGCTGGTTAAACTTGATTTGTAATAATTGTTTATGTTTTCATTCAAATAAATTGAGATTGGGGGGTTTCAATTTATTTGAATGATAGCTGGTTAAACTTGATTTGTAATAATTGTTTATGATGTTTCCATTCAAATAAATTGAGATTGGAGAGTTTCAATTTATTTGAGTGATAGTTGGTTAAACTTGATTTGTAATAATTGTTTATGATGGTTTTCGTTCAAATAAATTGAGATTAGGGGTTTTCAATTTATTTGATTGATAGTTGGTTAAACTTGATTATGTAATAATTGTTTATGATTTTATTTAAATAAATTGAGATTAGGGGGTTTCAATTTATTTGAGTGATAATTGGTTAAACTTGATTTGTAATAATTGTTTATGATGTTTTCATCCAAATAAATTAAGATTGGAGGTTTTAATTTATTTGAGTGATAGCTGGTTAAATTTGATTTGTAATAATTGTTTATGATGTTTCCATTCAAATAAATTGAGATTGGAGAGTTCCAATTTATTTGAGTGATAGCTGGTTAAACTTGATTTGTAATAATTAAATTAATTAATAATTATTTATTAATTATAAAAATAATACTTAAATATTAAATTATGTTAAAAATTTTATTTATTAAGTATTATTTTTTATTATATGTTAATTTTTATTAAAAAATAGCAGTAATTAAATTTAAATATTCAAGAAATTGAGATTTAGAAATAATATAAAATATAAACAAAATTTGTGCCAGCAGTTGCGGTTATACAAATTATATGATTTAATTTATTTAATTTTAATTAATTGCAATAAAAATTTAAGTGAAATTTAGTGAAATTTTAAATTTTTACTTTCCTATCTGTATACAGATATAAGGAAAGTATAGGAATCATGATTTTTTTCGACCTCGAGTTTTCGACGGATTTTTACGTTTTGAGGTCCCCTGAATCCGTTTTGACTATTTTCGCGATGATGTCTCTGTGTGTGTGTGTGTGTGTGTGTGTGTGTGTGTGTGTGTGTGTGTGTGTGTGTGTGTGTGTGTGTGTGTGTGTGTGTGTGTGTGTGTGTGTGTGTGTGTGTGTGTGTGTGTGTGTGTGTGTGTGTGTGTGTGTGTGTGTGTGTGTGTGTGTGTGTGTGTGTGTGTGTGTGTGTGTGTGTGTGTGTGTGTGTGTGTGTGTGTGTGTGTGTGTGTGTGTGTGTGTGTGTGTGTGTGTGTGTGTGTGTGTGTGTGTGTGTGTGTGTGTGTGTGTGTGTGTGTGTGTGTGTGTGTGTGTGTGTGTGTGTGTGTGTGTGTGTGTGTGTGTGTGTGTGTGTGTGTGTGTGTGTGTGTGTGTGTGTGTGTGTGTGTGTGTGTGTGTGTGTGTGTGTGTGTGTGTGTGTGTGTGTGTGTGTGTGTGTGTGTGTGTGTGTGTGTGTGTGTGTGTGTGTGTGTGTGTGTGTGTGTGTGTGTGTGTGTGTGTGTGTGTGTGTGTGTGTGTGTGTGTGTGTGTGTGTGTGTGTGTGTGTGTGTGTGTGTGTGTGTGTGTGTGTGTGTGTGTGTGTGTGTGTGTGTGTGTGTGTGTGTGTGTGTGTGTGTGTGTGTGTGTGTGTGTGTGTGTGTGTGTGTGTGTGTGTGTGTGTGTGTGTGTGTGTGTGTGTGTGTGTGTGTGTGTGTGTGTGTGTGTGTGTGTGTGTGTGTGTGTGTGTGTGTGTGTGTGTGTGTGTGTGTGTGTGTGTGTGTGTGTGTGTGTGTGTGTGTGTGTGTGTGTGTGTGTGTGTGTGTGTGTGTGTGTGTGTGTGTGTGTGTGTGTGTGTGTGTGTGTGTGTGTGTGTGTGTGTGTGTGTGTGTGTGTGTGTGTGTGTGTGTGTGTGTGTGTGTGTGTGTGTGTGTGTGTGTGTGTGTGTGTGTGTGTGTGTGTGTGTGTGTGTGTGTGTGTGTGTGTGTGTGTGTGTGTGTGTGTGTGTGTGTGTGTGTGTGTGTGTGTGTGTGTGTGTGTGTGTGTGTGTGTGTGTGTGTGTGTGTGTGTGTGTGTGTGTGTGTGTGTATATAACGCATAACTCATGAACCGATACACGGAAAAACACCAAATTTCAAACTTAAGCTTTGTTCCAGCGTCTAATGAGCTGATTAGATTTTGGGCAGAGTCGGAACATCTGGGGGGGTACTTTATAGGTGGTCATTTTTATATTTCATGGAATATATGTTATTTACGTTTGGAGAAGAAAATTCTTCAAATAAAAGTTACTTTTAATCTATAATTTTTGTTCTATGCAAAATTTTCCTAAAATGGTCCGTATTCGAGAAATTTGACAAAATGTAAAAAAAATAATTTTTTATAAAAATTGTTCAAATAAAAGTTGTTTGTTATATAATTTTCTATAATTTTTATTCTATACATAATTTCTCTAAAATGGACCGTATTCGAGATATTTGAGAAAATGTAAATTTCGAATTTTGAAGAAAACTCAAAAACGGATAAAGAAAAAAACATTAAATTTTAAACTTAAGGTTTATTTCGGCCTGACGTGAAATGATTAGATTTTAGACATAGTCGGAACATCTGGGGGGGTACTTTATGGGAGGCCACTTTTATATTTTATGGAATATATCTGTTATTAATGTTTGGAGAAAAAAATTGTTCAAATAAAAGTTACTTTTAATATTATTATCTATAATTTTTGTTTAATGTAAAAATTTCCTGAAATGGTCCGTATTCGAGAAATTTGACAAAATGTGCAAAATTCTGAATTTTATGAAAGTTTTTGAAATAAAAGTTGTTTGCGATATCGATCTCTATAATTTTTGTTTATACATGATTTTTCTAAAATGGACCGTAATGAAAAAATTGTAGGAAATTTTAATTTTTCAGTATTTTCGTTTTCCATAATATCTATAGAAAAATGTTTCGAGGTAGATGTATGTGGACAATGTATATATTTAGTTTATCCTCTAAACATTTATAGAGATGCTGCAATAGGTTGTACAAAATAACCGGAAAAAGCCTATAATAACTAGATAGGAAAGTCATGTGTTGGACACATCAGATTTTTAATTAAATTTTTATATTAAAGATATTAAAAAAATTTAAATATAGACTAGGATTAGATACCCTATTATTTAAAAAGTAAAAAAATAAAAATTAAATTAGTATTAGTTATATTCTTGAAAATTAAAAAATTTGGCGGTATTTTAGTCTTTTCAGAGGAACCTGTTTTATAAATGATATTCCACGATTTAATTTCCTTTTTTTTATTAACTTAAATATTTTTAAAGAATTAAAATATTTAAGATTTTTATTAAAAAAAAAATTCAGATCAAGGTGTAGTTTATAAAAAAGAAAAAATGGGTTACAATAAATTTATTTAGGGATTTATATTTTTATTAGTGTTTTGAATTTGGATTTGAAAGTAATTTTAATTAATTTATTAAAATGATTTAAGCTCTAAAATATGTACATATCGTCGCTTTCATTTAAAATGAAATAAGTCGTAACAAAGTAGATTTACTGGAAAGTGAATCTAGATTCAAATTAAAGCTTTATAAGCATTTTATTTTGTGTTTATTAAAAATAATTTTAAAATTAAAATCTCGAATTTAAAAGAGCTAAAAACTTTAAAATTTTTATTGTAAAATAACTATATTTAATAATTTTTTAGTAACGAAACATTCGTTTTTAAATATATCTAGTTTTTTAAGAAATAAATTTAATTTTAATTTTTAATTTAATATTAATAATATTTAATATTTTTAGGGATGAGCTTAAAAATATATTTTTATTAAAAATATAGAAATTTAAAATATTTTAGGATTATAAATTTCCATAATTTAAGTATGTTATAATTTATTTTTATATTTTTATAATTTTTATATTTTTATAAATTTTTTATTAAAATATAATTTAAAATAATAAAAAATTAGGAATAATGATAAAATTAGTATAATTTTTTATAAAAATAAAATAAAAATTGTGTTTTTTTCGAAAGTTCATTTAGGCGAATCGAAATAATAGAAAAACAAACAATTTTTTTATATACCATTTTAAATGCTCTATGGGTTATAAGGGATTCAGATATCTTTGAAATTTCAGAGTTTTTATTGCAGAACCAAAATGTATTTTTTACAAAAAATTTTTAAAAAAATTCATTTTGGTTATTCGAAAGATAATATAAAAACAAACAACTTTTTTAAATAACATTTTAATTGCTATATGGGTAATAAGGGATTTAGGGAGCTTTGAAATTTCAGATTTGTTATTGCTGAACCAAAATGTGTATTTTTCAAAAGTTCATTTAGGCGATTCGAAATAATAAACAAACATAACATAATATTAATTTTTTTTTGTTTCAGATTGCCAAATACATTTTTGAAAAAACCAATATTGGTTCAGCAATAAAAACTGAAATTTCAAAACTCTCTTAATCCCTTATTACCCATATATTAGCATTTAAAATGTTATTTAAAAAAGTTGTTCTGTTTTTATATTATTTTTCGAATAACCTAAATGAATTTTCGAAAAAAATACATTTTGATTCAGAATTTAAAATGTTATTTAAAAAAAGTTTTTTGTTTTTATATTATCTTTCGAATAACCTAAATGAATTTTCGAAAAAATAACATTTTGGTTCAGCAATAAAACTCTGAAATTTCAAAGCTCCCTTCCCTTATTACTCATGTAGCCTTTAAAATGGCATTTAAAAAAGTTATTAGTTTTTTTATTATTTTTTGAATGGCCTAAATGAACTTTCAAAAAAAATACATTTTGGTTCAGCAATAAAAACTGAAATTTCAAAACTCTCTTAATCCCTTATTACCCATATAATAGCATTTAAAAAAATTGTTTGTTTTTTATTATTTCGAATCGCCTAAATGAACTTTTGAAAAATACACATTTTGGTTCAGCAATAAAAACTCTGAAATTTCAAAGATCTCTGAATCCTTTATAACCCATAGTTCATTTATGAACTTTCGAAAAAAACACATTTTAGTTCAGTAATAAAAATCTGAAATTTCAAAGATCTCTGAATCTCTTATTACCCATATAGCATTTAAAATGTTATTTAAAAAAGCTGTTTGTTTTTATATTATCTTTCGAATGGCCTAAATTTATTTTCGAAACAAATACATTTTGGTTCAGCAATAAAAACTCTGGAATTTCAAAGGTCTCTAAATCCCTTATTTCCCAAATATCATTTAAAATGGCATTTAAACAAGTTGTTAGTTTTTTATTATCTTTTGAATGGCCTAAATGAACTTTAAAAAAAAATACATTTCGTTCAGCAATAAAATTCTAAAATAGTATTTGAAAGAATTGTTTTTGTTTTTTTAATGTTTCGAATCGCCTAAATACATTTTTGAGAAAAACAAATTTTGGTTCAGCATTAAAAACTGAAATTTTAAAGCTCTCTAAATCCCTTATAACCCATAGAGCATTTAAAATGGTATATAAAAAAATTGTTTGTTTTTCTTTTATTTCGAATCGCCTAAATGAACTATCGAAAAAAACACATTTTAGTTCAGTAATAAAATTCTGAAATTTCAAATATCTCTGAATCTCTTGTTACCCATATAGCATTTAAAATTACCATTTTAAAACACAATTTTATAAAATACCTTTTATAAAATTGTGTTTTTATTATGTTTCGAGTGGTCTAAATAAATTTTGGAATAAAAGCAATAAAAATTGAAATTTCAAAACTCTCTTAATTCCTTATTACCCATTTAAAATGTTATTTAAAAAAGTTGTTCTGTTTTTATATATAAAAGAGATTCAGAGATCTTTGAATAATTTCTATTTTGATCTATTTTGATCCATATTAATACTAAAATCGATATGATTGTTAAATTATTGAAATTGTTGTAAATTAGATCCTAGATATTTATCTTTAACAATAAAATAATTTTAAAATAATGTTTGCTCTTTATTCTGGTTAAATACATAACCGATTAGATCATTCAATTGACACAAGGGCTATTGGCTCAGGTGGTTCGAACTTATTAACTTTGCCATTTTTCGATCGCGTTCAAATCCTGGCGGGGCAGAATTCTTTTTTTCTTTTTATTTTTTTTTTAGTTTTTTGTTTGTTTAGAAAATATAAAAATTGAATAAATACGATTATTGATTATTTTTTTAAATACTTTTATTATAGTAATAATAACCTTAGTTTTACATTGTTACAGTTTTACATTATTTTGTGGTCATAGGAAAAATATTGTACATCACTTGTGTGAAAAGTGATTTTCCACACTCGTGTGAAAAATCTCACACTCGTAATGTAATATACTATTCTTTACTGATAGTATCGAGATCTGGAACATTAGGCCAAATAACTTTTAGTTAACTTTTACGTTTCCTACAAAACACTAAAGGATTTTTTCGCGACATAAGTGGCTATAATCCATGAACCGGCCTTTATAGAATGGTCAAACCGATTACTTTTATGTCCCTTAATGTCATCGCTATGTTCAGTTTCATAGTCCAATTCGGAATCACTGCTTTCGCTATCTATCAAATCTATTTTCTTGCTTCGATAATTGTTTTTTAATATTATTATTAATAAAATCACAACTTGTTCATAAAAATAATATTTATAATAAATTTAAGTAAAAATAGAAAATTTTGGCAAATAAAAAAAATGCATACGACCTATCTGAAATTATAGAAATATAAATAAGTAGGAAACAATATTATAAATACAACATTACAGAATAACACTTTTATGTATTTCAAATTAAAATAGTATTGATTAAAGAAGTGATAAATATTTTTTTTTAAATATATTTGATAACGTTTGATATAAGTTTTTCATTTAGTAAACTTTTAATAACTAGCATAACAGCTTAGTTGGGAAAGCGTTAGACTGTAAATCTAAAGGTCCCTGGTTCGATCTCTGGCTTTGACAATTTTTTTTGAATATTATTATTATAATTAATATCACAACTTGTTCATAAAAATAATATTTATAATAAATATAAAATGCATACAACCTATCTGAAATTATAGAAATATAAATAAGTAAGTGACAATATTATAAATACAACATTACAGAATAACACTTTTATGTATTTTAAATTAAAATAGTATTGATTAAAGGGGTGATAAATATTATTTTAGAAATATATTTGATAACGTTTGATATAAGTTTTTCATTTAGTAAACTTTTAATAACCAGCATAACAGCTCAGGTGAGAAAGCGTTAGGCTGTAAATCTAAAGGTCCCTGGTTCGATCTCTGGCTTCGACAATTTTTTTTTAATATTATTATTATTAATAATATCACAACTTGTTCATAAAAATAATATTTATAATAAATTTAAGTAAAAATAGAAAATTTTGGCAAATAAATAAAAAATTCATACAACCTATCTGAAATTTTAGAAATATAAATAAGTAAGTGACAATATTATAAATACAACATTACAGAATAACACTTTTATGTATTTCAAATTAAAATAGTATTGATTAAAGGGGTGATAAATGTGTTTTTATAAATATATTTGATAACGTTTGATATAAGTTTTTCATTTTGTAAACTTTAATAACTAGCATAACAGCTCAGTTGGGAAAGCGTTAGACTGTAAATCTAAAGGTCCCTGGTTCGATCTCTGGCTTCGACAATTTTTTTTGAATATTATTATTATTAATAATAATATCACAACTTGTGCATAAAAATATTATTTATTTTGTACAGCATCTCTATAAATGTTTAGAGGATAAACTAAATATATACATTTTACACATACATTTACCTCGAAACATTTTTCTATAGATATTCATTGAAAACGAAAATACTGAAAAATTTAAATTTAGCACTTTTCCATTACGGTCCATTTTAGAAAAATCATGTATAAACAAAAATTATAGAGATCGATATCGCAAACAACTTTTAGTTCAACAATTTTCATAAAAATCAGAATTTTGCACATTTTGTCAAATTTCTCGAATACGGACCTTTCAGGAAATTTTGACATAAAACAAAAATTATAGATAATAATATTAGAAGTAACTTTTATTTGAACAATTTTCTTCTCCAAACACAAATAACAGATATATTCCATAAAATATAAAAACGGCCTCACATAAAGTACCCCCCAGATGTTCCGACTTTGTCCAAAATCTAATCATTTCACGTCAGGCCGAAATAAACCTTAAGTTTAAAATTTAATGATTTTTCCTTTATCCGTTTTTGAGTTTTCTTCAAATTTCGAAATTTACACATTTTCTCAAATATCTCGAATACATTTTAGAGAAATTATGTATAGGACAAAAATTATAGAGAATTATATTACAAACAACTTTTATTTGAACAATTTTTATAAAAAAGTATTTTTTTTTACATTTTGTCAAATTTCTCGAATACGGACCATTTTAGGAAAATTTTGTATAAAACAAAAATTATAGATAATTATATTAGAAGTAACTTTTATTTGTATATAGGCGATTCGAAAGATAATAAAAAACTAACAACTTTTTTAAATGCCATTTTAAAGGCTACATAAGGGATTTAGAGAGCTTTGAAATTTCAGTTTTTATTGCTGAACCAAAATGTGTATTTTTCAAAAGTTTTCGAAACTTAAAAAAAAGAAAACAAGTCTTTCAAATACTATTTTAAATGCTATATGGGCAATAAGGGATTTAGAGTTTTAAAATTTCAGTTTTCATTGCTGAACCAAAATTAGTTTTTCTCAAAAATTTATTTAGGCCATTCGAAACAATAAAAAAACAAAAACAATTCTTTCAAATACTATTTTAAATGCTATATGGTTTATAAGAGATTCAGAGATCTTTGAAATTTCAGTTTTTATTGCCGAACCAATATGTATTTGTTTCGGAAGTTCATTTAGGCATTTCGAAAGATAATAAAAGACTAACAACTTTTTTAAATGCTATATGGGTAATAAGGGATTTAGAGTTTTGAAATTTCAGTTTTTATTGCTGAACCAAAATTTGTTTTTCTCAAAAATTTATTTAGGCCATTCGAAACATAAAAAAAAGAAAAACAAGTCTTTCAAATATTATTTTAATGCTATATGGGTAATAAGGGATTTAGAGTTTTGAAATTTCAGTTTTTATTGCTGAACCAAAATTTGTTTTTCTCAAAAATTTATTTAGGCCATTCGAATCAATAAAAAAAACAAAAACAATTCTTTCAAATACTATTTTAAATGCTATATGGGATTTATAAGGGATTTAGAGTTTTGAAATTTCAGTTTTTATTGCTGAACCAAAATTTGTTTTTCTCAAAAATTTATTTAGGCCATTCGAAAGATAATATAAAAACAAACAGCTTCTTTAAATAACATTATAAATGCTATATGGGTAATAAGGGATGTAGAAACCTTTGAAATTTCAGAGTTTTTATTGCTGAACCAAAATGTATTTGTGTCGAAAATTAATTTAGGCCATTAAAAGATAATAGAAAAACAAACAGCTTTTTTAAATACCATTTTAAATGCTCTATGGGTTATAAGGGATTCAAAAACCTTTGAAATTTCAGTTTTTATTACTGAACCAAAATGTGTTTTTTTTCGAAAGTTCATTTAGGCGATTCGAAAGATAATAAAAAACTAACAACTTTTTTAAATGCCATTTTAAAGGCTTTGAAATTTCAGATTTGTTATTGCCATTCGAAACATAAAAAAAAGAAAAACAAGTCTTTCAAATAATATTTTAAATGCTATATGGGTAATAAGGGATTTAGAGTTTTGAAATTTTAGTTTTTATTGCTGAACCAAAATTTGTTTTTCTCAAAAATTTATTTAGGCCATTCGAAACATAAAAAAAAGAAAAACAAGTCTTTCAAATACTATTTTAAATGCTATATGGGTAATAAGGGATTTAGAGTTTTGAAATTTCAGTTTTTATTGCTGAACCAAAATTTGTTTTTCTCAAAAATTTATTTAGGCCATTCGAAACAATAAAAAACACAAAAACAACCCTTTTAAATACTATATGGGTTATGAGAGATTTAGATTTTTAAAATTTCTGAGTTTTTATTGCTGAACCAAAATGTATTTGTTTCGAAAATTAATTTAGGCCATTCGAAAGATAATATAAAAACAAACAGCTATTTTAAATAACATAATAAATGCTATATGGATAATAAGGGATGTAGAGACCTTTGAAATTTCAGAGTTTTTATTGCTGAACCAAAATGTCTTTGTGTCGAAAATTAATTTAGGCCATTCAAAAGATAATAGAAAAACAAACAGCTTTTTTAAATACCATTTTAAATGCTCTATGGGTTATAAGGGATTCAAAAACTTTTGAAATTTCAGTTTTTATTGCTGAACAATAAAAAACTAAAACAACTCTTTAAAATACTATTTTAAATACTATATGGGTTATAAGGAATTAGCCTAAATAAATTTTTGAAAAAAACAAATTTTGGTTCAGCAATAACAAATCTGAAATTTCAAAGCTCCCTAAATCCCTTATTACCCATGTAGCATTTAAAATGGCATTTAAAAAAGTTGTTAGTTTTTTATTATCTTTCGAATCGCCTAAATGAAATTTCGAAAAAAACACATTGTGATTCAGTAAAAAAAACTGAAATTTCAAAGGTCTCTACATCCCTTATTACCCATATAGCATTTAAAATGTTTTTTAAAAAAGCTATTTGTTTTTATATTATCTTTCGAATGGACTAAATTAATTTTCGAAACAAATACATTTTGGTTCAGCAATAACAAATCTGAAATTTCAAAGCTCCCTAAATCCCTTATTACCCATGTCGCCTTTAAAATGGCATTTAAAAAAGTTGTTAGTTTTTTATTATCTTTTGAATGGCCTAAATGAACTTTCAAAAAAATACATTTTGGTTCAGCAATAAAAACTGAAATTTTAAAGATCTCTAAATCCCTTATAACCCATATAGTATTTAAAATTTTATTTAAAAGAGTTGTTTGTTTTTATATTATCTTTCGAATGACCTAAATGATTTTTTGGAACAAATTGATTTTGGTTCAGCAATAAAAACTCTGAAATTTCAAAGGTCTCTTATTACCCATTAGCATTTAAAATAGTATTTGAAAGAATTGTTTTTGTTTTTTTTTATGTTTCGAATGGCCTAAATAAATTTTTGAAAAAAACAAAATTTTGGGCAGCTATAACAAATCTGAAATTTCAAAGCTCCCTAAATACCTTATTACCAATGTAGCATTTAAAATGGCATTTAAAAAAGTTGTTAGTTTTTTTATTATTTTCGAATCGCCTAAATGAACTTTCGAAAAAAACACATTTTGGTTCAGTAATAAAAACTCTGAAATTTCAAAGGTCTCTGCATCCCTTATTACCCATATAGCATTTATAATGTTATTTAAAAAAGCTGTTTGTTTAATATTCTTTCGAATAACCAAAATGAATTTTTGTAAAAAATACATTTTGGTTCTGCAATAACAAATCTGAAATTTCAAAGCTCCCTTAATCCCTTATTACCCATGTAGCCTTTAAAATGGCATTTAAAAAAGTTGTTAGTTTTTTTAATATCTTTTGAATCGCCTAAATGAACTTTCGAAAAAAACACATTTTAGTTCAGTAATAAAATTCTGAAATTTCAAAGATCTCTGAATCTCCTAATACCCATATAGCATTTAAAGTTATATTTAAAAAAGTTGTTTGCTTTTTTGTTATCTTTTGAATGGTCTAAATAAATTTTGGAAAAAACCAATATTGGTTCAGCAATAAAAACTCTGGAATTACAAAGGTCTCTAAATCCCTTATTTCCCATATATCATTTAAAATGGCATTTTAACAAGTTGTTAGTTTTTTTATTATCTTTTGAATGGCCTAAATGAACTTTAAAAAAAATACATTTTAGTTCAGCAATAAAATTCTGAAATTTCAAAGATCTCTGAATCTCTTATAAGCCATATAGCATTTAAAATAGTATTTGAAAGAATTGTTTTTGTTTTTTTGTTTCGAATGGCCTAAATAAATTTTTGAGAAAAACAAATTTTGGTTCAGCAATAAAAACTGAAATTTCAAAACTCTAAATCCCTTATTACCCACATATCATTTAAAATAGTATTTGAAAGAATTGTTTTTGTTTTTTTATGTTTCGAATGGCCCAAATAAATTTTTGAGAAAAACAAATTTTGGTTAAGCAATAAAAACTGAAATTTCAAAACTCTAAATCCCTTATTACCCATATAGCATTTAAAATAGTATTTTAAAGATTTGTTTTTTTTTTTATGTTTCGAATGGCCTAAATAAATTTTTGAAAAAAACAAATTTTGGTTCAGCAATAACAAATCTGAAATTTCAAAGCTCCCTAAATCCCTTATTACCCATGTAGCATTTTAAATGTCATTTAAAAAAGTTGTTAGTTTTTTATTATCTTTCGAATCGCCTAAATGAACTTTCGAAAAAAACACATTTTGGTTCAGTAATAAAAACTCTGAAATTTCAAATGTCTCTACATCCCTTATTACCCATATAGCATTTAAAATGTTATTTAAAAGAGCTGTTTGTTTTTATATTATCTTTCGAATGGCATAAATTAATTTTCAAAACAAATACATTTTGGTTCAGCAATAAAAACTCTGGAATTTCAAAGGTCTCTAAATCCCATATTTCCCATATATCATTTAAAATGGCATTTAAACAAGTTGTTAGTTTTTCTATTATCTTTTGAATGGCCTAAATGAACTATCAAAAAAAATACATTTTGGCAGCAATAACAAATCTGAAATTTCAAAGCTCTCTGAATTTGAAGATCCCAGAATCATATCATCCGTATGATACACTACTGAATTTCAACAACATTGAGTTCCCCATCAAAATAGATGACATTAAAAGATTTGAGAAACTCAACAATATCTCTGTGAATGTATACAGTATGGTTCAAATGAAAGGAATAAATTCATTATAATGGAAGTAGGTGGTTTTTCGAAAAAATGCTCGGACAGGTCAATTTTGTTTACTAAAAGCGCAATTTTTTAAATAGAATTTAATTTTCCCCCACTTCCCATTTTTGGGCAGTGACGTCATTGACAATTTTTTTAAATGATAAACCCAATTTTTTTTTCTTGATTTTGATAGATCTTGCAATTTCCTACTCGGAAACATAATATTTGAAATATCTGACATAACAATTTTTTTTAAATAAAAGTCATTTAAAGATCAGATACATAAAATTTATTTTATTTTAAAACACAATAAATGAATAAAATATTATTTGTAATTAAGTGCATCATCTAAAAAAATAATAATAATAATAAAAAGAATTTAATGACAATTTCACAAATTCTTTTTTATTATTATTATTATTAATTATTTTAGTTAGATTAGGCACTTAATTACAAATAACTATCTTTTATTCATTTATTGTGTTCTCAAAATAAAATAAAATTTATATGTCTGAGCTTTAAATGTCTTTTATTCAAACAAAATTGTTATGTAAGATATTTCAAATATTATGTTTCCGAGTAGGAAATTGCAAGATCTATCAAAATCAAGAAAAAGAAATAGGGGTTACTATTTAAAAAAATTGTCAATGACGTCACTGCCCAAAAATGTGAAGTGGGGGAAAATTGAATTCTATTTAAAAAATTGCGCTTTGAGTAAAAAAAATTGACCTGTTCGAGCATTTTTTCGAAAAACCAACTACTTCCATTATAATGAATTTATTCATTTCATTTGAACCATACTGTATGGATTGGATACCTACTTTAAAGCTTCGAAAAGGCGATATGAATCTGTTGGACCTCTGCAAAGAAAACCAACCCATGTAAATCTACTTCTTCTAACAGGTTACGAGCAGAGTCATTACTGCCTAATTACTGAGTTGGGCAGACTGGTCAGAAACCAGAAGACTACATACACAAGTAAACTTCATCTCTGTGATGGGTGTCTCCAATCCTTTAGCACGATGGAAAAACTCAGCAGTCACCAGGAAAATGAGTGCCATTCATGTTTACACCAAACTACCAAGTACAGACTTGATAATTAACAAATGTGGTGAACAGCTCCTTGAAAACATCCTAAAGTTTGTAAATATAGAGAAAAAGCTACCGGTCCCATTCGTCATCTATGCGGACTTTGAAAGTTTGTTAATGCCAATACAAGGCGCAGAACCATGTGATGGACAATCTTTTACAATCAAAGTTGCAGAACACATGCCGTATTCATTTGCGTTCTATGTCAAGTGTAATTATGATGACTCATTATCAAAACTAGTAACATATGAGGGGAATGATGCAGCCAAAATTTTTGTGCAAAAACTCGATTCTGTTGTACATGATTTGTACAACCATCACCTGAAGCATGTGAGACCGATGCTTCCACTAACGAAAGAAGAGCAAAAGAGACATGAAGACACCACATTGTGTTATTTATGTGAAAAATCATTTAATCCATTAAACCGAAAGGTCCGAGATCATTGCCATTTAACAGATAAATACAGAGGACCAGCACACAATTCATGTAATATTAATTACAAGATTTGTTCAAGCTCCTGGTAAGACAATGGAAAACAGAAAAAAAATAAATGTCCGCCTTTGTACTCGCTGGCAAACTAAAACAAAATCAACTGGAGCAAGAGCCAAACCAGAATTTAAATCATGCACCATTTTTAATGAGAACCTAGTGGCAGTCCATTTAGGAAAAACTAAAATTATACACGACAAACCCATGTACGTAGGCTTTTCTATCTTGGACATATCAAAAACAGTAATATACGATTTCTACTATGGATATATTAAAAATAAATATGGAGAAGATGCTACCCTATTGTACACAGATACTGATTCTCTAATTCTCGAGATATACACACCCAACTTCTACAAGGATATGAAAGAAAATTTAGAATACTTTGACACCTCCAACTACCCAATGGATAACATCTATGGTATACCGAAAACAACATCCATTCTTGGTAAAAAGACGGATGAATTCGCATCGGCACCAATTAAAAGTTTTTATGGTACAGGCGCCAAAGCTTATTGCGTTGAAGCCAACAAGGTGCTGAAAAAGGCAAAAGGCGTATCCAGCATATCACCAAACACCAACTCCAGCTGAGTGACTATGTTCGCATTGTAAAAGATGGTGGGACTATATTTAGAAAAATGTATGTTTTTGTTTCTGACATGCATACAGTATACACTGAATTGAGAAACAAGGTCGCTCTCTCTGCAAAAGACGATAAAGATATGTCATTCCTGGTGATGTAAAAACTCTTGCCTGGGGGCATCTACTTCTTAATCCTAAAGGAACTTTGGATGGGTTACTTGTGGCCATGGATAAAATGGATTCAAAACCCATGAAAGATTTGGTTGAGCTAGATGATATACCACTAGAGGATTTGTTTAATGTATCAGATTTTGAATATAATTCATATTTATCTATTTTATATGAATAAAACACTATGTTAACATATCTTTTTATTTAAAACCTAATACAATTCTAATATTAGAAGTATAGCTGAAAAAGTTGAACATATTGCAATGTAATATATGATAGCAGATATCTTCTCAGGTTGTTGGTGGGGCGCAACATGAAGGGACAATCAATCGGAATATTCGGCCTTACCATTACCATATACAATATTCAATTTATATCTAGAACTATTTTTAGGTATTTCGGATTGCAGAGTTGGAAAATTGTTTGGCACGTATGTTGTCATTCTTGACCATTTCACAGGCCATGTTTCATTCAATGTTCCATTACTATCAAAACATAACATAAACTTCTCTGGCGTTGAATGGCTGCTGGACCAGGAGAAGATTCCCCAGAATTGCATGTAAAATGATGAACTTTGGAGCCAACATGGTACTACACTATTTCTAGAATGTGCTCGCTATTTATATTGTCAATTATAATTTAGAAGTGACGCCTAAGGAGTGGGGCCTTAGGCCTCAGTCTCTCGCGACTCATCTCCAGACTTGTTCATTCTTGTCAACATCTGGTGTCTAGACAATATCCGGTTGGTGTCAATAACCTCAGGTCACAGACTTGTACATTCTAAGCTCTTATAAAATAAAAAGACATCATAGGAGTGGGGGGGAGGTAAATATAAGACGCGGAAAAACAATGCTATGAATTCAAAATCAATTTGGGTGAGCGTCGATTTTACCTAAACCCATCCAACTCAAAGTTTGTGTCGGTGTGTTTAACATATAACCTACTGTTTTGAACCGACTGTTGTCATCAGTGGGAACAAAAAAGATTATGTGATGTTCAGTGAAACCGAGTGGAACAGCTTTCTATCACATAAAATTGTAATTGATAATTTCATGGCTGGTAGCCACCAACAACCAATCGATGATGGTAAATATACACTAGAATTTATGCAGTTACCCTGCATGTCTGCTATTAAAATTTCAACAAGTAACTCTCAGATTATTTTGGGTGCCAACTCTATTTCAACGCTTTGGAAAATACTCCCCATCATTAACCACCAATTGGAAGTTTTAAGAAAAGAGAAATTTAATAGTTCCCTTAAAATATTGAAGATGGGGGTTGATTCCAACAATCCCATTGAAACTGGTCTCAAGATAATGGAACCAATAAAGAATATAAATAAAACCACATATGGTATGGCGCTAGAACTTCTTTATAGATATCCAGAGCTTTTCAATGATCAAGTTTAATGACCATGTAAAAATACACTACATTGAACCAAAATGTTCATGTAGGACCAGATATTGGGAATTTGTGGCCGTCGACAGAACAAGATTCCAAAGAAGAATCGAAGAAACTGCTAAAATCCTGTATTAGAAAAAAGAAATAAAATACATAATTAAAAAAAGTTTTTTATTTTAGTATTATATAACATTATTTTTATTAATCCATGAATTATGTGAACTATCCATTCCAAGCCATTTTACAAACACTTTTTCCCTTTCTCCTTAAAACTTTTTCAACTAAATAGATATCCTTTTGCAATTCTTCAGTATAGAAACCACCTCGAATTTCTTCCTTCTTGATGTCTTCCAAAATGTATGTAGTTGGATTTGTATATTTTACTTTTTTAATTGTAAAAATTTCATTGGTCCAATTGGGAGTATATCCTCTTTTAAAAACACTACGATATTTACTTATTCGAACATGATCTCCAACTTTAAATTTAGGTTTGCGTTTATCAATGGTTTTTAAGTAGTTAAATGCAATTATATACTTTGCGTTTCTCTGATTAACTTTGCTGGGAAGAGCACCCGTTGTAGAATGTCTCGTATTATTGTATGTATTCACAATGTCAGGAAGTATTTTCACCCACTTATATGAATCCTGTAAACTGAATTGTTTCCACAATAAAGTTCTTATGGCTCTCTCGGCGATGCTTGCTTTCAAATTTGAAAAACTGCAATGGTTAATTCCATGTTTCTTCATTAATTGATTGAACTCCTTATTATAGAATTCTGTTCCATTGTCCGTCTGAAGATTTTTAGGCGGTGGCATTTTATTCAAAATACTTTTCATAGCAATAACAATTGCTTTACCAGTTTTTGTTTTTAAAGGTAATGCCCACACAAATTTACTGAATGCATTAATGACTACAAGAATATAGTTATAACCACCATTTTCTTTTGAAAACTGTGACATAATAGCCAAATCGGCTTGAATTAAATCGTTTAAACCTTTCACATGACGTCTTTGATAATTTATTAGAGCTGGTTTATGAAGTTCTTCAACGACTCGCAATTTAGACATTTTTAACTAGAGGGCACTGTAGTACTATTTCAATGCAGATGGAAGCAGGTTTACCAAGTTTAAATTTAATAACGTCCCCTTTTATAATGTTTATATTAACTAATTCATGAAATTTGTAACTAAGCTGATTTACTAAGCTGTATAAAAATTAGATTGACAACTTTTATATTTTAGTAGATTAGTAAACTAAATAATTAGTAAAATAAATATTTATAGATATTAACTCTTATGAATTCTAACAGTACCACTTGTTTAAAACAAAAAAAATATATTCAGGGACAGTATTTTCACCTCTGAGTAAAGTTAATAGTAACTACTTGCTGAATAAACTATAGGGCCATTCATTGTTTGTTAATCTGTCAAATAAACCTACACGTAACTTTACTCAGAGGTGAAAAGATCGGCCCTAAACCTAATAAATTATAAATAAATCTTAATTTTCACCAACCTATATTGTTTTAAATAGTATTATGAATTTTAAATAAAAAACATTAAAGAATACTTAGTACCGAAAGCTTTGAATTCATAACCAAACTTCGAAGTTTTAATTAAAACCCCATACCCAAGAACTATCACCATCAGCTTTGTAATGAGCAACATTATCAATTTCACCGGATAAAGGAAACTTAAAAGCAATACCACCATTATCCAACACGTAATATTCTTTATTTAAGCTCGTTTTTTTCTCTCCCTTCAAACGAAGCAGACACTTGACATGATAGTCAAAAGACTCACAAAAATAAAACGGAGCATTTAATTGTGGGGGTAAAACAACCTCATCATCACTACTAGAGAGTGTTGATTAAACTTGTTGAGGCATTATTAAAATGATGTTATAAACAGGATTTTCTTTATTTATCTTTTTCCAAAGGACAAAAAGTTCATCTGAAGAGAAGCTTTATAAAATTGAAGTGTGTCACCCTTATTTATAATATTTGAATTTAATATCTTTTCTATATTATCGCTTTTTGTTTTATATAAAACATTAAGGTTGGTTGGATAACATTGAATGTTTTCAACTTTACCGATAATTGGTATTTTATATTTACTAGTATTATTATCTAGTCGATAGAAACCATCGTGACCTTTATGCCCACATAAGTACACATTTACTATGATATTTATAAGGTTGACAAATATAAAATGATGATGTTGGGATAGATGAAACAATTTCATCAGAAGATGTAGATGATAAGTAATGTTGATTGAACTTGTTGAGAGGCATGTTTTAAAATGAATGTTATTTTAAATTAATATGTATTTATAAGATTATTCCACCTTCCCGTAGTTCTCTTCTATGATAGAAACTATTTCGTTGTGGTGTGCATTATTACCAGCCATTTGAGACGCCATAAGCAAGCGTAGTCTGTCAACCAACTCGTTAAAATCATCAAAATATTTGTATTCCACTTTTTTGTTATTAAAATCTATTAAACCTTCTCCATGTTTTTTTTCCATGAGGTTTGTTTTAGAAGTTTTACTTCTTAAATTACGTTTTGGTGTTTCCAGAATTGTTGACTGCTGTTTTTCATGTGTTCTTTTTTTAATAATAGGTTTAATAATTTCTACAAACTTTTTAGCATTTGAAGTCGATAAACCCCTTGATAGCCCAAAAACTGTGCCTTGCTCTTCTTAATAATATTTATATAAGTATTTTAATCCTGTGGTGTAAATTCTATAGGATTTTGCTTAAAAAGTAATTCGTAAAGACCTTTAGTTCCCTCTTATTCTTTTTCTTTGACTTTTACGTTACCACTCTCTTTGAATATTATAGGTGAGTCACCAATAGCCCAATCACGAAATTCGCGGCTAAAATAAACACCGAATATATTGTCATAAGCATTTTCTGTATCACTAATTTTTCCTTCTATATATTCTCTAATTGAAGGATGAAACTTGTTTAAATACAAGTTTGGTAACTCATTGATGGTGGAAATTTCATTTAAATCAGATTCGTTTTTAGGTTCATATTCGTAAAGCTCTGTTTGAGTACTTAAATTTGGAAAAATCTTAGAGTATTTTGATTGAGGAGTGTTGGGGCTTTCAACTTTTAATTCCTTTTTGATATTTGGAGGTTTTGCCTTATAAAATAATTCTTGGATAGGATTTACTAATGGTTCTAACTGTTCTCGATATTGTTTCTGGGTTGCTTATAAAGTTTAAATTTTCTTTCAATAGCTTGTCGAGAATGAAGAAGTTCTTTTCCCAATTGTAACATTGTAACTATTGGTTTATAACTCAGCCTTTTCATTTTTATAGATTCTGTAACATACTTTCACTAGAATGAGGCGCCCTTGCGATTTACTTCCGAGAAAATAACATGTGTTTTTAAAGCTATTTTTATTATATCTTTTGAAATATACTGGTTAAATTAGGTACACTTATTCTGTCACTTTTTAAACTGTTATCTGTGAGGAAAACTTTTGTTTTGTATAAAAATTTACACAGATTTGTCTGCCAATGTTGATAAAATTAAAACGTTTTTAATCGTATAAGGCATAAGCTAGGAGAAATTAGCGGACAAACTGGGCGGCGATGCTTGAAAATTTCAATATTTTTATTCGCTGCAACCTTTGGTTTAGATGGACTTTAGTGTCATGAAATTTAAAAAATAAATAAAAATTATTATTTTTATTGAAAAAATCATTAATTCAGTTAAAATATTATTTAAAACAAAATATAATTTTTATACCGATTAACCGATTAAACAAAACATTAAGACTAACCAATGATTCAAAATATATTTTTTTCTTTTAAAGTCAGGTTTTTTGCCGCCAAACAACTATGGGAGCAGAGAGGGGAAAACACATTTAGCCCAAGATTACAAATACAATTCTTATACTACCAATTCAGTACACTACTTTCAATTAATTAAATCAAAATCATTAAATAGCAAGAACTCCAACATATAATTTTTAGGTCTATAAAGTTATTCGTATCCGCCGATAAATATTATTCCATCCGTTTGAATTTACTTATTACCTGGAACGTTACATAGTAAGTCTGTTTTTTCTACCTAGGCAGTAAAAATATATCTTTTTAGGTCTTTAAAGTGTCCATAAAAAGCCGCTTTGGGTACAAGAAACCAAGTTTTTTTTTTAAATATTTGAAAAATGACTAACTTTTAGTATCTATATAAACGACGTGGAATCATTAATTTTCCTACGAATTTCTTTCAAAACTAAACATATTTACATGTTTTCTTTTCGTTACACCTGACAAATAATGAAACACATCAAACCTTTTTTGTGAAAAACAATTATATTTTTTAAAAAAATATACCTTTATCGCGAGATATAGCGGTAAGTTACAAAATTAAACATATTTTATTTCAACGATTTTGTTGAAAAATCTAGAAATTGTTCAGGTAAACAGTTCCCGAGGTAAGGCCAAACTTTATTCTCGTGTGTTATTTAAAAAAAAAATTATTCCATTCTATGACTACCAGTTAACACAAACTTTTTCATAAATTTAAATAATTTTTCAAAAAATCAAAGAAGCGACATTATACTTTCCAATTATACAAGGTACTCCAAGAAAGTGATACATATCAAAGTTTTCCAAAATGGGACACCTTGTATTTCATATATTTGAATTTTCCTTGCCTTTCTTATTATAACAATAAAATAGTCTGAGATTATACAGGGTATTTCACACGCTATAACCAGTTTTATATAAAAAGACGTGTATAGTGCAAAATAAACAGTTGAAAACCATTTTTGTGCAGTAAAAGGTTTTCATTATTAGTCAAAAAATTTTACCGATGTACTACTTTTTTAATATTAAACAAATCTTTACAGGGTACGTCAATACAAAAAATTTAGTAACTATTTCTATTTGGGACAAATCTATTGAATTCGTTTAATATTATTTTTATTTTAAACAACATTTTTAATAGATAAATGTTAAATTGTCATTTGTTTTATTAGGCAAAAAAGCACAAGATTTAATGTCGTGGCTGGTGTTTCATAGGCAAAGCGTAGCTAAGACTAATTAGAAATTAATAAATTGTAATAATATTTTACCAAATATTTACATTATTATACTCTTCACACAGTAGTCTGTGAAGAGTATTATGTTTACTTTTGTCCGTCTGTCTGTCCGTCCGATGTCACGTTTTTTGTCTGCACGATAACTCAAAAACGAAACATGATATCTTCTTGAAATTTATAGAAAAAATCAAACTTTATAAGGGGACAAAGCCTATTGATTTTGAAAAAAATCGGAATAAAAATGAGGGGTTTAAGGGAGGGTTGAAACTTAAAAAAAATTATAAATCATTTAGGAAAAATGAAGTTCTATGAGAGGACGAGACCTAATAATTTTATAAAAATCTGATTAAGAATAGGGGGTTATAGGGGAGTTAAAACTTAAAAAAATCATAATTTAAAAACGAAATATGATATAAATTTGAAATTTTCAGGAAAAATCAAGCTTTATAAGAGAACAAATACTACTATTTTTAAAAATAAATCTGATTAAAAAAGGGGGGTTTAAAGGGGGGGTTGAAACTTTAAACAAATCATAAATCAAAAACGAAATATGATATTAACTTGAAATTTTAAGGGAAAATCAAGTCCTATAAGGGGACAAAGTCTAGTGAATTAAAAAAAATTAATAAAAGTAGGGGTTTAAGCGGGGTTTAAATGTAAAAAAATCATAAATATAAAACGAAACATGATACCAACTTGAAATTTAAAAAAAAATCAAGCTCTATGAGATGACGAAGTCTCTTGATTTTTAAATAGATCCGATTAAAAATGGGGAGGTTAGTGGGGGGTTGAAACTTTAAAAAAATCATAAATCAAAAACGGAACATGATATCAACTTTAAATTTTCAGTAAAAATCAAGTCCTATTAGAGGACGAAACCTATTAAATTTTTAAAAAATCTGAATAACAGTAGGGGGTTAAGTTGGGTTAAAATTAAAAAAAAAATCATTCATCTAAAAGAAGTATTATATCAACTTGAAATGTTTAATAAAAATCAAGCTCTATAAGGAGATGAAGCCTATTAATTACTAAAAGAAAAAAATCTAAATAAAAATTGGGAAGCCTATTTATTCCCAAAAAAAAATGTTTATAAAAAAATCGCTGGTTAAGAGGGTCTGTTAAACTGTGAAGAGTATAATATAGAATGCCAAGCATTATATATCCTCATTCTAAATTTAAAATTGCTTTATTGCTCTTTATTTTATGTATTCGATACATTTTTTGTCTCGATAAAAACATTTTTACTTTTATTCGCTGAAAAATGTTTTTTAAAATAAGAACAATAACATATACGAAACCAATAAACACATTTGTCACAAATAGGTAGTTACTAGTTAGTACTTTATAAATTTTAATAATATTTATTTGAAAGTTTCTTTTTACATTTTTTTA
>OV651813.1:73102909-73321877 GCA_927349885.1 Psylliodes chrysocephalus
TAAAAATTAGGTAAAATTAATGATTGCTGTGAAATAATTACTGGCTGTTTATTTTTATCTTACCAAAAAGTCAAAAATAGTAAATATAAATGCAACAATAACTGCTTATGGATTATTCCACTCCAATCTAACATATGGGAATTTAACTTTGGGAAATGCTAGTTTTACGTTTTACTTCACTACGAAGGATTTTTATATTACAGATCTCAACTCTAAACAACTTAGCATAGTGAATAGCCATACTTTTACTTATATTATTTGAGAACCTGCTAGCTGTAAAAATAATTTGAGAAATTTCAGATAATCGTACATATATCAGTGGGTAAAATCAACTAATTCAAACACGAACAAGTCGCGAACAAATGGTAGGTATTTCTTTTTATAATTCTCTTCTAACCCATATCTACCAGAGAAAAAGTTTAAAAAGCGACTTAAATATATATTACTGGATATATGTGTCTATGTAACAACAATTATTAAAAACATGTCACCTAAAATTAATATTTTCAATATTTATTTTTATTTTATATTTTTATATGTGGTATGTTTATGTAAAATGTGGTGTATTTTACCATTATCATGTATGGGTGTATCTATGTAAGAGTTTATGTTATAATATTGAGTACCTACTGTAAACATTTTATGTGTATAACAGAATAAAGTATTCTGTTATATTCATATGATTCAACCACATTAATGTGTATGTTAAAATGTGCAAAATAATGTGATTTTTTTACGATTACTATATGGATGTAAATCTTCATTCCTTATTCTTAACATTAAATAATTAATTATAAAAATTTTGAGTCCTGGAAAACTGAGTCAGGGTGATTTAGGAGCAGCCTTATTCATTGCTCTTAAAACTTTTTTTGAGCAACAAATGTCCATTCCAAATCCCAATATATTACCCTAAATTGGAGCAATTACAAAATTAAGCTGTAGTAAATTAGTTTTATTATTTAATTTGAGTAAATTATCAATTTTTCTCAAATGTTTTATTTCCAAATTAAAAAAAATACATAAGGCCATTTACTATAGACTTATTTTATTGTGTTAAAATAAACAGCGATTAGTTTCAATCAAAGTGGGACATCATTAGGCCTAAAGTTGTCAATTTAATACTACATACTGTTAGTTTACCAAGGCATTAATTATAATGTGAATACTCAAAGGCTGGTTCCAGAACTTCTTTGTAGGAGTTGAAAAGTAAAATTGTTTTTAAATTTTAAAATATTTTATAGATAAAAAGCAAGAATTTTTTTAAGAAATTAGGTTGAACTTGCAAATAAGGTCTTTAGTTTCAAAAAATGTGATTTAAAAAAATATATTTAAATATAACTTTCATAGTAGTTATCAATATATAATATTTTTAAATATTACATTACTCTTTTTTTATAATGTATCTGTGTCAATTACATTATTTATTTAGTAATAAAAGTTTGATTTATTTATAACATGGTAAATACACTAGTAATACATTCTTTCAACCCTAAAAAACTCCTATTGGTCATGCTTTAAGTCTTTGAATATATCGTAAGTATGTGGTGTGTTTTCCATTTTACTGATTTTATGCTAATATTCTAAAAGCAATCTACTTTAGATTCGAAATTAAATAATTATCATTTAAACTAAGTATACGCTGTAAATCATGATTATCTTTACAACTGCACATACCACCTAAGAAAACATGCTTATGTTGATGTGTTTTTTTACATATATTGTCTGGAATTTTCACATGTACAATGAATAATTAAATAAGCATCATACATTTTCAGTAATTCTTCATAATATGCTAACAGTTGTGGAATTGGCACTATAAGAAATAATAAACTTACAAAAAACCGATTTAAAATATCTTCTAACACTTATTCTATTAAAACTAATGTAATTTAAACTTTCAGCCGAAGCTAAATATAGTTAGGTCAAATGTCTTTAATTTTGTCTATCGAAATTCAATAATGAAATACATATTTTTCCAGTAAATTAAAATATCTATTATTTCTGACTCTGCCTCCAAAATATTTAAAATAAATTTGTAAATAAACTCCTGTACAAAAATTGAATAATTGAAAGCAATGCGAGATGTATATTGCTTTGTATATTACATGTTATTATGGTTACGCACGATCATATATGGGGTGACAATTTAAAAACTTACAATGGCTATATCCCATTATGTAAAAATTCAATTCCATACTTTTTAAAAGTTGGAAAGTATGCTATTACGAGTTTTATTTCTCCCACAGGTGGGAACAAATTCTCTACCTATACCTTTTATAACACAAGACCTATTATTATAAAGAAAAAGCTAATTCCTACGTATCACTTTAGGTTTAGGAACTCCACATAACAGATATAACTGAAAGAGTCTATGATGAAAAGCAAAAAAGCACCAAAACATGACATCGAAGAAATTATAGATAAACTCTAACAGGCACGTAACAGTGTAACTGAATGAAACAAGACGTAGATATCCAAAATAAGTGAGCGCAAATCATTAATCATTAGCTTTATCTATAATTAAAGTGAACAATTACAAATAACTATAAATAATGAGGAGATACCAAACTATGATACAGTATAATACTTGGTAATTAACCTGGATGTTTAATTAAAATGGAAAACACACAAAGAAAAAAAGGAAAGAACTACTTTGAATATAAAAAAATGCATTGGCTATTGGGACGAACATAAAACTTTCTGTCTATAATAAGTTATTGTTGAATAAACATATTTTAAAACAATTTGGCTCTGGGGATGTGCAACAAAATTCAAATCTTTCTAAACAAAGTCCTTCGAGGTATTGTAAATGCACCATGGTATTATAGAAAAGATCACCTGAAATAATGCAGACATAATAAGAAGACTGAAAAGGATTAAACCTTTTGAATTTGTGTAATACATAGTGTTACAGCACAGCATAGTGAAACATGCCAAAATTGTGTGCTCATTTTATTGCTTAAGAAACACCAATTAAGTACCCTATCTTTAAGAAATTATAGGTTAGTCGCCGCCGACTAGTAACAATAAATTCATACAAAAAACAAAAATCTAAATATCTAATTATCCAATAACTTTATTAGCCTTATGTGTAATTTGATTTAGAAATTAAATAAAATTGTAGATTAGTCGCCGCCGACTAGTAACAATAAATTTATACAGAAAACAAAAATCTGAATAGCTAATAATTATCCAATAACTTTATTAGACATGTGTAATTTGAAATTCATGTCATTCAGGAAGATCCCATTCTCAAGCTGCATCAAAGTTTATCAGACCCAATTGCCATAAAAAAAGAGGTCAACTATATACACGTATTTCTGACTATTGGTTTGCAATAGGATGCAGCCAAATTCAAAAGCGCATGAAACTAGAAATTAAAAAATAAATACAAAATAAGGTCACAAACAAGGGGCTAAGCATATAATTTTGTTCGGGAGTTTATGTAATAAAAAATTACATTTTAAATTAAAGCTAAATTTAACAATTCTATTATTTCCTCTTTGTTTAAATCTACCTCAAAAATATTTATAATTTTATCATTTTCAAATTTAGGTGAAGCCACACAAAATAAACCTTTATTTTTGTTTGCAAATAACATTTGCATTTGTAATTGGAAATAATATTTTTTTGCGATTACATTATCTTTAATATATCTGTCAACAGATTTATCCTTAAAGGGGCATTTAATTTCAACACAATAATCTTCACTGATACCATCTGGTGAAGCTCCAAAAACAGGATACTCACTACATAATAGCAAACCAACTTTTTTAATTTTAATTTTTTTAATTTTTTCAACTTCCTTAATTACTTCGGGCTCCAGCTCCTTTCCTCTCGAAGTTGCTCTTGTTTCAAAAGCTTTTTGAGCACCCATTATACTTTCCAAGAGAGATCTCTCTGCAGTTTTGCATTTTGCAGCCTCATAAATTTTAGAGGCAGTGATTCTGCCGAAACGCATTTTATACCACAGAGGACAATTGGATTGGTTTCTTGTTTTTTCTTCACAATCTGTTACATTGGTGAAAAACCTTTTTGCAAACTGAAGGAAGTCATCAGCATATGGCGTTTCTGTTGTTGGCTGGTACTTTAAAATTAATTGGTAAATATCTAAATTTTCTAGTTCCTGTTCATTAAAAAAATCGAAAATGCCCCCACTTTGTTTCCCAACAATCTTTATGAATTCCGGTACCATTTCAGGTTTCCTTCGTTTTGTAGGTCTTACCGTCCCAGCCATTTCACTTATCGTAAAACACTTCTCAGCTCTACCAACTTTTGATAGTTTTGATGCTTTCTAATAGCATTCTACCGAAGTAACACTTGGCTCCTCTGAACGTCTATGCATCCAAAATAGAAAAGCAATTCCGTGTTTACATCCTCCTAAAATTAGTTATATTTTAGTATTAAATCGTTGATAATAAATTAAATAGTTAAGAATTTCTCTACATGAATTTTGTCCTAAAAATTATTTTCTGATGTGAAATGTTGCAAGACATATATAATATAATAAAAAGACTCACCAAGAGCTGCAGCACAATCTGAACAAACACAGGTAAGAACTTTCTCATCTTCTTCATTTATGGTAGCCGTCACATTATAAGATTTTTTATGGATCTTATGTTCCGGAGTTACCTTTGCTTTAATAATGCATATATTATTTTCACGCTTCAGTTGTATATAACCAACAGCATTATCTCCATAAGCTTCTCTGGATGAACTACAAAAACCCATTCAAATAAATACAACTTCATAAAAAAATGTAATAGTAATAATTCACGCCAGTAAATCACACAAGCGTATACAATATCTTTGGTAAGAAATTATATAATACAAAACATTTTAAAGTTAACCGTCTGTACCTCCAAACACTTTCTTTACTAGTATTTTCTCTAAAAGAGTACCTAGGTAAGTAATTTTCTTCTACATTTGACTATTCTCGATAGACACAATAATAATTCATAAAGAACATTTATGCAAAAAATAATCTGTTTTTTTTTATTATGCATATGTATTTTTCGTAATTATAAACATCTCAAAAAGTAATTTTTAAGTTATTTTAAAGGTACAAGGACAATAATAACTATAAAATGTATTGATAGATTTAATAAATGCTTTTGAATATAATTTAATCTTACCTTTGTGTTTTTACATTTTTCATTTCCGCACTAAAATGTTGTAAATTGTTCATATAAAATTGCGTAACCATGTCTACATCTACCCGTGGAAGATTACTAGAATCTGCTTTAATAAATCCCTCATCCATTTTAAAAGATTTGAAATTACAACGAAAATCAAGGTAATTGAAAATTCAAACGATGAATAATTATGATAAGATGTACTTCTACTAATCGGAAATTCAACCAAAAAGGCTAAACGAACGGAGTTTACATATGGCAACATGGTATTCGCGCCCTTTGCTCTGAGTGGCTGGTGAAAAGCGCGGCTTTTAAAAATTATTAAATTTTAAAATTCAATAACTTATAAAATATTTATTAAAAATAGTAACTGATGATATTAAGAGGAAATTTTGCTTAATGTTTTCTATATAAACACATATCGAAATTCCGACCCATGAATATACCTAATTATGTAATTTCGTGTAATATTGTAATTCAAATTTTACGTTACTATAAAGTTTCAAAATTCCCTATGGTCAGATAAAAATTGAATATATTATATTAACAAAAACTGTCAAAGTATTACTTCTACAAATCTTTCTTCCAATGAATAAGAATACATCCAAATAAAACCAATATTGTTAAAATAAAAGCACAAATGACCCGATTCTTTATAATTCCAGAATACCATCGAGTTCCCAGACCTCAATCGAAGCATTCGTTAATCTAGGTATAAACCCTTTGCGCGATAAGTGACACTTGCCAGACACACGGGGTACCACTTGATTTACATCCACGGGCTTGACACAATTCGTTAACAATTGAAGCCCTTGGTGTAAAAAGGACGCAAGCCATAATTTGTCATGAAGTGATTGTTTCAGGTTAAAACATCTGTTAACGAGGATATTACTAGCCACATACAAATTATTTTACCTCTAATCCGAAAATAATAATAATTTAATGTTTTGATTGAGTTAAATAAAATATCAAAATTAAATGTTTATTTTTAAGTAAACGACATTTTTAAATGTATACGTCTTCAATCAAAAATAATATAGGCTAATACTCAAGTGTATACAAGTGTACTGGACAAGAGATAATTTTACACTTTACTCCAGTTTTTTGTAGTGAAACCAGCGGTAAAATAGATATTTGTGTACCAAGGCTGTGTTTTGGCCGAATTAGACATATGCGTTTAAGCTAGTTAGAGTTAAGTATAAGAGTAATAGGCAAGAAACGGGTGTTCAATCAAACTTGACATCGAGATAGATGTCACATAAGCAGGTGTACTGAAGATGAACTTTGCAGGACCAAGCATCACATAAGTATAACACTTGATATTCTGAAAACTATGCATACTACACTGAATAAGAACGAATGGAAGTGTCAGAAGGAGGCTAAAGGCTAAAATTTTTAATGTATAATTTCAGTATATTTTCATTTTTGGTATAAAACTATGGCTGACATAATAAAACTCTTAAAAGTATATATATTTTCAATGTTTATTACTATACATTATTTAATTTTCATTTATTCTCTGATCTAGGGAAAAGGTTAGAAAACCCTGGTCATAATTTTTACAATGTTGGTGTTCCTAATGATACAAAACATTACAGAGGAATGGTACTTAGCGGATGAAATATCATCGAGTTCACGCATGACGTATTGTGGTATGGAATATGGCTATCTCTGATGGATCTGCAGATTTAAATTTATTTTTGCGTACTGTTTTCTATCAACTGATACCCCAAATTTATACAAGCCACGTCTTCGCACCACAATGTGACATAGCATCAAATCTGCTTAATCTCGTACCAGTTTTTTTAAGTATCAAGGATATTCTTGGTGTAGCTGATCATCATGTTTTGAGTCATTGAATCTAAAAAATAACAAATATCAATAAATAGAATTCGGAATTTATTCCAAAAATATTTTTCTTTGGGAATTATATAGGATTTCTCGTTAATATACTGACAAACTTTTAAAGGTGGTAGGTGCATCAAAATAAACATTTTTTTGCTTAATAAAATAAAAATAATTTTATTGCCCAACAAATTAATCCATTTACAGAACAAAATACATGAAATAAATGTTAAACATAATATTTCGACAGAAAATAATTTTAGCAACAGCAAGAAAAAAAAAAGAAAAGAAAGAATCCTAAATATATTAGCTACAAATTAGTACAACTAATGGTCGAAATAAATATCCCAATCAGAACAAAATTAATTAAAATTTGAGCACATTAGCGTTATAGGTGAATTTCTTCCCAAGTTCGTTCAAATACTTGCTGTATAAAATGTTTTATGATATCTAATGGCTGTTTGGGGAACATTAAAATTTATTTAATTTATCAAAAATAGTACATCAATAGTGTTATGTAATATTTTATAAAAAAATGTAACACTGGAAACTACCCTTCTATTTTCGAAAGAAGCAGAGATTCTTCAATACCTCGAATGGGATACAGCTCATCTATTTTAAAAGAAAGAGATTGCCGCTGAACATTTTCCAATGATCTTTTATGAATATTGTAAATAAGGTTCCAGATAAGAGATGCATATTCTAGCCTGGAACGAACTAAAGAAAAGTAAAGGATCTCCAAGCTTTAAGAGTTTGTAAAAGAACGAGTATTACGAATTAAGAACGCAAAAGCAACGGTATTTTCAATATAATCCTAAAAAGTAACTTTTTGGTTGAATAATATACCTTAATCTTCAATTTGTGCACAAGTCCGATAAAGGTAGGCTGTTAAATAAATAATCAAACTCCACCTTGTTAATACTTCTAGTATAGGAACATACTTTACATTTAGACACATTCATAAACAGCTTGTTTTCATTACACCAATTTTCAACCATTCCCAAGTTGGGTCTGTAAAAAGTAACAGTCTTGAATTGATGAGATTGAGGTAAATATTTTTAAGTCAGCAGCCAACAGCAGGTTAAATTTATTGCCAAGTCATTTATAAATATACTAAATAATAGTGGCCCCAGATTGGAGCTCTGTGGAACTCCAGATGTTGCTGTGAGGGGTGATGATGAAAATCCGTTGTAAAAGACATAATTAAAACGATGATTTAGGTAAGATGAAAATAATCTCAACAGCGACTGATCAAACCCTAAGCTTTCCAACTTCCTTACAAGAATATTATGATTTTTAATTATTACAAAATACATTATGGGCAGGTTGTACAAAAAATATTCTAAACATATTTTAACTAACAAGAGTTTTATTTTTAACTAGTTATATTCAAAAACAAATGTCATTTTTAAAACTATGTTTAACAATAACCGATGAGTATACAACAAGGTTTACAGTTTAAACTAAGACTGCATTTTAACTGCCTATTGTACAACCCGCCATATACAGGGTGAGTCGGGAGGAGCGCACCAAAATCTAGGAGTATATTATACACGTGAAAATAATGTAAAAAAACTCATATGTTCTTATCCGATTTTCATTTGTTTTCAAGTTATGGCGTAATTAAAAATGTTCATCTGAATTTTAACATTATCAAAGTATGAACATATGTCAAGGCTCAAAGGCATTTGATAATTCTGACGTTTTGATGAACTGTCAGCGTACAGTGAACAGTAACTGAACGTTTAATTTCGAATTTATGTTATTGTTGCAGAAAATGTTTAGAAGTCAATGGCGGTATTTTTGAACATTTATTGTATGTGTAAATTTGTTTATTTGTTAATATGCTATAACTTGAAAACAAATGAAAATCGGATAAGAACATATGTTTTTTTACATTATTTTCACGTGTTTAATATACTCCTAGAGTTTGGTGCGCTCCTCCCGACTCACCCTGTATACAATTAAAACTTAATTGTATTTCTTTAAAATGCACTTGATTCTGTTGATTAAAACCATTCGATAAAAAAATTAAAAAAGTATTGGTATGAAAGTGATTTTTATATCTATGCTATAAAGCATGCATTGGGACAGCATGTAGATTATCTAAGTATCAGGTCAGAGAGATTAAAATTAAATAACATATGTAGAGGGATTCTCATCTTATCGAGACTCCTATCTTTGTTCGACAGACAGCAATTTTGATGTAATGTCTCTCTCTATTCTGTATGTAATGTGTCGAGTTTGCACAAAAGAATCACTGTCCTGATCAGAAGAAATTAACCACAGGTCCCCTGTTATTTTTAATTTATATTAATGATTGTTGATGTCGCAATAATCAATATGACATTTACCTGTTTGCCTATGATGTCCTTATCTATGTTTCTTGTAAGTTGTAAGGATTCAGATAACTTAGTAAGAGTTAATTGTCAATGAAACTCTGCAAAATGTTTATAAATGATGTTGCAATCATTTGTTAAAAATCAACACAAATACCTAAAACAAAATATAAGCTGATAAGTAATAACTATGTGCAGTTTGTGGACAAACAATATAGGAAATTGGAAGAAAATCTATACAGTTAGTAGAAAAATTCAAATATTTAAGGAAACATGTAATTCACAAACCATATGCAAATACTGTTATCAAAACAATTGCAGTTAAATTACATTTCCTATTTAGAATGTTATTAAAATAATTGTTATATTATTACATTATTTTTTACTAAATTTGAATATTGTGATATTAGCAAACTGGCCAAATAAAAATAAAATAAAAACCGAAAACATACCTGGATCTACAATAATATATATAAATAATATAAGTACATTGCATCTTTTAAATTATTAAAGTCCATTAAATTGAAATGTCACGTCAAACCATAAACGTCAAACTTTCAAAACAAACATGCTTTTGTTTTGTTCCAAACAGAAAAGCATTTATAGAATAATTTATTTACTTGTAACCTTTCCCCGCACACCACCTCGCCCCTCACCCAGAAACATGGTCAAATTGGGCTAAGCCATTTTACATTCGTCTGCATAGGGAGCGATGTTGCAATTTTTCAATTTAGTGTCTATTCCGTCTGTTCCACTGTCTGTTCAGATCACCGACCTTGATATTAAACTGGATGGCTATATGACATAAACCCTACTCCTAATTTCTCAGCCGACATGGGTGAAAAAAACGGTCGGTGCGCATGACAATTTGTGCGCCAGACTGTCAATTTTAAGCATTCTACGTCACATTTTTCACGGGCGTACTATGATAAATTATATTATTTTTTATTAATAACGCCCTATTTTAATAATAATTATTATTGGAACATTTGTTTCAGCTGCGTATTAATCAAAAATCATTTTTAAGTGATTTTCTTAAATTAAAAGTTGTCTAGTTGAATGTAATAAGTGTTAAATTTAATTTTGATGATCCTTTTTAGTACATTTCGATACGCACATGTTGGCGCCGAAGTGTCAAATATCACCTCGCTATGCGGCTTGATTTTGTTGATCGGCTTTGGTCTTCCAGTTTATGCCGCGTTTGAGAATCCACATCGGATGCATTTTTTACATCTCGAGCGTTTTTTTATCCACATCGGACACATCTACTACATCTACATCTGCGTTTGTTTATCCCAGATGTACCTATTCAGATTACATTTTTTACATCTCGATTTGAAATGAGATGTGAATGAGATGTTCGTTCCATGCCAGAAAGTAAGTGTTCTGTGAAGTCTTGTTTGTCAATTTATCCTTTGTTATGAATATAAAAGTGATTAGTTTGTTTAATTTTTGTTTATATTTCAAATTTAGGTTGATTTGTAGTCTCAACAGTCAAATTTAATAAGTATAAACTTCTAACTTGTCATTGACATTTTATCACGTGACCAAATAAAGTCTAGAGCGTTTGTTTATTACATCTACATTCAGATCTAATTCTCTATCACGTGATAAAAAATTCACAACATCTCAGATGCATCCGATGTGGATTCTCAAACGCGGCATTAATATATAGTTCAGTGGTTCAGATGACAGCATCTTATGGGACCTACATTTTTAAATCTTATCACAAGAATCCTGAAATAATTAGGCAAAAATAAAAGAATATATTTTGCGCTCTAACTTTTAAATACTATAAAAAATGATGGAAAGTCCATAACTTTTAAATATTTGATAAATATCACTTATTAAAATATTATGCATTAAAAGTAAAACAAACCATAGACTTTCCGTCATTCTTTACAGTTTTTTGAACCCATTTATGAAAACAGTTTTTGAAAATATTATCGTTCAGGGGTGAGATTACAGAACGTCTGCAACTTTGTAGATCTGCAAATATGGCGGCAACTTTGAAAATCTGCAAATATTACTGACTTACACATGCAAGTATCAAGTTTTCGTATTCCAAATTTGGGTTTAGTGTTGTTGGGGGTAATAAACCACAATATATAGCGAATTTGCAGATATTTTTTGGAATACTTGCATTTGTAAGTCCGCCATATTTGCAAAGTTGCAGATCTGCAAAGTTGCAGACGTTCTGTAATCTCACCCCAGAGCTGTATTTCTTGTGATAAAAAAGTCGCGGTCACTTGTCATTGACAACGCGTTGAACTTGGCCTTAAAGATCAAACGTGCCGCCTCAGAGTGCCAATACTGATTGTTAGATATACTGGGGTCATACCAACCGCTTATGAAACATGTTTGTTTGCTTTTTTGACGACGATGAACACGGCCAATAATAATGATAATAAACATGCGGATTTGGTTTGATATATTATATGCTAATGAAATTGGACATAAACAAACAAATAGTAAGGCCCGTATTTATAAACAGAACTTACCTGAGTCGGACTTGGGTAAGTCGTCCTTGAACGAAAATCGAAGTTCGGTTACAACGTCTCTAAAGTTCCAGGTGGTTCTGGTGTAACACTGGTATTTAGAGATGGATATTAGCAAATCTGTAACTGTTATGTACAGGGTTTTTCATTATATTTGGACCACTAAGTATTTTCATAATTCTTGTGAACTCAAAAAAAGTTTCAAGTAAAAGCTTTGTTGTTTTACCTCAACTTTTTCGACCACAGTAAAACCCATTACAAGCAACCAATTGACAACTTTTAATAAACAAACAACTGTTTCACTTGGAAACATGATTGTCATAGTGTTATGCTTTCATAGTGCAATAAGCGACTATATTATAATTAAAATATTATATATTTGTTATCAGGAAACGCAAGTCTACTTAAAATGGCAAAAATATATAGGGTGTCCCATTAAAAAAATTAAATTATATTTTGTTGGAGTCGTCCTGAATATACAATTCAGCCTGTTATTACATTTTTAGTCGGTACAGATAGAACAACATAGCTTTTACTTAAAACTTTTTTTTGTGTTTGCAATAATAATGAAAAGAAATAGCGATCGAATTATAATGAAAAACCCTGTACATTTAAGGATTTGTTACTACCCATTTCTAAATTCACGCGATATAACCGAACTTCGATTTTAGTTCAATGACGACATACCCAAGTCCGACTCAGGTAAGTTCTGTTTATAAATACGGGCCTAAGTATTACAAATCCAAATTAATAATACCTTTTTGGCAAGTTTATTGGAATCGATCACAGGTAATTTTTCTTCTTTTAATAGTCATCAAAAACTTTGATAACTTCTTGAAAGTTCTCTGCATGTGTATATGGGTCCAAACAAGCTTGCTAATTCCAGGAATCCCCATAAACTAGGATGAGATTTCTACCAGGTAACATATAATTCACCTTTTATTAATGTAGGTACAACCACACTTAGAGAAACTTATTTTACATACTATTTCACCAGTTATAGGTGAAATTTGATACAAATTACTTAATTTGTTTTTGTATAATTTCTAATTTTTATAAAATATTTCTTTTTTAGGAGAGCAGATTTCAAAATCCCTGCTTGTTCAAGAAAAATCTCCCCAAAAACCCCTTTTCTTTGTTTTCAAAATCAACAATTTTTAAGTTTCGATAATCCCATAAGTTAAAATTTGTCTCTGCCCAATAGCAAGGAAAGGAGTTAATTATTTTTGAAAGTGTTATTTTTATTAAATGAAAGTGAGTTTATTCAAATTGATTATATCAAAATTTCAGACTGATTTTATTTTATCATATTATTATTGTATATAAACCCTATCATGATTGTCTTATTTAATTAAATTGCATTTTTATTGTATTAAGTTGGTATTGTTTCTAACTAAAATTATGAAATGTCATACTATTCCTAGATTTGTCAAACTGTTTAGTGTACTGGGTGTTATTATAAAAAAAAAAAAATACCGAAACAAATGTATTTATATAATTTGAATATTATTTTTTTATAATTATTATTTTCAATTTCTACAATATGATAATATATATCAGGGGTCTAATATCAAAAGCAGCAACTCCAAATTTTCCGATTAAGAAAAAAAAATTAGTTCATTAAAAATTATTCAAACAAGAGTAAACAATTAATTTCTGGGAGACTTTTTTTCCTTAAAAATTCAAATAAATCGAAAACTAATAATAATAGTAATAGGGAACCTTTAGTTTAACTGACATTATTTTTGATGTAGTTTTTAATTCTAAAATAAAAAATCTGATGTGTCCAACACATGACTTTCCTATCTAGTTATTATAGGCATTTTCCGGTTATTTTGTACAACCTATTGCAGCATCTCTATAAATGTTTAGAGGATAAACTAAATATATACATTTTCCACATACATCTACATCGAAACATTTTTCTATAGATATTCATTGAAAACGAAAATACAGAAAAATTTAAATTTAGCACTTTTCCATTACGGTCCATTTTAGAAAAATCATATATAAACAAAAATTATAGAAATCGATATCGCAAACAACTTTTAGTTCAACAATTTTCATAAAAATCAGAATTTTGCACATTTTGTCAAATTTCTCGAATACGGACCATTTCAGGAAATTTTGACATAGAACAAAAATTATAGATAATAATATTAGAAGTAACTTTTATTTGAACAATTTTCTTCTCCAAACATAAATAACAGATATATTCCATAAAATATAAAAACGGCCTCCCATAAAGTACCCCCCCAGATGGTCCGACTTTGTCCAAAATCTAACCATTTCACGTCAGGCCGAAATAAACCTTAAGTTTAAAATTTAATGTTTTTTCCTTTATCCGTTTTTGAGTTTTCTTCAAATTTCGAAATTTACACATTTTCTCAAATATCTCGAATACGGTCCATTTTAGAGAAATTATGTATAGGACAAAAATTATAGAAAATTATATTACAAACAACTTTTATTTGAACAATTTTTATAAAAAATTATTTTTTTTACATTTTCTCAAATTTCTCGAATACGGACCATTTTAGGAAAATTTTGCATAAAACAAAAATTATAGATAATTATATTAGAAGTAACTTTTATTTGAAGAATTTTCTTCTCCAAACGTAAATAACAGATATATTCCATAAAATATAAAAATGACCACCTATAAAGTACCCCCCCAGATGTTCCGACTCTGCCCAAAATCTAATAAGCTCATTGGACGCTGAAACAAAGCTTAGGTTTAAAATTTGGTGTTTTTTTGTGTATCGGTTCATGAGTTATGCGTTATACAGACAGACACACACACACACACACACACACACACACACACACACACACACACACACACACACACACCCCACACACACACCCCCACCCACATCCACATCCACATCCACCTCCACGCGCACACGCGCACGCGCACGCGCACCCGCACACGCACACGCACACGCACACGCACACGCACACCCACACACACACACACACACACACACACACACACACACACACACACACACACACACACACACACACACACACACACACACACACACACACACACACAGACAGACAGACATCATCGCGAAAATAGTCAAAACGGATTCAGGGGACCTCAAAACGTAAAAATCCGTCGAAAACTCGAGGTCGAAAAAAATCATGATTCCTATACTTTCCTTATATCTGTATACAGATAGGAAAGTAAAAAGAGGGTATTCCATTAAAAATATTATAACTTTGTATATTTTCTCTTATGTGGGACATCCTGTATACATCTAACAAATTTTAAATTGTAGCCGTCTGTAACCTACGTATTCCTCCCAAACGAATTTTTTATATCTTTGGTCGTTTTCCCATAAAGCTCCGTCCCGTTGAGCGTGAGCCACCCTGTACATAGCCAATTTAAAATATTATTTAAAATCCTACGGCGATTTTGACTGCAATTTACATAAAATAAATTATTTACACACTTAAAAGCCAAAACAGTAATTTTATGTAACGTCCTTGAAAATTTATAAAAGTGGACTTTGCTACATTTGATATTAGAATAATTAATATTATTTTTGCACTGAAAATACGGCACTTTAGTTATTTTTATTTACTGGACCATGAAGAAAATATTTATATCCGGTTTGTAGAAGGACCAAAAAATTATGTTGGATTGGTAGGTCATTAAAAGTTGAACCCGACACAAATTATAAATGCGTCCCTAAGACGCGCTTATCAAATGTGGTAGCTGCAACCATCTCCATACGGATAATTAAATTCCAACACTTCGTAAAAACGCAAAAACGCTGCACGAAAAATTTTAAATTTGTACATATTTACACTACTTTTATTTAAAAACTACCTACATGCTTAACACTGCATTAGGATATTTCACATTTTATCTTCGCTCAAAGAACTTAGGTGATTTATATAACAGACAAACCGTCGTAATTTTAATAAGAACACGTCTGACTTCTAGCGAAGCTCAGACTCGTCTGATGTTTTTGTGTCGTTCAAAGACAGAGATACATACATGTCTGGTGACTGTAACTAGTTAGCCTTGAGTAATCCGCGCCGATGCAATTCGGCGGATACAGATATTGTCACGTACACATCTGTTTACAGTTTGGATTCGCGAGCACAGGACCGACCTTCTTTGATATGATTCAAACGATTTTGAAACAGTTTAGTATTACTGAAAAATTATATTTTAAAAACTAGATAAAAATACAGCTTAGAGTTGACTGACTAAAAATAGGAAGCAAGTGAAGAGAAATATCTCGAAAACTTACATAAAATAGTTTTTGCAACTGTTTATTCTACGTCTCTAGTATAATTTGCAAACATTAAAAAATTTAGCTTTTGCAAATTAAAAAAGAAACTTTTGACTTGATTAACTTAAATTAATTTTAACGCATGTGGACTAAATTGATAGAATTAAAAAAATGATAATTACTGTAAATAACCACTTTATTCTGTTTAAATAAAATAACACTTACACTTAAGATATCTAAATTAATATAATAAAAATACAATTAAAAGCTGCCAAGTTATGAAAAAGTAAAAATAATGCATTCTCCATAAAATGTACATATTTACAAAAATAATATGGAAAAGAATTATTTTTCAGGATTTATAATATCTATATGAAATGTTAATACTTCCTTATAAAATACTTCGAATTTTAAAATTTTCAGTTTGATCATTAATTTGAAAAATATATATTAATGTTTTAGAATAAACTCTTCCGAATGTTATATTTAAAAACAAATATTGCAACTTTCTAATTAAAATATATAAATAATAAAAAATAAAGGCACTATTTTTTTGACAGTCATTTTTTGTTCATTCATTTAAATAAAAAAAAACTGTGTACATTGTTTAAATATATTTTTTTAAATGCAAACTACGTAAAAAAATACTTATTATGGAATCCTAGTTTTTTAAATTAATTTGCGTGGAATGTACAAATAATCAATTTGAATGAAAAATATTGTTACAATAAATATTATCCTGTGTATAATACCAGATAAAATATGGAAGACCTGTGTTTTTTTTTTGAAATTTAAAATAGAAACGAGAGTTAAAATTATTAGAAAATTCCAATAAAATACTAAGTAGTTTTTAAGCTTGTTACTTTTCAGTGGAAGTTTCTATTTTATTTTCATTTACTAAAGTCAATTTTTTTTTTAATCTGCTTTGAGTAGCACTGCCTATTACCTCCATCCACCTGTAAAAATAAAATAAAAAATCAACAAAACCATCAATTTAAAAAAAAATTATATTTTTTGATTCATATGAACATACAGTGAAACGACTCTTAAAAACATGAATAAAATTCTTTATTTAACTTTTCATTTTTTGGGGTTGCTTGGTTAAACACTAATTTTCAATATAATTTAAATATAGAGAAATCAAAGATATATATATATATATATATATATATATATATATATATATATATATATATATATATATATATATATATATATACCTATAAATGGTATGTAATGAAGCCCGAGACAAATGGGCCGCTTTGGAGCCCGGCGCTTGCAAGTGGTTTAGGCGTGTATACTTTTTCTATATCGCTTTAAAATCATAAAAAACATATAGTGTGGAAAGTAGAGGGGTAAAGATTTCAAAACAGGAGTGTCCAATATAAACATTTATGCCTTTGTGAAGCCCAAGAAGATATCTTTAAGACGTTGAGAAACCCACACGTATAAAAAAAGATACTAGTAAATCACAGTGAAGCCCAGCGGTGCTGCCATTTCTACTTATAGTGGTGCGTTCTATTTTTAGATTCAAGGATACTCTCAGATGATTTTTAAATATTCACCAATTTTGCTTCTTTCGCCTTCCGGCTTTTCATGGTAGTGTTTGTGCTTACAGAAATATAATACTATTTAATCTACAGCCTTTTTTGGAAGTTAGGTAAGTAATTTTTTCTACGCTCTATCTTTAATGTAACTGCATCAAATATTCATAGTAGTCAACAAAAAATTGAGTATTCAATATTTACAATTGCGAAATAAAACTAAAATAAATAATTACTTGTTGATTTTTCCTAATATTATTATGTAAAATTTCCAATTCATTTATTATGCATTCATTAATAGTTGTAATTTACTGAAGGAGTTTAATTGAAATATTCCATATTTATTTTATTATTTGTATATGGCTGTAGAAAATATATGGTATGCAACATATGCATAAAGGGTCTTTTTTCACTTATGGAATTACCGCACTCACCTGACGGCTTGTGCGTTCAACTTTTCTATTCGTGAAAAAAGTACCACTTTGTGCACTCGTTACATAAATTACTATTATATTTTTTTATTTCACTTTAGTAGTTTAAAATATTTAATTTGGCAATTAATATTATAATCGGTCTTTTGAATTGTTGTATAGTATTTAAGTATCCCTTAGGGTTTAGGGTTGTTCATAAGAATTTGAATAAGACATTGTTATTATAGATTGTGAACGTAATGTGTTAATACCCATAATTAACCTCTGTACCATAAAATATTGTAAAAAATGATGGCGCAAGTCAATTTTTATACCACCCTTTTAATACCCAATAGCAAGAGAGGTCATGTTATAATTTATTGTTATGTAACACCCAATATTAGAGGTAATTTCATTAGTAATTCAATGCACCACATAAAAAATATATAACTAGATTAAAAATCTGATGTGTCCGACACATGAATTTCCTATGTAGTTATTACAGGCTTTTTCCTGTTATTTTGTACATCTCTGTAAATGTTTAGAGAATGAACCAAATATAGACATTTTACACACACATCTTATACTCGAAACATTTTTTTATATCTGTTTATTTTCTCTTTATCTGTTTTTGAACTGACATTCTAAATTTGCATTTTTCCTTAAATATCTCGAATACGGTCCATTTTAGGGAAATCATGTATGAAACAGATTGTTTATAGAGAATTATATCGCAAGCAATTTTTAATTAAACAATTTTCTTAAAAATTCGAATTTGGCAGTTTTTGTCAAATTTCTGGAATACGGACCATTTAAGGAATATTCTATATTCTATATATCTATAATTGTTTAAACTTAGCGGATCATCTCTTTTGTATGAAGTGGTTATTAATCCTACTTTAAAAGTTTTAGCTACATAATAAGCAATATGTTTGATTTTAGTGGGCATGCAATCTACTTCAACAGAATTAGTATTTTTTTAAATTTCCAATTAATTCTAAAACGTCTTCTTTATTTACTGGGTTAGCGGAGTAAAACTTGGAAGTAAAGACGCTTAGTTTTTGAGAAAAAAAAAAAAAAAACCGGCGTAGAACCAAACCAAACTTAGTGCAATTCTTTAATAAGGTAATCGAGTACACGAAATCATTTTTGACGACATTTTTTGGTGGTCGAGAACTTTTTTATTTCGAGAAAACTTTAAAAAAGTCGATATTTTATAAAAAATGTTTTTTAACGTCTCCACCGCTATATCTCGGAAAATAATCGTGCTATCGAGGTATTTTTTTTTACACATTAAAGTAGACACAATAGCGCTTTGAACAATACCTCACTTAAATCAAAAAAAAAAAATTGTTAATGTGTTAAAATAACAGCAAACTCAAACTTGTTATTTTCAGTAGCGTAATTTTAAGCAATCGAGAAAAAAGTTTATTTCTAAAAATTTGTACATATATGCTGCGAACAAATTGAAGCCAATAGTCGAAAAAAGTTTTTACAATAAAAACTTTTTATGTGTCGGTTATAGTATCGAGTCAGCGATTTTTCTTAAACGGGCCAAAATCATAGTCTTGCGCACTCGGCTCCGGCCTACGAGAGCGACCGGCGGACCTAATTAGTAGTATATTAAACATTTTCAATTAAATTATATTATATTAAACATTTTTAATTAAATTAAACTAAAAATTTAAAAATAAAGTAAGGTTTATCGCTGACATATTTATTATTTAAATGCTACATTAATAGCACTCTAATCTAATTTTTAATACTGTTGTTGCAGGAACGACATTTACACTCGTTACAACATTTTAGGCCTTTTTTAACACAAGTGCATTTTCGATTGTTACAGATGACTTTCAAAATCTCCATTTCTTTCAGCACTTAGCATTCTCCAAAGTAAATCGATTATCTCCAAAAAAAAGTACCAATATTTAAATGTTTTTGATGAGCCGCAACCCACGTTTACAAATTCTGCTACAACTTTGTTGTGATTTTCAAGAAGGTAAGAAAGATCTTAGTTACCTGCTTCGTCAATTTTTGATTTTATTACTTTGTCCATTTCTTTTTTCAGCTCGTCAGTAAAAAATTTTGTCCTTTATTTTCTTCGTATTATTTTTAGTGAAAACAATCGACATATTGCACCGGCTGCTAATGTTAGGCTTCGAATAGCGCGATAATACTGCTTTCCATCGAGCATTAGATGACAAGAATTTTCTGCGTAAATATCTGTTTCGACAAGAATCTATGTAAGTCCACCATCAGCAAAAATGTAACCTATACTTGTAATAAATGCCATTGTTTGCCAGACAATTCTGGAGGTTTGTTTCACAGTATTTCGCGTGCCTTGGAATAAGTTGCTAAGTTTGCGGTTATTACAATATGATCCTGATTCAGTTTTTCTGCTAACTGTACTAACCTTACCATTGCGGTAAAAATTGTGTCAAATTCTGTTGGGGGAGAATTGAAGAAGAAAAGGTATGTAATTGATGAAACTGGAATATTATTTTTATATATTTTGAACATCACTCCATCTCAGAAAGGAATACTTATTCTGGAGTAATTTCAACAATCGCCAAAATAAATTCATTTTTTTCTCGAGGAAGTACAGGACGGGGTTTAGATTTATTATATTTTTCAAGTCGCTGCAGACTTATGTCCGTTTCTTTTATGCTTAAAGCAAATTTAACTCCTTTAATTGGGTTCCTAATTGGTTGTATAGACTGTTTTTCAAGAAACACAACCATGGCCATAGCATCTGTTGTTCTTTTTTCCATCAATGGTTTTTTCGTTGAGGTCAATACTTGCCCAAATGTAATTTTTTTTCACAGGTGAAACCTTCGCCAAACATTTCGCCATATCATCGAACAGCTATTCCACTACCTAAAAATATATGTAGCAAAGGTAAAGACTAAATAAAATTTAAATTACCTGTTTGAACCGATATCAGACTTTTTTCTTTTTTGTTCCTTTTTTGTTGCAAACAAGGCACACAATTCTAATATCTGATTGAAAATAACGATCAATGTTATTAGAACTTGTGTAAGATTTACGACAGTCTGTATGATATTTTATTTTAATTTCGCCGTTTAAAATACCATTTTTTTTTTGGACAAAATTTCTTTAGCCATTGTCTTGTCTTTTTTTAGCACTTGGTTATTAATGATAACAAACCTTGTATTCTAGGCCTTTATATCACAGATTTGTAACCATCCTGCACAATCTTCTTACAAATAATGCACTTTATTGTCTAACAAAAACGAAATAATTGCACACAGCAAACAATGTACAACGTCAATCGCCTCTATTTAAGACTACGCGTCCTATATCCTGCTTGCGGAGCGTATTGCAATCCATTGACTTATTTAGCGCGCTACAAAAAAATCGCTGTTTGCCAAACGATACACTTTAGGAAAAAAGTAATGGTTTTAAAAACTTTTATGATGCATAATCTTTATTTTCTTCGCTGCATGTATATAAAATTTTCCAAAAATAAAAAAGTTTGCCGATTGGTAAAAATTTAAATACATAAAATATATATTTTTACTTTATTTGATTTTTTTTAGATAAATAAAAGTGAAAATTGTGTCCAAGCCGCTTGTATTGCTAAAAGCGCTACAATGTATTCTTTAATTTGATACAAAAATAATTTCAGTATCTTTATTAGTTTTAAAGATATTACGGTCGAAACAAAAAAAATAAATTCTTTTTTATTACAATTAATTAACTTTTTTTTATTTAGAAAATGCGAGACCACAAAAAAATGTCGTCAAATGCGATTTCATATACCCAGTGACATGCTCAAAGAAACCTATCATGTTTGAACTGGTTCTACGCCAGAAAAAAAAAACCGACACGATAGACTCACGAAATCGCTGCTCTAGGTCAATGAAAAACCATTTACTGTCCTCAGAACACATTTTGTACAATCTGTACCAGCGCTTCCAAAATACTTTTCATTTATTAATCAAATTGAATTACTACAGTGCTCGACAAAACTATTTGCTACCTACCTTAAAATTATTTTCAATTATCTGTTCATTGATTTTTAATTTAATTTGAATTTGCTATTATTCTGTCGCTTTTTTCTTTAACTAGTTTTTACAAGTATTTTTGCATTTCAATAGAGTTCTTCTTATTGTCAGTTGAATTTTGATAATAAGATCTTTATCACATTTTAGTTTCTGTTAGTAGTTTTTAAGTTGAGTTTTGTATTCTAATTCTAAATGCTCATCATAAAATTTTTGTTTTAACCAATGCAGGTTTTTTACTCCATTTTAATAATTTTTTACTCGAAACATTTTTATATTTGTTTTTTTCTTTATTCGTTTTTAAACTGAAATTCGAAATTTGCATTTTTTTTCTTAAATATCTCAAATGCGATCCAATTTAGGGAATCACGTATAAAAATAAAATTCTAGAGAATTACATCGCAAGCAACTTTTAATAAAAAAAATTCCTAAAAATTTGAATTTTGTAGTTTTTGTCCAATTTCTCGAATACATACCATTTAAGGAAAATTATGCATGGAACAAAAATTATAGAAAATTATATTGCAAACAACTTTTATTTAAAGAATTTTCTTCGGCAATCGTAAATAACAGATATTCGTTAAAGTAAAAAAGACGACTCCCTATAAAGTACCCCCAAGATGCTTCGACTATGCGCAAAATTTATTTCGCTCTTAGACCCTCAGATAGTGACTGATTTAGGTGCCCCATTTTCGCATGCAAGCCTCGAAGAGGGTTGAAAAGTACATCGATTTTGAGTAGAATGAAAGCAAATTTATGAGCGGCCCCTGGGGATAACATATGGAAAATTCGATTTTCCTTAACAGAAATAAAAGGTGTTTTTTGGTCATTTTTCCACGCAAGCCATTTTCACTATATGATTAATTATTAGAACTAGGCTTCGGAAAACCAAAGGCTTTAATGTTGCAAGTGGCTAAAGGGCTGAAATAAGGGCGTAATCTTGTAAAGAAAAATCGATATTTTAACTGATTTTTCCACACAAGCCCGTCGAAAGTATGAATACATACATCGTCACTAGCCCGAAAAACATATTGGCTTGAATGGCGCGAATGGATAAGTGCATTTTGGAGTCGGAAAAATTACCGCAAATTTTTTTTGATTTTTGAGTTATTTTTTCATGCAAGCCTTTTTAACCATAGAATGTTATTAATGTGTTAGACGTAATAATAAAATTTGCATGAATATCGGATGTGGACGAAACGAAGGCTTGAGTCGAAAAGTTGCAGGAAAATTGTATGGAAAATGCCACCATTTTCCCACGCTAGCCGTTTGACATATGCTTAGAAAAAGTGGTTCTAAGACTATATAACAAAAGGCTTGAGTGTCGGACATGGTCATCATATTAGTTATATATAATTTATTTAACAAAAACCTGACAAAAAAAGTTTATAAATTTCCACCATTTTCCCACACAAGCCTTTTGGCACATGCTTAGAAAAAGTGATTCTAAGACTATATATAAAAAGACTTGGGTGTTGAACATGGTCTTCATATTATTTATACAAAATTTATTTAACGAAATGCTGACAAGAAAATCTATAAATATCCACCATCTTCTCACACAAGCCGGTTGGCATATGCTTGGAATCATTTATAATTCGCCATATAAAAAAAATAAAACTAAAACCTAAATATCAAAACTTAAATATCACCCTAAATCATCTAAATATCGATTCTCAAAGTTATTTTATATTAATTTTATTATAAGAGTTGTCTCGTGGCCGGACTATTCAATGACTAATTTTATATCTTTTAAATGTTTATTAACTTAACGCCCTTTTAAATGATTATAAAAATTCAAATATTTCAGTTGATTAACTAAGTAAATGTATATCATAGAACTTAACAATTATTTAATTTGAAGAAAAATAACTAATGTAATGAACACAACAACCTGTAACTTCAATTTTAACCAAAAAAATAACGCACATATAATGACTCGATTATTTAAACACGATATGAATAACGAAATATATTTATTAACGAAAACAATAACTCGAAGTGAACCCTTTCGAGACAAATTACAAAGTCATATTTTTTATTAACGAAACAAAGCCATCGACAATAACGTAACCCTCTATGAATCAACTATGCGTCATTATCGACTACACGTTAAAGAATGTGTCTTCAAATAATACAGGGATGTTCCAAAGTTCGTAACAGTCGGCCATGCTACCCTCCTTTTCCGTCCCGGAAACTGCAGGAATCAAACTTTAAACCTAGAAAAATACAGTACGAATTACTTTCTCGTATGAATAGACCTCGAGTATTAAGATAATCAAGTGGTAATTAAGACCGGGTGGAAAACAGGATTCAAACGCTGGCCAGACGCCCAAATCCTCAATGCCACCCTAGCATTATCAACTTTATGGTAAGTATACAAAGTTATTTAGAAACCTAGTTGCTCACGTCGGCAACGTCCGGTTCTACATCTGAATTATCACTGCTCGTTTAAAGCGCTTCATCTTGTCAGCTGACCAAACACCTTGATACCCTTTACGCGTACGTTTAGAACCTGGTAGATCTACAACTACATATCTTTCATGGCCAAGAACGTCCTTGACTACATAGGGCCCTGAATATTTGGGTATCAACTTTTTACTCTTGCCGTCATTCGTAGCCTTCGTTCTACGCAACACAACTTGGATCCCTATGCCGTAACCATGACTTTTCTTTCTTTTTGAATCAAAATAAGCCTTCTGCTTAATTTGAGCCTCTTTAATCTTTTGACTAGTCTCGTTTCGAGTTTTTCCAATGTCATCGATTACATTCTCTTCCCCTATGACATTAGTGATAAATGAATCAGTTTTCCCTCTCGGTTGATATCCGAACAACAACTGATAAGGGCTTTTCCCTGTAGTGCTGTTAGTGAACGTATTTATGCTGAAGACAATCGCATCTACCGTTTGATCCCATTTGGTTTCATCGTCGTAACTAGTTGATATAGCACTCAACAGAGTTCTGTTCAGTCGTTCCACCTGCCCGTTAGCTCGTGGGGTGGCTGTCGCGTTTAAGACAAGCTTTATACCCAACTCTTTTACAAAATTTCTGAAGGGATCACTTGTGAAGGCAGATTCTCTGTCGGAAATTATCCTTCTTACTACGCCGATTATACTAAAAACTTGCTCCAGGAAAGTGAACAGGTTTTGCTTGAGCACTTCTTCCAGGTTTTGCCCAAGAAAACTTGGTGAACGCATCGATGGCAACTATCAGGTAAGTCATACCTTTGGTGCTTTTAACGAAAGGTCCTAGGTGGTCTATATGGATCGTGTCCATTGGAACTGAGATTTTTTCAATATGATTCAGAAATCCTTCCCGTTTCCCTGACGGTGCTTTGTTGTACGCACAGGACAAACAAGCTGCTATGTAACGAGTCACGTACTTTTTCATCCTGGGAAACCAGTAGTTCTCGCCGATACTTTTTAGAGTTCTTTCAGTGCCAAAATGTTGTCATGATGATACATGGTAACGACGCGTCTTGCTGCTTTAGGCACATACCACCTAAGTTCTTGGGTCGTTTTTCGGTATAATCTGTGGTTCTTCAGCGAATAGTCGTTATGGGTCTGTTTTTCTTCGGTATCAGTTGGTTTTCGAGAAAGAACGTCTATAACATATTTACAGCGATCATCATTTAATTGGACTGCCAGGACTCAATCGTCTGTAGTGATGTCTACTTGTAGTATGTCGAAACGCTTTGGTTCATGGTATTCTTGAATGGGGTTTCTGTTCAAAGCATCTACATGAGCTAGCTTTGTTCCAGGGCGATGTTCCACGGTGAAATTAAATTCTTGCGTTACCAACCACCATCGAGCAATCCGGGGTATCAGATCACGCTTCGTCATAGCTGTCCTGAGGGCGCTGCAGTCCGTAACCACTTTAAATTCGATCCCTAACAGATAATTTCGAAATCTTTGCATCGAGTTAACTACTGCTAGCGCCTCCAGTTCATAGAAGTGATACCTCTCTTCTTCTTTGCTCGTTTGCCGACTAAAGTATTGAACGGGTTTTAGACGTCCGTCTTTTTGATTCTGGAGCAGAATACCAGCGAGTCCCAACTTGGATGCATCAGTATGCAGTTCGGTTAGGGCTCTTGGATTGTAGATAGCTAGCACTGGGCGTTCTACTAAGACTCTTTTCAGTTTTTCGAAAGCTTCTATCTGTTCGGTTTCCCATCTGAATATTGCATCTTTCTTGGTGAGGGATATCAAGGGTCTTGCAACGTGAGCAAAATCCTTGACGTACTTCCTGAAATAACTGCATAAGCCAATGAATTGGCGGACATTGTGGACATTCTTGGGAACTGGGAACTGTTCAACTGCCTTGATTTTCGCAGTACCTGGCCGTGTGCCTTCGCTACTGATCTCGTGACCAAGGTAGTCGAGTTTAGTCTGGAAAAACTGACATTTATTAAGTCTTAAAGTAACGCCAGATGTTCTAAACGTTTCTAGAACATCTGCAAGTGCAATAAGACCGGTGTTTATACTTGTGGAAGGTACCAAAATATCGTCCATATATGCTAGTGCTGTGCTGAAACGCATGTTTCCCAAGATTTGGTTTATCGTCCTCTGGAAGACTGCCGGTGCGTTGACAAGACCGAAAGGCATCCTACGGTATTCATATTGGCCATCCGGGGTGACGAATGCTGTTTTATGGCGAGAGTCCTCTGCGATGGGTATTTGGTGGTACCCACTTGCCATGTCTAACGAAGTGAAATATTTACAGCCCTTCAGAACCTCCAGATGATCGTCTGCTCTTGGCATCGGGTAACTATCCTTGATTGTCTTAGTGTTCAGTGCACGGTAGTCTACGCATAGCCTGGTTTCACCGTTTTTCTTCTTGACTAGAATGATCGGGCTAGCGTAAGGTGAATTCGATTCCTGGATAATGCCTGCTGCTGAGAGACCGCCTATAATTTCTCGAACCTTCTCCCTTTCAGTAAATGATAAACGGTAGGGTCTATATGTCACAGGCTTGTCGTCAGTTAGTCGTATTGTCATTTCAGTTCTGTTGATTTCACCTAGCTCGTAAATGTTTTGAGCAAAACAGTCACGATATTTGTTTAACAATAACAACAATTTATTAGCGTCTGGAACCAATATGTCGCTAGATATTTGAGATTTAACATCCGAAATAGTAAATTTTGGTAGGTCAACTACTCTAACTTTGTTAACACTCACCTGTGTATTTTGGCCTTCATCTGGAATGCATGGTACCCCTCGTACAACGGTATCATCAACGTCGTATTCAATCGGCTGGTCTGAGACGTTTAGAATTGGAACTCTTATCTCTTTAGTCGAAACAACACAGTTCGGGATAACGTATTCCCTGTGTGGCTGCCATAATTGATGCAAATCAACAAACACATCACCGTCATACTTCCTGGCCATTGTACACTCTATGTAACCAACGTGATTTGGCTGAATAGTAGTTTTGTGTTTCGACTTTAGTGTGAGCTTTGCCGGTAGATCATCTGGTTGAGGTAGGTCTATCAGTTCAGATGTAAATAGTCGTGCGACGCCGTTTTTCACCACCATTGTAGCATCTGGTTTATTTAGGATTGATCTTCCAACTAGTACGGGCATTTCTTGAATGTGATCCGGTACGATGTAAGCTTCGACAGAAGAATTAAATAAATCAACTTTCAATTGGACATCGGTACTACCCAGGACCTTCGAAACGCTACCACCGTACCCGTTCAGATAAGTGTCACTATCCGACCATTTTAATCCAGCTTTTAGAGCATCGCGTTCTCTTATAGCTACTATTTCGCATCCTGAATCAATGAAACCAGAAAGTTCATAACCGTTTATGGAGCAGTTAACGTAGTAATCAGATGCTTTACTGTTGCGTTCTGTGTCGCATACCAGGGTCGTGTGGTGTGCCCGTTGGTGGTTCGTAGATTTGTTTCTAAAGCATTTTTCGGCGGTATGTCCTAACTTCTTGCAAATTGTACACTCTATCCTAGGTTTAGGGCAACTTGTTTGCTTGTGTCCGAATTCTTGACAATTGTAACACATGCCTCTGTTTTATTTTCTTCTCGAATCTGGCACGTTACGGTTTTCTTTTACATTGTCGAATCTTCCAATTGGTCTTCTAACAGTATCTAGTCTTGATCGATCCTTGGTATTATCTAAAGTAGACAAATAATCTCGGAAAAGATCTTCAGGTCTCGTGTATCTGCCAACCTTTGCTCCAGATTGTATAGTCCTATCCGGTATCCCGTCGATTATCATCGCCACCGCATTCTTTCCAGGGATTTCACACTGCCGAAGTAATTGTTGTTTGGCAAAATAATATTCAGTCCACGTTTCTTCGGGAGTTTTCGTGCGGGAGATAAGGTTTCTTAATGCTGCTGGAAAGTCCTGATGGTCAGGAAAAGCGTTGGTGAGAAGCTGTTTCCATACGGGCCAGGAATAGTTATACTTGTCGAGGTTATGATACCAGGTTTTCGCCAATCCCCCTAACCACGTCTGCATGTGGTATACGGTCAACTTTTCGTCCCACTGGTTGATTTGGGCTAGTTGATCAATTTTCTCCAACCAACGTTTGTAGCTTTCATTTCTATTGGAAGGGTTGAATTCTGGTATGCAATTTGGGTTCACTGCCACTTTAGTAATATAGTGTTCAGAATCGTTTCCAGAAAACAATTTGTTCACAAGTTCTTCTAGTTGTTTTATTCTTTGCTGTTGAGACTGCATGAACGTATTATTATTATCTACAACTCTGATTATAGAAGATGAGGGTGTATGCGCAACGTCTGCGATACCAGTCGAAGATATGCGACCCGGTGTAACGTCTACACGCGATGCATTTTCCCCACTGTCCCTTGTATTCGATTCTCCCTGTCGTGACGTAACGTTTACGTCATTACTAACCTCGCTTCTGTTAGAACGGTTTGTTTGCCTTTCACTTCCATGCTTACCCGATATAACTTCAACTGACCTTAAGTGCCGGTCCCGATGTTCTAGAACCCTCTTTGTAACGCTACTCACTTGGGGTCGATAATTTTTTTCAGGAACTGTAACGTCTACAGCATCCTTGTTAGCTTTAGATTTATTTATTTTTCGCTTCCCTTTGTGTCTTTGAACTATCTTTATGTCTATTTTTAATTTCTTGACTTACAGTTTTCCTTTGTCTTTTTCTATCTCTTTTATATCGTCCTGTCCAGTCGCTACTACTGCTTAAGCTTGATGAACTCGATGAACTTGATGAACTACTATGTCTTCGTTTCGATTTTCCCATTTTAAATCAACTTTTGTTTACGTAAATCACTGTTGTTTTAAGTAACTCGTATAACTAGGTTTGTTAACAAAATACTAACTACTAATTAACTTAATACACTATTTCACTATAACTAATTATTAATGTTTGCATAAATACAACACTAAGTTTTTGTTTAAACAATGCACTATTATACTCTCCGGATTGAGCGTTTATAATCCCACCGCTGCACTATAATGACTCGATTATTTAAACACGATATGAATAACGAAATATATTTATTAACGAAAACAATAACTCGAAGTGAACCCTTTCGAGACAAATTACAAACTCATATTTTTTATTAACGAAACAAAGCCATCGACAATAACGTAACCCTCTATGAATCAACTATGCGTCATTATCGACTACACGTTAAAGAATGTGTCTTCAAATAATACAGGGATGTTCCAAAGTTCGTAATACACAATAATTATTTAATCTAATAACTTGTATAATTTGAAATAATGTCACATAATATCATAGGAACATCAACATTTTCTAATCGACTTCAAGAAAATCATTTTGATCTGTTAATAGATTTATCTCATGACATTCTTGATTGCTTTAATATCTTACATAAATGCAATTTAAAATGGTTTCGAAGTGTCTATTCCATAGAATACTTGATTGTCATCATTAAATTCTAGGATATCTACTTTTTCATGTTTAGTAGCTGCATTTTTATTTTATACATACATTAATTTTATAAAAATTCAAAAATGGACCAACATATCTTTGTGACGAATCTGTTAATAGGGCCAAGTCTTTTCACCTCCAAGTAAAGTTGAAAGTAACTACTTGCTGATTAAACTATAGGAATAATGTTTGTTAATCTGTCAAGTAAACCTACATATAACTTTACTTAGAGGTTGAAAGATCGACCCTTAACAGGTATTTTAAAGTTTATATTTAATAGCCCTTTGAAAGAATATATATAAATTTTTATATAAAATAAACATATTGTTAATTCAACACTAAATTCATATTAAAATTTGCTATACGAATAATCACCGAACAATAAATAAATAATAATAACAACTTTGCATAAATATTTATTTGTAAACTTTTTGTTTTTTAGATAAATAACATGCTCCAATGTCCAATAATCAAGCCTTTTGTTATATCGTTTAAGAATTACTTTTTCTAAGCATATGACAAACGGCTTGTGTGGAAAAATTGTGGCAATTTGCATACATTTTTCCAGCAACTTTCCTATGTTCTGAAAATATGAAGACCACGCTCTGCACTCAAGCCATTATTTTTTTCTGGTCTCTTAAATTCATAACTTTTTATTGCAAAAAATTTCGTTGATGGGAAAATAACTGAAAAATCGAAAAAAATTTCTGTTAAATTTTCCAACCTTAAAATGGACTTATCCACTCACGCCACTCAAGCCAATTTGTTTTTCGGTTACGATGTATGTTTTCATACTCTCGATTGGCTTGTGTGGAAAAATCGGTTAAAATTTCGATTTTTCTTTACAAGATTACGCCCTTATTTCCACCCTTTAGCCACTTGCAACATTAAAGCCTTTGATTTTTCGAAGCCTAGTTCTATTAATTAATCATATAGTGAAAATGGCTTGCGTGGAAAAATGACCAAAAAACACCTTTTATTTCTGTTAAGGAAAATCGAATTTTCCATATGTTATCCCCAGGGGCCGCTCGTAAATTTGCTTTCATTCTACTCAAAATCGATGTACTTTTCAACCCTCTTCGAGGCTTGCATGCGAAAATGGGGCACCTAAATCAGTCACTATCTGACGGTCTATCATCACAGGATGGATTACAGCTAAAGTTTAAAATTTGTTTTTTTCTGTTTATGCATTTTCGAAATTTGCACTTTTACTTAAATATATAGAATACGGTCCATTTTAGAGAAATTATGTATGGGACAAAAATTATAGGGATTGACATCACAAGCAACTGTTCTGTTTAGAAATTAGGAAATTTTGCCAATTCTGCGTAATAAGTATGCAGCGTCCTTTCCAGCAGATGACAACTCTTATTATTTCCTTTTCGGATTACTTATTGACAAAAATTTGTCTTATTTCCAATAACCAGACAATTTAATTCATTTTAAAATATTTATTTGGAAATTTTACGGATAGAGGAATAAGCCGACAGCATTAATATTTAAACCCCTTAATGGTATTTCCAATTTTTGTGAAACATATACCTGTTAAGATTTAATCCTTTTCTGTAAGTAGGGTAGTTCTACTACAAGAATATTTTATTCAATGAACCAGTATTAGTTTTATTGGTAATTTTAAATATTGTACATCTAATAATTTATTTAGTGATAGAGCATATTAATATTAGCTATTACGTAAATTTGCAGCCGGAGGTACGATCGTTTTTTAGTCGATATTTTTTACAACTTTGAGTTATCTGAAGTCTCGTTTGCAGGGGTTTTAAACTATATATTTGCAAATAACACTTCCTGATGGTCTCGCCAATCACTACACCAATTCCAGCCGGAGGTACGTTTGTACCAACTATGAGTAAATACTTATTTTATATTTCTGATCTAATTTATATTATTTTAAGTGTTTTTATTCTTTCTTGTTAATTTTAGAGCTTTTTTTCTTATATTGTGTTATTTTCAATGATTTACGTTTGTATTTTTTCCAATTTAATCTAAAAATAAATAATGTTTTAAATTGCTGCTTAAGTTTAACATATTTTCGAGGATAGACTATTTTTTGAAATATGAATTTATCATCCTTCTTTATTTTAGAAAATGATAACGCCTGTAAAACATATTGCAGAACACGGAAATAATTAATTAAAAAAGAGTGAAGATTATTAGTTTTTAAACGATGTGAGTCATGATGAAAATTCAAAGGGCAAAGATGCTTAATTTTTAATTACTGTTCTATAAAAAGATCAGCCCAAAAAATCACTCCATTTTTCTAAATATTATTAAATGAAATGACTACTTAAATGTACTTGAAGAAAATAAGTTTAATTATTTAGGATAAACCTGCCAATTTTTACTTAAATCGGTTGAAATAGCTCTAAAATATTGATAATTAATAAAAAATAAAACAAACCATCTCTTTAACACATTGCGTCAAATATGAAAGAAGTGATATTTTTGAAGGGCAGGTACGTTTCTATTCACGATGATGCCATTCAAATATGAATGGACACCACAGTGTATTTTAAAAAATGAGGTTCCTCAACTGTGGCCCCTGCCGAACATAATACACACGTTGGTTATAATAAAAAAACGGAAAGATTACAGTTTGCTGGTGAAATGATCATATAATTCTTATGGTTACACAAAAAAGAGAAAAAATGTTAAAAGAAGACAAACTTTTATTTGTCTTATTGAAACATAATAAACACATTTGTGGTTGCTTAGTATACATCTCGCAGCAGGTGTAAACCATTTTGGCCCGATTTGGTATATATTTTGTACTGAAATAAAATATGTTTAGCCCTTTTTGGGGTTAACTCCATTTTTTTTGTTATTATATTTGATTTTTTTGGTGTTTTTCATATTTAAAAAATGTGGCCTGAGACAAAAAATCTTTCTTGCAGGGTCACTTCTTTCATGTATGAAGTACGCCATAAATTAAATATTGTGACAGGCTCCTGGTTCACCTACAGTGAATCAGCGAGTCTGTGTGGCGCTATGAATGTAATTCCCGAATAAGGGTTGCTCAGGCGCCAGTTTTGATATCGCAGTTTGCTCTGCGACCCTGTGGTACACCAGAGTGTACTCAAGGTGAACTCAGTGGAGGTAAAAATAATTCCAGGCGGTCACTGCTAGGTAGCCACTATACTAGAATAAATAAAAATAAAACACTTATTTCCTTTACACCTCGTACCCTACGGAACCCTGAAAGAGAACGGTTAAGAACCAGTAATAAGAGAAACACAGGAATAGGTACTAAAATATATATTTACAAAAAAAAATAAATACAACGGTAATTATATATTAACGGCTCCCTATATGCGGAAAATTTATTAAAAATAAATTATTACCAATGAAAACTAATTAAATATTAACGGCTCCCTATATGCGGAAAATTGATTAAAATTAAATTATTACCAATGAAAACTAATTAAATATTAACGTCTCCCTATATGCGGAAAATTGATTAAAATTAAATTATTACCAATGAAAACTAATTAAATATTAACGGCTCCCTATATGCGGAAAATTGATTAAAATTAAATTATTACCAATGAAAACTAATTAAATATTAACGGTTTAAAGTCTCTCTCATGTAGACATCTGGTAGTCCATAGCTTCTACAAGAGAGAAACCCTTTTCCACGAGCTGTTATAAAAACTAGGGGCTGAAACAGCTCTGACCATCGACAGGGGGAAGCAAGCGAATACCGCTATCACCCCCTGATTAACGCGAAATTGGATTACTAAAAATAAATTAATACACTCGAAAACAATTGAAATATGACGGTAATTAAGTGCAAGCAAATAAATGAAATCAAAGTTTTCGGAACGTCCCTGTATCTTAGACGAGGCGATCGGCGGCGCTCTGGCAATTATTGAATGAGGATAGTTTTCAGCGCGGTGTTTGGGAGAAAAATACAATGTTTAACGTAAAAATTATTTTGAGATTTGACGGTGTGTGAATTGATTTTACAGAAATCGTCGGCTTTGTTCAATAATTAGTCGTGGACGGAGAACGGAATGATTCCAATACAATTGAATGAGTAAATAAAAGAAAAGAGAAATTTACATGAAAAATACTGGCTGCTTCTTATAAAAAATTGCCAACGGTTTCCACTAAGAAATGAAATAAAAAATGCTGGGCATGAATCAAAATTCTTGATTTGTAACACGGGTGTCCCAATTAATTATATGAAAGCTAATATAAAAAAAAATATACGGTTCCTACCTTAATAAATCCAACGGGTTAACCAACTACTTATTTACGGTCACGGCACTATACGGCGTCGTCACTATAATTTTTAGAAAGATCAGTACTTCTCGGGTGTCGGGAGTCAAGAGGCGGCATTTTTAGCTTTCCATCAATTTATGCTTTTTCGGTAAAGAAAGATGGAAGACTAGTACGACAAAGTGGGGATACCACTACTACAGCCGACTGTTTACAATTCAGAAATACAAAAAATGTCCTTCTTGTACCTTGACAATTAAAAGTAGATAATTCATACGAAATCAACTCTAAAAATGCCCATTCGGATTTCGGCAAATAAAAGAATATTTTAACCTACGAGGGTACTCGCAATTGTTGAAAATCGGTCATTTTTGGGAAACAAAAATACGGGGGAACTTCTACATGTTCTCAGGCGGGAATTAATTGAAATATACATTTTTAAGATGAATTAAAAATAAAATTTAGTGACTTCGTCACAATATAATACCAAAAAAAGTAATAAAACACTAAATAGGCATAGTTTATTTGAGTACAACATACAGTACAGAGTAGAACGTTTAACTGGAATAAATTATGTAACTCAATAAATAAAGATTTGTCGCAAAATTTCTGAAACACGTCAATTTTTATTTTAGTTTCTTTCCCTGGGCTTGGATGCATCTTCATAGCGGCTATAACTGCCTCCGTGGCGACGCTAATATTTTCCTAGTAATCACTGGGAATGTTAGCACAGTCCACAAATGTGTGGTTGGCTTCTTGAGTGATCTCCTGTTGATTTGATTTCATCGCTAGTTCTATTCTCTTTTGAACTTGGCTGCACCGTACTGATGAAGACCAATAGTCAGAAACACGTGTCTAAGATTTGCCTTTAGGCCCTTTTTTCATTTTTTTGCGGTATTTGCCCAATAATCCTTTTGTCTTTTATATTTTTAAATTTAAATAAGAGTATTTTGTACGTTTTGCAAGATCGGAAGCCTGCACCAGCCTAAGCAAGAACAGGGATCCCCCGTTGAAAATTTTTTGTGATTTTTTAATATTAATTTCTCAATAAGTTCCACGGTTTGCTATATATATTTTATTGTATAAAACAAAATCTAAATATTTCAAAAACCTTATTTTTAGTTTTTTTCTACTCCATCTAATCAATAAATAATACATATATACATATATACATATCTAGGAGTAGTATTTACTTCATCAGGTCTTTTTAATGAAATGGCTCATTTTACTGCCAACAAAGGTAAACAGGCTATAGGTTCTCTCCTTCCGATAATGTCGAAAGCTAAAATTAATACTTGGCATCCTAGAATCAAATTATTTGAGTCACTTGCCCTTAGTGTTATGTTTAATTGTATTTCTGTTTGGGGCCTAAGATACTTAGATGTATTGGAAAGAGTCCAGTTATATTTCCTTAAAAGAGTTCTTTTAGTTCCCATCACTACTCCTGATGCTATAATCCGTTTAGAGACTGGAAGAGTAAAGTTTGCATTTAATATTTTTAAAATGTCCCTCAATTGGATACAAAAAATAATGACAATGGATAATCATCGATATCCAAAGCTTTGTTTTAAACAATAATTGCGTTTGATCAACTCTACAGATATAAAGTATAACTGGATAGTACAGTTGAAAAAGTTCTTTGTTGATATTGATTGTGTTCATAAATGGAACAATTTAAACCATCTTTCTTTTAGTTCATATAGAAAAGAATTGTTTTCCAAGTATTTTACACATTTACATGATTCAGATGTTAGTATAGCGTCTCGCTATCCTTTTATGTATTTATATAATTATGTTCCTACATCTTGTGAACCAAGTACATACTTACTCTTTAAATTACCAATCCAGGTTACCCGTACTCTTGCTCAATTGCGTATGTCCAACCATTTTAGGATTAAATTTACATTAAATGGTATTAGTTATGTTATTGACCCCGAACTAGATTGTACTGTGTGTAATACACATGAAAAAGAAACAATTTTTCACATACTTTTTGATTGCCCTATTTACTCAACAATGAAGCAAAATATCGCTTGCCTTGAAAATGTAAACTCATTGCTGCATACTTTACAAAATATAACAATTTTTGAAGCTAGGAAAATTGCTGAATATATTTGGAATATATTAAAATTGCGCTCTTTTGTACTGGAAGAATAATGTTGTTTTTATGTTTTAAGATCTAATTTTTTTATATCTGTACTCATTGCTGTAACTCAGGTTTAGAAGCAATAAATATTATTATTATTATTATTATTAATAAATAATAGTATAATTCGAGAATTGTTGTTGAGGACTTACTTTCTCGTGAGGCACTGTACAAATACTCACATTTAAAAAAAAAATTCTCAAAAATTTGCAAGGTAAGGTATAGTTAAAAGTTCAGTATTAGATAAATAAGGACTTCAACTATTAGGAAAAAAATTAATTTTAGTCATAATCTAATAACTTTTTTTTTTAACATTTGAGGCGAGAGGTGTGGCGAAAGGACCTCCTTAAGTAAAATAAAATTTTTTAAAAAATTATTTTTCCATTCCTTAAATTTATCTCGCGACATGCTAATAATTATTGTCATTCGTTGTGCAATTTTGGAATTTTTGAATTCATTCATTCATTGGCATTTGTTGAAGTTTTCTTTATCGCCTTTAGTCTCTTTCCACGCGACAGTATTACAGAATAATCGGTTCATTTTGATTTTTAACCCTTTTCAGCGATTTTTTGATGTTTCAAAAGGTACTTGTTGAAGATGACATAAAAAATACTCATCACGTTCCACCGTTTTATTTGACGTAACGCACGTGTTCCTATCTCGTGATTGATTTTTAAATGACGTTTGAATGACAGAATCATTATTAGCATTACATATTCAAAAATTATGAGAATCGGATACATAAATTCAAAAAAGTATCAAGGCACAACCAAAGAGGTTAGAAAGGGTAGAGGTAACATAGGAAGCATTTGTCGCTGCGCGAATTTTGCCAAAACCGAAAAACTGGGTGGAAGGAGTAGGGAGATGTTCTGGGCCGGACTTAAATATTTGTTTTGTATTACCTAATTTTGGTAGGTAACTAAAAGATGAAAAATCATGAGACGTTTATTTGACCTTATTTGTTAGCACGATTCATTTATGATGAGAGGGCAATAACACTTTATCAATATATAGCTAGTAGCTAAGGGCCGATTCCACCGTTGTGTTGAACGAAGTTTAAATTACTAAACGAAGATTAAAATGACATTATTAATGTAAAAATGTCATTTGTTAGGCATTCCAAACAAATGAATTACCAGTGGGCAGGTTTGGTACATCTAAGGGTAGCGACATATAGTGTATTCTATCTACTTTACGTAAAATCATGAATAATGGATTACATTTAAATATTTTATGTCAAACACAATAAAAATAATATTTAAAAACCCACCTATACATTTCTTCATAAATTGGCAGGCTTGGCGAGTACTACTTCGAATAAAAATAGCGTCCAAGTTGCAAGACTATGTCGCTACCCCCTTAAATATACAAGAATTTCCCACTGGCACCTATTGTTTGACAGGTCGTTGGAATGCCTAAAGTATAATTTATAACTACCGTAACGTAACTTAACTTAACGCCGTAGAAACTTAACCTAAGATATAAAAAATATAGTCTATTTATAAATGTCCGTAACGTAAGAGTTGAGCATGCGTGTTGATTTCAGAGATTATCAAATTACTGACAACCTTATGAAATAAACAAGTGTAAACTATGTACCTAACCTCTAAATAAAACTTATAAATTATGATTTTGCTATATAGAAAGAATATATTAACTACTTTAAAAGCAATAATATAGAAATATAATAAAACAGAATAGTTTACCGAAGATGTTGATTGTTTTTGAGCAATAATGAGAATTTAATCTTTCCTAGCGAACTAATTTTGTGTCTTATTTCAGTTCCAGACTTGATGTTTATAGGTATATGCAGCAACACTCATATCTCATAAATAGTTTATCCCCAATAACATAAACACAAATCATTCATGATAATGTGTATGTCCATCAAAAGGAGAATGATAGTTTAAAAATGGTATTTGTCTATTCATTTATAAAAAAAATAAAAATAGAATAATTGACAGTTATCACATGCTGAACTCAGAATTATCTCATTGGCTAACCGTAAGGTCTTAAGTTAAGTTGTTAAGTTAAAAGTTGGCGAACTTTCTACGGTACGTTAAGTTCTTAAGTTACGTTACGAACATTATAAATAAGTATACGTAAATTCAATATTTCAACTTCTTACGTTAAGTTCTTAAGTTACGTTACGGCGATTATAAATTAAGCTTAATACTTTGTTAATTTTGTCTTGTCAATGTCATCTTGTTTTGTGATTTGTGGTATTGTGGTTCTTGATTGACCGTTCCGTGATTTTGTTGACGTTGACGATTGCCGGTCGACGTTGCGTTGGTGTTTGATATCTCCGAGCAATTACTACTAGAGGGAGTCTTCCCCCCTTCCCCGCGCTAAATTTTGTTAGCAACATCTACTCCCCCCGAGGGGGAAAATACCTCTTCTGTAATTGGCTTATTTAATCAGCGTTGCCAAGTTTAACAGCGCCAGAAGTGTTCTGTGAGCGCCAGTTCTGACACATGTCAATTTCTTATTTGTATTTTACGGAAAATATTATTATTTATAACGTTGTAAGGGTTGTAAATGTATATTTAAGATTTATTATCTCTAATAATATGGTAAAAACATGCGTTATGTATAAAAGGCCTGTTGAAAATGATAAGTAAGTACAGACAACCTAATTATCAGAGGCGGTGCATTAGGCAATCACCTTTAATTTGCAATTAAACTTTCTTATTTGCTTATCGAAAAATTAAAATCAAGAGCAAGTAAACTAGAGCTAAGTTCGTCTTCATCCGTCTGTCTCATAATGATTATAGTAAAGGTTAATTACTTATTATTTTAATATCACATCTTTGTAAAGTTTATTGTTATTTTTTTAGGTTTCCTTTTCTTGATATGAGAAAGAAATACATGGTTCCAAAATATAGGAATTCAACAAGTGACCACCTGAATAACTTTTTATGCTAATGAACATTTTTATTATAGACCTCAGGTGAGGAAAATATTAAACAAAAATGCAATTTCGACGAAAGAAGTATAATAATCAATCCTGTCACTACTTCTACACTATATTCATCTGCTACTAAAATACTAAAACAGCAAGTAAGTTTATTTCAAAAAGAATGTTTAAGGAAGAAGGCATAGCCATTTTTTTGTTGACATTTTTTTTTAAATAATCTAAAAGACTAATTTTGTGTATTGTTTAAATTTTCATATTTTGTACTTAATTTTTTTTAGGTTTAAACAAAATGAACTTCTAAGATATGCATGGAATATCCCAAAAGAGCTAAGGAAGGTTTTAAAATTCTTAAGAAAACTATTCAGAGCCAAAAACATAACATAGTCTTCCTGTCCAAAATATAAATAGGTATAAATATTTAGATATTATGAGTGATTTTTTATTCTATAAATAGAACATAATTTGCTTCTAAATCACTACCTAATGAACTATATTATATAGTACAATACTAAACAAGAATATCACATTATTCATGTTTTTTTTAATTTCCTTAAAAAATGTCCCAAAAAAATGTGAATATTTATTATTGGAGTTTACATCGTTATGCTAAAACAATACTAGAACAACTTAAATAATGTGGATTTTGACTATTTTGAGTTATGCAGATCATTATGATCTAAAAAAATGTTTGTCTGGTACTATAGTCAGGTATAAAAACATTCATTTATTTAAACACAGTTGCAATATACATTTTATTTAGTTTTTAAGTTAAAACCTATTAGGACATCCTAAAATGACTTTTTTCGTTTGATATGAGATTAATTATTCTACATTTTTGTTGGTGAAATAGGATATATTAAGATGTCTTACTGTTTTCTCTGATTATCTTAAAAGTTAGAACAATATACAAAGACTGTTATAACAAAAAAGAGATATACCTTTACTTAAACACAAAATTAGTCAGTTGAATTGTACAATAATTTAAAGCATAAATTCAGAAAACTTTAAAAATGTGTTTTTACTATAACAAGGACATAATTATTAAAAAAACTTGGCACATTAACTTTGACGATAGGTTTTTATAATATATATTATAGAAATCACAGCGAACTACACAAAACGACATTATTAATAATTTAGCAATAAAAAAGTTAAGTACAATGATGACATTAAAAGTTGAGTTTCTCGAAACACTTTTTTTAAATTGTCTCAGTACCTACCTAGTATTTTTCTAGCACAATGATATTATATGAATGTGCATTGTGTGATATCTTATATTTTAGGAATAAAATGATATATTTTTTGCAGGTTTCTGTTAACAACGATTCCAAGAACTTTTGAATATATTATTAAAACGGCCTTTGCAAATATAATTCTCAATTAAGAGGTTTTGATCTAACATTAAATTTTTGTTCTCCATTAGGTTACAGCTTCCTAAGAAGAAAATTTAACAAGACTTACCAGACTCAAAATATCAAAATTTTACCAATCAATTGATGGTTCTACTAGTTTCCATGGGAAAATTCTCCTCGAAACTACTAAAAGAAAAGTGGCAGAGGCAACCGATGAAGGCAAAAAAGTCTTTTGCAAAACAAAAACTAGAAATTTGTTTAAGAATCTAATTATTGTTTGAAGTTTTACCATTAATAATTTTTGATAACGATTTAAGATTATGAAGTTTTATTATGTATTTTACTCTTTGATAACCTATATGTTTAAATTTTTATTAGGACCAAAATAAATTATAATTTTCATTTCAACTACAAAAACCCTCATAATATTAAAAAGAGGAAAAAACGTTAGATTAGTTATGTTCAGGAATAAACTCTTTAAACATATATCTACTTAAAATGTGTTACTTTTAGAAGGTATGTTATTAACTTTCCATTTGTACTTTTATTAATTTATTTCATTTCATTATCTGTTGTATTTTCAAATTGATTTTGATATTAATCTTATCTTTTTATATATTTTTTATATTCCCATATATGTTTTTTTTCATTGAAACAAACGTTTATTAGCTTATTAAATATAATGAATTCATATTGTTTTATTATATGCTTGTATGAATGATTACTTTTATTTCCTTTTAAAAATGAATTTCGAAGATAAAGCCGAAACGGTGCCGGTGAGAGAGAATAAAAAATTAGACGAAAGTGACGATATTTACTGGAGCTTTCATCTACACCTGAGCCAGCAAGATTCGTCTTCCCTGCATCCTTACATTCTCCAGATTTACAGAGAAAACGCCGTCCTCTTTAACATATCTAGACCTTCTTTGACGGGACTATACCACTACATTATCAGCTTTATTTGTTATCCCGAGCAATTTAAATGCATTCGTAATTGCTCATTCTCATCTCTTGTAGATTCCGTACTCAGTTTTCTTATTTTTAGTTACGTTTGCACTGCTCTTTTATTTTCACAGCTTTAATTCTATAATGCTGTAACGCTACAATATGGATCCATTTTTGTGGTTTATACTATTTAATGTTATTCGTAAGTGACCAACCTAGTATAATAATTAAAGATTATTGTATACAGGCCTGAAGATGTTTCTGTAAGGCCGAAACTAGTCGCTACTGTATTTATTTATAATAAAATTGATTTTAAGGTTTTATTCTTCAATTGAAAAAATTAGACCGTTACAGTGATTTTGTTTCATTTCCTGCATTAGACACATATAAGACGGTATTCTTTTTAAATATAGCAAAATTAGCAAATTTTTTAGTTTTTTTACAATTAAAACGTTTGGACAATGTGTGTTTTTATAGATAAATGATACGCCACTGAACAAGAAGGATGTTTACCTTCCCCCTTGTGCCCGCTTCCTCACTTCCTCAACAGATGTTGCTAACACAACAATCGCCTACAAACTCGTTTTCACGCTCCCTCTATTAGTAATTGCTCGGAGTTTGATATGGTGTTTGATGCAGTTTTTGTTTTACTCTTTTGTCTTTTTATGAAAATGTATCTGTGAATAATCAATTAAACATTAAACATTTATACCTGTGATTTACACAGACAAAACAAAAAATCATTTAAATTTGACACAGTGATAAGATAAGGCTCTGACCGCGTATTGTGTTGCAGTTTCAGGTTATCAGGTTGCAGTATTTAAAATATGAAACCGTAAGTAGTTTTCAAAGTACTACAATCACCTACTTAACCTAACCTAACAGACATTTAAAACTGTTAAAAAAACTTCAGGGTTTAGTTTTATTTTAAGACAAAAATATGCCAGATTTTAATTATTTATAATTCTAAAGTAGATATTCCAATTAAATTGGTCTTTTATTTTAGATTTTTGACCCAGGCATCATCGGCCTTGCCCTCAACTTCTAAAAAGAATATTTTGCCAGAAAATTTAAATCGTAATATATTAAGTGATAAATCACCTGACCAAACTGAAACTAATAAAATAGCTGCTAATGTAGGTGTACGAAAAAAAGTTTCAAAAAATTATAAACATAAATTTAATAAAACTTTAATAAAACTTGGGTCTCAAACATTGATGATATAGCATTTTGCAAATGCTGCAACCAAAAAATTGTGGGAAGTTTTACACACCTAAGACGGCACGAAAAATCAGCAAACCACAAAAAAATCGAAATTGCAAAATCCACTCGCAAAATAAATTTAATGGTTGATAATGACAAAACACTTTTGCATAAAAAAATTGTACATGCCACTGAATTGAAAGTGACAATGTTTCTTCATGAGCATAATTTTCCATTTTTATTAATGGAACATTTTCCTAAATTTGTACAATCAGTTTGTCCTGATTCCGCAGTGGCAAAAGATGTTAAATGTAGTCGAACAAAAGCTAATTTATTGACAACAACATGTTTAGCACAAGAGAGCCTTGAGGTTCTTCAAAAACAACTTCATGATAGTGGTGGCCTCTATTCATTAATAATAGATGAGACCACAGATGTCTCAACAAAAAAATCTCTAGCTGTGGTTATTCGCTTCTGCAAAAATGACAAACCTATAGATAGGTTTTTTGGACTTATTGAAGTGACATCTGCTACTGCTCAATCATTATTTAATGCAGTAGTACAATTATTAAATTATAATAAAATACCATTACAAAATATGATTGGCTTTGCTGGAGATAATGCATCAGTCATGATGGGGAAGAAAGCTGGTGTCCAGGCTAAATTTAGGGAATTAAATGAAGATATTTTTGTATTGGGATGTATATGCCACTCTGCATTTGGGTTCTTCTGCTGCATGTACTAAATTACCTAAATCAGTTGAAGAATTTGTCAGAAATTTGTATAATCATTTTTCCAACAGTTCCAGAAGAATAGATGAGTTTGAGGAATACCAAAAGTTCTTGCAGTTTAAACCTCACAAATTGCTACGACCAGCTCAGACTAGATGGCCGTCTTTACAAGTAAGTTTTGAAAACAGAAAAATTAATTTAGAACATATTTTTTTCTAATTGCATTCTTTTTTGTGGGAGTCCCTAAAGTTATATTTTACAAATTTAGTATATGAAAATAAGGATGTTTTACATAGTGATCAATATTTACTGGAAAATCTAAAAAAATCCTATATTTAAGTTATATTTAACTTTCTTGTCATATATTTTGGATATCATAAACCAAATGAACCTGCAATTTTAAAGAGAATCAACCCAGATACACACTCTTTACACCAAGTTCACTAGCATCTACAGAAGCATTTTAAAAATTTTTGTCAAACGCACTATCTTAGGATTATTTGCCCAACCAATCCTGAAATTTATTTAGATACCAAAGAAATCTATATGGGGGCAAGAGTTGCTTTATTTTAAAGTGAAAACAATATTAACTGTAAAGAAGTTGAAAAATTTAGAGTAAATGTTCTATCATTTTATGTAGAGTTAAGTAGCCAAATTCGAAAAAGATTTAACTTTAATGATGGCTTATTAATTTTTTTATCAAACTTTCAACCAAAAAATGCGTTAAGTGGCGATGTAGCCACTATTGTTGTCGAAGCCAAAAGGTTTATTCCAAAAGCTGTTTTTGACTGTGAAAAATTAGATAATGAATGGAGGCTGCTGCCAGAGATAGCTGATTTAAAAAAAAAAGAAAATCTTCCACACAACGAATTTTGGATTGAAGTATTCAAATCAAAAAATGGATTGGACTGTGAAATGTGCCCAAATTTAAAAAGACTGGTTAGGGCCGTATTGTGTCTTCCACATTCTTCTGCCTGTGCAGAAAGAATATTTTCCAAACTAAATTTGATTAAAACTGATTTAAGAAATCGTCTTAATGTAGCAACATGTAATGCGATTATGTTGTCATGTGAGTTATTAAATGATGGAGAATCATGTTATTCTTGGCAACCACAACCAACTTTGTTAAAAAAACTCCCTAAATATTAACTTGTTGTTCCAGAGGTCTACGAGGTTCTCAAAGTGAATTGATGATATTCTTGTTTTATGTTAAAGAAGTTTATATCTTGTATCTTGTTTTTTTGTGTTAGGTAATAAGTTGTGTTTTAAACATTTAATTGTGCAATATAATATGGCAATATTTGAGTTTAAAAAGGAACAAAAATATTTTATAGGTAATAGGATATAGAATCCAGTTTAATTTTGTGTTGATTTGCAAGCACTTATATAATATATTTATATATTAAAAAAATACATTATTGTTTTATTTATCAAAATCTAATTTATAGTTCCTACCCTACTATCTCTATTATATACTGTTACAGTTCTCTACACTCTACAGTACCGACTAAATGTACTAGATCTTCTCTTTTTCTGTATTTTAAAGACCAATAAACATTAAAATAAACTATATTTTAACCTAAGATGCAAAAAATTTGACTTATTAGGCGATTATTATGGTCGATATTTAAAAATGTTGAAATAACGCATGCGCATTTATAAGCTGGTACATTTTGTCTGAATCTGATACAATTTGACTTTAATTTTGGTACAAAAAATTTTTGCTCTCTGGCAACACTGGAACGCTAGAAATCAAGAAATTAGCACAAGCAACAATGAAGATTAAAAAGATCTACTGGACATGGACTCCGAGCCACACAAATATAAAAAGAAATGAGGTAGCAGATAGATTAGTAAATTTAGGCAGAAAGAAGGAATAGATATAAATTAAGTAGACTGTATAGACTTATTACCAAGAGTTAAAAAAATACAGAAAGACTGGGAAGAGGAGTAGAATGAAATATGCAAAACAAAAGAACAACACTTATGCAACATCGAAGACAATTAAAAAAAAAAACATGGTTTCAGGGCGTTACACTAAATGGGAATCAAATTACTACCATGTGCAGATGTAGAATAGAACATTAGTGGACACCTATTCATCTACATAGAATAGGACAACTGGACTCTCCTTCCTGTCATTGTGGTCAAACAGGTTCATTACAACAATTATTCTTATGCTTAAAAAAACACCCCTTAAAAAAACACCCCCCTGCTTTGTTTAGTAGATTACCTTAACAATCCAGATTCCATAGACGCTTCATTAATAAACGAATTTTTAAGCAAAAGCAACATAATATTATAAATTACAAGAAGTATCGAGCAAAAGTAAGAACACGATGGTTGGAGCCAGATGCAGCAATTGCCGTTTCCTTATGAAAAACTGATGAAAGCAAAATGAAAGACTGGGTAGATAGTGAAAATTAAGCCCATAAACTCAAAGAAGAAGAATGATACATTTTGTCATTTATCATGTATTTGGAAAAAAGAATAAAAGAAGTCCATAAAAGTAATAAATTGAATTTAATATTAATATAAAAAAACATAGTTAATGTTCAAAACGTTTTTAGAGGCTGTTTCTCCGTTCTTTTTTTGGAATGTCTGGTGATTTTTCCAAAACAGTTATGGTTTGGTTCCATGAGGACACGGTTCGTTATCAAGAAGGAACAAATGAATAAAATAAAATATATTAATTTACTTTTTGATTGAAGTAAGTTTTCCACTTTTTTTTTTCAACTTATTAGAAGTGAATATTTTTAGTGCCTATAATTTTTGCGTTTTTAAAAAGTTTATCAATTTAAGTTTCTATGTATATTTATTATATTGTTTTTCTGTTAAACAAAGTGTTTCGTTTGTACATAAATTATTAAAGGTACATAATTACAATAGAATATTTTTGTTACTTTTTTATGATTAAAAATTTCTATAAATTCCTGAAATATCGAGTGTCTGTTATATTTAAACACTTTTTAAATTTATGTAATTTTTGAACTAGTTGAGATAATGAAATATAGTTTTCATCACTCTTCTTCTAATTTTTATATTTATTTTCTGTGTATTCATCTTTTTTTTGGCTTACTTCCAATCTAATCAAATATGACATTACGTATTTTCAGGGATAGGACAACTATGTTGTTTCAAATACAATACCTTGGTATATTTTTCTGAATTTGAAAGTCCAATATTTCCTCTTTCTACAAGTGCCATTGCTTCGTCAGGTAGGTAATACTTTGTCATGATTTTATTCGCTTTTAAAATAAATACTGTCATGTACATGTTTCTTCAGTTGATATTTTTCAAGATGTACATATGAAACTCGATCTAACAAAGAGTAAAATATCACTTTATTGAACAATAAAAATAAGATGCAGTATTTATTTTTAAGAGCCCATAAAACCATTTACCATTTGTAACAATTATGAAAGTATGGCATTATGGAAAGGGGAAACAGTGGGCTATTGAACTGAGAAAAAAACAGTTGCCCTATCTCCGAAAATACAGAATGTAATTTCTGCTTAAGCTACATGGTAGGAAAAAAATGATGGGTACACAGAGAAAAACTTATAAAAATTAAAAGAAGACTGGTGAAATCTACATTTTGTTATTTTAACTAGTTCAAAAGTAACATGGTTTTAGAAAGGTTCAAAATATAATGGAACACCTGGTATAGAAACAGTGAAACCCTGAGAGTTTAAAGCGAATTCATAATGGTAAGTTTGCTAGAAGTTTAAATTTAACAGTATAAATCAAGTGTAACTTTGAAAATTTTCAGTGAAAGTTCTTAGATACTATTTAAATTGAAACTAAATAAATTTTTAATTGTATGTTAACAATAAGTTAATTTCATAAGTTTCCATTAAGTATGACTTATTAAGTTTAATTTTTAAAGTTTATAGTGAGGCAGATTCAAACTTGCCAAAAGCTATCAATAAATATTTAACAAACTTGCAAGGAAACTTGCATTTATATTTGTAAGCTTGCAATAAATCTATTTTATTGACCTTGTCAAATCACCAGGCCTACAGAGTTTCCATAATTTTACCATATCATAACCTGTCAAAACCCACTGGTAGCCATTTTGTTTGGAATGCTTAATTCTAACGAAGTTAAACCTTAGAGCATATAAGACTAGAGGTGTTACTCAAATGGGTTCGTTATGTACTGAGGGGGGTGTAACATCCTGTCCATGATATTATAGTATCTAAGTAGTACGTTCTGATTTTTTGATAGTTTTGTTTAAAAAAAAAGATTGATGGATGGTCAATTGAATTATATACATGAATGTCACATTTTTTGAATTGTAAGAATTTTTAATAAAGTTTTGCTCTACGATAAACCTAATTCTTTGGACTGGTATTTCACAGGGGGCAACCCCTTCGGTATTAGGTACACGACGCGTTATGATTGGCGAGTTAGGTACACGACGATTTATGATTGGCGAATTTAAATAGCGCGCGTACTTGTGATAAATGACATTTCATTAGACTCTTGTTTTGGTTTTTAAAAAGATGGCTTTTTGGGGCAACTGAAGACAATTTGGACAGGGTGCCTTTTTTATAAACATCTAAAGTGTGTTTTTATTTTAAAATAAATGTTAATCATGCCGAGAGTTTGTATAGTTTGCAATAAAAAATTCGAGAGACGCTAAAATGGTGGTTCCTACCTTATCGAGACTGAGGCCCACAAGGGCAAACTCGTAGCGTAACAAAAACGAGAAATAATTTAACTTGGAACGAAAGACCGAAAGCCGATAGTAGTATTAGGATGTTGAATTTTTTGATTTGAGAAGCATTGGCATTACTTAGGTTAAATCATGTGATGATTTTCGCAAGCCTTGATTTTTAAAACCATTCTATATCGCCTTTTGATTAGGGTTTAAAAACTTGTTCGAGCAATTTATCCAATAATAATTGGCCCCTTTACCTCTTAAGCCTGCTCATGTAAAATATTTGGGCTCCTTACTTTGCCTATTTATATTCTATTAATAAAGGACAGAAAGATGAGTATTGCAACTATGTTAAAAGAAATAAATTGGCTTTCAGTTCAGAATTATTATGTTCAGCACATGACTGATATTTATTTATAAAATAAAAATGACAGTACCATCGCATCAGATCTATTCAATTCAATTCAATATAATTCGCAATATCACAACTATAATACAAGAAGCCAATCTGACATTCATGTACAGCAAGCCATCACTAAAAGTTCCCAAAATATAATTTTTACTAAAGGTTTAAAAAATTTAATAGACTGCCTACAGAAATTAAAAAAAAAACAACAATAAATGTATTCAAAAGTAACCTCAAACAATACTTGATAAATAAACAGAACGGATATACTTTCTTGTGATAATACTCTTTAAACCTGCCCTTTTTAAGTATTTCCCTTAATTTGTTGTTATTTTACCCCTCGTTTTACCCGCATTTATTATAAATTATTTCTGTTTTGAGATCATGTACTTTATTTTAAAAAATTACTTGATGTTATATTAATACTACTTACTATGTTTAAATTATTAATAGTTTTGCTACGATAGGTTATAGCAACTTATAGCCACACAACTATTTTTGTGTTAAAGTAGATCCCGAGAATAACGATCAAGGAGAAGCGACAGTAGCTGTCGGTGCCTTTGATATCGGATGTACCTTTTTCACAGCATGACCCGAGAATACCGATCAAGGAGAAGCCACAGTAGCTGTCGGTGCCTTTGATATCGGATGTACCTTTTTCACAGCATGACTTTGATTGATACATAACTTAGCACGCTGAGAAAATAATGAAATTTCGGCACCAAAATATAATTCATTTGGTAATAATTAATTATTTGTTATAAAAGTAAAAGACGTTTATTATTTTATAATTTATCTATAAAATTTGTTCAATATTTGGTTTATTTATTTTTAAAAATGTAATAAAAGCCCCATTTTTAAATTAAATTACCTTTTCCTTAAGTAAAAATAAGGTAAATAAAATTAAGGATACCAAAAAAAATTTAGGTAACAATTAAAAAGACATTAAGTTTGATAGATTTAACTAAATATTTGCAATGTGCTTATATTTTCAAAACTTTTAGGTTTAAAAAGTACTTACATATTTTTTGGATTTCTGGATTTATATTAAAAGGACTTTCAAGTTTATCACTCATTTCTGTATAAACAAGTGTTTTTTCGCCAAGTTAAGCCAGATGTCATTTAAGGTTTATGTATTTAGAGTTAAATACCTGGCCTGGCTATCACCCAGACAATACAAATATGTCCATTGGATGTCCATTCAATATACAATTTTGGATGTCTAGACGTCCAAAAATGAGTTTTTTCTGGACTTCTGACATCCAATAGACGTCCAGTGAAGTATACAAATGGCACACTTTTGACCATTCAGAGGACGTTCAATTCTGGAATATATTTGGACGTCGAATACTGGACATTCAAAAAACGCCCAGGATTATATTTCCATTGAGACCACATCCCCACTTTTTTTTACAGAACCGCAACTTACCACACACTATTTTATATTATTAATAATTTATTTATTATTTTCGCAAACCGCTACACACCATTTATTTTTTTTTTATTAAAAATTGACCTGAGCAGGAATCGAACTCACGACACATCTATTATTGTTTTACGCTTTCAATTGCTAGACGAGCTCAACCAAGGAACCACTTGAAAACTTTTTACTAGATACAGTTATAATTGAATAAGATTTCAAACTTCCGCTGATAGAATGAAATGCAATATATTCAATTTGTCAATTTTTAATGACCAGTTATATTAAAAAAAGAAGTATACAGGGTGGCTCACGCTCAACGGGACGGAGCTTTATGGGAAAACGACCAAAGATATAAAAAATTCGTTTGGGAGGAATACGTAGGTTACAGCCCAGATAGCACACGATGTCCATTGGACGTCCATATTTTGTCCAAATAATGTCCTGGATGTCCATGAACTTCATATGGATATTCATTGGACATCCGTTTTCCGTTATCCAATGGATATACTCATTCAGAAGTCCAATGGATGTCCAAAATATGTCCATGATGGACAATATAAAAATGACTAACTTATAATAAATTATTATAATTCTTCTTGTATAATTTAATTATTTACTACTAGGTTTTAATTAAAATAAATCAAATAATTTTCCTCTCCACTCGCCTTTGTTGACAAGATAGAAAAGTAAAAGGCCACTCAGGCCAGACTCGAAGAAGAAAAGAAGAAAGAGGTTAAGAAGAAAACACGGCACATGGATGTTTATCTGGTAAGAAAATAAGTATAATTATTAATTAAATCATTTAAAAATCTAAAAATTTAAAAGGAAATCGTTTGTTTTAAACTAATAAAACCTATCAATTATGTTTTAAACTTTATGTTTTCGATTTACATTCAAACAATCCCTTTCTTTTAGACATTTTGTCAAATGATGTACCTACCTATTTAAGAAAATGGCTTTACTAAAAGCTAACTAATATGCTGCAAATTCGAGATGATGTCAACACAATTATTATTGTAATTAAGAGGTGAGAAAACTTTCAAAGCAGAAGAAAAGTTTCTATTTGTACTGCATGAGACGTTAGCAGAAGTAGAAGGCTATTTAGAAGATACAAATATTTTTAAAGAAGCTGTAAGTTTTACTTTTATTAAATAAAATAGAGTCGTTTTGTAATGTTTAAGAAATAATGCATTGAAAGATGTTTCAAGTTATTTCTCTTTTATGTTTACAAATACATATTTTTATTGCAATTTTAGATTCAGCAGTTACCAAAACCAGGGACAAGGACATGACAAACATATAAAAAGATGGTTCGTTTCAATAATTTCTAATACCCTCACGAAAGAATTCACATAATATGATGGCATGAAAGTAAAATGGTAATTTAAAGAAACAATGAGCAGTTTTTTGTTTATATGTAAGTATAGGGGTAAAGTACATTAGTCAATGCATATTTTCATATTAGCTAATAATATTTTATCTAAAAATTTTACATTTTTAACTATCACTTTTGCCTGATCAGGCGTTTATTAAACGATTGATTTAAGACTCAATATTCGTATAAAATGTAATGTCTTTTTTTAGCTGCTGCTGAGAGTGACAATGGCGCTGCTTAAAAAGTAAGCGAAATAGCCTTAAGAAAATGGCTGAGAAGGTCAACAGAAAGGAGTGCGTAATAAAACTAATACATGCTTGATATTGTAACACGAGTGTGGGTTGAAACTATTTATTTAATTAACATACAAAATAAATATCCGAACGTGTAAACTATTTACAATTATAACGTTGATCCGCCACGCGCTGACCCGCTTTCTATCTTCCCCTTCCAAATTGACAGTGTCGTATCATCAACAAACTATGGTAACCGCTTCCATGACCGTTCTCGATCATTCTTCACACTTTCTCCCAGTCTCTGTCAGCCTGCCCGATTGTAGGTTGGGTTTCCTGTCACCTTGACGGTTCGTTGTCTCGTACTGTTGTGGCAAACCCTGGCACTGTCTCGTTCGTAGAGCCAAACCGTTACACTGCCCCCTCCTCAGATGCATTCCTCCTGGAATGCTGTTGATGTCTTCAAGGTTGTGGCTGAACCGGCAATTGGTACCTTCTTTGCAGTAAGATGTCTTGTGGAAGTAACAGGGAACGGTTTTCTGTCCAGGTTCTCGGAGGTGGAAACTACAGACCAAAACTTCTACTGCCGTGTCTTTGAAGATAACTTCAACCATATTTCGAACAGTTCTCCAGTTTAAACCATCACGACCGCAGTCCATCTTCGGCATGGCTAGTTTGGACAGGTTGAGCTCTAGAACTTGCTCCTTCAGCAGTTTTAGGGTCTTCCAGAGGGTTTCATACGACGGTCGTTGGTGGAATGTACTTCTGGTCATCAAATAGAAGAGAACGCGTTGACCATCTTGAAGCTTCAGAATACTTCCCACTGCTGGTTGCTGTCTCTTTAGTTCCTCTTCTCGACCGTATTTGTCCCTGAAGATCTTGGCCAAACCATGTGGGATGTCGAGGTTAGCAGAAGTGCTGTGGACAAGAGAGTATTCTTCAGGCAATTGGAACAGATCTTGTTCAACTTCTCTAACGATGCCATACCTTGCCCTTCCAGCTCCTCCGAACTTTCTCATAAAGTCTTCAAACGTAGGGTTCTCTCCGTCCTGGAGCCGCTGTATTCGTACACCTTCATCGTGGTCTCCGGCGAATGGTGCTAGTCGATCAGAATGGACTACTATCGGTTTTCCTCTGGGAGCCTTGTAGATTCGATAGACTACGTCATTGATCCTCTTCCTGATGACATATGGACCCTCCCAGCTCTTCTGCAGCTTTGGACATAAGCCCCGCCTTCTTCGTGGGTTGTAGAGCCATACCAGGTCACCTTTCTTATAGCAGGACTCTGCTGCTCGGCTGTCGTAGTACTTGTTCATTCGGTCGCTAGGTTGCAGGTTGGTCCGTACTAGCTCAAGGGTGGTCTTGTCACGATGCTGGCATGCACTTCTGACGTGACCAAGTTCTCCGCAGCTCCAACATCGTACTGATCTCCTCTTCTTCGTCGCCATAGTCTTCATCAGGCTCACCAGCTGTTCTAGGATCTCCCTGTTGGACTCTCCATGGTGTTCCTCTTCGCTGGAGTGGCTGGTGACGGCTCGGACTCGGTCATGGGCACGGGACGCTGCAGTTGCTGCTTCAAACTCCAACGCCGTTGACAGTGCATCCACCAGGACCTTGGGACGGGCTAGGCGCAGTGCTCTCTGCAACTCCTGGTCTCTCATTCCATCGACGAACGCTTGGACAGCTAGGCATTCGAGTACGCTTTTAGGGGCCGAGGGATAGGCAAAGCGTACCATCCGTGCAACGTCGGCTTCGAACTCCTGGATGGACTCACCTGCCTTCTATTCTTAAGTAGGGACTGGTAGACTTGTTCCAGGTGTGCTTGGCCGTACCTCATCTCTAGACGCTTCACCAGTTGATCGAAGTCTTTGGACTCGTCGGCATGGAGGGTCTGCAGGACATCTAGAGCATCACCACGTAGGGCAACTGTGAGTGCTACTGCCTTCTCCCCAGGGGACCATCCGTTGGCGTCGGCCGCTGCGTTGAACTGCTTGAGATAGTTGGACCAGGAGGTCTTGCCGTCGAAGGTAGGTGGCTTCATTCTGGCTTTGGTCTCACCTACAGCGCCGAAGTCTCGTCGATCTTCACCTCTTGAAGACTGGCGGGAGAATCGTTCTTCGATCGCAAGGAGCTTGATCTCGAGAATTGAAAGATTGCTCTCCAGCCTTTCTACCACGGGGTTGGGTTCCTCTTCTCTGCTTCCAGGAGGTGGCGGATTGGACAGGAAATCTTGTAATTTCTGGATCTCTTTTTCGACGCCGGATATTCTTTCCTCCTGCTGAGCGATCACACCGGTTATTCTTTCTTCCTGTTGGGAAATTTCTGCTCGCAGTTCTGCTGCCTGGTTAGCCATGGCCCGGGAGAGGTTGGACATCTCGGAGGACAGGCTGGTCATCTTTTCAGCAAGCTCATTTCGCTGATCGGAGATCTCGGTGGAGAGTTTAGAAACTTCTTCATTAACCCCCGTAGACAGGTTAACCATCTTTTCCGCAAGCTCATCTCGCTGAAGGGACATCTCCGTAGACAGGTCAACCATCTTTTCTGCAAGCTCATCTCGCTGAAGGGACATCTCCGTAGACAGGTTGGACATCTTTTCGGCAAGCTCGGCAAAGGACTTCACAGCCTTCAGGGAGGGATCTTCAAATTCTATGGCATCAGGATCGTCACCTCGACTTTCGTAGTACTCCCTCAAACGTGCTACCAACACCGTCTTGGGTCCCGTCGTGTCTAGCTCAAGTGCTTCTAGCTCTCTTCTGAGCTCTGCAACCAGCAACTGATTTAACTTCTTAGACATCTTCTTTCTTCAGGACCCCACACCTGACACCAATTGTAACACGAGTGTGGGTTGAAACTATTTATTTAATTAACATACAAAATAAATATCCGAACGTGTAAACTATTTACAATTATAACGTTGATCCGCCACGCGCTAGCCCGCTTTCTATCTTCCCCTTCCAAATTGACAGTGTCGTATCATCAACAAACTATGGTAACCGCTTCCATGACCGTTCTCGATCATTCTTCACACTTTCTCCCAGTCTCTGTCAGCCTGCCCGATTGTAGGTTGGGTTTCCTGTCACCTTGACGGTTCGTTGTCTCGTACTGTTGTGGCAAACCCTGGCACTGTCTCGTCCGTAGAGCCAAACCGTATTATTTATGACAATAAAAATAAGTCTATAGTTGCAATTATTTTATTTTATATTAATATAGGTGGTGATGTCTGTCAGATGTCCATAAATTGTCCAAAAGCAATACAAAAAGAGTCTATATATGGACCTTTCATGGAGTCCAAATGGACGTCCAGGAGTGGGACATTTGTATAGTCCAGTGGATGTCCATTGGATGTCCTTTGGTAAAATGCTGGACGTCCTTTGGACAACCGATATGTCCATGAATGGACTTCCGATGGACATCCAATGGATTGATTTGTGCTGTCTGGGAGACGGCTACAATTTAAAATTTGTTAGATGTATTCAGGATGTCCCACATAAGAAAAAAAAAATTAGTTCATTAAAAATTATTCAAACAAGAGTAAACAATTAATTTCTGAGAGACTTTTTTTCCTTAAAAATTCAAATAAATCGAAAACTAATAATAATAGTAATAGGGAACCTTTAGTTAACTGACATTATTTTTGATGTAGTTTTTAATTCTAAAATAAAAAACAGGGTGTTCCATTAAAAATAATATAACTTTGTATATTTTCTCTTATGTGGGACATCCTGTATACATCTAACAAATTTTAAATTGTAGCCGTCTGTAACCTACGTATTCCTCCCAAACGAATTTTTTATATCTTTGGTCGTTTTCCCATAAAGCTCCGTCCCGTTGAGCGTGAGCCACCCTGTATATTATAGATGAGTATTATCTGGTAGGCTTAATAAATAATGACCTAAGATGGACGTCCACTGGACGTCAAAATACTACTAAACTTAAAATTAAGTCCAAAAACAGACGTTCTCTGGGTATCGATATTAAGCTGTCAATTTAATTAGCATAAACGGACGTACACTGGATGCCCGGATATGGACGTCCTGACCCTCAAATAGATCTAAAGTGGACGTACATTGGACTATGTGTGCTGTCTGGGCATAGACGAATTTTTTGAAATAGTACTTATTTAAGTATGCACCAATATTTCCAAAATCAACTCCAGTATGATTCATTCAATAAATGTAAATATGAATGGGCAAAACATCTTTATATTGACATAATTGTACCTTACAATTTAGCCATAATAAGGGACTTCGACCATTTTGACCAATCCTAATTGAAACACGTGGATTTATTATATTTTTTTAAATATAATTTTAAAATAAAATAAACAAAATCTCCAGTTCATTGTTTATTAAATTTATTTAAAAGAAGAAAACATATTTCACAAAATACAATACCTACATATGAAAAATAAAATGTGAAAAATGATTAAATCATTATACTTTATATTTATGCATGTGATAAAATTTTTAGTTTCCTAATAACTTTTTAGGCACATTTTATATCTGCATTAGAATACCTAAGTGTGTAAAAATCTTCATCTTATTATTACACAAAACAAACACCAAAAAAATCACTTAACATTGCTCACGTACTAAACACAACTTGGACTGACTTTGACAGATTACATCATTTTGAGTGATACACAACTTATTTTCGCACATGCGCGTTACAAAAGTACGCTAAAAACACCAAGCTGTCGCTTCTCCTTGATCGTTATTCTCGGGTAGATCCTTAGAGAGCAATGTAATTTACAAAGGCTTTCTTTCAACATACAAATTAATGACAACTTTATAATTAACATGAAAAACACAACAAAATACCTCGGTTATCATAATTGATCAAAAGATGAAATGGGTTGATCACATTAAGAAATTTTATTTTTAAATTGTATGAATTGAGTAAATTTATGACTAGGAGTTTACTAATTATTATTTACAATTCGCTGGTTGAATCTATTTTGCGATATGGTATAATGTGGACTATATGATATTGAACTTTAACCCCTTAATGTAATCAAAAATCGTATAATTAAAATTATCTTCAAAAAAACAGCATAATATCCTACCTCTCTTTTATATAATAAAAAAATGCTTTGTATAAGAACATTATATTATCCTTTTTGCTGTACCTTTATTTATGGAAAACCTGAATTGAAATACACTACAATTTGCAATAAATATCATAATATATTGTTGCCCCAATCAGCATCTACAAAACAAACTAGTTCCATGTTTTCTTTGGAAAATCTCAAACAATAATCTTTAGTTCCTTTTAAATAACTTAACATGCGTTTAGCATATTTCCAATGCTGCTCAGTATGTGACTTATTAAATTGACTCAAGTAGCTAACACTGTAAGCAATATCAAGCCTAGTTAGCACGGCTAGGTACATTAAACTTCCAATTAAATTCTGATAAGGTACTTCAGTCACACTCTGATCAGTTAACTCTAAATTTAATTTACTTTCAATGGGAGTTTTAGCCACTTTACTATCAGCCATATTGAAAATCTTTAATAACTGATCAATATAAACCTTTCGATTTAAAGATAAAAAAACTAATTTCTTTGTTATAATTAACATTCATACCTAAACATTTTTTTAAACAAAGTCTTTAATTTTAAATCTAAAACTCAATTCATCTTTCAAAAAGAGTATTTCTTTCACTAGTTGAAAAAATAAAAAAGTCACCGACATGCAATGTCACAATAGTATACAAATCAACATTTCTTTTTACAAAAGGTTCATATTTGAACTTTACATAACCCAATTCTAACAAAACTGTGTGACTCTATCATTCCAACACTTGGAAGATTGTTTGAGACCTATTTAGTTTCAAAACTTTGTTTTTATCTGAACTTGCACAAATGAAACCTTCAGATATTTTCATAAAAACTTTTTCTTTTAGAAAACCATTAAGGAAAGCAGTTTTAACATCAAGATGCCTAATATCTAAATTTAATTTTACAGCCAAAGCAAATAATAATCTTAAAGTAGAATGCCTTACCACAGGTAAAAATGTCATATCTAGATTCTGATCAAAGAGTAAACGTTTTGCTTTTTCTACTATAGTGCGGTTAAACCTTTCTGCCATACCGTTTTGTTCAGGCATATTGGTTTTCTGATGCATAATGCCATATCTCTTAGAAAATATTCGAACTCTTTACTGCAATATTCCCCACCATTGTCTGTTCGTAGCACTTTAATATGTTTGTTCTTTTGCTTTTCAACTAGATTCTTGAATTCTTTAAATTTTTCAAGTGCTTCATCTTTTGTTTTTAAAAAATATATGTAGCAAATTCTGCTGACCTTTTTTCCATGGGACCACAAATGTCACTGTGAATGATCTTTAACAAACCTCCTTCTCTGCTACCCTTGGTTGGAAAAGGTAAGCGGGTTTGTTTTGCTTCTCAACAAACTTCACAATTTACTTTTTGAATATTTGCTTGACGTTTATAAATAAGTCCATCCACTAGTACTACCATTTAAATAGTGTCTTAAATATCTATGCCAAAGATCACTTGTAATAACAGGAGTCGTTAGCAAACCTACGTTTTGTTTTTCTAATTTTAACTTATACACATTATTTATTAAGAGCAATCCAGTCCCTTCTGACGTCACACCGCACGAATCTCATGACCTCCCTTTAAAGTATTTGGAACCTTGTTCGCTACATAAATTTGGCAATGTTGTGTGTCGTACCCTGAAGGGTCCGATTACAATTCAGGTATAATTCGTTGGCTATCCCTACTGGGGGTTAGTGGCTTGTTAATATACGAATGTAGGAATACTATTTTTAAACCAAACATCTCAAATATTTTTTATTTATTGATAGTTATAGATAATATACAGGGTGTCCCGAAATTAGACGGTCATATTTTAACAGCGTAATCTACATCCTAAAATAGTAGTAAAAGTTCATACAAACAGGTCCGAAAACTTTTCTTTTCCGAGATACAGGGTGTTAAAGGTGAAGTCCTGATACCACACTTTTGTAAATATTTTCTAAACGTTTAAAGATAATTAGGTAAAATTTGTTACAAATACTTACCTTTTTACGCTTCATTTATTGGACTAAACCCCAGTTATTGATCATCTTCTTAGGTGGGTAAATTAGGGGGAGCTTAGGGTAAAATTGCCGTGTGTGTCTGTGTGTCTATATCTACCATAACTCACGAACCGATACACAGAAAAACACTAAATTTTAAACTTAAGTTTTATTTCGACCTGACGTGAAATAGTTAGATTTTGGACAAAGTCGGAACATCTGGGGGGGTACTTTATGGGAGGCCGTTTTTATATTTTATTGAATATATCTGTTATTTATGTTTGGAGAAGAAAATTATTCAAATAAAAGTTACTTCTAATATTATTATTTATAATTTTTGCTTAATGTCAAAATTTCCTGAAATGGTCCGTATTCGAGAAATTTGACAAAATGTGCAAAATTCTAAACTAAACGTTGTTTGCGATATCGATCTCTATAATTTTTGTTTACACATGATTTTTCTAAAATGGACCGTAATGGAAAAATTGTAGGAAAATTGCTAAATTTAAATTTTTCGGTATTTTCGTTTTCAATGAATAACTATAGAAAAATGTTTCGAGGTAGATAGATGTATGTGGAAAATGTATATATTTATAGAGGTACTGCAATAAGTTGTACAAAATAACCAGAAAAAGCCTATAATAACTAGATAGGAAAGTCATGTGTTGGACACATCAGATTTTTTGACTATAAAATTTGGAAAACCAATATTTTCTGTATAATAAAGCTACATTTGTTGCATCTCGCTAGACGCGCCATTTTTAAGAGAAAAGCATGTTACCTTATTCGAAAGTGTAAACAATAATTAGTAGGTCTGTAGAATTAGAAATTTTATTTTTTTTTTAACTTTGAAAAACCGGTAACTAAAGAAATTTTAGAAAATATTTCATCTGGACTTCACTTATAACACCCTGTATCTCGAAAACGAAACGTTTTCGGACCTATGTTTATATAAACTTTTACTCCTATTTTTAACCGACTTCATAAAAGGAGGAGGGAGGTTCTCAATTCGTCGCAATATTTTTTTTATTTTTTTTATGTATGTTCAGCGATAATTCTTTAACACGGTGTCCGATTTTAATGATTCTTTTTTTGTTAGAAAGGGGGTACTTCAGGGGTGGTCCCATAGAAATTTGTTCAAAATCTAATAATTGGGTCCATGACAAAATCCTCAAACTCTTCATTTTTTATGTATGTTTAGCGATAATGCTTTACCACCTTGTCCGATTCATATGATTCTTTTTTTGTTAGTAAGGGGGTACCTCAGGGATGGTTCCATATAAATTTGGTTAAGATGTGATGATGGCATCTGCACATTTTTGAAGTCGGTTATTTTTAATTTTAAATACTTGTTTTTTTATTTATTATAGATACAAACTAGCTACAGCATTGAATATTTTATAAATAATTATCATATACATAAATAATTGGATAATTGCAAATAAGTAAAGTTCTTTTTAGCTAAATGATTTTGGATTTTAGTTATATTTAAATTAATAAAATCTTAAAATATTTATCCTTGTTTAGTTAATATCCATTATTGTAATTTAGATCCATAAAGACCTATCGAATTTAGGTTTTTAAATTCCACCAGAAGTGCGTTAAATATTTTAGTACCGAGGTATAAAACAGTATTAGTTTCGAAAGCAAATATAATTATTATCACAGTATAACACTGATTCGTGATTCGTATCCGTGATCCGAAAAAAAGGATTCGAATCACTTGATTCGAATCCTTTTTTTTTTTTTTTGAAAAAGGATTCGAACATTGGATCCGTGATTCGAATCACATCTCGTTAGATCTAGATCTAGATTACGCTGCTAAAATATGACCGTCTAATTTCGGGACACCCTGTATATTGGAAATTCGAAATAATAGTTATGACGTAGCGGTGTTTTTCTAATTGTAATCGGACCCTAGGTATATGGATACCGAAAGTGATGAATTGGAGATAGGTAAATTGTATTTATTGTATTAAAGGAACAACAAATATAAGTACAATTAAATAAGTATATTAATATAACTATTTTTTAAAGTCTGTATTAAAAAAAATTTTTTTCACATAGATTATTAAATTAAAAAAATAACTATTAAAACACGAAATGTTAATTTTTTTCTCTTTTATAACACAAAATATACAATACTGTTGAATCCAAATTTTCTCTTGGCAGCAGGTGGTTTTTGTGACGCGACAATTATGATGCTTTGCATCTCATGAATTAAAGTTAATTCTCTTTCAATTATTATGTTACTCCCTCGTCTGATAGGGGGTGAAATTTTATATAAGCTAGCTCAGGTTATATATTTCATCCGGAGAGTTGGGACGTGGAAAATTAAATCAGGTAACTCTATTTACAAAAGTTTTTACTAACGTTCTTACCCAAATGACTGTTATGTCTTACTTTACAGGAAATATTATATACAACGTGTCTTTTATACAATCTGGTGTATCACTAAGAATATCAATTAATATTTGGTGAAAAGTATATATTTACTACATGGGTCTTAGCCAGAATGATACCCCTCAAGCCCAAGTAGTACTACTTGTTTACAGGGAGAAGGTGAGTACAAATATCCTTTTATTGTAATCTTTATGTAAATTGTTAGATAGTCACTAGAATAAATATTTATGATATATAATAACTCAATATTTGTTTTCCTTTTAAGGTGTGTGTGGTCTTGTGAAAAGCAGCGGGTTTTTGTTAAAGCAGTTAGATAGTGAAATGGAAAGATCTTACTTGCTTTCTCGAAGCCTCCTGGATCTATCGATGGGCCACAGGCAGCACTGCGATATTCCAAATAAATGCCAGAAAGCAGCTACTAAGCAGTTGTATTAAGCCTAGAAGAACCTTGCCATGCGGGTGATATCAATGGAAGGGATAGCAATAATAATATGCTTATATAAGTACTATAATTACTGGAAGTACTGTAATTACTATAAGAATTATATGTATTACACGTATTATACGTATTAGGCCTAAAAGCAGAAATAAGCAAGATATAGAGATGCATACAAATTTTAATTGTGTCTGGGTGACTTACCGAATAAGGTAGGGCCTTTTTTTTATTAAGTATCGCCAATCCACTTTGTGTGTAATAAAAAATCGTCCTGATTTTTAAAAGCAATACTTATTTAAATGATTTTGATGTAATTCTTTTTCAGGGGTGGTAGAAAATCCGAAATATTCGTTTTAAATTAAATTAGACCACATGGCCCAGAAACCAACCTCCAAAAGAAAAAGACAGAGAACCCAGAGAGAGATAAAACCTCAGATACCAATAAAATAGATGTATCTGATTAAGATGACTAAACTGCCAATAAATAGGTTAATTATTGACCTAATTAATTAAGTTACACCTTAATAAAGAAGAGAAGAACTATTACAAGGTCATGGTCAAGATTTGACATTAGCATGTAAATAAACAATATACATATGTATAGGTTAATTTTAATAAATGGAAAAAGAACTATAAATCTTGTTGATTATTATTTACAAATTTAGGTGAGTTTTTATTTATTTAATATTCAGTAAACCCCTATAATTATTTCAGTTAATTATCTGTAAGAATAATTTCTGACCCGTAACACAATCTTAAGGTGTTCATACCCCTTATAATTATCGGACAAGAATATCTCAAAATATTTAAATTTTGGCAAAATAAATTAGGCAATAATATCTATAATATGCATATATTTTAATGTTTTAATTCCTTCCAGTTTCCCAAAAAAACTAAAAGGGCTTTAATTTTGAAATATCCTAATGAAAATAAATGCATTCGTCGACAGCACTATTCTTAATATAATCCCCAAATTTAAGCCTCTAATGTCTTATTAATGATTTCTTAAAAGTCGCCAAAATTAGTGGCTAAAACGCTTCGTTAAGTGCTATCTTCTAGTGTAAACTGGTGTATATTATTGCAAAAAATGAATAATGACAGAGTGTACGATACGATATTTACAAGCCCGTTACACTGTATTCCACTCAATTTATTAAAAAAAAATAATAATTAATTAGGGTGTTAATTTTTTTTCTCTGAAGCTATTGGTTTTGGGGAAAAAATTCAAGAATAAAAAAAAAATTAAATAAATCAAGGATTGCATAAAAGTTCATCTCGAAAAAAAGTTTTGATATGAAATAAAGTAAGTGTTGCTAATTTCACCCCCCTATAATGTAACAGAAATATTGAAAAAATACCCGTGGTTAGTCCTTTGCGATTACAGAATTTCAAGTTTCTAGCTTTACTGAATTTTTAGAAAAAAATAAAAACTCAATTTTAGTCACCACTTTTTAAGGGTGATATCTCGAAAAGGGGTGGGCTGAGGAAATTTTGTTATAGAAAAGACCCATCTTAATTTCATACGAGCACTCAGTCCCTGAATTTTGTCGCATGTATTTAGAAACACCCTGTATATTACACATTTTTTTAAGCGTGCAAAATTCTTGACAATCTCTTTTCCCTAATTGGCACATGTCGTATTTTTCTAGGATTTACTAACTCTGGCAGCAAACAAATAAAATAGAAATTTGTCAGCTGTGCATTTTTGCCTTTCAGAATTTTTCATTTCATAAATTAACTAAAAACTAAATTAAACAAAAACCTAACAACGCCTCAACAACAAACTAAGACGATCATAATAATTTCGCACCTCTTCAAAAACAACTACCTATTTTTCGACACAGGAATTAACAAATTTAACTAAACGGCAGCTACCCTTTTAACCACGGGCTTCAAAGACTAGCAGCGTTGCCATATTCACTGGTATCATTGTTTTAATAGAATTAGTATCGGAATGAAAACTATGTTAATCTTCGGTCCTGTTTAAAATTGGTAATCTTTTTGAAAAAAAGTTATTTAGAAAATAGTTAAGATATTTGTTATAGAATGCCGGTAAAGAGCCAAAAAATTAAATTTATTAAAAAGTTGAAATTTTTGTTGTTTTTCTTAAAAAATATAAGTTTTTCGCGGTTTAGCGAAATCCTTGGTTCATTTTTACAACGATTGGCCTGAACCATTTTTTTTTTACAATTTTTTTTTAAATGCCTCAAATGTAAAATTGATTTTTGGTGGAGGAGCGCCCGTCATGTTTGCTCTTAAGTCTGCTGTTCGCACTAAAACATTCTGGGCATTATAGTTTTTGCAACCTGTTTCATTAAAATTCACTTTGTTGCCATTACTGATTAATTGACCCACTGATAACAAGTTTGTAGTTAAATCTGGAACATACTGCACATCTTTTAGGATAATATAGACAGTTTCTTTATCTGGCACTGTTTTCATTTCAACATCACCTGCACATTCAACTGATATTTTGGATTTATTGGCTACCATAATCTCTGCCAAATCTGGTTTTCTTTTATTAATCAACCAATCCTTTGCGGTTAAATGAAACTTGCACCACTATCAATGTACCAGTCTGTGTTTTGAAATTCACCATTTGTAAAAACGGCACTTAATGCATACATTTGTTTATTAATGGTTTATTATTTGGACACTGTCCTGAAATAGCCTGGCTGCTTGCATTTAAAACAAGTAATATTACTAGGAGCGGCTAAATGCTGACCGACGTGCACAGTTTATTTACTTTATTTTCCGTGAGAGGGCGCAGCTACTGCTTAATAGTGTCAATAATTGTCGAATAAATAAAAAAAAAATTAATTTATTGTTGAATAAGCCTTCCTAAATGTTCTTGAATGTTGACGTGTATTATCAACACGTGCAATAAACATTTTTATAATTGCCTGGTTGAATGGTATGGGATCACCAAAACATTATTTATATGGTAAAGGTCATCGGGCATGGCAAAATAATCTCTGCAAAATTAAATATTCTGAGAGGAGTTTGGGCATATATAAGAAATTAAAAGTATTTGCAATATGAACAAAGTCAAAGGGAATTTGATTTACATTTGATTTCCATTGAGTTTTGTGCTGATAATAACATATTAGAATTTGGACAATACTTTAAACAATATTATGAAAATAATTATAAATATTGGGATTTATGTTTCCATAAAGATTTTGGAATTATAACACAAATATATAATATATGTATATAGAGGCTGTGACTAAAGTAATAAAGTACAGTCATTTAGGGGGTAGGAGTTAGTAGATTGGATAAAAGATTGAATACTGTTTAGAAATTTAAAAGAAAAGTTGTTGATTCAAAAACAAATAAAAAAGGTAAAACCACAAAAAAAACTAATATAATAAATCGCCATAGACTCGCTTTTCTCTCTAAGTTAAGTAAAAAGACAACCTCAACCTCGACATATATTGTAGCAGATTAAAAAAATAAAATGAAACAATATGTCTCAAAATTATCAAATGAGATATGTAAGTTGACTTGTATTTTTTGTCAAAAGACAAAATAAAATATGCAAACATATTCATTTAGTATTGCTACATTATGCCAGAGATAACAATTCTGAACAAACTGACCGTAACTATGAACCAAATAAATGTAATGGAGATAAAGTCTGAGGTAAATATTCATTTAGAATATTTTGGACAAAATATTTCAGCAGATGCAACAAGTTAAGGCACATTAAAAAAATTAAATAAAAAATTAAATTTAATAATATATACAGGGCAAATTAGAAAATTCCTCTGACGAAAATGTTCTCGGGTAAATTTTTAAATATTTGAAAAGTGTAATAAAAAACAAGTGGATCACCTCAACAAAAAGGGCAATATTTACAAAAAATCAAACAAATGAAAATAAAATTATTAGAAGTACTCTTAGAAGTTTCTTTATTAGTAAGAGTAGTGGCAATGATCATAATTATTTTTACTTATATATTTTAATATATCGACTATAATGATTTTAAGTGTTTTTATATTATACTATCAATTCCCAATATTATTATTTAAATTATACTAATAAATTTGTAGTGATTTTATTTGTCAAAATTCCTAAATTAGTAAAATACTGATACTTATTATTGGTTATTTTATTTATTCCCACCAATAAAATGCATAATTCTCGGATTATTAATTAACTTATATCTAACTCAGAATTAACAACAATAAAATATAATAACTTAAAATACACTTTTTCACGCACTGTATGTCAAAATTATTCATTAATTTAAAAAACCGCGCTCTCTAGCGAAAAACATAAGAAACAATATGTGCACGCCGGTCAGGATTTAGCCGCTCCTATATTACTTCTGTCAGTTCTTGTTTTGTTTACATCATTGAAGTTTGACATTTGACTGCTTGACATTCTTTCAATACCACTCTGCCCTCTCTCGATTTCTTTGTGTACTGCTTACTTTTGACAGCATAGGTTCCTCCAGAATTACCGTTAGCTCCATCTATGCTCATATCTAGTAACTTCGTTTTGATGGTATCTGTATTTATAATAATTCCCTTATCATGGGTGAAAACTTCTCTGGCAATCCCGCCAAAAGTAATGAACCTACCCATAGATTAGGTAAAGTGAATAGATGGGAAACTCAATGGTAATATTCTGAGTCGATGTGCTGCCATCTATCAAATTGGAGTGGTACTAAAATTAAATATGGCCGCTTAGCGCGGGCTTTTTGAAATTTAACTTTCTGCTAGTCGCGCAAAAATATAATGAAGAAAATCAAACAAAAAAAAATAAATTAGCAAAATACCTATTTGACTAGTTTCAAATCATAAAACAACCATATTAACTGTTTTGTGATTTGAAACTAGTCAAATATTTTGCCAATTTATTTTTTTTGTTTGATTTTCTTCATTATATTTTTGCATTAATTTCCAACTTAAAATAAAATGCAATTTATTTTATTTTTTTTTTTTTATTACAGTAAATTAACGCCGCATCATATAATTTGTCTATTTAAACATGGAAATACTCAATCAAATATGCATTTATACCATTTAAATAATTAAATATTTATAAAACAAACCTATCAAACATGTTTTCTGTAACAAAATCGACATAAGTGCTCAAGACCAATATAAAAGTTTTGCGACTTGAAGTGGCAATAAGTTGAAAAAATTGAAGTTGAAGCATCATCCTTTTGGTGTCTTACTATCAAGGCGAATTTAAGGGTGGATAAAATTTGCCATATGCTTATCGAGTCGACTAGTTAAGTTGAGGAACATTTCCTCATCCGATATTGCTTTATTGATTTATTTGTACAGCACTTGTAGTTATCAAATTCTTATTCATCATCCGGGCACTTTGATAAAGAAATTTAACTTTCGAGCTTAAATTAAACTTACAAACGTTTGGACCTTTGAAGATTTTGGGGTGCTTTCTTGTTTGATGTCAATGGCATTAAATCAAATTTTGATATTGATGGCTAAGGCTCAAACATTTCATCGATCTACAGGGTATTTTGAAGGGCCAACATTTTCTTTACAACAATGAGCATTTAAAAACTGAAAACAAAAAGAAATTTAAATAACAAACTAATTATTTTAATACTGAATCAAAAACAAGTTTGTAAATATTACTTACCATTGATGCCAGTACAAGGTGCATTTTTCTTAAGACACTTATTACAAATTATCCTTAATATGACGACCGCATATTTAATACGTGGTACAAAATTGCATCACTACCAATATCTGGGAGTGCTTTGTTTGTTACTGAAATCCATGTTCCCATCTCTTGAAAACATGCTTAAAATTGGAAGGTGTTGAAAAATAAATCTAGATGAATCAAAATCCAATACACCTTCAAGTGCAACAGCCACATGGAGGAAGGATAACAGCCATTTTAATTTTTCCAAGTTTGAAGTTTTGTTGATAAGCTGACAACTAACATGACATTTCGATACGAGCGCCATCCCGTTAATTGGAATAAGTATAAGACTAATTCGATATTGTTGTCCACACATTGTTCAATATATTACGCATATTATTAATTTTTGCCTAACTAATAATATTTTTCCGCTTTCATGGAGGAGAGCGATGGTGAAGGTGTTGCCAAAAAAATCAGATCCTCGAGAGTATACAGATCTTCGACCTATTAGCATGTTAGATTAGATTTAATTAGGACTATGGGCCATGTGGCCTCCCCCACCTCGACCTTTTCAGATCTATTGTGGATATTCTTTAATCATTGTTTAGAGTACCCTGTCTAATGCGGTCTTTTGTAGTAGACTCCATAGACTGGGAAGTAGTTCTCCGGTATAGCTAGTTGCCCTTGCCTTAGCATGTTGCCAACATTATCTAAACTCTTAGAGAAAGCTATAGAAGTGCAACTTAGGAAACATATTGACGCCTACTCTTTGTTACCTGTAACTCATCAGGTTTTCGTAAAGGCTATAGCTGCACAACTGCTTTACTCCATGTGGTGGATGATATTATTAAATCTCTGGATAAGGGTCATTGCACAGTTTTGGTTCTACTAGATTTTAGTAGGGCATTTGACACTCTTAACTATAAATTAATGTCATCTATTCTAAGTTATTTAGGTCTTTCCCAGAATGCAGTGTCTCTTTTAAATTCGTACTTTACAAATCGACAACAGCTAGTTACGATCAATGGTCAGTCTTCTCCTTACTTAGATCTCCAATGTGGTGTACCTCAGGGTTCTATTTTGGGTCCCTTACTCTTTGCTCTGTATACATCCAATATTTTAAAATGCCTTCAAAGCTGTAATGCTCACTTGTATGCGGATGACACTCAACTTTACTACAGTTTTGACCCCAATAAAGTAGATGATGCATGTGCTCATTATAAATAGAGACCTTGAATTATTTGTAAAATCAGCTTCTGACCACTGTTTGAAAATAAATTGTAGCAAATCTAATGTTATTGTCTTTGGTACTAGATATAAACGCGATTCTGTGTTAGAGAATGTAAACATATTAGTTAAAAACGAGCGTCTTGAATTAGTAAATCATGTTAAAAGTCTTGGTGTAGTTTTAGATGCTGATTTGCGATTTGAAAAACATATAAATAACTTAATTGGGCGTGCATACTCAACAATCAAATTGATATATGGAAATAGGCAGTTCTTATCTTCTGATATCAAGAAGCTTTTATGTGAAAGTCTTATTCTCTCGATCTTTAATTATGCAGATGTCCTGTATGGGCCATGCTTAACCAGCCAATATAAACAAAAAATTCAAAAGGTACAAAACTCTTGTCTTCGCTTAATTTTCGATATTCGAAGAAGACTGCCTATTTCTCACAAATTAAAGGAAATAGGATGGCTTAACATGTACAATAGAAGAACACTTCATGCTGCAAGTACATTTCACAAAATTATTGTTAGTAAAACTCCATTATATTTGTACAGGAAAATTACTTATCGAACTGACGTGCACAATTTAAATATAAGTCATAAAGGTATACTGTCTCCACCACCATTTAGGTTAGAGCTGTTTAGACGATGTTTCTCTTATTATGTAAGTTATGATAACACAATCATAGGGAACACAAGTAGAATTATGCAGACGCGGCAAGTCCAAGATAAGGCCCCACCAAGATCTAGCGGCAACAAAACTAGTTCGTTGCCGGCATTTTCTAGCTTTTACATTTTAACTTTTGTATCATTAAGACCTAAAATAAAGTTCCGCTTTTTGTAAAGTTTTTGATATTTTTTAAAAAACCAATTTTTAATAGCGAACCTAAAAGTACTTTTAGGTTCGCTTTGAAAATTTAGAGAGTCTTTTAGAGTGGTTAATTGTTCCAAATCAATACTATTCAATTTAATAGGTTTTAGGTAAATAGGATTTTTATCATCAGAGTTTTTAATATTAACTTTAGGAAGTTCTATTATTTTAAATTCACTTTTTGGCAGTTCGTTACTACGTAGAACTATTTTACCTATTCTAACACTACACTTATTAATTAATTCTAACAAAAATGTTCCTTCTAATGGGACATTGTCACTGTCTTGTCCGCAGATTCTTTGGGCCACTATGTTTTGAGGTGAGATGATCATCCATTTATTTTGACGAATTTTTTGAATTTTTAAGTCCACAATGTCGAGAGGGATGGTTTGGCAGTTGGTGAGGTTCTTGGAAAACCTCAACAATGAAACTTCGCAGGGGGCGTCTTCTTCTGCTGGAGTTGGTACTGATTCGTGACAGATAAACTCTTGGTTACTAATTACTTGACATTCTGAGTCAAATGACATGAAATTTTGCTCGTTTAGGATAAGGAATTTCGAATTTGGAATAATCATTTGGAAAAGGTTGCTTTTAGGAGTAGGTAAAGGGAAAAGTTGATATAAATCGTAATTTTCTCTCTCCACAATTGGGATTTCTATGATAAAAATAATTTTATTGTTTTTACTATAACTTTTAATTTGCATTATTTTTTCGAATTTAAGTATATTGTTTAAAATTGGTTCAAATGGTAATTTGTTGTTTAATAAATTGTTATTGATTAATTTAATATGGTTGATCAAATCTTTAGGATCTATTATCGAATTATGAAAAACATTTATTTTGGAAAATGTGATAGCAGTTTCAATTTTTTCTAGTAAATCGTAAATATTTTGATATAAAATTGATATTTGATTTGTGACTTCTTGAATATAGACACTTTCAAAAGTTTGTTTATTTTGGATTTGAGCGGTTTCTAAAATGTGTTCTATTTTGTTTATTTGAGATTTTAATTTTAGTTGATTGTGAGCTAAGACTTGACTACTTTTATTAAATATGTCTAAAGAATTTTCAACTAAGGTAATTTGCTCATTAATTAAAGATTTCATCTTATTTTGATTTTTCGAAAGATTTTCTATGGCTTTGTCATATTTTTCTGCGTCGTTTTGATCTAAATTTCCAGATATTGATTTAATTATTTTGATTTTGAGTCTTTCCTAATTTAAGAGTTAAAAGTTCAGGATTGTCGGTAATATTATGGAATGTTGGTTGAGTCAGTTTGCAGTTTGTGAAGTTGATGGTTGCGAGGAACCTGTAACGAAAGGTTTTTTAAGTTCTTTAATGTGAATTATTTCTGATTTATTGTTCTGTTGATTAGTAATTTCGGCTTTATTTTTATCTAATAATTTTGTTAATGTATAAGGACCTAAAAATTTATTGTCTTTTTTATTTCTATATTGAGAATTTTGTTTGTAAACAGTTAAGCCTACTTGGAATTCTTCGTTTGAATCTCCTTGGGTATTGAGTTTAGAAACTAACTTTTCCTTTTTTGATTCAAGTTTTTCTTTAACATTTTTATAAACATATTCCAATTTTAGTTTATGATTTTCGGCATAATCTGAATAAAATGTAGCAGGCAAAAATATTTCATTTGGATTTCTCGAATGTGTATGACCAAAGGTTAATTCGAATGGCGTAAAATTTGTAGCACTATGAATACTACTATTATATCCTAATATATGTAGCATAGTTCATAATATTTTCGATATCATTTGGGTACATTGATTTAAGTATTCTTAGGTGTTCTATTATTGATGAATGAAATCGTTCCACAATAGCGTTACTTTCATGGTGACCAACTGTTGTGAAATGTATTTTAATTTTATGTAATTTTAAAATTTCCTGTATAACTTCATTATTAAATTCTGTTCCATTGTCTATAACTAATTTTTCTGGAACACCAAAAGATGCAAAATATTTAATTAGACCGTTACTTATGTGAATCGCGGTTTTACCTATTACTTCTTGAGCCTGTGCGAATTTAGTAAAAGAATCAACAATAGTCAAATATATTTTTTTATCAAAAAAGAATAAGTCGACATGTACAATTTGAAATGGTTTTGATGCCGTTTCTGTTATCATTAGAGGTGAATAAGGATTTTTCCTAGCGTATTTAGTTTTTTGACAAATATCACATGAATTAATAAAATTTGTAACAGAATCTTTGATTCCTATCCAATAATAATTTTTCTTTAATCGTTCTATAGTCTCGGAAATTCCCCTATGATTTGTCTTGCTTTCATGGTGATTTTTTATGAGTAAAATTTGGTCTTCTTTATCAGTTACGGTATTAACTAATTTAGTACATTTAATTAGTTTTGGACCTTTTTCTGAGAAGTGTTTTAAATATACTTCATTGAAACATTTGTATAGCTTATCAGTGTGAAAATACATGCAATAGGTTTTATTATGAGTAGTGTAATCTTTTAAAAATTCAAGAATTAATTCTTCGTTATTTTCTGAAGGAATTTCGACAGTAATAATTTTATGGTTTTCGTAATTCTCTTGTTTGATAGTTAATTTATGATAAATTTGGCCAAAAACTAGGATTTGATTAATTTTGTTATTTATTATTTCATCGAGTATTTTTATTCCGTCGTTGGTAGTTTCGTTAGCTGTCGTATGCTGGGTTGATTGGAAACTGTCATTTCCTGATGGTTCGTCAGGAGGTTTAACTTGTACGTCTGATAATATTTTAATTTTAGATTGGTTAGAGGTACTATTGTCGGGAATTGTCGTCTTCTACTGGGTTTTCAGATAAACGTCTAAGAAATCGTAGGGTTTCATTGTCAATGTCTCCAGGGTTATTAATAAGTGATTCGTTTTCTAGAACATTTATAGAAATTCTTGATAGAGCGTCAGCATTAGTATTTGCCTTGCCTTTTTTATATATAACGTCATAATCAAACTCTTCGAGTTTGAGCCGCCACCTAACTAATTTTGAATTTGGCTCGCGCAATTTAAAAAGCCAAACAAGACTGCGGTGATCTGTTACAACAGAAAATTTTCTTCCAAATAAATAAGATCGGAACATCTTGCATGCCCATACAATCGCTAATAACTCTTTCTCTATTGTGCTATAACGTTGCTCGGAATCATTGAGTGTTCGAGAGGTATACGCAATTGGCTTATCAGAGCCTATAGGCCCTTGAGATAAAATAGCACCTAAAGCTACATTTGAAGCATCCGTAGTTAAAATAAATTTTTTTGAAAAGTCTGGATATTGAAGAATCGGTGCGTTAGTTAATAAGTTTTTACAAGTTTCAAAAGCGTTTATAAAATCTTGATCATGAATAATTTGAGCACCCTTAGTCAGAGGTTATGTAATTTTTGCGAAATCTTGAATAAATTTACGATAATATCCGACTAACCCTAGGAAACCCTTTATTTCCTTAGTAGTTTTAGGTATCGGAATTTTTTTTACTGCAGATATCTTTTCTGGGTTTGGTTTCACACCTGATGGGGTTATAACATGTCCTAAATAGTTTACTTCCTTACGTAAAAATTCTGATTTGTCCAGCTGTAATTTAAAGTTAGCATCCCTAAGTCTGACAAAAATTTGTCTAAGTCGTAACATATGTTCTTGAAGAGATGTACTGAATATTACAATATCGTCGAGGTATACCAAACAAGTTTCATTTTGTAAGCCCCTAAGAATGTTGTCCATAACTCTTTGAAAAGTGCTTGGAGCATTCTTAAGCCCAAAAGGCATTCTCGTAAACTCGTAATGACCGTGTTCGGTAGAAAAAGCTGTCTTTTGAATGTCATTTTCGTCCATTTGTATTTGGTGGAATCCATTAGCTAAGTCGAGTGTACTAAAATATTGACTTTTGCCCAATTTGTCCAAAATGTCATTTATGTTAGGTAGGGGGTATTTGTCGTCTACTGTCTTTTCATTTAATTTTCGATAGTCCAAGACTAAACGGTATTTACGTTTATTTTGTGTTTAATTGTATTTGAAAAAGTCAAAGGAATGTTTTCGCAATAGAAAATATCTCTGTATTCGAGGCAGAGGTTTTTTATTGCATCACTTTCTTCCTGGTTGCAATGATCTAGCCTAATTTGTTTTAAATTTTCTTTTAAAATTCTATCATGATTATCTGTAAATATTTCATCAGTTTCCATTTTTTCTATAAAATTTATTTCATAAATATTTAATTGTTCTATGTCGAAGGGTCTCGATATTGTAATTATTTTTGGCTCGGTACTGGAATTAGTTACTGACGTAATTATAAAATAATCTTCTATATTTACTAAAGATTGTGGGGATTCCAACTGATATCAAATTTAATATAATTCATGCATCCTATTCCTGATTTAATATTTACTGGTAACTTAACTATTTTTGTCGTCCTTTCGGGGACTACTATTTTATAATTTTCTAATTTTAGTTTGTTTTTGAAATTGGTTAAATCTTCAGATTCATAAATAATTGGTATTTGCACTGTTGGGGTAATAATTAGTTTTTGGTGTAAATTGACTGATGCGTTTAATTGTTTAAGAAGGTCGATTCCTATGAGACCATAGTATTTTTTACTAAAATCAAAAAGATAAAATTTGTGCTTAGCATTTACGTTAAAAATTTTAAAAACAGGAATTTCTATTACTTCGTTTTGAAAACTTATACTATGCGCTGTTTGTATGTTAAAATCTTCATTAAAAATATAGTTCTTATAAAATATGTAACCTAATCTAGGGTTCATTAAACTTCTACTCTGCCAGTGTCAATTAAAAAGCATGCTTTTATTTCTGGTATAAAAATATAAGGTAAATTTGATCTTACTAAGTTCAGATTAATTACGTTTCTCTTTGTGTTAGAGCTCCCACGCGAAAATTTGAAACTTGGTTATCAAAAGTATCATAAGACGGACCTTGAGAGGGTTCATAGAAATATGTCAGCTGTGTTGGATTCGTGTTAATGTCTTGTTTTTGATAAGGACTGTTATTGTCGTAAGTTGTGTTAAATGTTGATAAATCATTATTTTCTTGGAACTGGTATTCACCGTTATTATTTTGATTATTGAATGAATTTTCTATTTGATCAGAATTTTGCAAGTAAAGGTTATGATTATGTATACGCGTATTTCCAGATGACGTATCCATTGGCTCTGGGATAATATTTGATCTATTATTAAAATTCGTATTTCTTGAAATTTGACTATTTCGGTTGAAATTAGTCGAATATTGACCAAAATTTGGATTTTTGAAATTATTTGAATTTCGATTGAAATTTTGATTATTGAAATTATTTGATTGATTAAACTGGGGTCTCTGAACGGATTGATTTTGATTCTGAAAGTTCTGATTATTTTGTCTTGGAAAATTATTAAAGTTTGAATGAAATCTGTTAAAATTATTAGAATAAAAAGGTTTTTGTAATGGTTGTGATGGTTGCCTTTGCTGCTTGGGTTTTGAATAGTTATTTCTGTTATTTACAGGTCTATAATTTTGAGAATCTGAAAAATTTGATTTTTGTGAACTATAAAGAAAATTTTCTTCTTCGACTACAAATGCCATTGCTTGTTCTAAACTATCTGGGTTTCGTAAACGAACATTATTTTGTAATTGACCAGTGAGGCCGTGAATAAATGTTTTAAGAGCTAAATCGTTATAATTTTGAAGTCTAATACGTTTTTCTTCAGGCGAAAAATTTGACGCGTTTATTTTAGATACAATTAAACTTCTAGAGTCTTGGCAACGCATACCAAAACGACATGGGGGTTCATTTTTAAAAGGATGTAAAGCAATCAAGTCTTGTACATGACAATCTAAATTTCTCTGATCACCAAAGCTTAATATTAATAAATTTTTTATATCTATCCAAACAGTTAATTCACTACGGGAGCCTATTAAACTCAAAGCTCTGCCGGTTAATTTGCCAATAATGGCTCTTAAAATATAAGCATTAATTGTAGCTGCATTAATTGTAGCTGCATTATTTTGCCGATCAGAAAATTGTCCAATCAAGCTTTCACAAGCATCTAAAAATACAGTTAATATATGGGGGTTTCCATCAAAATTTGGAATAGTGTCTACATATAATTGCAAAAGTGGATAGTTTGATCTGCCATATTTGAATCTGAACTTTCTGAATCTGATTCTTTTATAGGAGGTAAATTATCTAAATTTAATGAGGAATCTGTCCTAAGAGTACTATTAAAAATATTCACTAATTCGTCTATTTCAGACATAAAATATAATAAATTCTCTCAATGATTTATTTTATCCCAAAAATGAAAATTAAAAATCACTAATATATTCAACTCAAGATATGAAATGTTTAAAATAAAAGGAGAGCAAAATTTCTTACGCAATTCCTAGGATTATTTTCGTCATATCAACGGGGTCAAGCGATGCTGTCTGTTCTCCCTGATTTTCTTAAAACTAGCTGGATTTGGCGATGTGGTCCTCGTCCAGGTTTTTAAACTAGCTGGATTTGGCGATGTAGTCCTCGTCCAGGTTCTCCAAACTTCGGCAATGTTGGTCCTATGCTTGGCTGTACACTTTTTGCTCAGTTTATTTTACCAATTTTCGCGAATTCGATTTGCCGTTAAACCATTAAAATAGACCGATTTGACACGATTTTTGTTGTCACAATCCTACTGACTGCGCCACTTTTAGGTTCGCTATTATTAAAAATTGGTTTTTTAAAAAATATCAAAAACTTTACAAAAAGCGGAACTTTATTTTAGGTCTTAATGATACAAAAGTTCAAATGTAAAAGCTAGAAAATGCCGGCAACGAACTAGTTTTGTTGCCGCTAAATCTTGGTGGGGCCTTATATTGGACTTGCCGCGTCTGCATAATTCTACTTGTGTTCCCTATGATTGTGTTATCATAACTCGCTGTTAATTTTTATTCACTTTTATATAATGGTATCAAATTAAGAATAGGACATGAACAACTGAAAATTATTGTTCAAAATGAGACGAATAGACGAAAATAAAAAATGCTTGGATAAAATGTTCTGAAATACAGGATGTTAAGTTGAAAATTAAAAAATTAATAATGGGTAAATATATAGGTAGTTATAATTTTATTATTCAATATAATTTTACTAAAATCGGCACTGACAAAATTTAACTAACAGATTTTTTTGCTGTTAGGTAAACTTATAACAATACCAAACACGTTTAGTGAAATTATACTAAGTAATAAAAACATGTAAGCCACTAATTTTCAGTTTTCAACTTTTAACATCATTTAAAACGAATCGAGTACCAATTTATGGTAGCGGAATCAGTAGCACATTTAGGAGTATTATTTTCGAAAGACAAAATTTAAAATTTTTCATTTTTTTTTTTAATATAATATGCCCTACAGTGATGAAGCGCTCAACGAAGGCGTCTTAAAAAATAAATTATAGAAAATGCGAATGTCACATAATTTGATCAGATAATTAACAGACATAAACCTTCATTGCTCAGGACATTAAGTGCTCAATTTTGGATTTCGTGAAGTTCAGTTACCGACTACTACTATGTTTTTCTGAACTGTTATCAAAATACTACAAAATTTAGCAGAAAGATTGCATTAATTATATTTTTCATATTTTTCATATTTTTTCCAAAATAAAAAAGAATTTTTTTATCTGTAATTGAATCCGGGTTGGGAAATCCAAACTTGAACACTTATTGACTTAAGTCTTGAAGGCACTTATATCAAGTTAATTGTCTAATCAAATATGTGACGTGGCTTTTTAAAATACTATCATTGTGCGCTCCACTGCTGGTGTGTCCATCTTCTACAAGAGAAAAAAAAAAGGAAACATTTGTAAAGTTGCCTTGCACAAATGTGTACCAAAAAAAGGCAACTGGCTCTCGTAAGCCTTTTTCGTTTAAACGTCTCATTATTTGAACACTAAGCGCCAGCATGGGAAATATATGTTAAAGTTAGTTTTAAGAACTTTTAACATTCAAATAAAAACAATTTATAAATCTATTATTAAAATCCGTGTTGGAACAAAACATAAAATTGTTGAATTTGAAAGATAATATTCTAAAAATGGAAAGGACTTCGGTGGAGAGCCTATTGGACTGAATATTCGGTTCAATCAATGACAATTAATATTACTATTCTTAAATATTTTATTTAATTTGCTTGTAAATTTATGTGTAAATATATTTATAAATTACACTGGTTAACAGTGATTTTGTGGACGGGGGTTTAAGAGCGTTTTTGGGCGAACGTTTCACCGATTTCAAATCGCTTCTTTGGCCTATAAATCTTAAATTGTTTCAAAAAGAATAAAATAAAGTAGTTCTGTCTAAAACTAAAATAAATTTGCTATCTCGAAGTCCCCATCGATTATTTCCAAACTTTTCCGTAACGTCTTAGTTGTAAGTTTCATATTACATTTTTTTTAATTTGCTATTTCTGTGAAATCATTAATTTTCACTTGCGTCATTGTTCTTCTGAAAAAGCGAAATGTGACTCAAGTTTTGCTTGATTGGCTTTAGTCGAAATAAAAAAATGCAAATAATAATAATAAGACATTAATTTATTTAATCAGTTTTGTCTGAGCTAGCTAAAAGGCTGTATTCTATAAACAATGAATAATAGTGATTGTTGTTTTGAACTACTTAAAACATTTTCACTCGAACGGCGTGCGTGATTCAATTTAAAAATACTTTCCATAATAAAACCATGTGTTCCGGTTTTGACTTCGTTTATTACTAAACAGCGAAGTTATATACAGAAACGTTAATCCACAATCTAAATCAGGAACTATCACAAGAAAATCACTGTTACAATTAATTACTTAACCAAAAACTAGAGTACTTATTAATAGAAGTATATACAGAATGGGCGCATTTTGTTCATACTTAACACTACACTTGCGCACTGACAATTAACCTGGAATATAACTATAGATACAAATATTTACAAAGATAAGTTTCCAAACCGTGATAAATGTTTATAAGATTTTCTTTTATGCTAAAAGTTAGGACTTTATAATTATTGTGTCGTTCGTAGAATTCTGTACTAAATAGAGCACTGATTTTGAATATAAATTTTAACCATTTTGACAAGTTGTTGAACCTTATAACATTGCATAATGAAATATAAAGGCTAACTGAATATGTCTGCCACAGATAGACCACTTGTGGGTCTATTGATTTTGTCTTGAGCTGTTCCTAATCAAAGAGCGGAGCTATTGAAAATTTTCTTTCGAGGTGATTTATTTCAACACTCAGAGCCAGCCGAGAGAACATTTTTTCTTATATTCATGAACAACAGCCAAGATACATTTGGAAGTCACTAATATATCCCTGTGACTGCTATTTTTTTTAATTTGTTTTCCAGTGTTAGCGATTGATTTTTCCCTGATTAGTGATTTTCTTGTTCCTTAACTCAATTTCTTGCAAACTGTTGATAGCTTTTATGAAATTTTGTAGCAAAGCTTGTTCGAATTTTGAAAACTATAAAAATATTCAGCTATTTTTATGGTTATAAATTTTTCCAACACTTAGTCCAGACATAGTTATTGGTAAAAGATGCTTATTGCGTCCAATTAGAGGTACTTAGATTACATGCAACATTTTCACAAGCTTATTCCTTTTTTGTCTTCTACTTGGAACTTTTCAATTTATTTAAAACATTGGACATTGTTATTAGTTGTTATTGTTTATATACATTGACATAACCGCACATAACCAAAATATTGACCTAAGTCCTTAACCACTTTTTATCACCTTCATCCAAAAATTGTATTTATACGGTTTTGTCAACTGGAATAAATTTTCATTATTATGTTTAATTTTTTATGTCTTTTATCATGAAATGTTATTTTTAAATAAATAAAGATATGTTTTTAACTTTACTAGGTATACATAGTAGAGGCCACGTGCCTCATCGAAAAGAAGACGTAGAGGGCGTATCTGCATAGCATTAAAAATTGACTACTTCATTAAATCGTCAGTAGATAGCTCTCGAGATTGCATCCAACACTTTTCACTGTTGCATTATCCTACTATATTATCTTCATACAACGATTTGAGTTACCAGCCCCTGAACCTACCCACTCTTCGTCTATCTTGAATCCAGTTCTACGCAGTTTTTGCGAGGTTTCAACGACTTGATTCACGTATAATTCCATGGAGTTACAGTTTTCTAAACGTAAAGATATCAGGGTACGCAATAACCCTATCTTTCTCGAAAAGCCATTGTCATCATAAAGGTTCTTTAACTTCGTCCAAACGTCTTTAGCCGTTTCTGCATCTTTTACGTGCATGAATAAAGTTAGATCAAGAGTTAAAATCAACTTAGCTTTTTTCCCTTGGCTATCAGAACGGTATCTTCCTCGGTGCCGGCAATGAACTTGGATAAACCTTCAAGGACGAGAACATTTTCGACGGCATAGTTTTCCCGACCTACTAGCTTCGGCACACTAGTTAAGCAATCAACAGCCATTTTCCGATAACTCGACACTAATATTACTATTATCTCCGGTTTTTATTTCTGCTCATGAGCTGGGCTCCCCAGACAGCACACCAAATCCTTTGGATATCTACTGAACATCCCAATATCCACTGAATGTCCAGTCCATGGTGGATATCTATTTTATATCCATGAAATGTAATTTATAGACATGCAAATGTCCATAAATAATTGTAATTATATAGCAAATTATTAAAAAATTACGCCATTGTACTCGCCATTGTGGCAAATAGTACCGTTGAGATATTTAAAATTAATTTTTTTTAAGGTGTATTCAATATCCCATGGACATCCACTATAAATATAAATATATCAAAGTCTAAGCGCGGACGCAAACCATCGTGGATATCTACTAGATGTAATTTTTGATTTTGCTTCCTAAGTATAGATGGCGATACCACTTTCGTATCTACTTATGCTTAACCCGCCGTAATTGAGTTTGATCGACATTGTTTCACAAACAGACTTCATTAGAGACTGAAGTCGAGAAGTTCCATTTATTGCTGAAGATTCCTAATGATGATTTTCTCCTTAGTAGGCAAAATCAAAGGCAGATTGTTGGGAATATTTTTTACCTCTATTTTCTTTCGACGTTATTCAATAACCATTGGTTACTTATGAACCTCTACTAAAAATAATTATAAAATATTTATCTGAATTTCTATATCCTGGGATATAGACGGACATTTGATTGGATATCCACAAAATATATTCTATGGATATATCTGGGATTTCTTGTATTGTCTGGAGATACTCATTAGATATTTTGCTGAATATCCATAGGATATCTTCTATATTCTGGATATAGACGGACATTTGGATATCCATATTAGTTCCACGGAATATTTCTGATATCCTGTGGATATATTGGATATCCACAAAATATATTCTGTGGATATCTCTGGGATTTGGTGTGTTGTCTGGGTCATAACCTATTAAAACTACCGGTCCAGTAGCATAGTTAAGTTTTGGTATAAGTTTTAACAAAATACACATATTTTCGTTATTGCACGTGTCACTTCACTTCCGGTGGTTAGCAGCTTTACAGTCACTATCCGTAAAACACCATCTTTTCCAAAATGTAACTTGACTACTCTTGCAAGGTGCCATCTTAAGGGTGGTGCATAATCCTCCTTCAATCATAGAAATAGTATAGAAAGCCGATTCCATATATCAAATATGAAACCATAAGGAGAAAATAGTGTGTCGGAGCTCATGCGTATAACGGTGCTGGCGCGAACAGGACCGGTGCAAGTTTTTTATTGATCGAACATATTTGTTCACACGATATTTCAATCATACATTTTTAGAGTTGATTCTATACAAAAAACGATTAAAAAAATTTCAAGTTAAGGTAAATATGGTTCTGACAGTCCTTATTAAGAAAGATATGGCATAAAATATGAATTAGTTAATTTTCGGCAATCATTAGTACAGTAGTCATGAGGTTATGCTTGTGATTTTAAAAATACTTTCCAGAAAAACCACGTGCTCCGGTTTTGACTACGTTTATTATTAAACAGCGAAATTATATACAAAAACTTTAATCTACAATCTAAATTAGGTACTATCACAAGAAAATCACTGTTACAATAATTAATTACTTAACCAAAAACTAAAATACTTTTTAGGTACCTACGTAACCAGAAAGGAGCTGGACCATTTATCCTAATATTGATTTTCTCTCTCCCTACGGTAAAACTTAAAACAATAACAAATTGCCTATCTACTAGGGTCGGTAACTAAACGTATATACATAATGAGCGGATTTTGTTTATACTTAACATTACACTCGCGCATTTAAATATAACTATGCATATAAATATTTACAAACAAAGATACTTTTCCAAACAGGCAATTATTAGTACTGTAGTCACGAGATTTTGCTTGTGATTTGACATCTTATTTGATAATATCATTTGCTACAACTAAATTTAATCTGGGGAGTGCAAAATAGGGCCCAGGAATATTATGTTCGATAGACAGAAAACCTTTCATGTTACCATTTTCAATATAAATTAAAAAATTAAAAAATACTATTACATTTACTTGGTACATATTTTATTTTAATTTTGAACCCTTTTAAAAGGGTCTTTCGGTTCCATAATAAAAATTAGTTGCTGCTTACTAGAAACATTCTATATAGCCTAAACCAATTTATAGTTTGTTTTCGATCAATTTAATACACAGATTTAAAGTTTTTAGTCGATGATAACATTCCACACCAGCACATTGCAAACCTATTTTATAAATAATAGGAATAAACTTGTAAATCATTAATTTGGTAGTTATCTCACTCATATGATTTTTTTGTTTATATGACTATTTCGATTTCTAAATATATTTTGGCCTTACAATACGAAGCGTTTTGTATCTACCACTTTTTTAATGAACGATGAATGTTGACAGGCGTGTACCTTTTTCGGAACAAGAGGCGTTTTAACGAAGGAAATGATTTTCGATCTATCTAGTTAGTTTTCGGAAAAAATAGAAAACGTTTGAAGAAAGTTGTCAATAACAGTTTGTCGTTCATGTGTTTCATTTTGATCAGCTTTCATACTAAATTGCGTAGAATATTTGTCCGATTCAAAATCGAGATTCTCGATATTTCCACATATTTATAATACCTTCTAAACTGGATTTATCTATCATTTTATATACTTTATAATAATTTAACCAGTAATTTGTGGGTAATGCAGCAAATGAAAGATTACTTTTTTAAGTTTATTCCAAGCTTTCGGAAATGTTTATTTCCATCATCAGGGAGACTAAAATAAAATAATACCACATATTATGATAAAGTAAGGTAAAATTTTTTTAATTACTTACATCTTAATTAAGGTTGTTCATTATGGTGGTATTATTCATTTTAGTGTAAAGATACAAAATGGACAAGCTGAATCAATTACAAAATAATATACACAAACAATAATTACGATACTTTAAAACTAAAAAAATATAAATAACGAAAGGTCAATTTGACATGACAAGTAAAATTTTTAATAAATAACAAGTTATTAGAGGTTAGGAAATAAATGTGGATAATGCTATATTTACATAACATTAATATTTTTTAAATGTTCAAAGAGTGATTTTTATATTAAATTAGCTCTGTATTATTTAAATTATGAATTTGGTTTGGTTTATTGTCCAAATCCAATAAATAAGAATAAATTTCACTTAAATTGTTAATATCTGTCTTTTTGTTCATAGAATTTGGTTCCTGTGAAATGAAAGCCATCTCCAAGAAAAGTCTTTTATGGTAGTTATTTTCAATGGCTAATATTTTAATTTCGTCATAATTTATATTATGTTGATATTTATTAGCATGTTCAGCCAAAGCACAACGTTCCGGATGCAGTCTGCAATCACTTCTGTGGGAGGAGATTCTACCTGAGATAGGTCTTTGTGTTTGACCAATATAGACTGCATCCGGAACGTTGTGCTTTGGCTGAACATGCTAATAAATATCAACATAATATAAATTATGACGAAATTAAAATATTAGCCATTGAAAATAACTACCATAAAAGACTTTTCTTGGAGATGGCTTTCATTTCACAGGAACCAAATTCTATGAACAAAAAGACAGATATTAACAATTTAAGTGAAATTTATTCTTATTTATTGGATTTGGACAATAAACCAAACCAAATTCATAATTTAAATAATACAGAGCTAATTTAATATAAAAATCACTCTTTGAACATTTAAAAAATATTAATGTTATGTAAATATAGCATTATCCACATTTATTTCCTAACCTCTAATAACTTGTTATTTATTAAAAATTTTACTTGTCATGTCAAATTGTCAAATTGACCTTTCGTTATTTATATTTTTTTAGTTTTAAAGTATCGTAATTATTGTTTGTGTATATTATTTTGTAATTGATTCAGCTTGTCCATTTTGTATCTTTACACTAAAATGAATAATACCACCATAATGAACAACCTTAATTAAGATGTAAGTAATTAAAAAAAATTTTACCTTACTTTATCATAATATGTGGTATTATTTTATTTTAGTCTCCCTGATGATGGAAATAAACATTTCCGAAAGCTTGGAATAAACTTAAAAAAGTAATCTTTCATTTGCTGCATTACCCACAAATTACTGGTTAAATTATTAACTAGTCAGCAACGACTATCAACTCTCTTATACTTTATAATATATGTTCATGCCCTACTTTTCACTTTATTAACAATTTTTTTTAACATACTTCAAAATGGTAGGATATTCTCAATTCGTTGAAATATTTTTTTATGTATGTTGAGCGATAATTCTTTACCACGTTGCCCGATTTCTAGGATTATTTTTGTTAGAAAAGGAAACAGTTTTATATACATTAAGTCAAGATCTGAAGATGGGATCCATAAGAAAATCATTAACATCTTTATTTTTAAAGTAGGTTTTTTTTTAAATTTCTTTAAACCTTACTGGTTCGAACGCGGTAAGGAATGAAGAAATGTAAATAATTGTTGTGCCAGCCAAAAAGCGAAGAGGAAGTACCGATTAAAATATCGAGTGACAGAAGAGTTCCTAAGATTGTTGAGATCGGGTTTATGTTTTAAAACGCCTTAAAACCGATATCGATAATGGGTCCTATGATTGAACGTTTACGTTATCCGTAACGTACATGTTAGGCCGAGTTTTAACAGTAATGAGGCAAGTTCGTATGATGGAAAACATTTTCCAACACGTTACTGTTATTTTCCGCCTGTTATCTTCTAATTTAACAGTTTTCCATCATCCGAACTTGCCTCGTTACTTTTAAAATTCGGCCTAACATGTACGTTACGGATAACGTAAACGTTCAATCATAGCACCCAATGTCTCCCCGTCGCTGGGCAGCCTGTATATAAAAATACATCTCTCTATTTACATAATTATAATTCTTAGGTAGGTTTAGATTTACAGACATAAATCTTGTAATAAATATAACAGCTGCCTAATACATTGATTACATTTTCATTAGCCAATGTAAAAATGTCTTTTATTGTACCTAGGATTTGACTAAACACTACACAAAACTATAAATAAAATGCCACTTTCATCGTGTAATTAATGCCGCGTTTGAGAATCCACATCGGATGCATTTTTTACATCTCGAGCGTTTTTTATCCACATCGGACACATCTGTCCCATACATTTACGTATACTGAATCACGTGATCAAAGATTTACTACTTACTACATCTCAGATGCATCCGATGTGGATTCTCAAACGCGGCATAAATAATAAACTACAAACGGTCCTGTAAGGGCAGCGTCATATAGCCTTGAAACACCGGATTTTAGTGCTATTGCCAGGTTAATATTGAATTTGTAGGTGAATCGCTTATTGAACATTAAAAATACGGTATTAATGACATTAATACGGTATTTGTATATATTTTTGGGAATGTAATTACACCTAAATATTATTAGTTGATTATTTAAATGTTTATAAGTTATTTTGTGGCGATATTTCGTAGATATAAACTGTTTAAATTATATAATTTAAAAATTAATTAATTTAAAATTCTTTTCTGTTAGGTATGTTTAATATATTTGGCAACACTACAGGGACAAGTCATGCATATTGCGCAAGCTTCTAGACACACTATTTTGCGATGTCAGGCGCAGAGACGCGTTTTTATACACAGTAGGTTTCAATTTCTGCTTAAATGTTATGTTTATATTGGTCTTCTATATTATTTCTATGCCTTCAATAGAACTAGTGCGCCCTCCTTATTATACTGTTCAGTTTTTTTGTTCCTATTTACCTCGGCATTGCAATTCTGAAAAATATTAGGTCTTGCCAAGAAATGTTGGACAAGTTGGTGCATTATTTGGTACAATTTAAGACGATTTTCGTTAATAAGTCTAACATCCGGATCTGGAATGGATGCAATTTAATATTGCCTCAATCTGTGTGATAACTGTGTTGAATCCTTCAAAAGACGTGTGCATTCCCTAAAACGCGTTTTAAGTGGTATTTTGTTCATTTTACACCCGCCTCCCATATACCACCAAAATTAAGCGAATTTGCTGGAATAAATTTCCAAGGATTATTTTCGTTTGACATTACGTGAATAATATTCTGAGCAATATTATTAAACAATTGTTTTAAATATATATTTATTTAATATATATTATTATATTTTATATATATATTTTATTATTATTATAATATATTTTTTTTTTAATTTTATTTTTTATATTTTTTTTTAATTTATTTTTTTAATATTTTTTTTTTTTTTTTTTTTAATATTATTTTTTTATTTTTTTTTTTTATTTATTTTATTTTACTTACATATTACACATTTGTGTACTATTTTTTTTAGTTAAATTTCGACCTGAAATTTGCCAAAATTTTTCCCTAATAGTTGAAAGCAATGTTTTGACACAATGGTGACCTTTGGTGCTCGTACTCTAAAATTAATATTATAAGAATATGTTTGTTAGGGAAAATTATGTGGTGTTTTCTTTCAATACTTACACTAGATTTTTGAATTCTTCCGCCTACCATAATTATCTGTTTTTTTTTTGTCAAGAAATGGGTTTAGTGGTAATAAAAAACTCTTGTGAACTTAGTTTTTTTTGACTGAGTAAATCAAATTCCTGTGGAAATTATTGTTTTTGGGCTAATTGTACTAATTTTCCTAACGCACTCGCGAGCTCTAGAACTGACAGTGAATTTACATATGTGTTCCTTTTAGTTTTCCTACTATTTGAGATAAATCTAAGACAACGCTTCAACTTCAATACAGACGAAAATCTAGAGAAAATATTAAAATCACTAATTTCGCTTATACAATTAACGATTCGTACCTCTTTAACCTCTAATTCAATATTTCCTCGCGGTTCTTTGGATTTATTCAAAATTTACTCAGGAAGCCAGGTCCGCCCTGACCATCAAAGGTAACAATATAATAAATCAGCAGCAGGCTTACCGCGTGATTATCTTTTGATTGTACATGTCGCCAATCAAGAACATTTGTTAATTGTTGTATTTCACTCGCCAGATACGCAACAAATGTTTTAAATTTGCTAGGACATCCTCTAATCTATCTATCTATCTATATATATATATATATATATATATATATATATATATATATATATATATATATATTCATAAACGGTACATTGTCACCTCCAAAATATATAATAAAGAAACGTTATCACCTCATATATACCGAAATCACCTCCGATTTTGGAGGCGTCAACGTTTTGCCGAATTTTCATCGGTTCTAGCCTCAGACAACATCTAAAGTCCCAAAAACGAAAGTTTTGTCGGAGGCGATATTGTAGCCTTTATATGGCCAAAAAAAATTTTTAGTTCCTGTATATACCGCTAGCGCTAGTGTTGCAAAGAAAGTATACGGCCGGTACGGTGTCACCTCCAACTATATAAATCTTATTTTTGTATCACATACGTTACTTTCCCGCCTCCGCTAAATGGCAATCTCGCAGAAGAGGTCATAAGGATGTTTTCGCATATTCCCATCATTTCATATTTGCAGCTCTCGTAATAAAGATGTACCAGTAGTAGTGTATTAGTGTTAATTTGATAATACTGTTAAGGACTGAGGGGTTTTTAAAATTGTGCGGTAAGCACCAAAAAGCTTATTAGTACAATGAGCTCAAACATTGGGCATGTGGACATACAGTGTCTCCATCGATTGATTATCGAAAAACTATAAATAAGAAAATATGAAAATTTCTGAGTATACCAATCTCAAAGGGGACATTATGATATTTTCAAGAACATGTCACTTTTGGTTATACCGATTGCAGATGTCAACTTGTTTATTTTATATAGAACTTATACAGGGTGTTCTATTAGGAATTTGACATAGAAAATCTGAAGATTCACTGATTAAAAAAAAACGACTGAACGAAATATGCTTAAGAGCCTAATTCCTGAAACTGTGCGCTGAACACGGCATTCGGTTAGCGACGCATAAACGTCACCGCATGCGACGGAAAATTTCTATTCTTGACTACCCTTCGTTAGGGAAGTTTCGTGTCGCATGATGTAGCGAAGAGTCTTTGATTGTTACAGCAGTTCAATCGTTTTCAACCAATCAAATTTCAGAACATTATAACAAAAACTGCATTATCGGTTAAAAAAAATGTAAAAAAAATTAACCTGTGTAAGTGTCAAATTAGTAGTTTCTATAATTATTAAAATAAATTTGAGTAGGTATTTGGAAATAGAGATTTAAAATGAACAGAAAACTTTAAAATTAGCAAAATATTTTTATAAACTGTCTAGCTGGTAACAAAAATGGATCCTGTCACTCGGTGTAATTAAGAGGTCGTACTTCTGCATCCAGTTGTGCCTCTTCAATATTTTCTATTAATTCTATTAGGTCAAATTCCTCTATATCGTAAATTTTATAAGAAATTTACACTATAACTAATAGTCCAGGATCCGTAAGTAAGGTCGACCTTCACCCATCTGTTTACCGGATGAAAGTTTCTTTTTATTAAATAAAATTTGTTTTTAAATATACCGCAAATGAGTTGCCTAAAAAAATACGGTTCTGGCCATTTTTTGCTTTCCTTTCTGTGTACAGATGAGGAAAGTATAGGAATCATGATAAAAGTTGCTGATGATGTCATTCTCTATTATTTTGTCCCTATACATGATTTCCCTAAAATGGACCTAATTCGAGATATATAAGAAAAATTGCAAATTTCGAATTTTGAAAACAACTCAAAAAAGGATAAAGAGAAAAACTCCAAATTTTAAACTTAGGCTTAAATCTATCCTGCGGTGAGCTGATTAAAGTTTGGGCATAATCGAAGCATTTGGGAAATACTTTACAGGGTGTTGTTTTTTTTTATTTTTAGAAAATAAATACTCTGGACCGTATTTTCTTAGGCAACCATTTTGCGATATATTTATAAATATATTTTATTTAATAAAAATATTATTATTATTATTATTATTATTATTATACATTGATAAAGGCTGAGGACACAAGTCCTATGATAGCCTAAAAACAAAATAGAAAAATTCTAACAAAGTAAACACACTGAAACAAAAATAACACTAAAAATTGAATAAAAATGTTAATTAAACAAACACGCGTCTAACTTATTTTTAAAGACGTTAACTGTTATGGCACCAACAACTTCGTCGCTGAGGTCGTTCCATACATTAAATACCCGGTTGGAAAGGAATGATTGTCTGTGCTTCGTTTTTAGGTTTTCCTTTTTTAATTTTAGTTCGTGACCACGTAGACGAGAGTCAGTATTTAACAAAAAAATGTCACTAAGATTTCCGTAATTATATTTAAGTATTCTAAAAGTAAGAATTAAGTCCCCTCGTAGTCGACGATTCGCAAAAGTTGACAAGTTTGACAATTGTAGTCTTTCTGCATATGATGGTCGGACTGCTCCAAAGGTCATTCTGGTAGCCCGGCGTTGAACATTTTCTAAAAGGTTCTGGTCTCGCACAAGAAGCGGACACCAAACTACACCTGCATATTCTAATAAAGGTCGAACATAAATCTTAAATAATTTGATGTATGTATGAAAGGATACCTTTGCAAAAGTCTTTTGAAGCAAATATAACATCGAATTTGCACGTTTACATGTTTTTAGAATGTGTTCAGACCATGTTAGTTCTGACGTCACTAAAACTCCTAAATCTACATACGAAGACACTTGCGCCAAATTATGGCTACCGAGCGAGTAACCAAGACGTGGATTATTTTTGCCGATATGTAACACCACGCACTTGTTTATATTTAACGGGAGAAGCCAGTCCGAGCACCAATCACTTATTGATTTTAAGTCAGCTTGAATATTATCGTAGTCTACTAAGGGGTTTCCGTAAAATTTTGCGTCATCTGCATAAAATGCTCTTTGAGACTGGATATGGTAAGGTAGATCACTCGAATAAGTTATAAAAAGAAGCGGACCCAGTATCGAGCCTTGGGGGACACCACTTGTCACTAATCTATCTGATGAGTAGGACTGACCAACTTTGACTCGGAAGCTCCTATTTCCTAGATAATTGTGAATCCATGACAATAATTTTCCTCGAATACCAAATGACTCGAGTTTGTGCTGCAGTCTGACGAAAGGGACCCTATCAAAAGCCTTTGCAAAATCGAGATATACTTTCATCCGGTAAACAGATGGGTGAAGGTCGACCTTATTTCGGATCTTAGACTATAAGTAATGTTAATGACAATGTAGGTTTACTTGACAGATTTAAAAACAATAGCCCTATAGTTTAATCAGAAAGTAGTTACTTTCAAAGGTGAAAAGATCGCACCTAAAAAAATAAACTAGGAAGAATAATAATAATTATTATATTAAATCAATGTGACAATAAGTAACATGCTTGGATTCCCATAGTTACCGCATGCGAGATAAGGTTGTCGAATGGTCAGGGCCATTCGTTGCAAATCATTCGCCAAGCGACGCATGCGGGATCACTCGCATACGGCAAAAGTTTTCAAGAATACCATTTTTCTACTCGCATACGTCACCGCATGCGAGACGATGACGAGCGCCGTCAGGAATTAGGCCCTAGGTAAAATTTTACTCGTTTTCGAAATACAGGGGGTTAAAAATGAAAATACGCAAAAAAATTTAATGACCATATTTTTTTATTACTTAGTATAATTATACTAAATTCGGTAAACGTTTTTGATGTTGTAAGACACATCTTTCAGCAAAAAAATAAATTAAATAAACTTAGTGGCGTACCGCATGCATAAGTAATACCTCTGTAAATTTAATGCTAATGTCCTTATAAACTTATTTGAATCATAATTTAAATTTTTTTCTTAAATAAATTAAGTACTCTTGTTTCAAAATTTCAGAAATTAAAATAAAGAACAGCCGCCTTTGTGCGACTATTTTGAAAACTTTATAAGCTTATAAGAGTACATAATTTAAGTGAAAAATATAAAAAAAAATTAAATTATAGTCCAAATAAGTTATTGGGCAGTGGCGTAAAATTTAGAAGAAATAAGGGTGTACTTATCCATACCATACGCAACTGACAAAGTTTAGTTAACTGATTTTTTGCTGATAACTGTATCTAATGACACTAAAAACGTTTGCTAAATTTAGTAAAATTATACTGTGTAATAAAAAAAATATTACCATTAAGTTTTGAATTTTCAGCTTTTATATTTCGGATTCGAGTAACATTTTACCTAAACATGTTTCGTCTTATTTTTAGTTAGACAATCTTCAGTTGTTCTTTGTCTCACTCTTAATTGATATATCTATATCTATTTTGATATTTAACCTAAACGTATTTTGTACGATACCGTTTGATTTTTCCAATTTTTTTGTCAGCTCCAGTCAAGACTACTAAATGACTAAATATTTTACTCTGTTAATTTGCCATGTAGTTTAAAAACAAACTAATAAAAGTTTAAATAGAAATAAGTATTACGATTTAGTGCCAACGCACGTCCAAAATGGGACTGAATGCATGAAAGATAATTCCTTATATTATGAACTAGCTGACCCGATCCCTCTTCGTTGAAATTTCTCAAACCACAATAAGTTCCTACCCACATACAAACTGTCCAGCGGCATGAGTATTTAAATTAAAAAGCCAGCACGTGGATAAAGAAGTGTCTATGAGGCCTCCGATAACGTGGCAACACTGTCGGAGGCAACAACAACAACTAGATGTACCAATTTATACAGTTTTAGGAGGTCACATCGTACCGTATATGCCTCCCTTATATACCATATTAAAAATATAAAAATCTTTTCCCCTCTCAAGGAATTCGGATTGGTATTCATTACGATACCCCATATATAATTTTTTGTTCGATGTACCTCAACGAAAAGACCCGGAGGCCAGGTCGCCTTTTCAATATACCGGAGGCGACAACTTCTCGTGCATCAATATATATATATATATATATATATATAAAATTGTTTGTCCTGACTGATTGACTGACTGATTGACTGACTGACTGATTGACTGATTGACTGATTGACTGACTGATTGATTGACTGACTGATTGACTGACTGATTGACTGACTGATTGACTGACTGATTGACTGACTGATTGACTGACTGATTGACTGACTGACCTATCAGCGTACAGCCAAAACTACAAGGCCTAGAAAGCTGAAATTTGGAACATATGTTTATTTTATAACGTAAACATGCGCTAAGAAGGGATTTTAGGAAATTTTAACTATAAAGGGGGGAAATGGGAGGAAATGGGGGAGGGTGCTTTTAATGAAACTCTTTGTTCTTTAAAGTTAGGAACATGAAAATTTAAATTACAGCTGCTGAGCAAAAATAAAAAATGATGTGTTTCAAGGTTTTTGGATTTTTTACATTTTAGGGGGGGAAAACGGGGGGTGAAAGTTTGTAAGGGACTATCGATTTTTTTGTTCTCTATGAAGTTAGAAGCATGAAAATTGGAATTGCAGCTACTGACTACAAATTATTAATGACGTGTTTCAGGATTTTTGGATTTTCCCATTTTAGGGGGGGAAATGGGGGTGAAAATTTATTTGGGAGTACCCATGTTTTTGGTTCTCTTTAAAGTTAAAAACATGAAAATTGGAATTGCAGCTACTGAGTACAAATTAATAATAATGTGTTTTGCGGTTTTTATATTTTAACATCTTGAGGGGGGGTGCAAACGGGGGTAAAAGTTTGTATAAGAGTATAACTTTTTTGTTCTCCTTGAAGTTAGAAACATGAAAATTGGAATTGCAGTTAATGAGTACAAATTAATAATAACGTATTTTAGGGTTTTTGGATTTTCATATTTTAAGGGGGGGAAGCCGGGGGATGAAAGTTTATTTGGATATATCGATTTTTTTAAAGGTAGGAACTTGAAAATTGGAATTGTAGGTTCTCATCATAAATAAATAATGAAGTGTTTCATGGTTTTCGGATTCTCACATTTTAAAGGGGGAAAACGGGGGTGAAAATTAATAAAAATTATTAAAAATTAATAAAAAATTAATAAAAATTATTAAAAATTATTAAAAATTTTTAAAAATTATTAAAAATTATTATAAATTAATTATTAAAAATTATTAAAAATTAATAAAAATTATTAAAAATTATTAAAAATTATTAAAAATTATTAAAAATTATTAAAAATTATTAAAAATTATTAAAAATTATTAAAAATTATTAAAAATTATTAAAAATTATTAAAAATTATTAAAAATTATTAAAAATTATTAAAAATTATTAAAAATTATTAAAAATTATTAAAAATTATTAAAAATTATTAAAAAAGAACAATTAATAAAAATTAATAAAAAAAATTTAAAATTAATAAAAATTAATAAAAATTAATACAAATGAGTAAAAATTAATAAATATGAATAAATATAAAAAAATGAATAAATATGAATAAATATAAAAAAATGAAAATCAATAAAACTAATAAAAATTAATAAAAAAGGAAGTCATGTATTTTTTTATATTAATAACACGATTATATGCGAGCAAAGTTGCGAGCAAAGCCGCGGGCAATAGCTAGTATAATATAACGTTGTTCGCTCAGTGCGAAGTCATGGTAGGGGAAGCAAAAGCGATACTAGGGTTAGCTGCGGATAATTCGTGCATTTTAGGACATTTTGTAATTTTGGCATTTCAACTACATGTATACATTTTACTTTTTTTCAAACAAGAAAAAGTAATCAACCTGTATATAAGTTGCTTTGGTAAATGTCATAACGATATTTATTTTTTAAGACAGCAGTATTATGTAAACAAGTATTAGAAATTAAAAATTTAAAAAAACCGACTTCAAAAACGCGCAGATGCCATCACCGCATCTTAACGAAAGAATCATATAAATCGGACAAGGTGGTAAAGCATTATCGCTAAACATACATAAAAAAATGAAGAGTTTGAGGATTTTCTCATGGACCTAATTATTGGATTTTGTCCAAATTTATATAGGACCACCCCTGAAGTATCCCCTTTCTAACAAAAAATTAATTATTGAAATCGGACACCGTGTTAAATAATTATCGCTGAACATACATAAAAAAAATATCCCGACGAATTGAGAACCTCCTCCTTTTTTGAAGTCGGTTAAATAACAGGTAAAACAATACAATAAGCAACCGGAGTTGCTGTGTTGTAAATTGTAACTAGTTTTTTTACAATACTAGCAAAAAAACAGTGTATTTTATAAATGTTCAGTAGCAAAATGGAAATTAAATCAAAGAAATAAACGTACCTATAATTGCAGTAAGAAGAGAAAAGTAATTACAAACCTTTATTTTTGTAAAAAGAGTATCTAATATCTATTGAAAATAGTAGACATCAGAAAACTAAAAAGTTATATATACTTAAATTATTATTATTATTTTACAATGTTCTTCAAAATTCCTTGAGTACATGTTCCAAATCGAAATATTTCTGCCTTTGATTCTGATTATTGTCTGTATCTGGAATGCAATTTTGTGACTGACTGATTGGAAAACAGTTATTTATTACTTAATTCTATGTTTTCTTTGGAACTAAAAATGAAGAAAACAAGTTTAAATTACACGAAAATATTACAACATCATAACTATTTTTTTTAGGATTAAATTTTGAATACACGTTTGACATTAACCTTCAACTTCATTAGGCAACTTTTCATACACGTGCTCGTAAATACTGTTGCCTAATTACCTGTTCTGTGCACATGATTTAATAATTTTTTTAATAAATATACTTAATATTCTTTATCTGTAATACTAAAAATATATAATAATAACAAATAAATGTTTTCACTTGTTTTATAATTCAATATACTTTTATTAAAAGCAACAAATACATTTTTTAATTAGGAATTCTATTAATAATGATACTGTAAATAAACAATCCCCCTTTAATACATATTTTAATTGGCGCTGTCGTCGCACACGGAGCGAATAGTAGAATCGGGACCAGAGATACACCTTGGTAAATTTAATTTTTATTGATTCTATAACCTTATGTACTAATCTTGCCCATCATGCGGTATCAGCAGTAACACAATATTTAGGAGAGATTAAAAAATAATTGGGCAGTAAAAGAACCGATAATTGGAACAATCTCTTGAAGGTAAGACAGGCTAAGATACTTCTGGGCATTGCCAACTAAAAGGACACCTTAGTAAACTGATATAGTAGAAAATAGTGAGTGTAGATCATGTGAGGTGGACGAAACCTCCGTTCACATCAGGTGCGTTTTAATCATCCGCTTCTGCTTCCGGAATTGTCGGTTTAGTCGTTTTAACCTGTCAGATTAAAACAAGAAAACCGACAATTCCGAAGCAGAAGCGGATGATTAAAACGCACCTATTATGACTGAATGTGTGACCTCCCTTAGATAAAAGAAACAATAGATGATGCATTTCATTCATAAAGTATGTTTTGTTTGGTCCAAATCATCGGAAAAGAGAAAAAAGATATTTTATGCGGATCGAAAGAAGACAGACTGTAATCAAAAATATCGTCTGGCAACGCTGCTGTTACACGTAAGTTAAAGTCTGTCGATACCAGTGGCGTATCTTATTAAAGATAAAATCATAACTAATTATAAAAAAATAATGAAATACTAACCTATATGGTGTGCAATAAACTTTATAATGGTTTAAACTTTAAAACCGATTTGATTTGGAATAAGGGTATGAAGTTCAGTGGAAAAAACTTTCAATTCCAATTTTGGGGTTAAAATTTGAACAGTTTTACAAATTGGTAAATGAGAGATTTTTAACACTAATAAATTTATAAAAGTTATTAAATCAATAAATTTACCATACACAAGGTAGGGATTGTAATTAGAACACTTCTTATAGCGGATCTGGCGATAAGAATTTTGTAAAATACGAAAACACGTAGAACTGTACAACAATAAACCTATCCATTGATAGTTTTTAACTTGTAAAACTAGGCAGTAAACTAACTTACTTATTATCATTTATAAATAGGTTTTTTCTAAATGTATGCGGCATAGATAAACTATCTTCTGGTTTCTATTAGGGCTGTCAAAAATACTGATACTGGAATCAGAGCTGTAACAGAGTATTCAGAACTTTTAATGTAAAGATAAGTATACATTTTGATTAATAATAAGGTAATCCCTGAAAATAATAAAAGAAAGAGGCATATAATATGAGTTTATAAAAAAGTTTGTCCTTGTTAAGCACCTACAAAATTTAACGAACTTACAATATAAAAATTTATGTGTAAATTACCAACTTCCATCTTAAAGGATAAACACTTAAATGGACATTTCCGAAACATAATTAACACCTTAACTGCGATACATATCCCCGGGGATATGTAACGTTTATTAACAACTTACAATTTTCAAGATATTTTAACGGTTTTTGTAGAATTCTTAATCTTTTTGATTGTCGAATATAACATGATGCGTGTTGCAGTACATGCCTCCGATACATATCCCCGGGGATATGTATAGTTTCTGACTATTTGGTGCAGTAGATACAAATGAATTTAGCGGCTGCTGACAAGTTGGAACAAGAAGGGGTAATATCGCTTCATTTAGTACTCCGCGTTGGGTTGTCTAGTAAGGTTGTGTTTTTACGGAGTTTAATAGATAAAATGTCGATGTCGAATCGTACAAACCGAATATTGGGATTAGTACAATCAAGAAATAATATTGAAAATAACACAGACGGCCTGGCAAATAAAGAAAACAATTGTAATATTTCTAATGAAGCAAAGCCAAGGCACTTCTCAACAAAATATATTAAAACGAATGCAGGAAGTAAATGTGAAAAATTCGCAAACAAATAGTAATATACCAGACGAGATTTCTGAACCATTTAGTGATGATTCTTTGCATGATAGAACATATGCACCATCTTCTACAGATTATGAATCTGAATCAGAGGCAGACAGTGAAGTAGAAAGTGCCGAAGATGTGGATAGTCAAGAAGAAATAGAAGGTACAGTGTTGGAAAATCAAGAGATATCTAATGTTGATCAAAATGAATGGGGACCAATCAAAGCAGGCGAATGTGAGTTTGATTTAATCCCCGAAGATTGTACCTTAGCACCGCACATATACGCGAAAGAGAAACATCCAATAGATATTTTCCAGTTTTTCGTTACTAATGATTTACTGGACATTATTGTAACTGAAACAAATATATATGCTCTGCAGCAAATAAATGTAGGTCATAAAAATAAGTCGAGAATGAAATCATGGAATAATACAAATAGAGATGAAATACGTAAGTTTTTTGGAATTTTACTTGCCATGGGTCTAACATCAGTACCTGCACTGAATTTATATTGGTCCAAAGATCCTATGTTTCATAACCAATTCATATCTTCACGTATGTCGCGTGATCGATTTATCCTATTATTAAAATTTATACATTTCTCTAATAATGAAACGGCTGATCCTGACAACAGACTTTCAAAAATAGAAAATATACTTTCTATTATTATAAACAATTTTCAATCCACTATGCAACCTGGAAAGGTAGTTGTAATTGACGAAAGTATGGTTCCTTTCAGAGGAAGAGTTATATTTAGACAATATCTTCCTAACAAAACCCACAAATATGGGATTAAATTGTACAAACTGTGCACTCCAGGTGGATACACGTGTAATATTAAAGTTTACACTGGAAAAGAAGCTCAGTCAGAAAGTTTAGGACATTCGCTCTCATAAACTTTGGAGATACTCGATCTGGAAGGAAGAATCTTGTACGAAGACAATTTTTATTCCAGCATAGACTTGGTAAGACAACTGTATGAATTAAAGATGCTTTATTGTGGAACACTGAGGAGTAACCGAAAAGAAATACCACCAATATTCAACAATAAGAAAGGAAAAAAAAAATGAAGAAAAATGAAATTATAGGAAAACAGAATGACATAGTTAAAATTATCAAATGGGTTGATAAACGCCCGGTTTTAATGATTTCCAGTGATCCATCACATGATGCATCTCTAATAAGTACAAATACCAAAATATTTAATGTTGAACAGAATACAAAAAATAATAATTTTTTTTAATTTAGGCAAAAAGAATCGACAAGGAGAGGATATTTTGAAACCAAAATCTGTCATTGATTACAACAAATCCAAAAAAGGAGTCGACTATAGCGACCAAATGTCATCTTACCATAGCAGCATTCGTAAGACCATCAAATGGTATTGGTAAGTTTTAGAGCTCCTGTGTGTGCAATGTCATGATATTGATAAAGTATTTTTTTAGTAAAGTAATATTCGAAGTAATACTTGGCACCAGTGTAGTAAATGCTTGGATTGTTTATAATATGCTAGCACCGACAAAATTAGGTATAGCAGAATTCAGGAGCAGCTTGCTGAACTACTTATGAAACCTCAACCTGAAACACCAGAATTAATTGTCAGACCTGGTACACCAAAGAAACGTCCACATACCTTCACAAAGCCCGAAGGACCTGGTCGTAAAAAAAGAAAGGTCTGTAGAGGTTGTTATAAACAATTGAGAGAGACTGGATCAACCAGCCGTGAAGCGGACAAAAAAGTGCGGCGTGTCATAAGCTTCTGCCATGATTGTCCAGGCCAGCCAGGATATTGTTTAACATGTTTCAATAATGATCACAACTAAAAATATCTATTTAAAATAAAATGTTTCTTGTTCTATATTAAAAAATGTAATTAAAATGTTTGTTCGTATACCAACTTTATTTATGAATTGTTCCTGCTCCTGTGACGATCTTAAAAAAAGTGATTCATGTAGACCATAATTATATGGTTGAAAAGTCTAGTAATAAACCCCTGTATGTTTAGGGAGGGTTAAAAAAAATGGTTCCTTACATACCCCCGGGGATCTGTACTGCACAAAAATAATTCAGCTTAAACGCAGTCAGCGTAAAAGCACTAATATATACGGCCGCAGTTAAGGTGTTAAGAATGTTTTTAGTTACCTAAATGAGCTTTCTCGAATCAATGAAGGACTTAGTTTCGGCAGTGCTCCAGTTATGATATATTTCGAGCCATTTGCTTTTTAAAGAATATCATTAGGGTCAAAATGCTCCGAGCATAACACTCTTTTTTGGATACCTTTATTTTCTTCAAGTCCTACAAGTGATAGCCAAATATTTCTTGTATGCCTTTCAGTTGGGAATCTAAAAATCAAGCATAAGCATATTTATTTTAGTACTATAGTCCAGACTAAAGTGTTTCTATTAATTAAATTTTTTTGCGAAATTAACGTTGAAAGATCATAGAAAATAATAGTAAAACAAAAGTAGATAATACATGTGATATTACGGCAAAAATCTTTAAATCTACACCACTGAACAATGCAATACATCATCACCTAACCTTACTTACTTATGAAAAGATAATTCAGCACCCACATTTTCCAATTTTCCACTTTTTTTGCACAAAAGGCACTCGCGAACCATGTTGTTAGCTATACACAAGCCGAAATTTTTCCAAAAAAGGCTAAAGATTAACAAAAACACCCAATACGCAACAATTTACTGGATCGCAACGTCGCAAACTATCGATGGATAAAATACTCTACGTTACGTCCGTGACGTATAGTATGAATGAAATAAGGTTATTTTAAATTGCGGTGGTGCCACGTTTAACTTTTAAAATCCTTGCATTTATATTCAGGAATAATAATGGTGTTTGCCATAGTTTCTCTTAGTATTTAAAAAGTTGATATTAGCAAGCGTATGTATGTAAAAATGATAGGTACAAAAATGCCCTGCACAATGGTGTGAAAATTGGTGCTGCTAAAATATCAAGTCTGCTGAAAGCGCTTAAAATAGCCTAATCTACTTTGTACACATTTTATACTATTTTTTTTGTTACAAGTCATTACTATTAGAAATGTTTCGGGAAATATTGCAACATCTCTGCCCACAATGCGTCGGAGTTGGAAACACTGCACTAGGTACGAAAATGAATTGGTGGGGACGCTTGATGTGTCGCAGTATATTTCGAAACTATTCTAATTAATAAAATTTGATGCTATTAGTTAGTTATAGGTAAAACTATTTTTAAATATGAAAGGGATAAACTACACAGCCTGGCAACAGCGCACCAGACAACGCATGTCGGTTCATTTACGAAATATCTACGCGCTACGTTTCTTTGCAATGTATGACCGGGTTTTAAAGGTAAATAGAGGAGCTTTGAGAACTCCAGAATCCTAGGGCACTATACTTAGGAGCACAACAAATAAGAGAAGGCGATCTATCTAACTTGGAGCCACTCCAAATCCTACACTTCCTTGAGAAGATACGATTGGAAGGGTTGTTATAGGCATCGAGACTATTTTCTCGATGCATTAATGACAGAAGGGGGTACAAGAGATCTTTAAGGTCGCAGTGCATTACCATACCCAACATAACATACTTTAGGAATATATTATTTTTAGATCCAAAATAACTTAAACGAAATAATAAAAATTCAAAAACTAGGTATTTAGTCATTTTTTACATCAACCATTAATTCGTGGGCCATATTGAGATATTTAACAGATGCAAAACTATATTGAAAAATAAAATTGCCCAAATTTCCAACTAATTACAATATGGCTTATCAATAGTATAGATTTAGAAATATTCTTAACTTACCTCGTGTAAGTGTATTCCGATTCAGCTCTAAAAAAATAAACGTGATTTTTATATTGTAGTTTAAACACATAGTCCTTTCCAATCTGATCATCGACCTGTGGAGGCCCCACCGAGTACCCCAAAAGGGGCAAAGATGCCAGTGGAAATTCATCTAAACAACCTTTGTAGAAGAAAAGACAGAAGGATGTAAATACCACCCAAAGCTTTTGCCAGCCATTGCTGCTTTTGAATTTTCTAAGCAGATATCCCGAAAGTTGGTTCTGAAAAAAGTAATTAATATCTTTGATGTGTTTTAATGTTTAAGATTTTCTGAAAACTAACCTCAACAGCAAGCAACTCATCTTTCATGCTTATACTTGTACTTCTGTGCCAGCAAACATGTACTGTCGAGTTACTTCTTTGAGCTTGAGGTTTAGTTTGGGTCCCCACGTCATTATTTTCTGCTTGATCAATGTGTTCATCCGAAGAACCTAAAGAAATAAAAATATACCTATAATTTTCTTCTGTAAATTATCTATACCAAATTGTAACAAAAAAATATAGAAAGATACTAATAAATTATTAATTGTCCTAGTAATGTCTACTAAAACTTTTTATAAGGATGTATAAAAATTAAAGAAAAAAACATCGTTTCTTCTTTGAAATTATTTTCTACTTATTTTATATTAAGCACGCACTTACTGCAACTTTTTAGGCTCAAATAAGTAATCTTCGTATCAGACTTATCTCTGGCCAGCTGAATGGCATTCTGTAAATCTATTTTCCATTTTTCTTTTTCTTCTGGAGAATTAGCTGCAACCGTCAGTGCTCTGTTGCCTCCATAGATTATTAACCCGTTGAATGTCAAATCCCCATCTGGTTCTTCTATTAAGACACCCCGCAAAGGCATGTGACCATGAACTTTAAACTGAAGTGTAGCTTGGGACCGGGATGTGTAGAGAAGGATATCAGAAAACTAAAAACAGAAAACTGTCGAGATAGTTAATGGGCTCAATATTTTTGGTTAGATATAGGCAGGTTTCCTATTTTTTTGATTTAAAGAAAATATTATTTTATGTATTTAAAACTTACCAAAAAAAACATCCTCTGCTGGTACCCCTTCCTGGAATGCTTCAACAGACATCCATGTCTTATAAACTTTCTACCAGATTGTACTAAATTGTCAAACCCAACTATATCCCTTTGCAACTCACACAATGTCGCCAGATTTTTCGACTGTTCCAAAGTTTCAGAAACAGGTACCATCAAATCCTTTAGAGTGTCACTGGCTGTCAAACAGTCAGCCCTATCAGGGTGATTAGGCCCATAATGTTTTAATAGTCGCTGCAATAGTGCCTGATATTGAAGCAACCGGTGTAGGGGCTTTAAAACGAAAGTTGTTAATGGAAGATAACACACTTTTTGAGTCTCAAAATCTCGATAAAGTTGCTCAAATCGGTTGTTTTGTTTAAAAGCTGTATCTAAACGTTCTAAGACTAACATATGTCCATCTAGATATTCCTCGTAGATCTGAAAATTGAAGTTAGAAAAATAAAATAAATATTTTATTGCATATTTTTAAAATACTTACGGGTAAAAGAGGGGGCAAATGTGCTAAAAGAACGTCAGCAATCCTTCCTGCTGCTGCCCTTGGTCCTCCTGTACTATCCCAACCTTGCAATCTCTGTTCAAGATCCTTAACTAACAAACCATGAGCTTGAGCTAATGGCGTGATCAGTGATAAAAGAATTTGACATTCTTCTGGTTCCTCTTTTCCTATTTCATCTCTAAACCACTAAAAATTATTTATAACATATTTTAATCTTTTAGAACGAACTTTTTCGATCGAAAAATACCGGAATCATAAAATAAAACAGCATTTTTTAAAATGTGGTTTTCAATGTTGAATCATATCCATTTAAGTAAAACTTTAAAGAAGGGACCATTATTGATTGTTTTTAGGTAAATATGATCAGAAATGGCGATGCATTGTTGTATAGCTAATTCTAACGAAGTAATTCGAAAATTAATGTATAGTTAAATAGTCTGTTGCAGACAGTAACTTTATTGGAATGTGTAATGGGATGCTGGCATCTGTCACGGCTCCAAAATTTGTAGATTTTCGGAGGTTACGGGCATGACTAAATGTTTTCAGTGGTAGGTAATTTTAAGTTTTTACACAAATATTTGATAAATATGATTAATGCCCGGTTTAACTAACGATAAATAAGGCGTTATTCAAAGATTGAACTGTAAAATAAAAATGTTTCACCAAAGTCAAATAGCGTTATTTGATGATTAAATTAACGTTTAAATAAACTAACAAAATTTCGGCAGTTAAATATTTATTTGACGTTTAAGGACGCCATTTAAGTGTATTTTACGTGGCCAAAACAGAGGTTTACGATTTTTTACAAAACTTATTTTTCATTGGATGGATTTTAGTGAAACTTTGGCAGCTTATAGTAAAATGTTTAATGATTGCAATAAGACATTTTCATTTGTCCTGCTAATGATTAAATACTATTAAAAAATATAAAGAAGTGATAAGTCACAGATGCAGTTTTAGAGCATTCTACATAATTTTTTGAATATTCTTGCCAAATTTTAATAATCAATGTTGTGTACTTTTTAAATTCTGCACAAAATACGATTTCATATAAAATTTAAATTTAGCTGCGTCCATGTTGAATTTTAGTTCAGGTCCTAAGTTATAGGTGTCCGATGGAGCAAAAGTAGCGAAAGTGTCGACGCCGTGTTGCCATATCTTAAAATTGTCTTGAATTTAGAGAAATATATATTATGAATATTTACAATTTACAGAAATATAAATTATATATACAGGGACACTTATTTTTCACCGTTTTCTTAACAAGATGAATTTTTAATAATATTTGGTGCTTTGTCTAAAATCAAATACTAAATTAAATAAAATTTAAAATAAATGCGTTTATACGAGGGAAATCAAAAATGCACTCAAGAGTAAAATGCCCTTATTTACACTTTGCTAGTTGAATACTCATATAAAGTCACAAAATATTCATTTAAAACGCATATGAAAAGATTTGTGAAAAAAATGGTTAAGGATGTAATTTTTTTATTGTATGCTGAGTTTTTTCTGTAAATAAAGTGCGAATTTGACAAAATGGATTAATTATGCATTTAATATGTGACCAGCAAACACAAACAAATAACATATATATTTACATATCGTGTTACATAACAAAGTAACTTACATGTTACATAACTCACATGATTACTGTAAAAAATTACCTAATTTTGTATTATAGCAGGTTCTTCATAGATGATGTAATATGTAAGGAACAATGTTATATATCGGAAGACATGTAACATTTATAATACTAATGTAATATTTAATATGCTTCATTATTACCGTACATATACATTACTTTTTTAATAGAACATTAGTCTTAAAAATATTACCTATTCATAATTTCGATGTTTTTAAAACGTTCTTATGAGAAATGATTCCAGAAACGTTTCTTTCTCAGATAACAATTATATATTCTTAGTATATTCTTTTTAAGAATATGCATATACCTACTGAGAATATACTTTATTTGCATTTAGTACATTCTCAGAATATACTAAGTATATGTTACGGGACGTCATTTATATGTTCTGTGCAGATACTGAGAATGTACTTCAAGTATGTATACAGTATGCAAAAAGTATTTACTTTCATTAGTATTTAAATTTAGCATATGCTAGGCATATCGCTGTCCCAGTTCAAAAGTGTAACATCTTCACCCAGACAGCACAAATAGGTCCATTGGACGTCCATTTGATACACAATTTTGGATGTCTGGACGTCCAAAGATGAGTTTTTTCTGGCCTTCCGACGTCCAATGGACGTATACAAATGGAACACTTTTGACCATTCATAGGACGTCCAATTCTGAATTATATTTAGACGTTCAATACTGGACATTCAAAAAAGTCCACTCGTGGATTATATTCTATTGAGACCACAATCCCTACTTTTTTTACAACAACAACCGCAACTCACCACACACTATTGTATATTATTAATAATTTATTTATTATTTTCGCAACCCGCTATACACCATTTATTATTATTTTTAATCACTTGACCAGAGACGGGATCGAACTCACGACATGTCCATTGTCTTTCTGGGCATTCAAGCGCTAGGCGACCTCGACCAAGGAGCCACTTGAAAAATTCTTACTAGATACGGTTATAATAGAATAAGATTTCAAACTTCCGTTGATAGAATGAAATGTAATAGATTTAATTTGTCATTTTTTTATGACCAATTCTATTAAAAATGTATATAGATGGGTATTAACTGGTAGGCTAAATAAATAATAACCTAAGATGGACGTCCACTGGACGTCAAAATAATACTTAACTTAAAATTAAGTCCAAAAAGAGACGTCCTTTGGACATCGCGATATGCAGCTGTCAAATTAATGATCATAAACGGACGTACACTAGATGTCCGAATACGAATATGAACGTTCAGGCCCTCAATGGATCTAAAGTGGACGTCCATTGGACTGTGGATTGTGTGTTGTCTAGGTAAATCAGTAGCGTTGCCACATTTATATAATATATATTATATATAATCAAGTTGTGAAATTAAAAAAAAAAAGTCATCAGCTTGTATTTTTCGGAAACGAGGGTCCTTTAGCCGATATTTATCTAAAAAAAGGCCTTTACCTTATATTTTTCTATAAAAAGCGTGGCATTTGCATAAAAAGAGTGGCATTTTTCTCAAAAGCGGGACTTTACGTACTGTGGCGTTGAGCGTATAATGAAGTCAAAAAGCGTGAAAAATACGCCTAAAGCGTGACTTCTGGCAACCCTACAAATCAGCCATTTTTAGTTAAATTACTTTAAGATTGTTCTTTACTAATTTGTAATTTATTATTAAAATAAATAGAAAAATAAATATTTTGAGATATTATAGTGTTAAATTATTGTAATATACCTTGCCCTTCTTGTTAAGAATAAATTCTTATCTCAAACACTAACAGCGATATACTCAAGACACCCTAATAAAGGATGTTTCATTAATATTGAACATTAAAGAATAGGTGTATATAATGAAAATCGTAAATTCATATAGATATATATTGTCATGATAAGGAATCATTATGAATTAAAAGAAAATATTAGTCAATAAAATGTATATTTGCATAAATAATAAACTAAAAAAATATCATCCTGTACAGCAAATTTAATTTTTTGGGAAAATGTCAAAATATCCGTGGAGACGGAAAGAGATATGAAGGTTGATAAAAAAAAAATCTGACAGGGAATGAATTTTCAAATTGCTAGAACTTAAAAATGCCCTAAATTTAAATAAATGAAATATTTATAAAAATCATAATAATTGGATTATAAAGAAGCAAATAGACAAGTTGTATAGTTGTAAAATAGATTAAACGCGTGAAATTGTACGGTGACCCAAATACGTACAAAAAGTCTGCTGAAACCTGAACACATGAAATAGAAACTAGATAAAAACAGTGGAATTTGGATCTGGATAGAAGGACATTATCCTGTGAGTAAATCACGTTATTATTGGTGTGAGAGTATAAAGACGATATCAATTTCAATAACTTGACAAAGACTATATTTACTTTTATAATAGGAAAATAGTCATCTTATTGGAGTTTTTCTTTTAAATCATTGATATATAGCTGATTATTGAAATGTCAGAATTTTGATAAATGTCACGTTGGCATATATCGACTTAGATTTCAATTTCAAAGAGTAATTTCGTTATTTGTTTGTTAAATTTTGTATAATATTAGTAATTAATAAGTGTAAATGTGGATGAATGTTTGGTTAGTATAAATAAGTTAGTGGATAGGCAATTGATTCGATGTTTAGAATTTAAATAATGTGTTGATATAGTAATAATAAATTGGAAAGCTTTTGTATTTGCAATTTGTCTATTTATTAAAAAAATATTTACAGGATGATACGATAACGATGGTAACAAAGATTATATAATTTTATTGACTAATTATTACATTATTATTAACAGCATCAGTAGTAAGAGCAGCACTCTACTCCACTTTACCTGATTTTTCCCCAGATCTGGGGAAAAAATTGAACCGGCAACACCGTAATGCCATTGTCTAAGCATATGGTAAAGCGTCAAATTCCCCAACACTTAACCCAATTTATCCCCAGATTTCTACATCCAAGATGGCCGCTATATGAAAAACAATGAATGCATTACAAGGTGTACTTAGCGTTTGTCAATCATTAATTACCTTGTCCATAATTAATGACCTGTCAATCATTAATTATATAATTATTTATTTTAAGTCGCTAAATGAAGGTAAATTTAACGCGGCCTCGAACAAAGAGGCTACTTTTATTTGAAAATAGGATAGATACCACACCGCGGTTAAAGGAAAGGTACTCGATGCAGGTATAAGGGTTCGCTAATAGTGAAAGACTACAGGCGGGTATGTTATATTTTGTATTCATTGCTGGAATAGATGTAGGTAAAAAGCAATGTGTTTTAAATATGAAAGGGTTGTGAGATTATTGCAGTTAAATCTGTGTAATAAATTTGAGATTTAAAACTCTATTGAGAATAAAACTAAAACACATTAAATTATAAGTATACAGGGTATGATACGACTACAAACATTCAAAAAAATTCAAAATACATCGACACATGAGCTGGTTAAAAAGGAATGAATGCATTTATTTACTTATACGAGAACTTAATTATCGGCGCGGTGTTTATCAAATACGTATAGACCATGTGTTGGGATTTCTGCTCTAGTTACTGAGCTTATTTTCAGTTAACGGGTAATATCAATCTAGTCACGAGGAATACGGGTAATATCGAAGAATACCGGAGAGGATAGCCGCGTGATTATTTCTCGCAACAGTTAAGTCATGGTCTTTCCGGAAACGCCGTAGATGAGTGACCACAGGAGGGCGTTCCACTATGGGACGCGGCACCAAGAAACTTAGCTGATTAGCGTGTTTATAATATACTTTTCTAAAACACTAAATATTTTTACTTAAATCTGTACTGAGATCTACATTCAGTCATTGTAAACCCATTATTTTGGACAAAAGCCGCCACTACTAGGGTGATAGCACGGGGATTCAAAGGGTGTAAAATTAAAAAATGTTGAAGAATCTAACTAAATGCATGTATTGACAAAGGAGGTAAAACCCTATTGACTCGTGTAATAATAAGCTAATAGGTACGGTACCAATAGTTGTATGTTGATTTTTAATAATCGGAGAAGTACTTTGATAATGTGCTAATAAATCGGTAGTAACTAATTAAACAAGATAAAGAAAAAGCCAAGCTATCTTATTAAAATCAAAAAGTATTCTTACATGAATTATTATCTAATGGGTACTTAAAGCAATTATTACAACTAAAATTTAAACCGGCAACACTGTAATGCCATTGACTAAGTGTATGACAAATCCTCACAATTATTGAATTTCCCCAGCACTATCCCAAAATGTTCCCCCATATTTTTATAAACTTCGAGATGGTCACTATGTGAAAAAAATTGCTTATAACATAACAAGGAGTTCTTAGAGTAATTATTTAGCTCAGATATATTTATAGGAGTTACTTGTTAAGGTACCAAATAGATTATAAACACTCTTACTCATCACACACAACAAGGTGTACCCAGAGTTAATATTTAAAGTGAACTTAGAGGGTACATATTTGGGTATTTTATTATTATCTGAGAGGTACTTGGTACAATTACTACTTATAATTAAACCAGCAACATCAAAATGTTACTAAGTGTATGACAAATGCTCAAATTTCTTAAATTTCTCCAGCATTATCGCAATTTTTTCCCAGATTTTTATATAATCCAAGAAAGGCTCTGTATGAAAAACAATTACCCATTGCGTAATAAGATGAACTTAAAGTAATTATTATCTAAGAGGTAATTAAAGCAATTACATCTTAAAAATCGATAGGTATAGTTTTTTTCTTCATTTTTTAATTAATAAGTTGTTGGAGCATAATAAGTAATACACCTTTTTTTTGGTTTATATACTTGTTATGATCCAAGGTTTCTTAATTAAATCTAAAGTGTTTTACATGAATTATTACCTAAGGGGTACTTAGAGCAATTTTTACCACTACTAATTAAACCGGCAACACTGAAATGTCTACAAAAAATCCTCAAAATTCTTAAATTTTCCCCAGAACTATCCCAATTTTCCCCCAAGTTTTTATAAAACCCAAGATGGTCGCTATATAAACAACTGCTTATTACTTAACAAGATGTACTTAGAGTAGTTATTATCTAAAAGCAAATACTTCTATTAGATATGCCGACACAGGGGTGCCGCCAAAGGTAATTAATCATTGCAGTTAAATTTGTGAAATAAATATTGTGATTAAATTGTAGGTAAATAATTGACCAACATTTTTGGAGTGTAATAGTCTCGATGCTTTCCATTTATTATATGGGTCAGTACTTAAAAGAAAAAATTCAAAAGACATCGAAAGGTACTGAGATTTAACAATAATACCTAAATGATCTGATTAGACAAGAATGTATGTATTTATTTACTTAGGTATATACCAACTCAATTATCGGCTTTTGTCAAATAAGTCATTGTACTATATCGGGATTACTGCTCAAGTTATTGATCTTTTAGTTAACTGGTGACATCAATCTACTCACGAGGGAAACGGGTATTGTTACAGAAAGCCGGAGTTAAGCAGTTAGCTCTTCAGTCACGTAAAGGATGAGTGACCTCTGAGGCGTTTCCCATGGAACTCAGCCGATTAGATCGGAATTAATGACAGGGAATGAAGGGGTGTGGATTGGGTATGGGAAAGTAGTAGTAATAGTAGGACCTATAAATGGTGGTACAACAAGCCGCAGGCTGCAGTGCCGACACACTATAGGAAGATTAGAGCGTAGTGGCGGCTCTGAACCAAAATATTGGGGGTTCACGATGACAGAATATAGATCTCAGTAGAGCTTGAGGTAAAAAACTTTTAGTGTTTATAATATACTTTTATAAACCACTGATAATTTTACCTATGTCGATATGGCCATCATATTCACTTTTGTGCACAAAATACTATTGTTTTTTAAAATGAAATTATTAGTTTGTGAAATAAATAATTGGTATTAGATAGTAGGTTAAATGGGTCGTGGAATATACTTATGAATTTCAATGTTAAAATTCTGTTGAGGATAAAACTGAATTACATTAATTTATAGGTATACAGGGCATGGTACGATTATAAATAATTCAAAGGGATAGTAACCTACTGCATTCCGTTTGATTAGCTGGACATGTGTGTTATCGTCTGAATATTACTTGAATACTACTTGAATGCTATTTGAATACTATTTGAATACTACTTGAATACTACGTGAATACTACTTGAAGACTACTTGAATGATACTTGAATGCTACTTGAATACTACTTAAATGCTATTTGAATACTAATTGAATACTACTTGAATGCTACTTGAATACTACTTGGATACTACTTGAATACTACTTGAATACTACTTGCATACTACTTGAATTCTACTTTTGCCCTAAAGTTTTAGTAGATCCCTTAGGCCATAATGTTTCACAATATTGCCCACTAAATATTTAATCATTTTTTTATTAGTCGCTGTTTTCATTAAATATTTTCTTCACTATTCGCGATTTAAATTAATTTTCGCGCAACTATCAGTTATCACCTATAAGTAGGGCAATTGTTTAGTTAAATTTTTTAGGGGTGTGATGGACTTTCGTATTTTTTACTGTTTTTAGATATAATTATAATTTTAATAGTGTTTTTGAGTTTAATTTAGTGTTAATTGAAATTTTTTAGTTTCCGTGCTTTCGTCATAAATATAATATTTGTCATGTGTTTGAGACTAATTTGTTAGAAATCTTTACCTATATGGATTATAGACAAACTAGAAATATTTGCTTACTAAAGGCAGGACATCTTTTATTATGTGGTTTAAAGGAAATGTTCGGTTACCTAATGTTTATTATTGATAAACTTATTTTTTATTCTGAAGTGAAATTGTGACATCTTAAAAACATGTAAACCGAAACAAAACTGTCACTATGCATAATGCAGTTTGATTCTAGATATAAAATATTACAAAATCTCAATAAATATTACCTAAAGACCCTTACCCCCTATGAGAAAAACAGATGTAATGCTCACAATTATTAAGAAAAAATTCTAGTCGATAAATAATTATTACAAATTTATCTATAAACAGTGAACACCTAAACACCACGAGAGTGTCGCTAACTAATAAACAGGATAAATGAACTGAAATTTAAAAAAATCAATATATTATCGATTTTATAAAAATCCTTAAACAAATATAGTAGAGTATGATTACATATTGGTAGACACAAATTTCGCTACTTCAAAACAAAGGTCTTTCCAATGCTAGAAGTTGAAAAAATATGCTGACGTAGTGGAATTCCAAACACCTTTTATAAATATCCCCCATAGGGCGTATCGCTTAACTTGAATCGTGAATATTGTGGGATAATAATTTTAGGTATTTTTGCGGTATAGGGATAGGAACACCTTTCATCATTAAAAAAAAAAAAGATGACTGTCTTATTTTCTTAAATTATGAAAATATTTTATTGACTGAATCGATAGATAACTTTGTTTTCCATGCACACTTAATAATATTGGTTTACCGCCTCATTATTTAGTTTTCAATAAAAAAACTTCTAATTACGAAAAATAAATTGTAGAATTTGGTCACGTGGCGTGGGATACCCGTATTGTTGTCATTAAGCAAATTTTGTAGAGTAGTTTCGAAGCTCTGACCTTTGATATAGAAAAATATGAGATATAACGGCAATCATGGAGATATTTTAACGCTCTATTCATATTGTGTAACGATTATTTGTTAGTTTATAACAATAATTATTGAACATTAACAGTACTTAGATGGGGAAGTTTAACCATATAACCTTTAAAATATTACATGTTATATCTCAAATTTATACGTATAATATAAAAGTAAAGAGACAGCGCTAAATTTTGATAAACGCAGACACTTTATGAAGTACTTACTAATGATAAGAAAAACAATTTTTTGCCTAAAAATGTAAATAAGATATTACCAAAGACCGTAAGCTAGGTATGTGCTGAAGTTTGGATGTAACAACTAAGTAGTAAAACATTTTACAATTTTGCGTTTTGTCTACCTATATTAATAGTCATAAAGCTGTAAATAAGCAAAACATTGATTTTAATTTTTAATTCACACACTTTTTTGAGAAATGTAAGCAAAAATAGACAACTGTTTCTTGAAAATTAAAATGCACACTTCTTTTTTACGGTTACTCTGTGTAATAATGATAAACGCAGGTAAGTGAAGATATGTCAGATTATGGAACAAAACTTATTTTACGGACGATTAAAACTTTTGTAATCAAATTTTAGTGAAAAGATGTGTATATAGATATATTCAGCTAGTAAGAATTTAAATAATATATATTTTCAACAGTAATTTAAACAGAGTTTCTCGAATAGATTTCTACAACAATGAAGTATATAAAAACAACACAATATTATGTATATATTTTATTAACAAATTAATAATAATTATCTCAATTACTTTTTTTGAACATAGGTAAAGTATTTGAAATATCCTATTTCATAGGCTTCTACACTGGGAACATTACATTTTATAGTTTATTGACATTAATGAATGTATCCTTCATTTCTTAGTTCTGTAATACCTAATTAACTGAATATCTTTTTGGGGCACCATTTGCCCCAACCAACCCCCTTAAACGGTCTATGAGTTTATGGGGGTCGTTCCAGTTCATAATCAGTTCACGAGTTTCGTTAATTTGTTGAACAGTCTTTTCTTTTTCATTCAGCACGGGGTATAACTTGGGAGTGTTTTCTTGATCCAGCTGATATCTGCTAGTCTGTTGTAAAAGTTTTTGATTAGTAAATGTTCGTTTTGTTTTATTTTTAAACAATGGTCTTTTGATGGTATCGAATTTTTTTTATTCGCTAGAGACCGTAGGTAACCTCTCGAATTTCTGTGTACGTTGGTCATTTCCAATATCTGTTTATATAGGTGGTGGTCTAGGATTGTAAACTTACTCGGATTCTTGTAAAATATTAACTGCTGTAGATCCAATGGGTACTTTTAAATGTTTTATTACCAACGATTATATTTTCATTATCAAACTCAACATCCATGTTAACAAGAATCCACTTTTCATGGTGGTATCTTGACCCATATTCGAAGTCGTACTCATATTTTTCTTTCAAATTCGATTTTTTCAAGCGTATTTGTTACAGGAAAATGTTGCAGATCGGTTTTCATAAGTTTTAAAGTGTTATAATTTTCTATAATAAATTTGGCGAGCTCTCGCCGAGGTGTCTTTCGTGAAGCCATGCTCTAAACTAATCAGAAACATCTTATGTAACCGCTTTAATAAATGCTTTTTTCGTACGATAACTTTCCATCAAATTTAATATTTTTGAGCGACCAGAAACTCTAGGCGTGTTAAATATTTGAACGTCAAAAGTAGTTTCATAATAAATATATCTTGAATATAACAATATTTTTTTGATATATTCTAATAAAAACAAACATGTTAAATGAATGGTCCTGCTTACTTAACAAGTAGACCACAATTTATAATTTTTTATTAAAATTTTATTTTCATTCTAAACAAGATAACCTAAATAGAGGGACTTACATTAACCCCGTAAAAGTCGTAGAGATTTTCAATGTATACCAGAATTCTTTTTTTATATTATTTCTAAATGTATTTTTTTTTTTTACCTTATATTTGTTGATTCATTTTTCTGGGCCGAGAATATCTACTTTTTCTATCATTATGGAATTTGGTATTTTTAAATAAAAAAAAAAAAAAGTTTACGTATAACAAAAAATTATTTTATCCAATCATAATGTTATTTATTTCTAAAATATCTTCAAATATTTCTGTAATAAACAGTTATCTGACTTACGACAGTTCGAGCAAGAGATTAAAAAAATTGTTGATATCGGTACACCCTAAAATTATTTAGTTAGAATGGGAGCGCATATGAACAGATCAATTGCTATTACCGAACTATTTACAGCTTTTCGGGGGATCTAGGTAAACAACGAAATGAGTGGTTAACCTAATAAGAGTAATAAGTTTACTGTCCGTTGGTAATTTATAATATTTTCAGTACACGATTTTATTAGTTTTTGCAATGCAAGTATTTTAAATAAATTTTGTACCCTAAAAGCTTTTCGTTTGTTTTTAGTAAAGAATAGCTAAACAACTTAAAAATGTGATATATTTTGTTTATTCTAGTATTTTTTCGAAAAACCGAAATTAAACCATTATTAAACATTTAATAATATTATAATAATTATCAGCGAATTCCGTTTTGCCATAAAAACACTATAGTTTTCTAAATATAAAAATAACACATTGTTTCATACAACGCTCCGACTTGACACTCGTCAGAAGTAAACCATTAATGATACTTTTCTTCAAGACATCCTGCTACTTATAGATTTTTTTTGGTTCTATAACGAATTAATTTTGAATTTTAGGATTGCTTTCGTTTACCTTAATCAGTTTTTGTAATCTGGCAAACTAGTGTTGAATAATGAATTTGTCAAGCGTAAAACGTGAATTAGATGTTTCAAAACAAACCCCATATGTCTTCAAGTAATTACACCCCCCTTCAGCAATCGACAACACATTCTTAGTATGAATCACCGGCCGGCAGGTGTTATACCGGATAAAATTTTTAGGGTACAAAATTTATTTAAAATACTTGCATTGCAAAAACTAATAAAATCGTGTACTGAAAATATTATAAATTACCAACGGACAGTAAACTTATTACTCTTATTAGGTTAACCACTCATTTCGTTGTTTACCTAGATCCCACGAAAAGCTGTAAATAGTTCGGTAATAGCAATTGATCTGTTCATATGCGCTCCCATTCTAATTAAATAATTTTAGGGTGTACCGATATCAACAATTTTTTTAATCTCTTGCTCGAACTGTCGTAAGTCAGATAACTGTTTATTACAGAAATATTTGAAGATATTTTAGAAATAAATAACATTATGATTGGATAAAATAATTTTTTGTTATACGTAAACTTTTTTTTTTATTTAAAAATACCAAATTCCATAATGATAGAAAAAAGTAGATATTCTCGGCCCAGAAAAATGAATCAACAAATATAAGGTAAAAAAAAAATACATTTAGAAATAATATAAAAAAAGAATTCTGGTATACATTGAAAATCTCTACGACTTTTACGGGGTTAATGTAAGTCCCTCTATTTAGGTTATCTTGTTTAGAATGAAAATAAAATTTTAATAAAAAATTATAAATTGTGGTCTACTTGTTAAGTAAGCAGGACCATTCATTTAACATGTTTGTTTTTATTTATTTTTCAAGGCATGTTTTGTTACAAACTTGAGACATAATTACGTTTGAATTTAAAAAGTTTAGCTTTTACTTTCGCCTAAAAATGTATAGTTTTCTAAGTTACTTTAATTTACATTAGGTCTATATTACGTGTAAGATTACATTTTGTATACATGCTACTAAGATGCTCGCCTGCGCTGTTTCACTATACAAAGTTTGAAATTCCATCGAGTTTTTTTTATTTATGGGAGGGCTTTATCTGGTTAGAAAGGGTTTCTGTATAAAAACTATATTATTTAAAGCTAATACATAACATGTCTGACATCCTTAGTTTATCACAATATAATATATGCATACTATTTACAACTCTGTTGATATATTAAAATGGGGTTTCAGAATTATAGAAAAAAAGTTTTTACACTTGGCCTCGCCTCGTGATCACAAATAGGATGCCAATAACTTATAAGTTCTATTAGTTATCAGTTATTAGAAGTGTTCTTGACGGCCTTTGATTTTACTCTTGAATATAATACACGTAATATATTGTTTTTAGAGTACTTTGAAAGAAGTTACTACTTTGCAAAATGGATGTGATATTAGCATCTATATGAAGTTTACATTTTGTACACAAAGAATATATTAAAGTACAATGCCTATTTAGCTTCTTATCAATATCAACTTAATAATTATGCAAAATCAGATGGCCTTTCAGAAGTGAAAAAGAGTCGTTTGAATGAAATCTTAGAAAAAAGCTTGAATACCGGGAAAAGCAAACTAATTATTTACGTAGTAATAAAATACGACTCAAAGCTCAGAATGATAGTGTTTATGCACCACACATCAACAAAGATTTAATCTAATGTTACTATTGATAATTTATTAGAATATATCAAAAAAATATTGTTATATTCAAGATATATTTATTATGAAACTACTTTTGACGTTCAAATATTTAACATGCCTAGAGTTTCTGGTCGCTCAAAAATATTAAATTTGATGGAAAGTTATCGTACGAAAAAAGCATTTATTAAAGCGGTTACATAAGATGTTTCTGATTAGTTTAGAGCATGGCTTCACGAAAGACACCTCGGCGAGAGCTCGCCAAATTTATTATAGAAAATTATAACACTTTAAAACTTATGAAAACCGATCTGCAACATTTTCCTGTAACAAATACGCTTGAAAAAATCGAATTTGAAAGAAAAATATGAGTACGACTTCGAATATGGGTCAAGATACCACCATGAAAAGTGGATTCTTGTTAACATGGATGTTGAGTTTGATAATGAAAATATAATCGTTGGTAATAAAACATTTAAAAGTACCCATTGGATCTACAGCAGTTAATATTTTACAAGAATCCGAGTAAGTTTACAATCCTAGACCACCACCTATATAAACAGATATTGGAAATGACCAACGTACACAGAAATTCGAGAGGTTACCTACGGTCTCTAGCGAATAAAAAAAATTCGATACCATCAAAAGACCATTGTTTAAAAATAAAACAAAACGAACATTTACTAATCAAAAACTTTTACAACAGACTAGCAGATATCAGCTGGATCAAGAAAACACTCCCAAGTTATACCCCGTGCTGAATGAAAAAGAAAAGACTGTTCAACAAATTAACGAAACTCGTGAACTGATTATGAACTGGAACGACCCCCATAAACTCATAGACCGTTTAAGGGGGTTGGTTGGGGCAAATGGTGCCCCAAAAAGATATTCAGTTAATTAGGTATTACAGAACTAAGAAATGAAGGATACATTCATTAATGTCAATAAACTATAAAATGTAATGTTCCCAGTGTAGAAGCCTATGAAATAGGATATTTCAAATACTTTACCTATGTTCAAAAAAAGTAATTGAGATAATTATTATTAATTTGTTAATAAAATATATACATAATATTGTGTTGTTTCTATATACTTCATTGTTGTAGAAATCTATTCGAGAAACTCTGTTTAAATTACTGTTGAAAATATATATTATTTAAATTCTTACTAGCTGAATATATCTATATACACTTCTTTTCACTAAAATTTGATTACAAAAGTTTTAATCGTCCGTAAAATAAGTTTTGTTCCATAATCTGACATATCTTCACTTACCTGCGTTTATCATTATTACACAGAGTAACCGTAAAAAAGAAGTGTGCATTTTAATTTTCAAAAAACAGTTGTCTATTTTTGCTTACATTTCTCAAAAAAGTGTGTGAATTAAAAATTAAAATCAATGTTTTGCTTATTTACAGCTTTATGACGATTAATATAGGTAGACAAAACGCAAAATTGTAAAATGTTTTACTACTTAGTTGTTACATACAAACTTCAGCACATACCTAACTTACGGTCTTTGGTAATATCTTATTTACATATTTAGGCAAAAATTGTTTTTCTTATCATTAATAAGTACTTCATAAAGTGTCTGCGTTTATCAAAATTTAGCGCTGTCTCTTTACTTTTATATTATACGTATAAATTTGAGATATAACATGTAATATTTTAAAGGTTATATGGTTAAACTTCCCCATCTAAGTACTGTTAATGTTCAATAATTATTGTTATAAACTAACAAATAATCGTTACACAATATGAATAGAGCGTTAAAATATCTCCATGATTGCCGTTATATCTCATATTTTTCTATATCAAAGGTCAGAGCTTCGAAACTACTCTACAAAATTTGCTTAATGACAACAATACGGGTATCCCACGCCACGTGACCAAATTCTACAATTTATTTTTCGTAATTAGAAGTTTTTTTATTGAAAACTAAATAATGAGGCGGTAAACCAATATTATTAAGTGTGCATGGAAAACAAAGTTATCTATCGATTCAGTCAATAAAATATTTTCATAATTTAAGAAAATAAGACAGTCATCTTTTTTTTTTTAATGATGAAAGGTGTTCCTATCCCTATACCGCAAAAATACCTAAAATTATTATCCCACAATATTCACGATTCAAGTTAAGCGATACGCCCTATGGGGGATATTTATAAAAGGTGTTTGGAATTCCACTACGTCAGCATATTTTTTCAACTTCTAGCATTGGAAAGACCTTTGTTTTGAAGTAGCGAAATTTGTGTCTACCAATATGTAATCATACTCTACTATATTTGTTTAAGGATTTTTATAAAATCGATAATATATTGATTTTTTTAAATTTCAGTTCATTTATCCTGTTTATTAGTTAGCGACACTCTCGTGGTGTTTAGGTGTTCACTGTTTATAGATAAATTTGTAATAATTATTTATCGACTAGAATTTTTTCTTAATAATTGTGAGCATTACATCTGTTTTTCTCATAGGGGGTAAGGGTCTTTAGGTAATATTTATTGAGATTTTGTAATATTTTATATCTAGAATCAAACTGCATTATGCATAGTGACAGTTTTGTTTCGGTTTACATGTTTTTAAGATGTCACAATTTCACTTCAGAATAAAAAATAAGTTTATCAATAATAAACATTAGGTAACCGAACATTTCCTTTAAACCACATAATAAAAGATGTCCTGCCTTTAGTAAGCAAATATTTCTAGTTTGTCTATAATCCATATAGGTAAAGATTTCTAACAAATTAGTCTCAAACACATGACAAATATTATATTTATGACGAAAGCACGGAAACTAAAAAATTTCAATTAACACTAAATTAAACTCAAAAACACTATTAAAATTATAATTATATCTAAAAACAGTAAAAAATACGAAAGTCCATCACACCCCTAAAAAATTTAACTAAACAATTGCCCTACTTATAGGTGATAACTGATAGTTGCGCGAAAATTAATTTAAATCGCGAATAGTGAAGAAAATATTTAATGAAAACAGCGACTAATAAAAAAGTGATTAAATATTTAGTGGGCAATATTGTGAAACATTATGGCCTAAGGGATCTACTAAAACTTTAGGGCAAAAGTAGAATTCAAGTAGTATGCAAGTAGTATTCAAGTAGTATTCAAGTAGTATCCAAGTAGTATTCAAGTAGCATTCAAGTAGTATTCAATTAGTATTCAAATAGCGTTCAAGTAGTATTCAAGTAGTATTCAAGTAGCATTCAAGTATCATTCAAGTAGTCTTCAAATAGCATTCAAGTAGTATTCAAGTAATATTCAGACGATAACACACATGTCCAGCTAATCAAACGGAAAGCAGTAGGTTACTATCCCTTTGAATTATTTATAATCGTGTCGGCACTGCAGCCTGCGGCTTGTTGTACCACCATTTATAGGTCCTACTATTACTACTACTTTCCCATACCCAATCCACACCCCTTCATTCCCTGTCATTAATTCCGATCTAATCGGCTGAGTTCCATGGGAAACGCCTCAGAGGTCACTCATCCTTTACGTGACTGAAGAGCTAACTGCTTAACTCCGGCTTTCTGTAACAATACCCGTTTCCCTCGTGAGTAGATTGATGTCACCAGTTAACTAAAAGATCAATAACTTGAGCAGTAATCCCGATATAGTACAATGACTTATTTGACAAAAGCCGATAATTGAGTTGGTATATACCTAAGTAAATAAATACATACATTCTTGTCTAATCAGATCATTTAGGTATTATTGTTAAATCTCAGTACCTTTCGATGTCTTTTGAATTTTTTCTTTTAAGTACTGACCCATATAATAAACGGAAAGCATCGAGACTATTACACTCCAAAAATGTTGGTCAATTATTTACCTACAATTTAATCACAATATTTATTTCACAAATTTAACTGCAATGATTAATTACCTTTGGCGGCACCCCTGTGTCGGCATATCTAATAGAAGTATTTGCTCTAAGTACATCTTGTTAAGTAATAAGCAGTTGTTTATATAGCGACCATCTTGGGTTTTATAAAAACTTGGGGGAAAATTGGGATAGTTCTGGGGAAAATTTAAGAATTTTGAGGATTTTTTGTAGACATTTCAGTGTTGCCGGTTTAATTAGTAGTGGTAAAAATTGCTCTAAGTACCCCTTAGGTAATAATTCATGTAAAACACTTTAGATTTAATTAAGAAACCTTGGATCATAATAAGTATATAAACCAAAACAAAAGGTGTATTACTTATTATGCTCCAACAACTTATTAATTAAAAAATGAAGAAAAAAACTATACCTATCGATTTTTAAGATGTAATTGCTTTAATTACCTCTTAGATAATAATTACTTTAAGTTCATCTTATTACGCAATGGGTAATTGTTTTTCATACAGAGCCTTTCTTGAATTATATAAAAATCTGGGAAAAAATTGCGATAATGCTGGAGAAATTTAAGAAATTTGAGCATTTGTCATACACTTAGTAACATTTTGATGTTGCTGGTTTAATTATAAGTAGTAATTGTACCAAGTACCTCTCAGATAATAATAAAATACCCAAATATGTACCCTCTAAGTTCACTTTAAATAATAACTCTGGGTACACCTTGTTGTGTGTGATGAGTAAGAGTGTTTATAATCTATTTGGTACCTTAACAAGTAACTCCTATAAATACATCTGAGCTAAATAATTACTCTAAGAACTCTTTGTTATGTTATAAGCAATTTTTTTCACATAGTGACCATCTCGAAGTTTATAAAAATATGGGGGAACATTTTGGGATAGTGCTGGGGAAATTCAATAATTGTGAGGATTTGTCATACACTTAGTCAATGGCATTACAGTGTTGCCGGTTTAAATTTTAGTTGTAATAATTGCTTTAAGTACCCATTAGATAATAATTCATGTAAGAATACTTTTTGATTTTAATAAGATAGCTTGGCTTTTTCTTTATCTTGTTTAATTAGTTACTACCGATTTATTAGCACATTATCAAAGTACTTCTCCGATTATTAAAAATCAACATACAACTATTGGTACCGTACCTATTAGCTTATTATTACACGAGTCAATAGGGTTTTACCTCCTTGTCAATACATGCATTTAGTTAGATTCTTCAACATTTTTTAATTTTACACCCTTCGAATCCCCGTGCTATCACCCTAGTAGTGGCGGCTTTTGACCAAAATAATGGGTTTACAATGACTGAATGTAGATCTCAGTACAGATTTAAGTAAAAATATTTAGTGTTTTAGAAAAGTATATTATAAACACGCTAATCAGCTAAGTTTCTTGGTGCCGCGTCCCATAGTGGAACGCCCTCCTGTGGTCACCCATCTACGGCGTTTCCGGAAAGACCATGACTTAACTGTTGCGAGAAATAATCTCGCGGCTATCCTTTCCGGCATTCTTCGATATTACCCGTATTCCTCGTGACTAGATTGATATTACCCGTTAACTGAAAATAAGCTCAGTAACTAGAGCAGAAATCCCAACACATGGTCTATACGTATTTGATAAACACCGCGCCGATAATTAAGTTCTCGTATAAGTAAATAAATGCATAGATTCCTTTTTAACCAGCTCATGTGTCGATGTATTTTGAATTTTTTTGAATGTTTGTAGTCGTATCATACCCCGTATACTTATAATTTAATGTGTTTTAGTTTTATTCTCAATAGAGTTTTAAATCTCAAATTTATTACACAGATTTAACTGCAATAATCTCACAACCCTTTCATATTTAAAACACATTGCTTTTTACCTACATCTATTCCAGCAATTAATACAAAATATAACATACCCGCCTGTAGTCTTTCACTATTAGCGAACCCTTATACCTGCATCGAGTACCTTTCCTTTAACCGCGGTGTGGTATCTATCCTATTTTCAAATAAAAGTAGCCTCTTTGTTCGAGGCCGCGTTAAATTTACCTTCATTTAGCGACTTAAAATAAATAATTATATAATTAATGATTGACAGGTCATTAATTATGGACAAGGTAATTAATGATTGACAAACGCTAAGTACACCTTGTAATGCATTCATTGTTTTTCATATAGCGGCCATCTTGGATGTAGAAATCTGGGGATAAATTGGGTTAAGTGTTGGGGAATTTGACGCTTTACCATATGCTTAGACAATGGCATTACGGTGTTGCCGGTTCAATTTTTTCCCCAGATCTGGGGAAAAATCAGGTAAAGTGGAGTAGAGTGCTGCTCTTACTACTAGCATCCTTAATCATAATTTTCAATATAGAATATTAGATATAATAATCAATAACTCAAGGTATTTTATTGTTAGAATTGTTTTTACATTTTATTAAATAAACTAAACTAAATAAACTAAAAGAAATAAACTAAACAAACTATATAAACTAAATAAACTATATAAACTATATAAACTATATAAACTATATAAACTATATAAACTATATAAACTATATAAACTATATAAACTATATAAACTATATAAACTATATAAACTATATAAACTATATAAACTATATAAACTATATAAACTATATAAACTATATAAACTATATAAACTATATAAACTATATAAACTATATAAACTATATAAACTATATAAACTATATAAACTATATAAACTATATAAACTATATAAACTATATAAACTATATATAAACTATATAAACTATATAAACTATATAAACTATATAAACTATATAAACTATATAAACTATATAAACTATATAAACTATATAAACTATATAAACTATATAAACTATATAAACTATATAAACTATATAAACTATATAAACTATATAAACTATATAAACTATATAAACTATATAAACTATATAAACTATATAAACTATATAAACTATATAAACTATTAAAACTATATAAACTAAATAAACTACCTATATAAACTAAATAAACTAAATTAAACTAAATAAATAAAATAAACTAAATTTAATTATATAAAAAAAATATAAATAAAGTTCATAAAGTATAAAATTTGAACCGACACCACTGAGAAGAAGAAAATCTGCTTAAAAAAAAGTGCTAAAATATATCAAGAAGCTAGTAAGGGTAAGAAGTTTAGTGTGTAATTTTTAAAATTGTGAGGTTAATAAAACCATAACAATATATATATTGTTATAATATTTTTATTTTATATATATATATATATATATATATATATATAGATTCGTCCTGCCGACTTTGTGACATCATGTCGCAAAAATGTTGCTATCTTTATAACATCCGTCTGCGATGTGACATCCAAATTCGGATGTCACAACGTTTTTGGGGTTTAAACATCATAAAGTAGGTTTAAAAGGGCGCCAAAAAAAATTCAGCTGGATGTCATAATGCTTAATTTTCAATTTTATGTATATATTTAGTTCCAGTGTATAGATGCGAAGGTGGCGCTCGCGTCAGTTGGTTTTGTATATTTTGTATATTAAATACTTCAGTCCCTCGACTGTATAACATCCACCATTAAGTATATTAGAATTTACTCACTCGACTGTCTGACATCCAACATTCAGTATATTAAAACTTACTCACCCGACTATCTGACATCCACCATAGAGTATATTAGAACTTTACACACTAGGTTATGTGACATCCAAAAAATTTATTTTAGATATATTTGGATTTTCATTTTAAGATCTATTTTATGTTAACACATAAGCTGCCAAAATTTTTTCTTGGGTTTCGCATGAAGCCAACAAGTTTCTTAAATGCATTCACTCTCTGTGACTATTTAATAAATATATATTATATGCATCTATATTGATACAAGGTGTATCAACAATGGGTGAGTGAACGATGACTAATTTATATTAAAAGAAATCACACGAAATTAAATTAAAATATATTAAAATAAATTAAAATAAATTAAAATAAATTAAAATAAATTAAAATAAATTAAAATAAATTAAAATAAATTAAAATAAATTAAATTAAAATAAATTAAATTAAAATAAATTAAATTAAAATAAATTAAATTAAAATAAATTAAAATAAATTAAAATAAATTAAAATAAATTAAAATAAATTAAAATAAATTAAAATAAATTAAAATAAATTAAAATAAATTAAAATAAATTAAAATAAATTAAAATAAATTAAAATAAATTAAATTAAAATAAATTAAATTAAAATATATTAAATTAAAATAAATTAAATTAAATTAAATTAAAATAAATTAAAATAAATTAAAATAAATTAAAATAAATTAAAATAAATTAAAATAAATTAAAATAAATTAAAATAAATTAAAATAAATTAAAATAAATTAAAATAAATTAAAATAAATTAAAATAAATTAAAATAAATTAAAATAAATTAAAATAAATTAAAATAAATTAAAATAAATTAAAATAAATTAAAATAAATTAAAATAAATTAAAATAAATTAAAATAAATTAAAATAAATTAAAATAAATTAAAATAAATTAAAATAAATTAAAATAAATTAAAATAAATTAAAATAAATTAAAATAAATTAAAATAAATTAAAATAAATTAAAATAAATTAAAATAAATTAAAATTAAAATAAATTTAACATGTTGAGTACGGTGTGGCATTTAACGGATGCCTCACTGCTTGTCCTTTTTGAGACGGCGAGACATCAATATGGTGCCACACTTGCAACAGTCAGAAAATTAGCAAGGATGGCGTGGTTTTACAATACGTCTCACTATAATGCTACAAACATAAGAACTCACTTTTAGCCATCTATAGTATTAGAAAAGTTTCACTGGCCTTGAAAGTAAGAGAGAATGTATATCCAGAAAAAAAATGAAATATTTTACAAATACTAAAAAAAATTATTGAAATATAAAATATAAAAAATAGACTTCATCCAAAGTAATGTGAGGGTCAAAAAATTTCCCATCCTTTAACATGACTTTTTTTTATTCACGTTCGTACTCAAGGTGTTAAATAAAGTTATTTAAATTTAAATCAATTTAAATCAATTTAAATCAATTTAAATCAATTTAAATCAATTTAAATCAATTTAAATCAATTTAAATCAATTTAAATCAATTTAAATCAATTTAAATCAATTTAAATCAATTTAAATCAATTTAAATCAATTTAAATCAATTTAAATCAATTTAAATCAATTTAAGATTATTATTCGGACATCTAAAAGTAATTTAGTACTCGCCAGATATACGGGGGGGGGGGGGGAAGAAAACAATTTTTTCCTCTACTTTTGACACATCCTGCAGGATAATTCTGCTAGTAGATCTGCATACAATTAACTTTATCAAGAAGACTGATTTGTTACCAACACTTTTTTTTTATTTACCCCGATATCTTAATTTGGGGTGACGGTTTAAAGAAAATGCTACATTTTAGAAACGGTCATAATTTAAATGACGGTACAGAATAAACTACAAAATAAGTAGAGTGCTGTGGCCAACTCACAATATGACAACTGTCAAATATTCGTTACTTGGCAATTGCAGTTTAATTATTATTCATTATCAGCATAATATCATGGTTTTAACGCTTACTGATGCAACATGAGCAGTTGCTCTGGTACAAGACGGTAGGACTCAGTATTATACTTCTAGAATATTGGGTGTTACAAGGTGTAGCGTCCAGAGAGCTGTACAAGGTTTTAATGAAACTGGTAGTTTTTCGAGACGAAGAGAATCTGGCAGACGACGTTCTACAAATATTCGAGATGATCGTTTTATGACATTAAATGTTTTGCGAGAAAGAAATACTACTGCTGTCATGGCTCGAAACCGTTTAGAAGAAGTACGTCAACTAGCTGATAACGAAATAACGATTCGAAGGCGATTACGAGAACATGGATTACGCTCCAGAAGACCTGCAACTGGTCCAGAGTTACTTAAGAATCACAGAACAGCACGTCTTCGATTTGCCAGGGAGCATCAACATTGGAATATCGATGAATGGAGTAAGATTTAATTTTCTGACGAGTCAAGGTTTTGTTTAACGAATATACCGAAAAAGAGGCGAAAGGTTTGACCAAGCAAATTTTTCCACAAGACTCAGTTATGAAGGAGGATCGGTAATGGTTTGGGGCGGCATAAGCATGGAAGCTCGTACTGATTTAGTCATTGTTGGCGGCGGAGCAATGACAGCTTACCGATATATTCGTGATGTGCTAGATCCATATGTAATTCCATTTGCACCATTTATAGGAAATGAATTCATGTTTATGCATGACAACGCTCGACCACATATTGCGAGGATTGTATCTCAATATTTGGACGAAACAGAAATTCAGAGGATGAACTGGCCATCACGTAGAACAGACCTCAATCCAATTGAGCACGTCTGGGACATGATGGGCAGACGAGTTTATAACCGAGTTCCTTCTCCAAGTATTTTAAATTTTTTGAGAGATGCTTTGATCCAAGAATGGGATCAGATTGACCAGATGAAGATTCGATATCTAATAGAGGGTATGCCATGACGCATTGAGGCAGTTATTCGCGCTCGTGGGAAAAAAACCCGTTATTAATTTGTAATAATTATTAGTTTATTTGTTGTTTGAGTTGTTTATAAAATTATGTATTACTCTGCTAAAACTGAATAAAAAAATTAAGAATGTTGCATTTTCTTTAAACCGTCACATTTCACAAACAAATTAAGATATCGGGGTAAATAAAAAACAAAATGTTGGAAATAAATTAGTCTTCTTGATAAAGTTAATTGTGTGCAGATCTGCTAGCAGAATTAACCTACAGGGTGTGTCAAAAGTAGAGGAAAAAATTGTTTTCTTTCCCCCCCTGTATATCCGGCGAGTACTAAATTACTTTTAGATGTCCGAATAATAATGTTAAAACCACAGTATTTTATCTAAATCTAAATCAGCCTCCGCATTTGAAAGTTCGAGCATTTTTAAATAAATCATTATTTTGAATGGATCGAATTTTAAGTCGGTGAGTGTAGTGTATGCGCAAAAATAATAAACACCGCTGGATTTATGTTTTGGGTGTTAATGCACTTGAAACTGGAGAATCGACCATATAAGGTCGATAGATACTTAAAGTAGTTCCAACGAACATGTAAAAGATATTAGCAGGAGGCCGGCGATAACTTGCTTAGGTGGTGATTTTAGTGGGTAAAAGGTAAAACTATTGGGAAAGGGAGAACCCGTACCGAATCTCTATAAGGGATTTCCACATATCAAAAAAGTATCAAGAAGTTACTTCATCGAAAACTATTTTTTGTGCCAGTGTATCTAAAAATATACACAATCAAAAACTAAAAAGAAAATAATTTTAAAATGGAATGAATTATTTTATCACATACAAAACAACAAAAGAAATCACATTGGAATAAAAAACAATAAGAAATCGTAGAATTTGAGGGTCGGCTTTGGCGCTGAACGTGTTAAATGTTTAGGATGTAATAAGATGCTAATTTAAAAATGTATCTATATACTTGCTGGATGTTATAAGAATGGCAGTTTTTCTGTAGAAATGGTATACTGTGACGTAACAACTGGATGTCACAAGATGCAAGGTTTTTCTGGATGTCACAAAGTGTTGTTAATAAAAATATATACCCTGTATACTTTGGATCTCACAACGATAGGACGTTTTATATTTTTAAAATGTGTATGGTTGTGATATTTTTCGCTCAGCCATAATATTTTTTTAATTAAAAGAAGTCATATTTTTATTTTTTTCCTAAAGTCTTTGCAAAGGGTGGATGCCACAAAGTCAAAATTTTTGCTGGATGTCACATGATACGCTGGTCGAGTATATATATATATATATATATATATATATATATATATATATATATATATATATATATATATATATATATCTAGCTACGTGGCATTACTGGGACTCCATTCCATAAATGGCCTACCAAAACTCCACCGTATATACGCCATTATATACACCGTTATTTGTAAAGACTAATTCAACTACCATTAGTTGGATAGGTCAACGTAACGTCCACTATATACATTTGACATATGTTTTGACACTGTTTATGTTAATGCGCCTCCTCTTACTAGAGAGAATGTATTTACTGAGGCTCCAAGCACTGTTGCCACTTTTTAATAATTTATTTAGCAAAAGGAAGAAAAACTTAATTACTCAGACCATATGTTTTTATTTAAAATAATAATAACCCGTTGAAGATAAACCTTCTTAGCGAGTAGTATGCGAATTCGTCGATTCTGCCGGCAAACCAATTGCAATAGTTCTATTCTTTTTAAGTCTTCTCAAGTTTTGTGTGTATATATTATAATGACTTTTTTGCTCAATACTAGTTTAAAATTAAATTTTTTGTTTTCATAAATGTAATAATGGTGTTTACAAAAAGAAAAAATTAAATAATGTTGTTACAGATACCTCTCAGAAATTTTTCGCCGATATTATTCTTACATATAAGGTTTTAAAAGATCTGGCTAAACAATGACCGATATTGTTTTAACAACAATTGAAGAACATTTAAAAGAAGTAAATTATAAAATCACATCAATGAATAATATATCAGTACGCTTTAAAGAAAATAAAAATCTACATGATAAATTTGATGAACAAGAACAAAAATATAGATTGAAACTTTTACGTCTACATAGATTACCAGAAGGTACTAAAAATAATTTATAAAATAAAATATTTGATGGTTTTAGGTTTTAAACAATGCAGAACTTTTTATGAAGAATAACTTTTTCTCGTTAATTTAATAATAAAAAAGTTTTTAATATACTGCGTACTTAAGTGGACTCACTGTATATTTAAAACTGGTTAAAAAATTATAGAAATCTGTTAATAGTTTCTTACTACATAATATAAATTTTTAAACGAATTCAAAAAAAAATCCTTAAAGCTTACTGATGAGTAAACATTCTCATTATATATCCATACGGTACGACTGGGCCCACCTTGTTAATTTTTAGGCTCACTAAGACTCTGCTGTAGAGTCCATATATTATTAACAGCGGAGTCTCAGTGAACCTAAAAATTAACACGGCTGGAGGCCCAGTCGCACTTTATAAATATAGCGAGATATATAGTTTAGGTATATATATTAGGACGTATATAGTACCTTAATATATAAAGAACCACAGTTCCATTAAAAAATATTTATTTATAAAAAATTCATGAAAAAAAAAAAAACAAACACGTAAATAAACATGTCATATTTGCACTAAAAAAAAAGCCATAAAAAGAAAACTAAAAATTCAAACTCCTATGTAGCAAATATTCAACACTTTTTTGCGTACCGATTACACACTTTTATATTCTCCCATTTCCTATATTTAAAAATCTGATGTGTCCAACACATGACTTTCCTATCTAGTTATTATAGGCTTTTCCGGTTATTTTGTACAACCTATTGCAGCACTTCTATAAATGTTTAGAGGAGGATAAACCAAATATATACAGTGTCCACATATATCTACCTCGAAACATTTATCTATAGATATTCATTGAAAACGAAAATACTGAAAAATTTAAATTTAGCACTTTTCCATTACGGTCCATTTCAGAAAAATCATGTATAAACAAAAATTATAGAGATCGATATCGCAAACAACTTTTAGTTCAACAATTTTCATAAAAATCAGAATTTTGCACATTTTGTCAAATTTCTCGAATACGGACCATTTCAGGAAAATTTGACAAATAACAAAAATTATAGATAATAATATTAGAAGTAACTTTTATTTGAACAATTTTCTCCTCTAAACATAAATAACAGATATATTCCATAAAATATAAAAACGGCCTCCCATAAAGTATCCCCCCAGATGATTCGACTTTGTCCAAAATCTAATCATTTCACGTCAGGCCCAAATAAACCTTAAGTTTAAAATTTTATGTTTTTTTCTTTATCAGTTTTTGAGTTTTCTTCAAAATTCGAAATTTACACATTTTCTCAAATATCTCGAATACGGTCCATTTTAGAGAAATTATGTATAGAATAAAAATTATAGAGAATTATATTACAAACAACTTTTATTCAAACAATTTTTATAAAAAAATAGTTTTTTTACATTTTGTCAATTTTCTCGAATACGGACCATTTTAGGAAAATTTTGCACAGAACAAAAATTATAGATAATTATTTGAAGAATTTTCTTCTCCAAACGTAAATAACAGAAATATTCCATAAAATATAAAAATGACCACCTATAAAGTATCCCCCCAGATGTTCCGACTCTGCCCACAATCTAATCAGCTCATTGGACGCTAAAACAAAGCTTAAGTTTAAAATTTGGTGTTTTTCGTTGTATCGGTTCATGAGTTATACAGACACACAGACACACACGCACACGCACACGCACACACACACGCACGCGCACACCCACACACACACACACACACACACACACACACACACACACACACACACACACACACACAGACATCATCGCAAAAATAGTCAAAACGGATTCAGGGGACCTCAAAACGTAAAAATCCGTCGAAAACTCGAGGTCAAAAAAAATCATGATTCCTCTACTTTCCTTATATCTGTATACAGATAGGAAAGTAAAAATGAATCATTTTAGGTTAACTGAGACTCTGCTGTAGAATCCGTATATAATGGATAGCGGAGTCTCAATAAACCTGAAAACTAGCAAGGCTGGAGATAGCGCTAGATATAGTGTATATTAGGAACATATCTTATAGTACCTTAATATACAAAGAACCACAGTTTCATTAAAAAATATTTATTTATTTTTGTGTACCTATTACAAACTTGTATACTGCCCCATTTAGTATCTTTAAACCTGAATATATATTTTTTTTTATTTGAAATTTTGGGAAACTAAACCAAGGAATGTAGACTACCTTTTTAATTATATTAGGTGACGTAATCATTAAAAATGGCAGACGGGAGCCGTTATGGCAAGTGATATATTATTTGAAACCCTTTCCAATGATATCAATATAACTAAAATATTTTTTCTTTTTACTCATAATGAATTCTTTGTTTTAAATGTTCAATGCTATCAACTGGTGTACCACAAATATTTAACCTTTGGCACTGTATTATTCTCGTTTAAAATCAAAGATTTTTATGAATTCATATCTCATGACGGATCAAAAAATAAATAGGAGGTGGAGGGACTTTAGATCCGCATTGTATAATCGAGAGCAGAGGCTATGTGAACCTGAAAATTAACACAGCTGGAGGCCTAGTCGTACCGTATACATCTTCAAAAATCTAAACGCGGACCATATAAGCGAAATCCATTAGGGACGAACTTAAGTTGGAGTGAGGTGGAAGTCGTACATACCGTGAGTCAGGCCATTGAATAGGTAGTGCGCTGCACAGCTCATATCGCAATGAGTCTCAAGGATGTAAGCATACTTATATTTATTTAAATCTCTATATTCCACACGAAAAGTTCGAAATGGTATATTTTAATTTTGGATGCATGAAAATGAATAATCCACAATACGACACTTCAGTGGAAAGTCAATTTTAATGATTTATAGGACAACGTAACAAAACTTAATTCGAAGGAACATGAACTTAAATAGATTGTTGCCATTAAGGTTAAGAATAAATAAATGTAATGAAAATCCCAATAAACCAAATTAACAAAATTATGCTGCACATTAAATTACTATTATAATAAGCTTTCAAATGAGCTGTCACACTTAACAATACGTACTACTTTTTTATCATGCTAAAGGGCGCTAAAATCAAAAGTAACACTATAAACAGTCACATTTCTAAAAATTATTCATTAAATTACATTTGCGTTGATGTGTAATACGTTTTCTATTTAAATTGTATTGGTTAGTAGTGGGAAGGAGGAGAGGGGAATGTTGTGTGTCAGTTTAGGATGTGATAAAAATGTGCCAGCCTTAGAATAAAAATCGACCTAATTTAAACAATTCTTTGTATTAATTTGAAGCAAGTGGTGATACAATTGAAATCAGCATAATAAAAGGAAGCTTAAAAATTTGTATGTTATGTTGGGAATTGGGTGCTAAAACACTACGACCTAAAATATTTATTGTACCCCTTTTGTCGCTAATGCAGCAAGGAAATGTCGCAATGCCTACAACGATCCTTCCAATCATATCTTCCTTGAGTGGCTTCAAGTTAGGTAAATATCACTCTTCTATTTAATATGCTCTTAGGTATAGTGTCCTTGGATTTTGGAGTGCTACACATTGTCAGAATATGAATGGAGGTTTTGTCTTCCTCTTCACAGAATCTGCTCACTATATTCTACTACTCTTAGTTTACTTAAGGTATCCTTTTAGTGGGCAATGCCCAGTAAGGATCCCTGATACAATACGTAACTTGTTCTTGTAAAATTGGTAAAAATATAGGGTGTTCTATTTATAAAATACTGTCATTGACGTCATTACAAGATGATTAGAAGATATATTGAATTATGAGAAAATAAACTAAATTAAAATAAAAAGTTTACTTATTTTATTTTACGTCTTGGTCATATATCACATTTGAGTTGGAATTTTCTTTTTATTTACTTTTATAATAATGCCTAAATATACGTACTAATCAAGGTGCTAACCTTATTATTTAAATAATATCAACCAAAAAATTATTAAACATTTTCTAAAACAAAAATGTTTATTGTGGCATTTTATTTTCTACGGCGCTCTGTAGTACTTGTCGCGTTCAAGATCGAAATTGATACATTTTAATTTTTAAAATGACTCGAGTCGAAAGACAAAATCAACGAGCCTCCTAGTACGTATATATAATCAACTGCAACGTTGCCAAACCAAAAGCGCGCAGCGAATAGCTTAAGGCGCCCAGTTGACATGTAACATTAAACATCTTATACACAGCGAAATGTATATTAGCAGCGCACCAAGCGGCGAACGCCTGAACTAATATTTTATACAGGATCAAAAAACGGCTCAAATGGGCGTCCTCGAGATTTTTGTGTTAATGGGTGTTTTAGGGTGTGTACATCATCTGGAACAATTTTCAATGGGTTGTCACTGGGGATCCGTATATCGGAAGCCCAGTAACAGCGGAGTCTCAGTGAACCTGAAATTTAACATGGGGGGAGGCTCAGTAATACTTTGTAGATATATATATATATATATATATTCTCGACCAGCGTATCATGTGACATCCAGCAAAAATTTTGACTTTGTGACATCCACCCTTTACAAAGACTTTAGGAAAAAAATAAAAATATGACTTCTTTTAATTTAAAAAATATTATCACTGAGCGAAAAATATTACAACCATACACATTTTAAAAAAATAAAACGTCCTATCGTTGTGAGATCCAAAGTATACACGGTATATATTTTTATTAACAACACTTTGTGACATCCAGAAAAACCTTGCATCTTGTGACATCCAGTTGTTACGTCACAGTATACCATTTCTACAAGAAAATTGCTATTCTTGTAACATCCAGCAAGTATATAAATACATTTTTGAATTGGGCACCTTATTACATCCTAAAAACTTAACACGTTTAACGCCAAAGCACACCCTCAAATTCTATGATTTTTATTGCTTTTTTAATTCCAATGTGATTTCTTTAGTTGTTTTGATAAAATAATTTATTTCATTTTTAAATAATTACTGAGGCCCTTCCTATGGGGCCTCAGTATTGCATTCGTGCAGACGAAAACATTTTCTTACCCCCATTTTTAAATGAGTCCGAAAATGCAAAAAAAAAATTTCGTCTGGTCGTCTGTGTATATGTATGCCGGCACAATAACTCTAGAACGAAAGTTCTAATTGACTTGCAGTTTTGATCTTCTTGAATAATTCTTTCTAACTTAGAACCCTATTGATTTTCAGAATTTTCGGTTCATTCTAACTACTTTAATATCACTTTTCTTAAAATCCGCTTATGCATTTCTAATGTGACAATTTTAGGAATTCCAATTATTTCTAACGTCAACATCCCTAACATTCTTTACATTTCATAAATTGCAAACATTCTCTAACGACCTGTCAAACAACAGCTGTTGATAGTAAAAGTGAAATTTCTAAGGAGGGTTGCGACCTTCATATTTGCAAATATAGCCATTTTGGAGGCTATTTTTATTCAAAATTAGTCGCCAAGCCTACCAATTATGAAAAATATATAAGCAGTTTCTTAAAAATTACTTTTTTATGGGGGTGCTAACTTAAGCGTACTACTATTTCGCCCCTAGCCACAAAAACACATTCATCAAATTTATTGGCAACCCCAATAATTAACCGGCCATTTTATTTGGCCAAAATCAGAATAATGCTTGGTTGTGCCTGTCAGGTATCAAGATGTCAACTATGATGTGGGAATGGCTCTTAAATGTAAAATTATTTAAAAATGTATGCTTCTTTTGATATTTGTTGCAAATAATTTGTAGTGTATCTCAATTAAGGCTTTCCATAAATAAATGTGCAGCAAGACAGATATTATAATGTTCTTATACAAAGCACTTTTTTATTAAACAGTGAGCACCATAAGTCTTACCCCCCCTATCTAACTCATTACTGGAATCTTGTTAGGAAAATCGCCGAGACACGTCGATTTTTGATTTCTACAATGTGCATTTTTGTATGAATAGTTTACCCTTAATTTCATCCCTTACTGGAGAGGAGCAACCCTTTCGAAAAATTTAAATGGCATGGGGTGGTGAGTGACAGCTCATTTGAAAGAGGGTTTTATTCTCTATTCAACCGTGTAAAAAAAATTCAAATTTGCTTCATTAATTCTCGACTAATTGTTGTTTCAGAATAACGGAAATTAACGTAGCGCACTCATCCTTATAATTAAAATTCGGCACTGCGACGTGAAGTAAGACTTTTTGCCATTAGAAGGTCACTGTTAGTCTAGTTGCTTTCCTATTTTGTGAGGTTTTGTTATTTTTAAACATTAATAAATCAACACGTAATGAAGCAAATTTCAAAATTCATTGTATAAAAGAGAGGTAGGATATAATGCTGGTTTACATATTCAACCAGCGAATTGTAAATAATAATTAGTAAACTTCTTGAGGTTACTTTTGAATACATTTATTGTTTTTTTTTTTAATTTCTGTTGACAGTCAATTGAATTTTTTACACCTTTAATAAAAATTATATTTTGGGAACTTTTAGTGATGGCTTGCCGTACTTGAAAGTCAGATTGGCTTCTTGTATTATAATTGTGATATTGCGAATTATATTGAATTTTTTCTAATAGATCTGATGCGATGGTACTGTCATTTTTATTTTATAAATAAATATCAGTCATGTACTGAATATAATTTTTAACTGAAAGCCAATTTATTTCTTTTAACATAGTTGCAATACTCATCCTTCTATCCTTTATGTCCTTTATTAGAATATAAATAGGCAAAATAAGGAGCCCAAATATTTTACATAAGCAGGCTTAAGACGTAAAAGGGCCAATTATTATTGTAAAAATTGCTCGAACAAGTTTTTAAACCCTAATCAAAAGGCGATATAGAATGGTTTTAAAAATCAAGGCTTGTGAAAATCATCACATGGATAAACCTAAGTAATGCCAATGTTTCACAAAACAAAAAATTCATCGTCCTAATACTACTATAGGCTTTCGGTCTTTCGTTCCAAGTTAAATCATTTCTCGTTTTTGTTACGCTACGAGTTTACCCTTGTGGGCTTCAGTCTCGATAAGGTGGGAACCACCATTTTAGCGTCTCTCGAATTTTCTTTTCAGTGTTTGATTGTGTATATTTTTAGATACACTGGCCCAAAATATATTATTAAACGAGCAATTTATGGTAGCCATTATTCACGCAGGGTGACGTTTGCGTGAGCCCTAGGCGAGTCTAATACTATACTTTGTACCATTATACCATTATGGTTTCTTTATTAAATAAAAGTTAAGTGTAGAATGGAAAGTTTTTATTAAACATAGGTAACTAACTGTTGTTTTTTCAACCTTTCAATTTTCCGATTTTCAAATTTTTTGAATTTCTGATTTTTCGATCTAGAAAATATCGTTATGAAAAGTATCGCCCAACTATAGTTATCTACCGGAAATTGCCAGAATTAGAAAAGAGTGAATTATCATAATTCACTCTAGTGATATATGGGTACCATATGCTTTTAGTTAGAAGGTAGAATATTGATTTACTATTAAGTGGTCGTGGACAAATTAGTTTCCGATTGAAGTAACTTTTTAATCTTTTTTTTTGGTATGTGGATATCCCTTATAGAGATTGGGTACAGGTTCTCCCTTTTCCAATAGTTTGGGACTCCCGGATCATTAGTGCAAGTCAGGCTTATCATTTACCCACTAAACGCACCCCTGAGCAGGTAATATCTTTTACTTGTCCGTTGGGACTACTTTATTAATTTTTTTGAGTATCTATCGACCTCGTATGGTTGATTCTCCGGTCTCAAGTGCATTAACACGGCCAGTTGGCGAACCTAAAGATAAATCCAGCGATGTTTATTATTTTTGCGCACAGACTATTTTACTAGAAACATATTTAACTTCAAATTATTTTTGAGTTACACAAAAAAGTACATTTCTTTATTAGTTAAGTTCGTTTCCATATTTAAAGAGACCAAAAAAAACTAAAATTAGTCATGTGCAAATTGTGCAGATGATTTTGCTGCTAAAACATAACGTCTAAATTGTTATTTTTTAGCATTTTGGAGATAAAAAATTTAAATAAAGGGGGTTTTAGTAACTTTAACACGTTATATTGAGGATAATTTAATCCCATGTGAATTTTTAAAAGCTACATATTATGTTGGTACTTCTATATATCTGTGCCTACCAATACCAAAAGCAATTCTGTGAATTCATTTTTGCTAGAGTCTAAGGGTTATGATGTTGGTACGACATGCAGTGATTAATTAAAAAGTAATAATTATGATATTTGGTTCTAAATACGAACTTTTAAGTACATTTTATTGTAGTGTACACGCATACAAGTACCAACAAAATATGTAACTTCTAAAAATGTGCTTAGTTTTAAAATAATATAAAAAATAATTAATTTTAGTAATAAAAATCATCTACTCAAAAATTAAAAGCATATGATTAAATTTTTTTGTGTGCTTTTTTCAAAGTAAGAATATTTGGAATCATATCAGAAGCATAAAAAAACTAAGTATTAAAAAAAAAGAGTGAAACTTCTTAGATTAATTCACTCTAAAATAAAAAAAGACAAATAAAATCCGCGTACATCAATATTTATCGCACAGCTACTTGAATATACTATTAAGGTTATAACTCTAAACGGCGATGCACGAACGACGATCGTTTGCAGTCGTTTTTATATATTTTTTATGTATTAACTCTGATTTATATAAATTTATTTAAATTTATTTAAATTTATTTAAATTTATTTAAATTTATTTAAATTTATTTAAATTTATTTAAATTTATTTAAATTTATTTAAATTTATTTAAATTTATTTAAATTTATTTAAATTTATTTAAATTTATTTAAATTTATTTAAATTTATTTAAATTTATTTAAATTTATTTAAATTTATTTAAATTTATTTAAATTTATTTAAATTTATTAAAATTTATTTAAATTTATTTAAATTTATTTAAATTTATTTAAATTTATTTAAATTTATTTAAATTTATTTAAATTTATTTAAATTTATTTAAATTTATTTAAATTTATTTAAATTTATTTAAATTTATTTAAATTTATTTAAATTTATTTAAATTTATTTAAATTTATTTAAATTTATTTAAATTTATTTAAATTTATTTAAATTTATTTAAATTTATTTAGATTTATTTAAATTTATTTAAATTTATTTAAATTTATTTAAATTTATTTAAATTTATTTAAATTTATTTAAATTTATTTAAATTTATTTAAATTTATTTAAATTTATTTAAATTTATTTAAATTTATTTAAATTTATTTAAATTTATTTAAATTTATTTAAATTTATTTAAATTTATTTAAATTTATTTAAATTTATTTAAATTTATTTAAATTTATTTAAATTTATTTAAATTTATTTAAATTTATTTAAATTTATTTAAATTTATTTAAATTTATTTAAATTTATTTAAATTTATTTAAATTTATTTAAATTTATTTAAATTTATTTAAATTTATTTAAATTTATTTAAATTTATTTAAATTTATTTAAATTTATTTAAATTTATTTAAATTTATTTAAATTTATTTAAATTTATTTAAATTTATTTAAATTTATTTAAATTTATTTAAATTTATTTAAATTTATCTAAATTTATTTAAATTTATTTAAATTTATTTAAATTTATTTAATTATTTAAATTATTTTAATCTATTATAATTTATTTTATTTTTTTTATTTATTTTATTTTAATTTATTTTAATATAAATTACAGTCATCGTTCACTCACCCATTGTTGATACACCTTGTATTAATATAGATGCATATAATATATATTTATTAAATAGTTACAGAGAGTGAATGCATTTAAAAAACTTGTTGGCTCTGTGCGAAACCCAAGAAAAAATTTTGGCAGTTAATGTGTTAACATAAAATAGATCTTAAAATGAAAATCCAAATATATCTAAAATAAATTTTTTGGATGTCACATAACCTAGTGTGTAAAGTTCTAATATACTCGATGGTGGATGTCATATAGTCGGGTGAGTAAGTTTTAATATACTGAATGTTGGATGTCAGACAGTCGAGTGAGTAAATTCTAATATACTCAATGGTGGATGTTAAACAGTCGAGGGACTAAAATATTTAATATACAAAATATACAAAACCAACTGACGCGAGCGCCACCTTCACATCTATACACTGGAACTAAATTTATACACAAAATTGAAAATCAAGCATTATAACATCCAGCTGAAATTTGTTTGGTACTCTTTTAAACCTCCCCTATGATGTTTGAACCCCAAAAACGTTGTGACATCCGAATTTGGATGTCACATCGCAAACGGATGTTACAAAGATAGCAACATTTTTGCGACATGATGTCACAAAGTCGGCAGGACGAATCTATATATATATATAGATTCGTCCTGCCGAATCAATTTAAATCAATTTAAATCAATTTAAATCAATTTAAATCAATTTAAATCAATTTAAATCAATTTAAATCAATTTAAATCAATTTAAATCAATTTAAATCAATTTAAATCAATTTAAATCAATTTAAATCAATTTAAATCAATTTAAATCAATTTAAATCAATTTAAATCAATTTAAATCAATTTAAATCAATTTAAATCAATTTAAATCAATTTAAATCAATTTAAATCAATTTAAATCAATTTAAATCAATTTAAATCAATTTAAATCAATTTAAATCAATTTAAATCAATTTAAATCAATTTAATTCAATTTAAATCAATTTAAATCAATTTAAATCAATTTAAATCAATTTAAATCAAAGTTAATAAAAAAAATTAAATAAATTATAACATAGATTAAAATAAATAATTAGCACTTCTTACGGTTCGACCTAACAGAAAAAATATGATGAGCTAACTTATAAAAACGACAAATTTAGATTTCCTGACACCTTAACAGCCTAGTCCTCCACTTGAACTCCAATTTCGACTGCAAACGATCGTCTTTCGTGCATCGTCGGTGCCTTGCTGTTTAGAGTTATAACCTTAAAAGTATGTTCAAGTAGCGATAAATATTGATGTATGCGGATTTTATTTGTCTTTTTTTATTTTAGAGTGAATTAATCTACGAAGTTTTACTTTTTTAATACTTAGTTTTTTTATGCTACTGATATTATTCCAAGTAACCTTACTTAATGATTCTTTCGTCATTTATAACCGAGATACAGGTAGTTTTATTAACTTTGCCAATTTCTTTTTTGTTTCATAACTTACTAACCACCCTTACATGTTATTGAAATTTGGCACATGTATTCTCTACAACTTACCATAATCTATTAACGTATTAATAAGAAACAAAATGCAGTTTAATCTTTTCAAAAAAATTTAAAAATTTGTCTATCCTTATAAGAACACACTACAAGTCGTTAAATTTGTATCCATATTTGGAAAAAGCACAAAAAAAATAATTATATGCTTTTAATTTTTACTAGATGATTTTATTACTAAAATTAACTGTTTTTATATTATTTTTAAACTAAGCATATTTTTAAAAGTTACATGTTATGCGTGTACACTACAATAAAATGTACTTACAAGTCCATATTTATGACCAAATATAATCATTACTTTTTAATTAATCACTGCATGCCGTACCAACATCTTAATCGCTAGACTCTAGGCAAAATTGATTCAAAGCATTGCTTTTGGTAGGTACTGATAGGCACAGATATATAAAAGTACCAACATAATATATAGCTTTTAAAAATTCAGTTTGAATTAAATTATCCTCATTATAACGTATTGAAGTTACTTAAAAACCCCTTTTAGTTTCATTTTTTATCTCCAAAATGCTCAAAAATAAAAATGTAAACGTTATATTTTAGCAGTAAAATCATTGTACAATAACATGACTAATTTTAGTTTTTTCTGGTCTCTTTAAATATGGAAACGAACTTAACTAATTCAGAAATGTACTTTTTTGTGTAACTCGAAAGTAATAATTTGAAGTTAAAAATGTTTGTAGTAAAATACATTCACCGACCTATTTGATCCATTCAAAATAATGATTTATATAAAAATGCTCTAACTTTCAAAGGCTTATTTATTTGAAGTTTTTAGCAACTTTTAGATAAAATTATTATTAGATAAGATTATTATTCGGACATCTAAAAGTAATTTAGTACTCGCCGGATATACGGGGGGGGGGGGGGGGGGAGAAAACAATTTTTTCCTCTACTTTTGACACACCCTGTAGGGTAATTCTGCTAGTAGATCTGCATACAATTAACTTTATTAAGAAGACTGATTTGTTACCAACACTTTGTTTTTTATTTACCCCCATTATCTTAATTTTTTGTGAAATGTGACGGTTTAAAGAAAATGCTACATTTTAGAAACGGTCATAATTTAAATGACGGTACAGAATAAACTACAAAATAAGTAGAGTGCTGTGGCCAACTCACAATATGACAACTGTCAAATATTCGTTACTTGGCAATTGCAGTTTAATTATTATTCATTATCAGCATAATATCATGGTTTTAACGCTTACTGATGCAACATGAGCAGTTGCTCTGGTACAAGACGGTAGGACTCAGTATTATACTTCTAGAATATTGGGTGTTACAAGGTGTAGCGTCCAGAGGGTTGTACAAGGTTTTAATGAAACTGGTAGTTTTTCGAGACGAAGAGAATCTGGCAGACGACGTTCTACAAATGTTCGAGATGATCGTTTTATGACATTAAATGTTTTGCGAGAAAGAAATACTACTGCTGTCATGGCTCGAAACCGTTTAGAAGAAGTACGTCAACTAGCTGTTAACGAAATAACGATTCGAAGGCGATTACGAGAACATGGATTACGCTCCAGAAGACCTGCAACTGGTCCAGAGTTACTTAGGAATCTCAGAACAGCACGTCTTCGATTTGCCAGGGAGCATTAACATTGGAATATCGATGAATGGAGTAAGATTTTATTTTCTGACGAGTCAAGGTTTTGTTTAACGAATATACCGAAGAAGAGGCGAAATGTTTGACCAAGCAAATTTTTCCACAAGACTCAGTTATGAAGGAGGATCGGTAATGGTTTGGGGCGGCATAAGCATGGAAGCTCGTACTGATTTAGTCATTGTTGGCGGCGGCGCAATGACAGCTTACCGATATATTCGTGATGTGCTAGATCCATATGTAATTCCATTTGCACCATTTATAGGAAATGAATTCATGTTTATGCATGACAACGCTCGACCACATATTGCGAGGATTGTACCTCAATATTTGGACGAAACAGAAATTCAGAGGATGGGCAGACGAGTTCATAACCGAGTTCCTTCTCCAAGTATTTTAAATTTTTTGAGAGATGCTTTGATCCAAGAATGGGATCAGATTGACCAGATGAAGATTCGATATCTAATAGAGGGTATGCCATGACGCATTGAGGCAGTTATTCGCGCTCGTGGGGAAAAAACCCGTTATTAATTTGTAATAATTATTAGTTTATTTATTGTTTGAGTTGTTTATAAAATTATGTATTACTCTGCTAAAACTGAATAAAAAAATTAAGAATGTTGCATTTTCTTTAAACCGTCACATTTCACAAACAAATTAAGATATCGGGGTAAATAAAAAAACAAAATGTTGGAAACAAATTAGTCTTCTTGATAAAGTTAATTGTGTGCAGATCTGATAGCAGAATTAACCTACAGGGTGTGTCAAAAGTAGAGGAAAAAATTGTTTTCTTTTCCCCCCTGTATATCCGGCGAGTACTAAATTACTTTTAGATGTCCGAATAATAATGTTAAAACTACAGTATTTTATCTAAAAGTTGCTAAAAACTTCAAATAAATCAGCCTCCGCATTTGAAAGTTAGAGCATTTTTAAATAAATCATTATTTTGAATGGATCGAATTTTAAATCGGTAAGTGTAGTCTATGCGCAAAAATAATAAAGACCGCTGGATTTATGTTTTGGATACTTCTCAGGTAATGTTAGGTTAGGTTTGCAAACTGGTCGTGTTAATGCACTTGAAACTGGAGAATCAACCATATAAGGTCGATAGATACTTAAAATAGTTCCAACGAACATGTAAAAGATATTAGCAGGAGGCCGGCGATAACTTGCTCAGGTGGTGATTTTAGTGGGTAAAGGGTAAAACTATTGGGAAAGGGAGAACCTGTACCGAATCTCTATAAGGGATTTCCACATATCAAAAAATATCAAGAAGTTACTTCATCGAAAACTATTTTTTGGGCCAGTGTATCTAAAAATATACACAATCAAAAACTAAAAAGAAAATAATTTGAAAATGGAATGAATTATTTTATCAAATACAAAACAAAAAAAGAAATCACATTGGAATAAAAAACAATAAGAAATCGTATAATTTGAGGGTCGGCTTTGGCGCTGAACGTGTTAAATGTTTAGGATGTAATAAGATACTTAATTTAAAAATGTATCTATATACTTGCTGGATGTTATAAGAATGGCAGTTTTTCTGTAGAAATGGTATACTGTGACGTAACAACTGGATGTCACAAGATGCAAGGTTTTTCTGGATGTCACAAAGTGTTGTTAATAAAAATATATACCGTGTATACTTTGGATCTCACAACGATAGGACGTTTTATTTTTTTAAAATGTGTATGGTTGTGATATTTTTCGCTCAGCCATAATATTTTTTTAATTGAAAGAAGTCATATTTTTATTTTTTTCCTAAAGTCTTTGCAAAGGGTGGATGTCACAAAGTCAAAATTTTTGCTGGATGTCACATGATACGCTGGTCGAGTATATATATATATATATATATATATATATATATATATATATATATATATATATATATATATATATAGATTCGTCCTGCCGACGTTGTGACATCATGTCGCAAAAATGTTGGTATCTTTATGACATCCGTTTGCGATGTGACATCCAAATTCGGATGTCACAACGTTTTTGGGGTTCAAACATTATAAAAGAGGTTTAAAAGAGCGCCAAACAAATTTCATCTGGATGTCATAATGCTTGATTTTCAATTTTGTGTATAAATTTAGTTCCAGTGTATAGATGTGAAGGTGGCGCTCGCGTCAGTTGGTTTTGTATATTTTGTATATTAAATATTTCAGTCCATCGACTGTCTAACATCCACCATTAAGTATATTAGAATTTACTCACTCGACTGTCTGACATCCAACATTCAGTATATTAAAACTTACTCACCCGACTATCTGACATCCACCTTAGAGTATATTATAACTTTACACACTAGGTTATGTGACATCCAAAAAATTTATTTTAGATATATTTGGATTTTCATTTTAAGATCTATTTTATGTTAACACATTAACTGCCAAAAATTTTTGTTGGGTTTCGCATAGAGCCAATAAGTTTTTTAAATGCATTTACTCTCTGTGACTAATAAATATATATGCAGCTATATTATTACAAGGTGTATCAACAATGGGTGAGTGGACGATGACTGTAATTTATAATAAAATAAATCAAATTAAATTAAAATAAATTAAATTAAAATAAATTAAATTAAAATAAAATAAATTAAATTAAAATAAATAAAATTAAAATAATTTAAAATAAATTAAAATAAATTAAAATAAATTAAAATAAATTAAAATAAATTAAAATAAATTAAAATAAATTAAAATAAATTAAAATAAATTAAAATAAATTAAAATAAATTAAAATAAATTAAAATAAATTAAAATAAATTAAAATAAATTAAAATAAATTAAAATAAATTAAAATAAATTAAAATAAATTAAAATAAATTAAAATAAATTAAAATAAATTAAAATAAATTAAAATAAATTAAAATAAATTAAAATAAATTAAAATAAATTAAAATAAATTAAAATAAATTAAAATAAATTAAAATAAATTAAAATAAATTAAAATAAATTAAAATAAATTAAAATAAATTAAAATAAATTAAAATAAATTAAAATAAATTAAAATAAATTAAAATAAATTAAAATAAATTAAAATAAATTAAAATAAATTAAAATAAATTTAAATTAAAATAAATTAAAATAAATTAAAATAAATTAAAATAAATTAAAATAAATTAAAATAAATTAAAATAAATTAAAATAAATTAAAATAAATTAAAATAAATTAAAATAAATTAAAATAAATTAAAATAAATTAAAATAAATTAAAATAAATTAAAATAAATTAAAATAAACTAAAATATATTAAAATAAATAAAAAATAAATTAAATTTAAATACATTTAAATAAATAAATTTATATATTTAAATAAATTTATAAATTTAAATATTTATATTAAATTAAAATATTTATATTAAATTAAAATATTTATATTAAATTAAAATAAATTTAAATAAATTTAAATAAATTTAAATAAATTTAAATAAATTTAAATAAATTTAAATAAATTTAAATAAATTTAAATAAATTTAAATAAATTTAAATAAATTTAAATAAATTTAAATAAATTTAAATAAATTTAAATAAATTTAAATAAATTTAATAAATTTAAATAAATTTAAATAAATTTAAATAAATTTAAATAAATTTAAATAAATTTAAATAAATTTAAATAAATTTAAATAAATTTAAATAAATTTAAATAAATTTAAATAAATTTAAATAAATTTAAATAAATTTAAATAAATTTAAATAAATTTAAATAAATTTAAATAAATTTAAATAAATTTAAATAAATTTAAATAAATTTAAATAAATTTAAATAAATTTAAATAAATTTAAATAAATTTAAATAAATTTAAATAAATTTAAATAAATTTAAATAAATTTAAATAAATTTAAATAAATTTAAATAAATTTAAATAAATTTAAATAAATTTAAATAAATTTAAATAAATTTAAATAAATTTAAATAAATTTAAATAAATTTAAATAAATTTAAATAAATTTAAATAAATTTAAATAAATTTAAATAAATTTAAATAAATTTAAATAAATTTAAATAAATTTAAATAAATTTAAATAAATTTAAATAAATTTAAATAAATTTAAATAAATTTATATAAATTTAAATAAATTTAAATAAATTTAAATAAATTTAAATAAATTTAAATAAATTTAAATAAATTTAAATAAATTTAAATAAATTTAAATAAATTTAAATAAATTTAAATAAATTTAAATAAATTTAAATAAATTTAAATAAATTTAAATAAATTTAAATAAATTTAAATAAATTTAAATAAATTTAAATAAATTTAAATAAATTTAAATAAATTTAAATAAATTTATATAAATTTATATAAATCAAAGTTAATACATAAAAAATATGATGAGCTAATTCATAAAAACGACTGCAAACGATCGTCGTTCGTGCATCGTCGGTGCCCTTCCGTTTAAAGTTATAACCTTAATAGTATATTTAAGTAGCTGTGCGATAAATATTGATGTACGCGGATTTTATTTCTTTTTTATTTTAGAGTGAATTAATCTAAGAAGTTTCACTCTTTTTTTTAATACTTAGTTTTTTATGCTTCTGATATGATTCCAAATAATCTTACTTAATGGTTCTTTCGCCATTTATAACCGAGATAGAGGTAGTTTTATTAACTTTGCCAATTTCTTTCTTGTTTCATAACTTACCAACCGCTATTATATTATTAAAATTTGGCACATGTATTCTCTACAACTTACCATAATCTATTAAGGCATTAATAAGAAACACAATGCAGTTTCATCTTTTCGATTTTTTGATTTTTTTTTCAATTTTTCATTTTTTTTTTTTTCGATTTTTCGATTTTTTCGATTTTTTTCGATTTTCTTTTTTTTTATTTTTCGATTACCTATTAATAATATTTTCATATCAGTTTATACATACGTGTGCTGTCGTGACGTCATACCGTGACTAATGGATCATTATTCACTAGTGAATAATAGGTATTATTATTCTTAAGGAATTACAAGTATAATGAATTTTTTATAGAACAGTCGTGGACAAAAATGTTTGTAGTAAAATAGTCTGTGAGCAAAAATAATAAACACCGCTGGATTTATCTTTAGGTTCGCCAACTGGCCGTGTTAATGCACTTGAGACCGGAGAATCAACCATACGAGGTCGATAGATACTCAAAAAAATTAATAAAGTAGTCCCAATGGACAAGTAAAAGATATTACCTGCTCAAGGGTGCGTTTAGTGGGTAAATGATAAGCCTGAATTGCACTAATGATCCGGGAGTCCCAAACTATTGGAAAAGGGAGAACCTGTACTCAATCTCTATAAGGGATATCCACATACCAAAAAAAAAAGAAAAAAAAGTTACTTCAATCGGAAACTAATTTGTCCACGACCACTTAATAATAAATCAATATTCTACCTCCTAACTAAAAGCATATGGTACCCATATATCACTAGAGTGAATTATGATAATTCACTCTTTTCTAATTCTGGCAATTTCCGGTAGATCACTAAAGATGGGCGATACTTTTCATAACGATATTTTCTAGATCGAAAAATCAGAAATTCGAAAAATTGGAAAATTGAAAAGTCAAAAAATCGAAAAACCGAAAAATTGAAAAATCGGAAAATCGAAAAATCAAAAATTCGAAAAATTGGAAAATTGAAAAGTTAAAAAAACAACAGTTAGTTACCAATGTTTAATAAAAACTTTCCATTCTACACTTAACTTTTATTTAATAAAGAAACCATAATGGTATAATGGTACAAAGTATAGTATTAGACTCGCCTACAGCTCAGGACGCAAACGTCACCCTGCGTGAATAATGGCTACCCTAAATTGCTCGTTTAATAATATACTATTTTGGGTCAGTGTATCTAAAAATATACACAATCAAACACTAAAAAGAAAATTCGAGAGACGCTACAATGGTGGTACCCACCTTATCGACACTGAGGCCCACAAGGGTAAACTCGTAGCGTAACAAAAACGAGAAATGATTTAACTTGGAACGAAAGACCGAAAGCCTATAGTAGTATTAGGACGTTGAATTTTTTGTTTTATGAAACGTTGGCATTACTTAGGTTTATCCATGTGATAATTTTCACAAGCCTTGATTTTTAAAACCATTCTATATCGCCTTTTGATTAGGGTTTAAAAACTTATTCGAGCAATTTTTCCAATAATAATTGGCACTTTTACGTCTTAAGCCTGCTTATGTAAAATATTTGGGCTCCTTATTTTGCCTATTTATATTCTAATAAGGGACATAAAGGACAGAAAGATGAGTATTGCAACTATGTTAAAAGAAATAAATTGGCTTTCAGTTCAAAATTATGTTCAGTACATGACTGATATTTATTTATAAAATAGTACCATCGCATCAGATCTATTAGAAAAAATTCAATATAATTCACAATATCACAACTATAATACAAGAAGCCAATCTGACTTTCATGTACGGCAGCCATCACTAATAGTTTCTAAAATATAATTTTTATTAAAGGTTTAAAAAATTTAATTGACTGTCTACAGAAATTAAAAAAAAAAACAACAATAAATGTATTCAAAAGTAACCTCAAGAAGTTTACTAATTATTATTTATAATTCGCTGGTTGAATATGTAAACCAGCATTATATCCCACCTCTCTTTTATATAATAAAAAAGTGCTTTGTATAAGAACATTATAATATCTGTCTTGCTGCACATTTATTTATGGTCAGCTTTAATTGAGATACACTACAAATTATTTGCAATAAATATCAAAAGAAGCATACATTTTTAAATAATTTTACATTTAAGAGCCATTCCCACATCCCAGTTGACATCTTGATACCTGACAGGCAAAGCCAAGCATTATTTGATTTTTGCCAAATAAAATGGCCGGTTAATTATTGGGGTTACCAATAAATTTGATGAATGTGTTTTTGTGGCTAGGGGCGAAATAGTAGTACGCTTAAGTTAGCACCACCATAAAAAAGTAATTTTTAAGAAACTGCTTATATATTTTTCATAATTGGCAGGCTTGGCGACTAATTTTGAATAAAAATAGCCTCCAAAATGGCTATAGTTGCAAATATGAAGGTCGCAACCTGCCTTAGAAATTTCACTTTTACTATCAACAGCTGTTGTTTGACAGGTCGTTAGAAAATGAGAATGAACGGAAACATAAAACAAAGTTTTAAAAATTGGGGTAAGAAAATGTTTTCGTCTGCACGAATGCAATACTGAGACCCCATAGGAAGGGCCTCAGTATTTAAAATGAAATAAATTATTTTATCAAAACAACTAAAGAAATCACATTGGAATAAAAAAACAATAAAAATCATAGAATTTGAGGGTGTGCTTTGGCGTTAAACGTGTTAAGTTTTTAGGATGTAATAAGGTGCCCAATTCAAAAATGTATTTATATACTTGCTGGATGTTACAAGAATAGCAATTTTCTTGTAGAAATGGTATACTCTGACGTAACAACTGGATGTCACAAGATGCAAGGTTTTTCTGGATGTCACAAAGTGTTGTTAATAAAAATATATACCGTGTATACTTTGGATCTCACAACGATAGGACGTTTTATTTTTTTAAAATGTGTATGGTTGTGATATTTTTCGCTCAGCCATAATATTTTTTTAATTAAAAGAAGTCATATTTTTATTTTTTCCCTAAAGTCTTTGCAAAGGGTGGATGTCACAAAGTCAAAATTTTTGCCGGATGTCACATGATACGCTGGTCGAGTATATATATATATATATATATATATATATATATATATATATATATATATATATAAAAATATGACTTCTTTTAATTTAAAAAATATTATCACTGAGCGAAAAATATTACAACCATACACATTTTAAAAAAATAAAACGTCCTATCGTTGTGAGATCCAAAGTATACACGGTATATATTTTTATTAACAACACTTTGTGACGTCCAGAAAAACCTTGCATCTTGTGACATCCAGTTGTTACGTCACAGTATACCATTTCTACAAGAAAATTGCTATTCTTGTAACATCCAGCAAGTATATAAATACATTTTTGAATTGGGCACCTTATTACATCCTAAAAACTTAACACGTTTAACGCCAAAGCACACCCTCAAATTCTATTATTTTTATTGTTTTTTATTCCAATGTGATTTCTTTAGTTGTTTTGATAAAATAATTTATTTCATTTTTAAATAATTACTGAGGCCCTTCCTATGGGGCCTCAGTATTGCATTCGTGCAGACGAAAACTTTTTCTTACCCCCATTTTTTAAACTTTTTTTTATGTTTCCGATCATTCTGAGTCCGAAAATGCAAAACAAATTTTTCGTCTGGTCGTCTGTGTATATGTATGCCGGCACAATAACTCTAGAACGAAAGTTCTAATTGACTTGTAGTTTTGATCTTCTTGAATAATTCTTTCTAACTTAGAACCCTATTGATTTTCAGAATTTTCGGTTCATTCTAACTACTTTAATATCACTTTTCTTAAAATCCGCTTATGCATTTCTTATGTGACAATTTTAGGAATTCCAATTATTTCTAACGTCAACATCCCTAACATTCTTTACATTTCATAAATTGCAAACATTCTCTAACGACCTGTCAAACAACAGCTGTTGATAGTAAAAGTGAAATTTCTAAGGCGGGTTGCGACCTTCATATTTGCAAATATAGCCATTTTGGAGGCATTTTTATTCAAAATTAGTCGCCAAGCCTACCAATTATGAAAAATATATAAGCAGTTTCTTAAAAATTACTTTTTTATGGGGGTGCTAACTTAAGCGTACTACTATTTCGCCCCTAGCCACAAAAACACATTCATCAAATTTATTGGCAACCCCAATAATTAACCGGCCATTTTATTTGGCCAAAATCAGAATAATGCTTGGTTATGCCTGTCAGGTATCAAGATGTCAACTATGATGTGGGAATGGCTCTTAAATGTAAAATTATTTAAAAATGTATGCTTCTTTTGATATTTGTTGCAAATAATTTGTAGTGTATCTCAATTAAGGCTTTCCATAAATAAATGTGCAGCAAGACAGATATTATAATGTTCTTATACAAAGCACTTTTTTATTAAACAGTGAGCACCATAAGTCTTACCCCCCCTATCTAACTCATTACTGGAGTCTTGTTAGGAAAATCGCCGAGACACGTCGATTTTTGATTTCTACAATGTACATTTTTGTATGAATAGTTTACCCTTAATTTCATCCCTTACTGGAGAGGAGCAACCCTTTCGAAAAATTTAAATGGCATGGGGTGGTGAGTGATAGCTCATTTGAAAGAGGGTTTTATTCTCTATTCAACCGTGTAAAAAAAATTGAAATTTGCTTCATTAATTCTCGACTAATTGTTGTTTCAGAATAACGGAAATTAACGTAGCGCACTCATCCTTATAATTAAAATTCGGCACTGCATGATTTCGATTTTGGTTCAGACGTGAAGTTAGACTTTTTGCCATTAGAAGGTCACTGTTAGTCTAGTTGCTTTCCTATTTTGTGAGGTTTTGTTATTTTTAAACATTAATAAATCAACACGTAATGAAACAAATTTCAAAATTCACTGTATAAAAGAGAGGTAGGATATAATGCTGGTTTACATATTCAACCAGCGAATTGTAAATAATAATTAGTAAACTTCTTGAGGTTACTTTTGAATACATTTATTGTTTTTTTTTTTAATTTCTGTTGACAGTCTATTGAATTTTTTACACCTTTAATAAAAATTATATTTTGGGAACTTTTAGTGATGGCTTGCCGTACATGAAAGTCAGATTGGCTTCTTGTATTATAATTGTGATATTGCGAATTATTTTGAATTTTTTCTAATAGATCTGATGCGATGGTACTATGTCATTTTTATTTTATAAATAAATATCAGTCATGTACTGAATATAATTTTTAACTGAAAGCCAATTTATTTCTTTTAACATAGTTGCAATACTCATCCTTCTATCCTTTATGTCCTTTATTAGAATATAAATAGGCAAAATAAGGAGCCCAAATATTTTACATAAGCAGGCTTAAGACGTAAAAGGGCCAATTATTATTGGAAAAATTGCTCGAACAAGTTTTTAAACCCTAATCAAAAGGCGATATAGAATGGTTTTAAAAATCAAGGCTTGTGAAAATCATCACATGGATAAACCTAAGTAATGCCAATGTTTCACAAAACAAAAAATTCAACGTCCTAATACTACTATAGGCTTTCGGTCTTTCGTTCCAAGTTAAATCATTTCTCGTTTTTGTTACGCTACGAGTTTACCCTTGTGGGCTTCAGTCTCGATAAGGTGGGAACCACCATTTTAGCGTCTCTCGAATTTTCTTTTCAGTGTTTAATTGTGTATATTTTTAGATACACTGGCCCAAAATATATTATTAAACGAGCAATTTATGGTAGCCATTATTCACGCAGGGTGACGTTTGCGTGAGCCCTAGGCGAGTCTAATACTATACTTTGTACCATTATACCATTATGGTTTCTTTATTAAATAAAAGTTAAGTGTAGAATGGAAAGTTTTTATTAAACATAGGTAACTAACTGTTGTTTTTTCAACCTTTCAATTTTCCGATTTTCAAATTTTTTGAATTTCTGATTTTTCGATCTAGAAAATATCGTTATGAAAAGTATCGCCCAACTTTAGTTATCTACCGGAAATTGCCAGAATTAGAAAAGAGTGAATTATCATAATTCACTCTAGTGATATATGGGTACCATATGCTTTTAGTTAGGAGGTAGAATATTGATTTACTATTAAGTGGTCGTGGACAAATTAGTTTCCGATTGAAGTAACTTTTTAATCTTTTTTTTTTTTTGTATGTGGATATCCCTTATAGAGATTAGGTACAGGTTCTCCCTTTTCCAATAGTTTGGGACTCCCGGATCATTAGTGCAAGTCAGGCTTATCATTTACCCACTAAACGCATCCCTGAGCAGGTAATATCTTTTACTTGTCCGTTGGGACTACTTTATTAATTTTTTTGAGTATCTATCGACCTCGTATGGTTGATTCTCCGGTCTCAAGTGCATTAACACGGCCAGTTGGCGAACCTAAAGATAAATCCAGCGGTGTTTATTATTTTTGCGCACAGACTATTATACTAGAAACATTTTTAACTTCAAATTATTTTTGAGTTACACAAAAAAGTACATTTCTTTATTAGTTAAGTTCGTTTCCATATTTAAAGAGACCAAAAAAAAACTAAAATTAGTCATGTACAAATTGTGCAGATGATTTTGCTGCTAAAACATAACGTCTAAATTGTTATTTTTTAGCATTTTGGAGATAAAAAATTAAAATAAAGGGGGTTTTAGTAACTTTATCACGTTATATTGAGGATAATTTAATCCTTTATGATGTTGGTACGACATGCAGTGATTAATTAAAAAGTAATAATTATGATATTTGGTTCTAAATACGAACTTTTAAGTACATTTTATTGTAGTGTACACGCATACAAGTACCAACAAAATATGTAACTTCTAAAAATGTGCTTAGTTTTAAAATTATATAAAAAATAATTAATTTTAGTAATAAAAATCATCTACTCAAAAATTAAAAGCATATGATTAAATTTTTTTGTGTGCTTTTTCAAATATGGATACAAATTTAACGACTTGTAGTGTGTTCTTATAAGGATGGACAAATTTATAATTTTTTTTTTTTTAAAGATGGAACTGCATTGTGTTTCTTATTAATGCCTTAATAGATTATGGTAAGTTGTAGAGAATACATGTGCCAAATTTCAATAACATAATAGCGGTTGGTAAGTTATGAAACAAGAAAGAAATTGGCAAAGTTAATAAAACTACCTGTATCTCGGTTATAAAGTAAGAATATTTGGAATCATATCAGAAGCATAAAAAAACTAAGTATTAAAAAAAAGAGTGAAACTTCTTAGATTAATTCACTCTAAAATAAAAAAAGACAAATAAAATCCGCGTACATCAATATTTATCGCACAGCTACTTGAATATACTATTAAGGTTATAACTCTAAACGGCGATGCACGAATGACGATCGTTTGCAGTCGTTTTTTTGAATTAGCTCATCATATTTTTTATGTATTAACTTTGTTTATTTAAATTTATTTAAATTTATTTAAATTTATTTAAATTTAAATTTACTTAAATTTATTTAAATTTATTTAAATTTATTTAAATTTATTTAAATTTATTTAAATTTATTTAAATTTATTTAAATTTATTTAAATTTATTTAAATTTATTTAAATTTATTTAAATTTATTTAAATTTATTTAAATTTATTTAAATTTATTTAAATTTATTTAAATTTATTTAAATTTATTTAAATTTATTTAAATTTATTTAAATTTATTTAAATTTATTTAAATTTATTTAAATTTATTTAAATTTATTTAAATTTATTTAAATTTATTTAAATTTATTTAAATTTATTTAAATTTATTTAAATTTATTTAAATTTATTTAAATTTATTTAAATTTATTTAAATTTATTTAAATTTATTTAAATTTATTTAAATTTATTTAAATTTATTTAAATTTATTTAAATTTATTTTAATTTATTTAAATTTATTTAAATTTATTTAAATTTATTTAAATTTATTTAAATTTATTTAAATTTATTTAAATTTATTTAAATTTATTTAAATTATTTAATTATTTAAATTATTTTAATCTATTATAATTTATTTTATTTTTTTTTATTTGTTTTATTTTAATTTATTTTAATTTATTTTAATATAAATTATAGTCATCGTTCACTCACCCATTGTTGATACACCTTGTATTAATATAGATGCATATATTATATATGTATTAAATAGTTACAGAGAGTGAATGCATTTAAAAAACTTGTTGGCTCTGTGCGAAACCCAAGAAAAAATTTTGGCAGTTAATGTGTTAACATAAAATAGATCTTAAAATGAAAATCCAAATATATCTAAAATAAATTTTTTGGATGTCACATAACCTAGTGTGTAAAGTTCTAATATACTCGATGGTGGATGTCATATAGTCGGGTGAGTAAGTTTTAATATACTGAATGTTGGATGTCAGACAGTCGAGTGAGTAAATTCTAATATACTCAATGGTGGATGTTAGACAGTCGAGGGACTAAAATATTTAATATACAAAATATACAAAACCAACTGACGCGAGCGCCACCTTCACATCTATACACTGGAACTAAATTTATACACAAAATTGAAAATCAAGCATTATAACATCCAGCTGAAATTTGTTTGGTACTCTTTTAAACCTCCCCTATGATGTTTGAACCCCAAAAACGTTGTGACATCCGAATTTGGATGTCACATCGCAAATGGATGTTACTAAGATAGCAACATTTTTGCGACATGATGTCACAAAGTCGGCAGGACGAATCTATATATATATATATATATATATATATATATATATATATATATATATATATATATATATATAATTAAACCAGTAATTTGTGGGTAATGCAGCAAATGAAAGATTACTTTTTTAAGTTTATTTCAAGCTTTCGGAAATGTTTATTTCCATCATCAATCCAACCTTATATTTAAAATATAAAGACAACAATCTATATTTATTATATCATTGGCATCCAAACTTACCATAGACCTTTTCATCACAATTTTTTTTGTGCGCATGCGTCAGTTTCAGCCATCTTTTTCGTACTGTTTTTGTAAACAAGCTCTTGCTCGGAGTAAACAAGTAGGTACCTATGTTAAAATGCTTACGTGAAAAAAATTATAATTGATAAATATTAATTTAAGTCTATATTCATTTAAAAAAAGGAAGAAAAAAGTAAAGTAATAATAAGTTTAGTGTCTTAATTGAAAAATACATTTTCACAATCAATTATAATTATGTTATCTGTACGGAAAGGAATAACAAAACAGTGTTGTTATGTAAAAGTGACACACGGTATAAATCATTCAAAGGCAATAGATATTATTTTATAAATTTTCCAAAGCCTTAACTGCAATATCGTAAACAATTATCAGGCAAAATCCATATTAAAAGATATTCGAAATGTGCATTAAGTGTGAAAAAATATGGTCGAAGTGACAACGGTTTTCGATGGATTAATGATGTTACTAAAGATACTTATATTTCACTGCATTTTCATGGAGAAAGTGGCCCAACAGAAGAAAATTCGCATGTGGTATTAAACAATATTTTTTTAATATTAAATACTACTTCGGTATACACATTAAATGATTAAAAATGTCATGTTGATCCTCAAAATAATAAATAATTTATTTTATTAATTTAGTCGTGATTAACTTTCATGCTAATTAAAGTGTTTTTGCAAGTAGTAATAGTTGGTTGGCATAATTAATTAGAATAAAGTTATAATTATTATTTGTTTTCATTAATTTTTTACAGAGTTAAAAAGTATTGATACACCTAACCTCTCAATTAGTCCACTTTGTTCCTTTGTAACAAACATCCAAGACACTTCAACCTCCTTTTCAACTGCTCACAACTATGCGCTTCCACAGAGTTATAAAAAAGTTATTCACTATCAACGATTTTTTCTAATGATTAATTTTTCTGTAGAGATAATATTGCTTTCCCAGCCATTGTCGATCAAAACAGTACGAAACTTTTGAATTGCCGCTATTTCAACATGGTGGCTGCGCTTGCGCTCATCACATGATGAAAAGGTCTATTCATACCAACCTATTACTATACACCAATCGATTATATTTTTCTAGAATTGATTACTCTTTTCTAGCATCGATTGTCTTATTATATGAGTTTTATGCAATATTGATTAGAATCGATTTTCTTTCTAAAAATCGAAATTCTGTCCCTTTGACAAATGACATATTTTTATTAACTATAAAATTATTATAATTATGAAAACAGATAAATATTCTTTACATAAAATTCATATGATATTAGAATAATTAAAGTAAGTAAATAACAATATTTAAATATCTACATTAATTACGAATTATCTATACCATTGGTATGTTTAGAAAATATACTAAGTCACTTTTTTTTTTAGTTTAATACAAAAGAATTACTCACTCAACACGGAATGTTTATACAGTTTCAATGCCTTGTTATATACCTTATACAAAGCAAATTTATCCAGACTGAGAAGTTCCATGTCCATATTCCACGTCGAACGGTAGGTATCGTCTTTGTTTCACAAAAAAAATCGTGAAAACACTCATTTACAAATGTACTACTTTAAAATATTTACTTAGTTGAAATTTGACTATACTTATTCTTTAATTAATCCTAATTTTTCTTTTTAGATTAATTTCAAGAAAATTTCGGCATCTTCCTTCTCTGGAAGCCCTGAATCAACAACATTGTTATTTTACCATGGCATCCCTTTTCCTTAACAACTAATCAATCGACCAATGTTAATCCATATTAATGATTGATATTATAAAATATATTATGATTTGGATATTTCTTACAATTTATGCTAGGACAAGATGTGTTTGATTGTTATTTTGTAAATTTTAACCTTTTATTTACAAAATTTGTTGATATACAATTTTAATTCAAGTAAGTACAAAATTTTATTTGTTTATATTAATGCCAATCAGAATAATGTTCCCATTTGTCACAAATTTGACAGTTCACATTTAGAAATATATCCTATACAGGGTGTATAAAATTTTACAATTATTATTAATTAATTTCAAAGGAAAATTTTTACTTTTCTTTTTGGTATTATTTTTAAGCTGTCTTTTTATAACATGACAAATTCCCAAATTTTAATTTAAAATTTTTTTATTTATGGAAAAATTTTAAATTTAAATTTATACTTTAAATTATTTTATAATGACCTACTTTAATGAACTATTATTTGCTATGTTATTTTAGTTTGTTTGTTCTTGCCAAAATCTATATATTTGTGATAAATGAAAAATACCTCGGATTTTATCAGTATTCGGATACTTTAAAATATAACTATTCTTTCCTTCTTCATTTTCTATAATATAAGGTCCTTCTAGTGGATTTTGAAATTTAGGACAGATATTTTGTTGTGTATTTGTTGATCTTAACGCTTTCACAACAACAAAATCTCCTTTATTTAATTTTAATCGATTTCTTAAATTTTTGTTTCGTTTTTTAAGATATCTTTCTGCATTAAATTTAGATCTTTTATTAACCTCCTCCACTATTTGATCATACTCTCTAATATTTGATATTAACCAAGGTCTTTGTGGTAATACGCCTTTCATTAAATATATTGGACTTTCTTTTGTGCTTGTACTTGGTAACTGATTCATGAAATCTTCTATTTCTAACAATTTATTTTCCCAGTTTCTATGTTCTTTATTAGTAATTATTCTCAAATATTTAATTAGTTCCCCTATATATCTTTCTGTTGGATTTGATGCAGGATGTCTTATACTAATGTATTTAACTAGTAATTAAATTTGATAAATAATCTATTGCCACTATCTCTAAAGGTTTGTTAGATAGTATTGTTTTTGGAACCCCTTCATGATGTTTATTTCTATTTTTCGCTAATTGACAAAGTTCACACATTTTAAGTGTTGTTTTAATTATGTTATAATCCCTTTTTGCAATATAATTTTCCCTAAATATTAACCATGTTTTTCTTACACCAGGATGCCCATATCTCTCATGAAGTTCCTTACCAATTCTTTTGGTTAAATTTGCTGTAATTACATATAATTCTTGTCCTTGATTAGTTTTAAAATAAACTCTCTCTTTGAATTTTTCCCTTAATTTTTCTTTTTGAGTTAAATTTACCTGATCATTGATTATTTCCTGTCTTGTAAAAATACCTACTTCTTCTTTCATGATATTAATTCCTATTTGTACTTTATTATTTCTGTTATTATCAGTCCCATCCATTCTAGTGATGGCATCAGAAATGACATTCAATCTACCAGAAACATGTCTAATTTCAAAATTGTACTCTTGGAGTAACAAAGCCCATCTATGCACCCTACTATTACCAAATTTATTTTTTTAAATTGATACTATCCCTAAATTATCTGTTTCAATAATAAATTTGTTACCTAATAAATAAAATCTTAACTTATTTATACAAAATATAACACTAGCTAACTCTAGTTCTCCTACACTATAATTTTGTTCATGTTTCTTTGTTGTCCTAGACACAAAACATATAGGAACCTCAACATTATCCTGTATTTGTAAAAGTACCCCTGCAAACCTTACTATAGAAGCATCTGTTCTCAATATAAATTCTTTATGATATACAGGATGATAAATTTTAATTTTGTCTACAAATAATTGTTTGATTTTTATAAATGCTTCTTCCCTTTCCTGTGTCCATTTCCAACTAACCTTGTTTTTTAATAATTCTAATAATGGAATTTCTTTATTTGTAATGTCTGGAATTAGCCTTTTAAAATAATTGATCATGCCTAAAAATCCCCGAAGTGTTTTTAAATTTATGGGTCTTTTATATTCTTGTATTACCCTAATTCTATCTGGATCCATTTTAATACCGGTTGTGTCTATTTTATAACCTAAATATATGATTTCTTTTTTAAAAAATTGACATTTATCAATGCTTAATTTCAGACCTGCCTTGTCAAGAGCATTCATGACTATGTTCAAATGTTGGAGGTGTTCGTGTTCATCATTTGAAAATATGAGGATATCATCAACATAATGAAGAACAAAAGTTTCATATTTATTGAGAATTTTGTGCAATGCCCTAACTAAACTTGCACATGCACTCTGAAGTCCGAATGGTACAACACAAAATCTATAAATTACTCCATCTACTGAGAATCCAGTATAATCTCGACAATCTTGATGTAAAGGTATTAACCAAAAACTGTGTTTAAGATCTAGTTTACTAAATATTTTAGTATTTGTTATTCTGCCTAAAATTGTCTCTGTTAACATGGGAGCTTCATATTGAGGAATAGTTATTTTATTTATTGTTCTTGCATCTAGACATATTCTTATTTCATCATTCTTTTTCTTTACAATTACTATAGGATTGATAAATTGTGTATCAGCATACTCTATAATACCATCATTTAATAATTTATTAATTTCATCTTTTACTTTATCTTTATACTTATATGGAATTGGATATGTTTTCACTTTAAAACTTTCACAATTTCTAATCTCTATTCTGTGCACATAATCTTTAGCTACCCTCGATTCTTTCGAAATTAGCTTACTATATCTTTCTATCAATTCTTTTACTCTATTCAAATACTTTTCTTCACAATCAATAATAATATTATCATTAAATTCATCATAATTATAATTCATATTTATATCATTACTTTTATCACAATAATATACATTCATCTTCTTATTATTTTCTTTATCCTTTTCAATATCTATTTCATTTCCCATTCTAAAATCTATCCAATTTCCATCTATCTTAATTTTCTTATTTTCATAATTAATAATGGCATTATATTTTTTTAGTTGATCACTTCCTATGACTATGTCTGTCTCCATGTTAGGAACAATAATTAATTTTAAACTTAAGTCTTTACCTGATAAATTAATTTTTAAATTTACTAATTTGTTAACCTCACATAATTTTTTTTTATTAGCTCCAATTAATGATAATTTTGAAATCTTCATTATTTGATTTTGTATATTAGGCAATCGGTTAATAATATTTTGGTTAATCATTGAAATTTCAGAACCTGTGTCTATTATAATATCTAGACTTAATATATTAAATTTAGCTTTTAATATTATTAACTCCTGATCTTGTTCTACCTCAAAATTGTCTTTCAAATCAATAAATTCTCTTGGATGTTCATATCTACAAATATATAAATTTTGGTTCAGAGTGCTACTATTTAAAAATTTTTATTTTGAGTTTCCTCAGTACACTCAACAATTTCATGAACTTGTGGTTCATTTTCATGTTCTGAGAAACTCCTTCTTCTAGGGTTATTCTGATTATCTGTGGCTATAAAATTTACTTGTCTTTGTCTATCAGAATCATTCATAGAATTTGATCTTGGTCTTTGGTTGTATTGATTATTATAGTTTTGTTGGTAATTAGGTCTTCTATTATAATCATTATTTCTATTAGGATTATTACTAATATTAGAAGTATTATTATTATTAGGGTAATTTGTATTATATTTGTTATTAAAATTTCTATTATTATTATTATTATTATTTATTTGTCTGTTATTATTATTAGTGTAATTATTATTATTAAATCTATTATATCTATTATTTTCATTATTATTATTATAATTTTGTCTATAATAATAATTATTATTACTGTGTCTATAATTTTGATTATTTATTAAATCATAGTTGTTATGTCCTCTGTCATATTTATTTTTATTATCATTTGGTCTGTTATTATTATTAATGTTATTATAATTAAATCTTCTATTTGTTTCATTATTAGTTTTATTTATTTCGATTCTTTTTAAATAATTACTTAATTGTTCTATAGTTTCTAAATTTTGAATCGCTATGGTCTCTGATATTTCTGGTTTGTAATGCCTAGCAATAAACATTACTATTTCCTCCTCTCTCATTCTTGGTTCTAAATATTTTGCTGTGGAGTATAGTTGAATTGCATAATTATTTAAACTACTCCCTTTTCTCTCATCATATTTTCCAAAATAGATTCGTTCCCGTATTTTTGTTTGGGCATTGTTTCCCCAGAAATAGCTTAAAAATTTCATCTCAAATTCTTCAAAATTTGTTATCTCTTCTTCAATACTTGTAAACCAAACTAAAGCATGGTTGTCCAAATTTTCCCTTATTATTTCTTTCATATCTTCTTCATTTTTTATATCCTTTAATTTATTTTTCAAAATTTTTATGAACACTTGGATGTATTTTCTTTATATCACCCTCATATTTTATTATATATATATATATATATATATATATATATATATATATATATATATATATATATATATATATATTGTCATGTTATAAAAAGACAGCTCAAAAATAATACCAAAAAGAAAAGTAAAAATTTTCCTTTGAAATGAATTAATGTAAAATTTTATACACCCTGTATAGGATATATTTCTAAATGTGAACTGTCAAATTTGTGACAAATGGGAACATTATTCTGATTGGCATTAATATAAACAAATAAAATTTTGTACTTACTTGAATTAAAATTGTATATCAACAAATTTTGTAAATAAAAGGTTAAAATTTACAAAATAACAATGATATAAAAATGATATAACTCAAAAATATTAAAAATAATAATTAGAATAATGATAATAAAATAATTAAGAATAATAATAATACTTATGATATTTGTTATCAAATAAAATGAGAATAGTACATAAAAATACACCCAGTATATTAAAAAGTATACATCAATGAAAAATGTCATAATGAAAGAGCATTTAAAAACGTTGAGTATTAGCCTTTATGGATTGCTAGGGTGAACAAAGGAAATGGGTTGTTGATTTTTTTTTGAAAGGAAGACGTCAAGAAAAATTTTGATGAAACGGAATATATAGTAAAATTTACTCAGATATAATATAAAAGGCTTGTTAAATAAGCAAAGTCATTACAAGTAATGTAAATGTATAGAGTCATAAAACATTAGTGGTAAAATATATGCGAAAAGACAAGTTGGATCCAGGATTTAAAGGATATGCCAAAAGTGGACAACATCAGCAGCAGCTGGAGTTGCATAGTCATGCAATAAAATACCTGCCGAAACTGGAGAAGATAACAAACTGTGAGTACTTTCTTAAGTGAAATTGTTCGTAGTGCCGTTACTGACGTTTAAAAAGTTGTTGCGAGAAAGTAATTGTCATTACAGATAGAATTTACAAGACATAAGTAAATATAGCAGACATTTCACATTTAGTCTTAAAATCTTGAACTTTACCAAGTGACAGTAGTTGTCAAAGAATTTTATAATACCTATTTAATATAGAATATAAGTTGTAGGTAGGGCAAATTGCTATATTTACTTACGTAAATGATATATTTCAAATCGATTTACATGTCTGTATATGAATCGATTTTAGTATTTAATAGATTTGGATGAGGAAGAATGAATGAATTACAGTAGTAGGTTAAGTTATTTATTGTTATTATAGGTATATGAGATACCTGAATCATATGATTGATCAAATTGATGACGATTTGTTAAAAATAAATACATTTTTTAAAGAATTTGCTTATTTAATACACAGATATCATAGGAAAAGTTTATGGGTGTTTCTTTGAACCAGTGGCAGAACTTATTTAAATTATTTGAGGACAAATACCATAAAAAAATTTAAAATAAAATATAAATAAAAATAAAATTTAAATAAAATTTAAATAAAATTTAAATGAAATTTAAATGAAATAAAAATAAATTAAAACTAGATAAAAAATTTTACATAAAAAATAATAAATAGCATTTATAAATATTGGTATTATATTTGCCTGAACCAACCCTGAGAGAAAGAAAAGCTCCTGCTCTAATGTTAAGTGATTGATGAGAAGAATACCAAAGGCTAGCCGAGATAAGTAAAGTGCTAAAGTAAAGTAAAATATAGTGGTTTGTATATATAAAGTGAAGTGGTGATTGTAAATAATCATTACAAATGTCGCTAACCAACGTGGGGCTGTAAAGCAAAAAGTGCAGCTCAAAAGTCAATAAAACTGTCAAACTGACAAGTGACAGGTGACAAGTGAAAGTGAAATAAAGAATATAGTAGTAAGTGAAACAAAGTAAAAGTATTGTGATATTAGTTTTGACTAAATAAATAAAAAGGTTAATAAAATGGAGAAGAAAATGGAATTAAGAGGTGGAAAGAAGATTGGACAATCAGAAGAAGAAGAGAATATTATAGATATTGGACAAGGGGACACAATACAAAAAGGGGAACACAATGTGGAAGAAACCGTAAATTATATTAGGAATGATGAAAGTGAGGAAAGGAAGGATGAAAACAATCAGGAAGAAGAACAGGAAGAAGGAAGAACAAAAAGTTCTAGAATTGAAAAAGAAACTAGCAAGATTGAAGAGAAACGTATGATGGATATGCTCAGAGAGATATTGGGAGAAATAAAACAAATTCAGGTAGAAATGGGAAATAAAATACAGGAAGAAATGGGAAAGAAAATAGAAAAAAGTCAGGAAGAAATGGGAAATAAAATACAGGAAGAAATGGGAAAGAAAATAGATAAAAGTCAGGAAGAAATGGGAAAGAAAATAGATAAAAGTCAGGAAGACATGGGAAAGAAAATAGACATAAGTCAGGAAGAAATGGTTATGAAGATAGACAAAGGTCGGGAAGAAATAATTATAAAATTAGACAAAAGTCAGGAGGAAATGAGAATGAAAATAGACAAAAGTCAGGAAGAAATGGGAATAAAATTAGACAAAAGTCAGAAAGAAATGGGAATAAAAATAGATAAAAGTCAGGAAGAAATGGGAAAGAAAATAGACAAGATGGACCAAAGTCAAGAAAAGCTTAAAAATGAAATTAAGCAAGGAATAGAAAAAATGCAAAAGAAAGTTGAAGGAATAGAAAACAAACAAATAATGATAGAACAAGAATCAAAGGAACAGTATAAAAAATATGAACTAGTAGAAAAGGAAATAAGAAAAACTAATGGAAGTATCAATGAAATAAATAAATACATAAATAGATTAGAGGAAAATATAAAAGAAGGACTTATCATTAACCTTTCAATTGCGGAAGAGGAAAATTTAAATATTAAAAGGGAAATACAGAACGACGTAAAGCTATTAAAAGAAAGAATAGAAAATAATATTAAAGATATACATAGTGACCATAAGGCTGATTATAGTAAATTGGAGAATGATATACTAAAAGATAAAGAAGACAATGGAGATGACATCCGTATAAATATTAACAACTATGATCAAACATTTAATAATTACAATAACAGACAAAACAAAAATTACAACAAAAATAATACAAACCAATATAATAATAATGGAAGAAATAATGGTTATAGAAATTGGAATAATTACGGAGATGACAGAAGACAGAGAAGAAATTCTGAAGAAGCATATAGAAAAAGCGAAGAAGAAAGAAGAAATAGACAAGTAAATTACCAAAGATACGAAGAAAGACAAGGGAGGAGCAGATCTGAAGAAAGATATCTTCAGATAAATGACAATTATACTGAAAACAATGACATGCCACTTATGCAAATTAGTAACAATAGTGACCATTAAATGCAAGTTAAAGGTACTGAGATATGGAAATAAGAATTTAAAATAAAAACTACATAATAAAAAGGATAAAGAAAATTGCAAACAATAAGACATAATATAATAAATAACACTAATAGTCTATATAAGCAAAAGTAACGGATATATATATATATATATATATATAATAAATTAAAAAAAAAAAAAAAATAATAAAAGTTAAGTAATCAAAATCTGTAAAATAGCATAAGTATTTAAATTAAGTATCATATGAGTCTACAATACCTTGTATTGGGAAGAAGTAACAGAACAATAAATAAAGAAAGAATGTATAAAGTATATGAAAGAAATATGGTTTTAGAAATAGGCGAATAAATGAAAAATGTGTGAAATGATGATAATGTATAATTAATAAATATAAATGATATTATTATGAAATGAGTAAATGTGTTAAATAATTTATTATGAAGAGAAATATGATATTATAAAATGAGTAAATGTGTTAAATAATTTATTATGAAGAGAAATATGATGAATTATATGAAAGTGGATAGAGAATAAATAAATATGAATTGGAATGGAATATTATTAGCTACAGTAAAAGGACACTAAGATAGATGAAGCAAAATAGTATAAATAATTGAAAATAAAAGAAGTGCAAGGTAAAGTAGAAGAAAAAAATAATACAGATATTGATTACTGCTTTTAAATCTAAAAAATATAAACTAAAGAAAAACCAGTATTCGTGTAAAGAGTCTTTAATGCAACTAAATTGTGGGAATAGTTCGTACCTAAAAATAAACAAATTATTTATAAAGTATAATAATCAAGTAACATTAAAAAAAAAATCCAACTAAATAAAAAGAATATTATTTACCAATGAAGTATTAGCGTCAATGTGGATGTTTGTACAAATGTAATTATTAATTTTGATACAAATACTAATTTTAATTAATAGAAAATTGGTATCCTCAATTCTAGTTTCTTTGAAATAGAATTGGAGTATACAAATTTTGGGAAATTGTCATAAAAATGATATAACTCAAAAATATTAAAAATAATAATTAGAATAATGATAATAAAATAATTAAGAATAATAATAATACTTATGATATTTGTTATCAAATAAAATGAGAATAGTACATAAAAATACACCCAGTATATTAAAAAGTATACATCAATGAAAAATGTCAAAATGAAAGAGCATTTAAAAACGTTCCAGGATTTAAAGGATATGCCAAAAGTGGACAACATCAGCAGCAGCTGGAGTTGTATAGTCATGCAATAAAATACCTGCCGAAACTGGAGAAGATAACAAACTGTGAGTACTTTCTTAAGTGAAATTGTTCGTAGTGCCGTTACTGACGTTTAAAAAGTTGTTGCGAGAAAGTAATTGTCATTACAGATAGAATTTACAAGACATAAGTAAATATAGCAGACATTTCACATTTAGTCTTAAAATCTTGAACTTTACCAAGTGACAGTAGTTGTCAAAGAATTTTATAATACCTATTTAATATAGAATATAAGTTGTAGGTAGGGCAAATTGCTATATTTACTTACGTAAATGATATATTTCAAATCGATTTACATGTCTGTATATGAATCGATTTTAGTATTAATTTAATAGATTTGGATGAGGAAGAATGAATGAATTACAGTAGTAGGTTAAGTTATTTATTTTAAGTTATTATAGGTATATGAGATAGCTGAATCATATGATTGATCAAATTGATGACGATTTGTTAAAAATAAATACATTTTTTTAAGAATTTGCTTATTTAATACACAGATATCATAGGAAAAGTTTATGGGTGTTTCTTTGAACCAGTGGCAGAACTTATTTAAATTATTTGAGGACAAATACCATAAAAAAATTTAAAATAAAATATAAAATATAAATAAAATTTAAATAAAATTTAAATAAAATATTTTACATAAAAAATAATAAATAGCATTTATAAATATTGGTATTATAATAATAATATATAAAAACTTTCAAGAAGGTGAAAAAAGAAGCCTCTAAAAATTTGAGCTCTTAATATTATCATTTAGTGGTGCTTGTTCTTAACTTTCCATTTTCCATCTAAATAACATGGAATTTTTTTTTTCTTTTTTCTTATTTTTGTAGCTTGATATTTGAGCATTGTAAAAATAAAGTGAAACATTATTTTGGTAGGAAATTAAACGCTCTACAAGAAGTTCTAATATATTTTTTTCATAGAGTGAGCCGGTCTAAAGATATTCAAACTTAAAGTTGCAAATGTATGAAATTAGCTCTTTTATTTTATTAAACTGATGACTTTTTTATGTCTTAAAAATTATTTACAAGAAAACATCATTATTTTCATATAGAAAGAAAATAACGACTCACAGAAGATAAAAATTCACCAGAAATATTTTTAAACAAAAATATGAGTGACTTTGTTTCAAAACAATCATTAAAACTTTTTGACAAATTTGATTTGCCGTGCGACTTTCTGGATGCAGATGTCCTAATTTGGCCAGATAATGAAAGTTATCAAGAGAATTTGGAGTTTTTCGAAAAATTGAAAGTTGTCAATGACGTTGCAGGACATGGCGACGCATTAGTAGAAGAATATAATAGATGCCTAACTAAAGATGAGGAACAATTTTAATATTTATTACAAGTGGTAAAGGAGCACCGACGAAAATATCCAAATTGTAATAAAAAAACTTCAACAAATATAGTTACAAAATTTTAGTATGATAATTGTTAAAAAGTTTTTTTTAATCTATAAAATAATAATTTTACTGAACCTAATTCATAATTACTTTTGTTTAACAGTTAATCAAATAATATCTAAGATGTATTTTTTTTATTTTAACTTTCTAAAAAGATTAGCGCACAACTAGTTTTCTGATTAAAAATAATTTTTAAGATATAAAAAAGTGATCAGTATTAGTTTAATAAAATAAAAGTCCTAATTTTATACATTTGCAACTTTAAGTTTGAATATCTTCAGAACGGCTCACTCTATGAAAAAAATATATTAGAACTTTTTGTAGAGCGTTCAATTTCCTAACAAAATAATGTTTCACTTTATTTTTACAATGCTCAAATGTCAAGCTACAAAAATAAGAAAAAAGAAAAAAAAATTTCCATGTTATTTAAATGGAAAATGGAAAGTTACGAACAGGCACCACTAAATGATAATATTAAGAGCTCAAATTTTTAGAGGTTTCTTTTTTCACCTTCTTGAAAGTTTTAAGTCTGTTTCTTAGTTGAAAAAAAAAAAAAAGTTGCTCAAAAATGAAACACCCTAATATATATATATATATATATATATATATATATATATATATATATATATATATATATATATATATATATATATGTTGTGGCGGTTACGAGAGTGGATATGGTCTAATTGTAGCAAGAGTTGCTATTAACCGGTTGTTGGGCGCCATTGTTAGAATAACAAAATTAATTAAATTCAAATCACTTGTTTATAACTACCTTTAATTTAAATCGAATTATTAAAATATTTGTTTTATAAAACCATTCATCATCCACAATTACTAAATATTTCTCAGGGGTAGGTCAGACTCTGTGGTTGCAGAGATTTATTTGTTTCACGCCTGACGGCGCTGCGATACGAGCTCGTCCGATTTTACCAATATGGTCACTTGTTATTTATGCTTGTGTAAAGTTTAAACCAAAAGAAAAGCGAATATAAGTGCAAACAAAGAATATTTATTTATAAGGAAGAAACAAACGCAATCTAGCAAGTTCTGCCAAAACACAAGGAACAATTAAATATTAATTAATTAATTAATTAAAAGGCATGGAAATTTGAGGTTATACCAGATAAGTACATTTTTATATTTTGTTTGTACCTGACAACAATGAAATATTTTATAAGATTCTTCCAAGAAACCATTAGGTTTCATTCACAAGGTTCGTAGTAATAGCTAGTTGATTCACTGTTAATATTTAGATTTTAAATTATTAATTTTGATTACTTTTAGCTGCGAGACGAAACCATATAATTCCTTTTCTATTTAAATTAAAATTCCGAATGACATATAAATTTCTTACTTGAGCTGTCTATTTCGTTCAATTTGATTTTAACAAAATCTAAATTGCTCAAATAAGGAGATATTTATTTGTCGTTCAAGTTAAATGTTAAAATTCATTATAAAAAAAAATTATTCACTACTAAAATTAAGATTCAATTCTTTTTTAAAATAGAACTTTCATCAAAGAGAGATCTCATTTTTAATGTTTTAGCGCAAGAATATCACTTTTATGCACAGCTTGGAGAATCCTATGTCCAGTCTTGTAGAAATGTGTGCCCTTTCTGGTTCAAAGCACCACAGCAACGTTTGTGAAGGAAAAACTAGACTCTGTGATGTGATTTTGCAACGAAAATCACTTGTAGAATGGAAAATAGGTAATTTTCTACCCAATTTTCAGAAGAGATTTTTCAAATGGGCCATGTTCACATGTGAGATATGCTGTTTTATAAATTATATTGTAATAGTTAGTCGCTATACAAGTTATTCTAAATAGTCAGTTCGTTAAAAAAGCCAAAAGTTTTTAAATTAAGCCCAATTGAAATTTAAAATTTGAAATTATACGTCATCGGGAATAGACCAATCATCTTGTGTCGAAGTTTTTTTTGTTATACAAAACCAAGCCAACGAACAAACCGACACACAGAATGTCGAAGTGAACGCACATCTAAGTGACATTAACATTGACACACCACCTAACACCTAACCTTAGTTTTTTGTTTTGGTTTTATTTTATTATTAATATGGATCAGCTGGATTTATAAAAGTTGAATCAAGTGTTTTACCCATTGTAAACGAAAATATAATTACCGAGATGATTACTGCATTTTTTAACAATACTCAGTTTACAAAAGTCAGAAAGGTAAGACTTTGTTTTAATAGTAGGTATTTACAGTTAATATGGAGCCAATACACCTTATAGTAAAACATATTTATCTCAGGTTTTATTTTTAGATCTGCCAAGCAAGAATATGGGGATAATTTCTTTTTCCATAAGAGAAAAGGAGACAAATTACACCTAAACATAACGTTCGGCAAAAACCTTCTGATGTGCTTGTTGTAATTAACAAAAATGAAATTTTTAGTGCACAATGCTTACGATATGCTGCATGTCAAGGTTTGTAATATTTATTATGCTTTTTTGTTTTTATATCACATATAATAAACAGTGTATAAGGCCTTTTATTTCTATAAATATTTTTTTTCTAATTTTGACATATAGACATTTTTTGTAATGGCAGCAAGTGTTAAAATAATCTAGAAATAGATTTTGTTAGTGAACCTAGTAATAATTATGATACCAAAGAATGCTGCAGAGCACCTATGAAATTTTGAGTTAAAAAATATGCCATATTTTTAGGCTATTTTTATACCCTTTTCAAAAATTTTATGCTCCTCGTTTTTTGCAAAACTTAAAATGCTCTGATAGCCTTCGAACGAAGTCAGCAAAGCACCTCTGTTTTATAAAGTTTTTTCTGTAAAAACAGCAACACCATATATTTATGCACTTGAAATATTATATTTTTAAAAAATACATGGTGCTTCTTGCTAACCTTCGAAAGAAGCCAGCAGAGCAATTCGGTTTTTTAAAGCTTGTTTCTAAAAACCACACCCCATTTTTAGACTCTTGAAATATTGTAAAACTTTACTAAAAAAATTGCTATTTTTAAATAATACAGGGTGCTTTGTTGGAACAAAGTCAGCAGGACACTTCAGTTTTTTAATTTGTTTTTTTATATATAAAAACAACTACTTATGACACATGTTTAGGCTGTTTTAAAATCCTAAAAATGTGGTAAGTATATTTGTTTTCAGAAAAAACTTTGAAGTCAGCAAGGAATTGCGAATTTTTTTAAAAATGCCAAATTTCGAATATTTTATAATATTGTAGGAGCCAAAAAACGTGGTGTGGTTTAAAAAAAAAAACTGGGGTGCTCTGCTGGATTCGTTTGAAGCTAACAAAGCATCCAGTAATTTTTTATTTTATAATACTCAATAGCCTAAAAAATTGTACTTTTAAAAATAGCAGTTTTTTTCGAACAGCTCTATGTTTCAAAAATGTGGTGAGATTGTTTTTTTTTAACTTTTGAAAATCCGAGGTTCTTTACTAGATTCGTTCAGAGCTAGTTAAGCTCTGCTCGTCTTGTTACATAAAATAAGGCATTTTGTAGCTGGTTATATAGTTATTTTCTAACTGCATATCTCTTTTATTTTTTTCAGGTGGTTATAAACATGTGGCTTCATAGAAGAAGTGAGGAACCATCTGTAACATCTACTCAGTGTTATTGGAAAGGCTCTAATTGATCAAAATGCGTAAATATTGATGTACACTTGGCTAGATTGTTAAAGAAACCTCTTCATCCACTACAGGAAAATAAATCAGTACTTTTATATTCTTAGGATTCGTATATATATTTTTTATTTGTAAATAAATTGTTTTTTACTTCATTTTTCTCATTTTTTATTAAAAGGTTAATAAATAAAATTTTCACAGATTTTTATATTTTTGTTTGTAAACAATAATTGAAAAGTTTTTATTAAAAATCGCCAATGTTAATAATAATAACTTAAGTCAATATTATTCTTTCTCCTTTTTTAAAGCTACTATCAATAAAGGTATTACTTTAGCTTGACCTATGATCAATTTTTAATTTTGTGATATATTTGGTTTGACAGAAAAAAAATTATAACCCTTTGACATTGGTTGTTTTTACTTAGATTTTCATAAAAAATAAACGGAACTGCAAACATGTTTTACTATCGTAATAACGAATAGCAACATAAAATTTTTTTTTTCACATTTATTACTGTTGTCATTTTCATAAAGGATTGATAAGAAGGCACACTTTCTGGTTTTTTGAAAAAGGTAGCAAGAATTGTGATATTTTTAAATTTATCACCAGTGATACCACATGTAGTTACCCGATTTATTGGAATATATAGACTTTGCTACCACATTCAACTGAACTTGGTTGTTTTTAATATTTATCACCGCGACATAGGCGTTTTTGTTAAAATGTTTCATTTTAAACTGCTGTAAATAGGTGCCTTTGTTTTAGTAGTTTTAGTCCCAAAAAAATCTATGCATATACAGGTACTCATTCCTCTTTGATTTGCTCGAAAAGTTAAATTTTTATCAAAAATTACATTGGCTGTTTAAAAACTGAAATGTGATAATTAGGTAAATTAAATTAAAAAACAAACAAAAAAGTTTATTAAATTAATATTTACTCTTACAAAATAGGTTCTTGTAAGTTAACAAGCAATTATGCAGATATTACTAAGTAAATGTACTTGCTTAAAATTCACACACGAATGTGGTTTTAACATGTTAAATTAACTAACCCTTCTTATAACTCTTTCCACATGTATATATTTCTTAGAGGTGCTATTCTTTTACTTAATTGTACATCTTCTGGATAACTTTTTTCATTCTGTGATACACTAGGTGTGGCTTTACTAAAGTGCGTCCCATGTTTTCAAGTAGCTGAATATTCTGAAACCCCTATCTGCCATTATATGGGATCCAGGAACCAGTTTGTTTAAATACCCACATTTTTCTATTATTTCTTTATCACTAGTTCTTCCACAAAATGATGAATAAATTCGGTATCTTCAAAACTTTCAGGAGATTCTGCATTTTCTTCCAGAAGGGTTTTTAGGTTTAGATTTATAGTAGCCTCATTTTCAATTTCCTGAAGGGGACAATTCGCAGAAATTGCTACTACATCTTGATAATCCGGTGTATTTTTATTAAAAAGTTCACGAGAAACATCGCCAGTAGAAGGTTGATTTTCTTCTTTCCAAATTTCTAGGAACACTAATAAATATTTTTGAAGATGAATGTGAATCATTATCACATTCTGGAACAAAACACTTTTTCGTAGTCATAATATTTATAAAAAGTACAAAATTAAACACTCAAATCACAGAATAACCCTCAAATTCCAAATAAATTCTTGATCGAGACACTATGACAGATGCCATACACAGTGCTGCCATTTTGCCATTTTCTGAATTATTAAGTGACTTTTAAAACAATGAAACTTTAAATATGGTAAAAGTTTAAACAGAAATAATACTTTCAAAAAACATTTGATATTATGTATTTAAAAGATATTTGTTTAACAATGTTTTAGAAGTCTAAAATTAAGAAGGAGTACACAAACGAACGTACATCACTTCTCGTAAACCTTCTAGCCGGCAACGTTGTGCGCTAGCTCCTATTGGTCTATTCCCGGTGACGTCATAAATTTTAAAAAAATTCATAACTCCGGCAAATGAATAGATAAAAAAAAAATAAAAAAAATGTGTTTTATTTTCAACTCTATTATTCATAAAAAAAATTTCAAAATTTTTGAACATGCCCCATTCTCATTTTTTTCTTTCTTCCACCACACTGTCCCAATTGTTCAAACAGTTTCCATGGAAACCGAACCGAAAACTCTCACATATTCCCTAATCAAGTCACCTTTGTCAGGTAAGTTGATGTCTTAATTTTAATAATTAAAATGTCAGGTTATATACAGGGTGAAACAAAAGTATTGTCTTTTTCTTGGCTTTCACTAATAAAAGTGTTTCTTGTTTTGTTATCACTTTTTTAAATGTAAATGAATCATTTAAACACTTATTCTACTTCTTAAAACTATTTACAAACTCAATAAAATATGTGTTTTGTTGTCAGGCATAAAGTTTCTTAATTTTCTCTTATTAAGTTGAGTTTATTAGTTTAATTTGTTTATTGATCGTTAACCTACATGCTTCTATCTATTTATAATTTTTTTCCTAATTATTTAATGTTATAAACTTTATTCTTTGTAGATTTCCTGCACTTATTTGGAGAAAACTGTTTCCTGTGGATTTTTTTAACGGCTTGACTGATACTATGATACTACCAGTGAGATCAGTCTTATTTGTATGCAATATTCTCAAGGACTCATTTACAGGTTGCAAATTATTGTTTTATTTGTACTTCACAAACCTGTTAAAGCAAAATTGTATTACGTTATTAGTAAAAATTTTTGTATTTATTATTATTTTATTCATAATTATTCTCATTATTTGAGACTTATTTCGTCTTTTCTTCTGGTCAAACTAATTCATTTGACTAAAAATGATGCACATTATTTATTAATTATTGTTACTTTGCGGTTTGATATAGCGGTTTGATATACCAGGTGATTCATAACTTCAATTATTTCTTAATTATACATGATTTTGCGTTAATTTTCTTTAATTTCAACTTATAGATTTTATTGTCCGTTACTATATATATATTGTTATGATATACATTGTCAATTCATAACATTACAAGTAAAAAAAAATTTCACAAACTTATTTTACCTTAGCTAGCTTTTTAATATATTTTTTTTTAGAGCAGATTCTCTTTATCACTGTGGTGTCGGTTCAAAAATATAAAATATTTTATAAACTTAATTTTTTTTTTTTTTTATTAATTTATTTATTTTATTTAGTTTCTTTAATTTATTTAGTTTAGTTTATTTAATTTATTTAATTTAATAATATTAAGCTCCCTAAACAGCGAGTTAAAATGCAGCAATGAGCTCTTAAAAGAAAAACTGGGTATGATAATTAATTCTAATAATTCTGGATCTGGAGTGAGTACAAATATTTCTTCTAATAGTCAAAACCAACTAGCATCCTATAGTAGTGCACTTAAAAATACATCAACAAATAAACCCGGTTTAGTGATAAAATCCCAAGGATCCTCAATTAACAATGATGATGTTTTAAAGGACATTCAGAAGCATATTCATCCTGGTGACAAAAATATCCGTATCGACAGTATTAAAAAAGTTAGAGGTGGAATAATAGTGAATTGCGAAAATGATGATTCCTTAAAAAATTTAAAATCTTGTGTTAATAATGCTTTAGGTTCGAAATACAGTGTGGAACAGATAAATAAATTTAATCCACGTCTTATACTAAACGATGTAAATCTAAATGACAAACAACCTAATGATGATCTTTTGAACGAAATCTTTACATTAAATGATCTAATTGATAATTTTAGCCTCAATGAAATGAAAATTGTAGCAGTTTTAAATTTTAATAACAAATCCAATATAATTTTTGAAACAACACCAAATTTACGCAAATGTATTATAGCTAAAGGGTTTTTATATGTAGGGTGGAAAAAATGCTTTGTTAACGATCACCTTAGAATCATAAAATGTAAAAAATGTCACTCTTTCGGTCATACTGAAAAAACATGCACATCAACTGTTAAATGCATAATGTGTTCAAATGACCATGATTCCAAGCAATGTAACTCTACTCATAGAAAATGCATAAATTGCACCAGTAACAATAACAAATTTAGAACGAAATTTGATACCAACCACTCCGCCAATGACAAAGCATGCCTCGTTTATAAAAATTATATTCAGCACCTTCAATCAAAAATCAACTATGGTTAAAAAGAAATTGCAATTTAATAATTTGAAAATCGGACAAGTTAACACGCGTTCAATTTTAACTAGTATCGCTGACTTGATAGTTGTTATTAAAGATCAGCTGTAACTGAAACATGGCTTTCTGATGATATACCTGACTCTGATGTCAACATTCCTGGGTTTTCATTCTTTCGAAAGGACAGGAATCGTCATGGCGGAGGGGTGGGTATATTTATTAGGACTTGCTTCCAAAGTAAGATTGTAATTTTTGATGACTGTTTTTATACTTCTTGTTTAGAGCACCTTTGGATCACTTTTAAACTAGACAATATTTGTTTTTGTGTTGGTACTATGTACAGACCACCGGATAAAAATTTAAAAGATGCTATTCAACATTTAGACAACTTATTGCCAACAATTGTTACTAGTTATGATAATATTTTAATCTTAGGTGATGTAAATGTGAATTTATTCAATATTAACAATCCTTTAAGTCAATGTATGGATGCTTTTGGACTTGTCCAGGTCATTGACGAGCCTACACATATTACAGACCATTCAGAAACGCTAATTGACCCAATTTTTTTAAATACACCAAATATATGTACTAACCATGGCACACTAAATGCAGATCACTTCACAAATCATCGAGCGGTATATTGCCATTTAAATATTAATTACAATTCACAGAAGCAAAAATTCAAAACTTATAGAGACTACAACAACTTTGACCTTCTATCCTTCTCACAAGATCTACACAGTATTCCTTGGGTTAATATATTATATTTTCAAGATATTGATAGCAAAGTCAATTATCTAACGGATGCATTAATTACATTGTTTAATAGTCATTGCCCTCTCAGAACAGCAAGAATAAGCAAACCCAAATCACCCTGGTTAACTCCAACTATTCGATTAATATTCAGAGAACGTGATAGAGCTCTAACGAGGTATAAACTACATAAAAACTCTGAAAATTGGAATAATTATAAAAGACTCAGAAATTTTGCATTAGCTTCATTAAGGCGTGAAAAAGCTGCGTATTTAGAATATCTAAATAAACAGTCTTCTAAATCTAAATTTTATAAAGCTCTTAAAGAAATGAAAATACAGTCAACCAAAACAACACACATTTCTCCTGGCTTATCTAACCCATTTGAAATTAATTCTTTTTTCTCATCAGTCTTTCAGGACAGTGACTATAAATGTTTTAATTCAATTTGCTTTTATAGAAATAATAGACATAATAAATATATCAGTTTTTGTTTTAAAACTATAACTATCGCAACACTATACAGTATTGTTCAAAGTATTAAGTCAAACGCAGGAGGAAATGACGGCATTAGCATGCATATGTTAAAATTGTGCTTAAATGTTATCGATGTGTACCTGCTACATATAATTAATTTATGTTTGGAACAAGATTATTTTCCACGTTATTGGAGACAGTCAATAGTAATTCCACTGCCTAAAAAATCCAACCCAATGTCATACAATGAACTACGGCCCATTAGTTTACTTCCTTTAATTTCCAAAATTTTAGAACGTGCTGCTTACTCGCAAATTTATGAATTTTTATCCCAAAATCATATAATTCCATTACATCAGTCAGGATTTCAGAAGGGTCTCAGTACCACAACTTCTCTGGCATATCTATCAGATAATATTCTAAACAGCATGGACAAGAAAAAATCGAGTGCAGTAATTCTTTTAGACTTTAGTAAAGCATTCGACACTATAAATCACAAACGGCTTTCTGCCAAGTGCTCATATTACGGATTTGATGATAAATCTTTAGGATTCATAAAAACATACCTGCACAATCGCTCTCAAAAGGTTATTGTTGACGATCAGAAGTCTAACTCAACTCCAATAAAGTCCGGCGTACCCCAAGGTTCGGTGTTGGGTCCTCTGTTATTTCTACTTTACACCTCGGATCTATATACATGCATCAAAAACTGTTCAGTCCAATTCTTTGCTGACGACACGCAATTATTCTGTGATTTTAACGCAAATGATTACGTCAATGCCGTGAACTTAATAAATCAAGACCTTAATGACATAACTGTATACTCCACAAACCATAATTTGCACATAAATGCCTCTAAATCTAAACTCATAGTTTTTTGTAATAATAAATTCAAAGATATTTTAAAATCTAATGTTAACCTATGTATTTCTGGGGAAAGGATTCCTATCGAATGTTTTGCAAAAAATTTGGGGCTGTATTTCGATGAATTTATGAGATTTGATAAACATTTGAACTATGTTCTTCAACAGTGCTACGGCGCACTTCGATTACTTTACTCAAATAAATACATTCTTAGAGATAAATCAATAAAAGCTAACTTATGTCAAAGTTTAGTAATTTCAAAAATTCTTTACGGAATTATTATATATTACCCTTGTCTAACAGCAGTCAATCGTAATCGACTGCAAATAATGCAGAATACGTGTTGTAGGTTCGTCAATGGCCTTCGCAAGTTCGACCATATTTCATTGGCTTTTTCACAAACTGGATGGTTAAATGTTAACAACCTATTCAAATATCTGTTCCTATCGCTAATATATAATATAATTAATACTTCAATACCACCATATTTAAAAGACAAACTAATATTCAGAACATTGATGCACAACGTTAATATTAGAAATAATTTAACTTTAACCATGCCTCGTCATTCTACTGCAATTTTTAATCGCAGCTTTTCATACAATGCCGTTGTTCTGTACAACAACCTAAACACATCTTTAAAAAATTCAAAATCTCTAAATGTTTTTAAAAATACATTAAAACGACAGCTCTTGGTCTCCCAAAGTGTTTAAGTGCAATTGTTTAATTTTTTTTTATCTCGTTTGTTCTTTTTGAATAAACACACTTAGATAATTGTTTTTCTTTTCAAATGTTTTACTAGAATTTGCTTATTGTAAAAAATGTATTTATTATTTAAACTATGTATAGAATTTATAGGGTTAGATGTAAGAATAGCCTTAGGCTAAATCTCGCCCAGGCAAATGTACATTTCTACATATTTTTTGTATTTTTGGTATGTACAAATAAAGGCCATTTATTATTATTATTATTATTATTATTATTATTATTAATTAATTTATTTACTTTATTTATTAAATATTAACAACAATTCCAACAATAAAATACCTTACCTGTAATTTATATAATTAGTAAAATTATTATTTTTTTTTTAAATAGACAAATTGTATGGACAAAGTTCCTAATATATTACCAGTACATTATACAAATTTCAAAAATTTTAACATCAAATAAATGGTCTATCTACTAACTTAATTATACTAATCATTCATTCATCACCATACACACAATTACTAATTATTATTATGATTATTATAAACAATTTAACTAATAAATTAAACCTTCCTGTAGGTACTACTTCTTTAATATTATTATTTACGCCTCTATGTTATAAATCTATCTTTCTAAGTTTCAATGTGACGTTACATAAAATTTTGACATTTTAATATTCAAAATGTAACTATTTTAAATAATTTTATAATTTATAATAATTTATCTGTCTGGCATTAATTTCCAAAATTAAATATGTACCTGAATGGTGATATCAATAGCAAAACTGTCTGTTACAATATCACACCAATACAAAATTTTCTACTCACAGGAAATAGTCCTTCCTTTTATCATATCCAATTTCACAATTTCTAATTCATCCAAGTCTGCAGTTCCAATATTTAGCGCTTAACAGATTCTACATACAATCCTACCAATTAACTTCCACTATCCAATCGAGACGATACAACTTGACTATTTTTTATTTTTATTCCAAATGTTAGCACTTTTTCAAAAATAACTTTTTAAATATACCGAAGCCCTAAATTTTGGTAAGTAATTTGAAATCTTCTCTTATCAAAAATTCATTCTCCACAATTCGGATATTACTGACTTTCTTTCATTAATTTGACATCTTCCCTCAAATTAAATTTTATGTACAGGATGATATATTTTTGTTTTAAATTTTTTATTTACACAAATATATATTTTTCCTACGACCACTTAGGAAAGTGACACATATCACACTATATAGACCTATGGAAAGTGCCCTATATCACACGCGTATGAATAAGAAATTAACTTTCCACCCAAGTGAGAATATGCTACTTTCCGCAGTAGCTGTCAGAAAATGTCAAACACATAATTTCTATTTTGATCTATGTAATGTCCATATTAATACTAAAATCGATATGATTGTTAAATTATTGTAAATTAGATCCTAGATATTTATCTTTAACAATTATTTTTAAAATAATTTTAAAATAACTAAGATATATTTGCTTTTTATTCTGGTTAAACACATAAGCGATTAGATCAATCAATTACCGTAAGGCCTGTTAGCTCAGTTGGTTAGAGCATCAACTTTGCATTTGAGACCGTCCAACGACCGCGATCGAATCCTGGCTGTGCCAGAATTTTTTTTTTATTTTTTTTTATTTGTTTAGAAATTATGAAAATTTAATAAATACGATTATTGTTGATTATTTTTTTAAATACATTTTAATTATTATAATAATCTGGTTTTACATTTTTTGATGAAATTATTTTGTGGTCGTAGGAAAAATATTGTACATCACTTGTGTGAAAAGTGATTTTCCACACTCGTAATGTAATATACTATTACTGAATAACTTTTAATTTTAAATTTTGATGTTTCATTTCTATTACAATATATATATATATATATATATATATATATATATATATATATATATATATATTATATGATAAAAATAAATAAATAAAAATAAATAAACTCTTTCATACTTTTTCTAGGCAGATAACAAAGTATTTTCTGTTATACTTGTCATTTTTTGTGTTTTTTTTTTGTTTTTGTGGAAAAATATTTAGATAAGGAATTGTTAATGATGGTATTGGATAATCACGGTATTAATGTCTTATTACTAATTGTAATCCAACTACTAGTCTTAATACTAATAATTAGCGAGTTCTGAAAACTATTTGCAAAAATTAAGAATTCTGTATACTACTCAACTATGCATCTATATGTAAATATTGTAAATACTAATCTAAATGACAAAAACAAAAAATAAACAAAAATAAACAGAAACAAAAAAATATACTTTTTCGTAACTTTTAAATATCAGAAAATCCTTTAGGAGAGCTCCCTTTAATTTTTAATTTATTTTTAATATTTATTGTAGCAGCAACAGAAGTACACATGAAAATTTCTGAATTGTATTCTAGTAGGTTATAAGTTTATTTATGTTCAATATTTTTTCGATACAAACACTGAAAAAAAATGTATTAGCACAAACGAAATATTTTTCTTTACTAAATAAGAAAAAACTAATTTTTTTAAATATAAGATTAAAGTACAAAAGCACGATGGTGGTTTGTATTTTGCAACAGCCCTTATCCCACTATCGTTTTTGAATATCTAGGTCTAGATTTTGAGGAACTTTTATAAACATTTTATCAGATTGACTGTTTTTTTTTTTTACTTCTCATAGGGACCAAGTACTTAACCAGATATTTTTATTGTTACACAAAATTAAACAAATGTTAATTTTATCACACTTTTTAAAAGCAATTTCAATGTTTTGTTTCCAACAATCGATTTGAGGTTAGAAATTTTGACATTTTTGTATCATGAGAAATGAAAATATAATTTTAATCTGATTTTCGAAAGAGATAATTGTCATAAATGTCACTATTAGAAAAAGATAACGATCAACTGTCTAGTGTTACGGTATCACAGATTCTTTAGTGACCAATAGAAATAGGCGCTTCATTATGACGCGGTTAATGGCGTAAAAATGGAGCGTTTTAAATAATTGATTTAAAAGTGAACTTTTTAAAGTACTATAACTTTATTATTTATTATCTATTTAAAAAATTTATTGCATGAAAAAAAAGTTTTTTTGTGCTTAAACACGTAATAGTATTAGATTCGTTAAATTCGTTTACACTAAACACGCCCATTTATATTAATATATTGATTTATAATTTTTCATATTATCATTTATCCTATATACAAAAACTCGATTACCTATATAGTACTCGAATGTGTATGTATGTAATTATGTACCTACTAATCTAAAATGCCGTAATTAGTAAGGGGCTGCAAATCTGGGCGAAAATGAGCCGGGTATTTTGGTTGACCATACCATGGGCGGAGATGAGCCGAAAAAGGTTGCGGGCGGAGATGAGCCGACACCCATAATTACATACATACACATTCGAGTACTATATAGGTAATCGAGTTTTTGTATATAGGATAAATGATAATATGAAAAATTATAAATCAATATATTAATATAAATGGCCGTTAAACGAATTTAACGAATCTAGTACTATTACGTGTTTAAGCACAAAAAAACTTTTTTTTTCATGCAATAAATTTTTTAAATAGATAATAAATAATAAAGTTATAGTACTTTAAAAAGTTTACTTTTAAATCAATTATTTAAAACGCTCCATTTTTGCGCCATTAACCGCGTCATAGTGAAGCGCCTATTTCTATTGGACATTATAACGGTCGGAACCGTTTTCGTTATTTTGAAACCACCATCTGTACACAAACGTCATTTGTCGTTTTATGCCTTGTGTCAAAACTCAGGTTGTCATTTCGATTTACCTCTGTCTTCGAACAAGTTGAATTATTGAATTTTAATTATCTTTTATCTAGTACATCCGATGTACTAATTGTCTTTAATATTTTTAATGACCGTCTGATTTTATAAAGGTAAGTTTCCTACCGACATTTTGTTGAAAATATATATTTTGTACAAGAATTTCTTTATTAAAATGTCAAATTTGAAACATAACCTCAACACATTGAATCACACAAGACTCACATGTTTTATATAATTTTATCTATTATTTTGTTAGGAAAGAGATACTATGCTTTACTATATTTAAATATGTTAAATGGGATTTTTTCTTTTCATATTAATTTTAGCATCTGTGAAAATATTCAAATAATAGTTTAAATGTTCATTTAATAGTTAAAAGCATTATCTGTTTCCTATATACTCTTCCTAATCCCTTCTTGATATTTTTACCTTTTTCCTTGTAGCTTGGCTGTATATAGATCATTTCAGTAGAAGTTCAGTAGAAGTTCAGTAGAAGTTATATCGATGGTTTTATAGAATTTTATCGAAAAAGATTGTTAGGAAGAACGTTCCAGCTGCATGTGTAGAAATATTGAAACTTAGAAGTTTGGTTCCAGCTACAGAGGTTGTTTCAAGTATTTCAAGAGGTTTAGTTCCAGCCATCCAAAGAAGTGTACGAGATTTAACTTTACCTATGAAGAATTATCAGTTGGTGATATCCAAGCCTATCATACGAATCCCCTGTACCTGCTACCTGTTATACCACAGATAAGTTATAATAAATCATTTAAATTTGAATAATTAAGTCTCTGTGAATTAGAATTTGTCGCTACCTTATTTAATTATAATATCATAAAGGTTAGTGATTTTCTATATTTTCATCATTAATCGCTTGTCAAGTTTAGAAAGTTTAAATATAGTGGCGTTCAACATTCTTTTTCAAAGTGATACGAGTTGTTTAATAACCTGACCCACTCCCCAAATAATAAGAGCTAAAACACTCTAAAAATAGATAAAATAACAAGATCATATTATTTATTTTAATCTTATATTTAAAAAAATAAGTTTTTTCTTATTTAGTAAAGAAAATATTTCGTTTGTGCTAATAATTTTTTTTAGTGTTTGTATCGAAAAAATATTAAACATAAATAAACTTATAACTTACTAGATTACAATTCAGAAATTTTCATGTATATTTCTGTTGCTGCTATAATAAATATTAAAAATAAATTAAAAATTAAAGGGAGCTCTCCTAAAGGATTTTCTGATGTACTGGCATGTTTAAAAGTTACGAAAAAGTATATTTTTTTGTTTTTGTTTATTTTTTTATTTTTTGTTTATTTTTTGTTTTTGTCATTCAGATTAGTCTTTATAATATTTACATATAGATGCATAGTTGAAAAGTATACAGAATTCCTAATTTTTACAAATAGTTTTCAGAACTCGCTAATTATTAGTATTAAGACTAGTATTTGGATTACAATTAGTATTAAGACATTAATACCATGATTATCCAATACCATCATTAACAATTTCTTATCTAAATATTTTTCCACAAAAACAAAAAAAAACACAAAAAAATTACAAGAATCAGCTTCTCTCTTTCTCAACTTTTAAATACGCCAGTATAACAGAAAATACTTTGTTATCTGCAGTCCTAAGCCTGGAAAATGTGTGAGAGTTTATTTTTTTTTATTTTTATTTATTTTTTTTTTTTTTTTATTTTTATTTATTTTTATTTATTTTTATTTATTTTTATTTATTTTTATTTATTTTTATTTATTTTTATTTATTTTTATTTATTTTATTTATTTTTATTTATTTTTATTTATTTTTATTTATTAAAATTAAAATAACACGTACAAAATTTATATTAATGTATTGTTTTATTATATTTCATATTATCATTTATCCTATACACAAAAACTTGCAATACTATTCGAATGTGTATGTATGTAATGCCGTAATTAGTAAGGGACTGCAAATCTGGGCGGAAATGAGCCGGGTATTTTGACCGTGGGCGGAGATGAGCCGAAAAAGGTTGCGGGCGGAAATGAGCCGGGCGGAGATGAGCCTATATCGTTGCAAACCATTGCTTTTTCCGTAGTCAGTTTTGAAGCAGGATATTTAATTTCGATAATACTGACGGTTCCTAATAAACCGCCGGGACCTAAAAAACCATATTCGGAATCCACAAATAAACCACATTTATTGGACAGGCGCCTTAAATTTGTGAATATTGCTTAAAGCTAAAGGTTCTTTTTCTATTCCATACTTAGTATATTAATTTCCCATATATTTTGACTTTTATGCTTAGAAGGGCAGGAGCTGAACCGGACGGTCTAAGTAATCTTGCACGATATTTTATGGATTTCCGTCGAAATGGAAATATAATTTTCGGCATTTCCGAAAGTTTTCCCATTTTTACGACAAACTATTATAACTCAGCTTACACCAAACGTTCATATAAACACAATAACTAAATACAAAATGAAAACACCTACACTTGAACTAAAAAGAAAAAAGTTTTTTAATAATTTCATCCTAAGCGACTTAAATGACTTTTATCCTAATTTTCCGGTACTGCATGCACCACCAACGTCCGCCGCCTTGTTGCCAAATCAATTAATATGGATTTGAATCTTGACAGATTTTCTCAAATTTCGTAATTCAATGTTTTCAAAAAATATACGCTTTGGACAAAAAAGTGTATTGGAAAAAATTAGCTGATTTTTATATAACAATTCCCGGTAAAGACTCCTTTTTGCAATAATTTTCATAATTTGTAAAGAAATAATTAAAAAATAAGTTTTTCTGAATTCGGGCTCTACAGCGGGGTTCTCTCTATCATTTGCTTAGTAGGTATATCAAATTTAAAAAAAAAAATTTTAAAACTGAGAAAGAAAATCTTGAAGTCATTTTAAGCCAGTTTCTAACCATGGATATCGCTCTTAAAATTGATATTACGAGCTCAAACTTGGTGAGAATTTCTTTTTCTATATGTAGATTAATATTTTGTTTGAGCACCAAAAAAAAATTTTTCGGAAATGAATCACCCTATGGTGTCCATACACATCAGTAACATCCTCTAGTGCATAAATCTTACAGCGGTCCGCTTCTAACGGGGAATGATACATCCTTTACCTTTTTTTATCTTCGAGTTAATCTGATATCAATCAGCTGATAACCTAAGGTTGTTTTCGTAAATATCTATTGTTTAGTATTTTTACTTACCACATTGATGATATCTAAATCTTTCTTATATGTCAATTCGGTCATCAATATTTCCTTGGCAATATAGTAAGTCTTATCCAAAATGTATCTGGGCTTTTTCTTGGTCTCGCCTTCTATGTCGGCAATAATTGTTGTAGTATTAGTTGTATTTCCATTTAGTATAGTATTAGCATTAATACTATTCATTAGCTGCTCTTTAGCTAATACTTTAGATGGACTATCCTCACTATTTAAAGTGTTTATAGTACTATAATAGTTATCTATAAAAACAAGTTTTTCCTCATAATACATTTTGAACTTTTACATTTCTACTTACCACTGCAAGTGGAGAGGGATATCTCTGATAGGTTCCCATTAGTTGTTCTCAAAGGGGTTGAGGTATAGAAATTATTATTATCTAATACATTGCTGTTATTAACTTTGGTTCTGTCTATCAAATCTTTTTTGGTGTTATCTAAAAAAAAAGAGAAATAAAACTGGTTTATTTAGTGATACGAATGAAAATAAACTTTACATGTAGTATATAAACATATTAAATAAATATCTTATTAATTGTCAATATTTAATTTTTTGATTGAAATGAATAACTTAAGCACAGTTAAAATTTTCGTAATATTTTCAAAATTAGTTTTTTGAATATCTCATTTTTTTAATGAGGTGTGGACATTATTTTTTATAAATATATACATTTAACATGCAAAAAATAAGGTATAAACAAATTGCATAATATTATTGAATGTATTCAGCTCACCTTGATCCTCAGTAAGCTTAAGAAAAATTATAGTGTAAAAGAGTATTTTTGTTCCTTATTTATTGAAACTTAAAACGTTACCTAATAAACCTGTGTGAAGATAGAAACGGCAGTTAGCAACGGAAAAAAGTGGTGAAGATAGAAACGATATTTAGCAACGGTAAAAAAATGAAATATATAAAACTAGGAATTTTTTGTATAAATATTATGAACCTACTAATCAATTTTTTAGAGACGTGACTCAAAAGCGGTGCAAATAATTTATATGATAACTTAAATATTCCCGAGATTTTAAAAATTCAAAAATGGTAATATCTACACTGATACACCTTAATTTTTTTATATATAATAATAAAGGCCTAAAACAATATGCTCATGGTGATAGAGTAGGGATCACAAAACTTGACAATGAGTACACTTTTCCCAGATCTTTGTCGGGGGTGGCAAAATACATTTTTAAAATTGACGTATGTTATTACAAATATATCAAGAATTAAAAATATAGAAAAGTGTACCGTTTCTAAAATGATACACACTGTATTTTTGTTTATAGTAGAGCAATGTATATAAGACTTGATGATGTTCTCACTTTTTTTAGAACTCCATCGGGGGCGGTGGAAATAATTTATATATTTAACGTATTATTCATTTACCAAGATTAAAAATATGGAAAAGTCCACCGTTTCTAAGTTGATACACTCTGTATTTTTTATATGTAGTAGAGAAATGCTTATAAAACATGACGCCATTCTCTGTTTTCTCACAGCTCCATCCGGGGCGGTGGAAATAATTCCTAAATTTAACATAAAATTATTACACATTTATCAAGAATAGAAATACAGAAAAGCCTACCGTTTCTGAGTTGATACACCCTGTATTTTTATATGTATTAGAGGAATGTTTATAAAACTTGAACTCACTATCAATTTTCTTAGAACTCCATCGGGGGCGGTAAAAATAATTCGTAATTTTAATATTAAATTATTACATATTTACCGAGATTGAAAATACAGAAAAGCCTATCGTTTCTGAATTGATACACCCTGTATTTTTTATATGTAGTAGAGAAATGCATATAAAACTTGAAGTCACTATCAATTTTTTCAGAACTCCATCGGGGGCGTTGGAAATAATTCGTTAATTTAATATTAAATTATTACATATTTACCGAGATTGAAATTACAGAAAAGCCTACCGTTTCTGAGTTGATACACCCTGTATTTTTTATATGTATTAGAGGAATGTTTATAAAACTTGAAGTCACTATCAATTTTCGTAGAACTCCATCGGGAGCGGTTAAAATAATTCGTAATTTTAATATTAAATTATTACATATTTACCGAGAATAGAAATACAGAAAAGTCTACCGTTTCTGAGTTGATACACCCTGTATTTTTTATAGGTAGTAAAGTAATGTTTACGAAATTTAATGCCATTTTCTGTTTTCTCAGAGCTCCATCGGGGGCGGTGGAAATAATTCGTAAATTTAACGTAAAATTATTACATATTTACCAAAAATAGAAATACAGAAAAGTCCACCGTTTCTGAGTTGATACACCCTGTATTTTTTATATGTATTAGAGGAATGTTCATAAAACTTAATGTTATTCTCTGTTTTCTCAGAGCTCCAACGGGGGTGGTGGAAATAATTCGTAAATTTAACGTAAAATTATTGCATACTCGTATTTACCGACAATAGAAATACAGAAAAATCTACCGTTTCTGAGTTGATACACCCTGTATTTTTTATAGGTAGTAAAGAAATGTTTATAAAACTTGAAGTCACTATCAATTTTCTCAGAACTCCATCGGGGGCGGTGGAAATAATTCGTAAATTTATTGTTAAATTATTACATATTTACCAAGAATAGAAATACAGAAAAGTCCACCGTTTCTGAGTTGATACACCCTGTATTTTTTATATGTATTAGAGGAATGTTTATAAAACTTGAAGTCACTATCAATTTTCTCAGAACTCCATCGGGGGCGGTGGAAATAATTCGTAAATTTAACGTAAAATTATTACATATTTACCAAAAATAGAAATACAGAAAAGTCCACCGTTTCTGAGTTGATACACACTGTATTTTTTATAGGTAGTAAAGAAATGTTTATAAAATTTAATGTCATTTTCTGTTTTCTCAGAGCTCCATCGGGGGCGGTGGTAATAATTCGTAAATTTAACGTAAAATTATTACATATTTACCAAAAATAGAAATACAGAAAAGTCAACCGTTTCTGAGTTGATACACCCTGTATTTTTTATAGGTAGTAAAGAAATGTTTATAAAATTTAATGTCATTTTCTGTTTTCTCAGAGCTCCATCGGGGGCGGTGGTAATAATTCGTAAATTTAACGTAAAACTATGACATACTTACCAAAAATAGAAATACAGAAAAGCCTACCGTTTCTGAGTTGATACACCCTGTATTTTTTATATGTATTAGAGGAATGTTTATAAAACTTGAAGTTACTATCAATTTTCTCAGAACTCCATCGGGGGTGGTGGAAATAATTCGTTATTTTAATATTAAATTATTACATATTTACCGAGAATAGAAATACAGAAAAGTCTACCGTTTCTGAGTTGATACACCCTGTATTTTTTATAGGTAGTAAAGAAATGTTTATAAAACTTGAAGTCACTATCAATTTTCTCAGAACTCCATCGGGGGCGGTGGAAATAATTCGTAAATTTAATGTTAAATTATTACATATTTACCAAGAATAGAAATACAGAAAAGTCCACCGTTTCTGAGTTGATACACCCTGTATTTTTTATATGTAGTAGAGGAATGCTTACAAAACATGACTCCATTCTCTGTTTTCTCAGAGCTCCATCAGGGGCGGTGGAAATAATTCCTCAATTTAACATAAAATTATTACATATTTACCAAGAATAGAAATACAGAAAAGTCAACCGTTTCTGAGTTGATACACCCTGTATTTTTTATAGGTAGTAAAGAAATGTTTATAAAATTTAATGTCATTTTCTGTTTTCTCAGAGCTCCATCGGGGGCGGTGGTAATAATTCGTAAATTTAACGTAAAACTATGACATACTTACCAAAAATAGAAATACAGAAAAGCCTACCGTTTCTGAGTTGATACACCCTGTATTTTTTATATGTATTAGAGGAATGTTTATAAAACTTGAAGTTACTATCAATTTTCTCAGAACTCCATCGGGGGTGGTGGAAATAATTCGTTATTTTAATATTAAATTATTACATATTTACCGAGAATAGAAATACAGAAAAGTCTACCGTTTCTGAGTTGATACACCCTGTATTTTTTATAGGTAGTAAAAAAATGTTTATAAAACTTGAAGTCACTATCAATTTTCTCAGAACTCCATCGGGGGCGGTGGAAATAATTCGTAAATTTAATGTTAAATTATTACATATTTACCAAGAATAGAAATACAGAAAAGTCCACCGTTTCTGAGTTGATACAACCTGTATTTTTTATATGTAGTAGAGGAATGCTTATAAAATATGATTCCATTCTCTGTTTTCTCAGAGCTCCATCAGGGGCGGTGGAAATAATTCCTCAATTTAACATAAAATTATTACATATTTACCAAGAATAGAAATACAGAAAAGTCCACCGTTTCTGAGTTGATACACCCTGTATTTTTTATAGGTAGTAAAGGAATGTTTACAAAACTTAATACTATTCTCTGTTTTCTCAGAGCTCCATCGGGGGCGGTGGAAATAATTCGTAAATTTAATGTTAAATTATTACATATTTACCGAGAATAGAAATACAGAAAACTCTACCGTTTCTGAGTTGATACACCTTGTATTTTTTATATGTATTAGAGGAATGTTTATAAAATTTGAAGTCACTATTAATTTTCTCAGAATTCCATAGGGGACGGTGAAAATAATTCGTAAATTTAACGTAAAATTATTACATATTTACCAAAAATAGAAATACAGAAAAGTCCACCGTTTTTGAGTTGATACATCCTGTATTTTTTATATGTAGTAGAGGAATGCTTATAAAACATGATTCCATTCTCTGTTTTCTCAGAGCTCCATCAGGGGCGGTGGAAATAATTCCTCAATTTAACATTAAATTATTACACATTTACCAAGAATAGAAATACAGAAAAGTCTACCGTTTCTGAGTTGGTACACCCTGTATTTTTTATAGGTAGTAAAGGAATGTTTACAAAACTTAACACCATTCTCTGTTTTCTCAGAGCTCCATCGGGGGCGGTGGAAATAATTCGTAAATTTAATGTTAAATTATTACATATTTACCGAGAATAGAAATACAGAAAAGTCTACCATTTCTGAGTTGATACACCCTGTATTTTTTATATGTATTAGAGGAATGTTTATAAAATTTGAGGTCACTATCAATTTTCTCAGAATTCAATCGGGGGCGGTGGAAATAATTCGTAAATTTAATGTTAAATTATTACATATTTACCAAGAATAGAAATACAGAGAAGTCCACCGTTTCTGAGTTGATCCACCCTGTATTTTTTAAAGGTAGTAAAGGAATGTTTACAAAACTTAATACCATTCTCTGTTTTCTCAGAGTTCCATCGGGGGCGGTGGAAATAATTCGTAAATTTAATGTTAAATTATTACATATTTACCGAGAATAGAAATACAGAAAAGTCTACCGTTTCTGGGTTGATACACCCTTTATTTTTATATGTATTAGAGGAATGTTTATAAAATTTGAAGTCACTATCAATTTTCTCAGAATTCCATCGGGGGCGGTGGAAATAATTCGTAAATTTAATGTTAAATTATTACTTATTTACCAAGAATAGAAATACAGAAAAGTCTACCGTTTCTGAGTTGATACACCCTGTATTCTTTATATTTAGTAGAAGACTGTTTAAAAAACACGATTCCACCCTCAATTTTTACAGAACACCATCGGGGGCGGTGAAAACAATTCGTAAATTTAACGTAAAATTATTACATATTTACCAAAAATAGAAATACAGAAAAGTCCACCGTTTCTGAGTTGATACATCGCCCCCGATGGAGTTCTGAGAAAATTTATAGTGACTTCAAGTTTTATAAACATTGCTCTAATACATATAAAAAATACAAGGTGTATCAACTCAGAAACGGTGGACTTTTCCATATTTTTAATCTTGGTAAATGAATAATACGATAAATATATAAATTATTTCCACCGCCCCCGATGGAGTTCTAAAAAAAGTGAGAACATCATCAAGTCTTATATACATTGCTCTACTATAAATAAAAATACAGTGTGTATCATTTTAGAAACGGTACACTTTTCTATATTTTTAATTCTTGATATATTTGTAATAACATACGTCAATTTTAAAAATTCATTTTGCCACCCCCGACAAAGATCTGGGAAAAGTGTACTCATTGTCAAGTTTTGTGATCCCTACTCTATCATACCCATGAGCATATTGTTTTAGGCCTTTATTATTATATATAAAAAAATTAAGGTGTATCAGTGTAGATATTACCATTTTTGAATTTTTAAAATCTAGGGAATATTTAAGTTATCATATAAATTATTTGCACCGCTTTTGAGTCACGTCTCTAAAAAATTGATTAGTAGGTTCATAATATTTATACAAAAAATTCCTAGTTTTATATATTTAATTTTTTTACCGTTGCTAAATATCGTTTCTATTTTCACCACTTATTTCCGTTGCTAACTGCCGTTTCTATCTTCACACAGGTACCTAATAATAAGTACTAAAGTTTTACACATTTGGGATAAACATTTTTGAACAAAATAAAATTTTTGACGAATAAATGTTTTATTTTTACAAAAAACTGATCATTACATAGATAAGTTGGAATGAATATATTAATAATAGTTTTTAGTTTGATACTCAAAAAATGATAGTACATAGCACAAATATCATAAAAAAATATAGAAGTATTGGTTTCAGAAAAAACATATTTTATTTGCTCTTAGCATTAAACAAAATTTAAACGAATTTATATTGTGAATCAAAGCAATTCAAAAAAAAGTAGAACAAACACTTCTCTAAAAAGTAAATTCACTTTTTTCCAAGTTTTAAAAATATACAAAATTAAACTAGGATTAGTTTTTAAAATATTAAAAATTAAAATTTTATAAACATAAAAAAAATAAATTTTTAAACATTTTACCAACTAGCCGTCGTAAAAACATATATTATAAATAAATAGGTAAATAAAGTAACTTTTACATTTTTCACATCAATCAGTATTAATACAAAAAATAATTTTTCCAAACTTTTGAATCACACACAGGGCCACCCTAACTATAGGGCTAAAAATGGTCTATGTCTCTGGGCGCCTTTGATGCACAACTTTTGATTCGGCAATTTGACATGCACTTAAATCAGTTGATGGTGCATTATTGTTAGTAGCCCATGGGCGCCAAATATCTTAAGACGGCCCTGATCCCACAAGTTTACTATTATTATTTTTTAAATACCTCATCCCAATGAAAAAGCAGAAACCAGATAAATTATTTCCAGAATTGTATCGAAAAACATTTAAGCTAAATCTAATGCTACAAGTTTATTGTAACAATTGTTTTTAAATAAAAAAGTAATTAACTATAAATTGAAAACCTAAATATTGACTACCTTAATAAATTTCATATTATATTTGAAATTATTATTATTATTATTCAATTACTTCACCAATGGCGTAGCCTCAAGAACTTTTAGATAGGTTGAATTTACATTAAAATAATCACAGTTGGTATGATTTAAATATAAAGTCCTTGAGATACACCACTTGTTCTTCTTTTATCATCATCCTGCAGTGAATTAGGCCTTTATTTTTAATCTTGAAAGTTTGAGTGAAATAATTTGTTTTAAATCTTTAAAAAATATTTACACGAATTATGTTTGTACTACAAAGTGACACACAATATTAGACCGTATAGTTGTAATTGACCATAATATTTGACAAAAAAGATGATAGGAGCTTGTTATAGAAATACATTATTTATAATTAATGATACTAATGTTGTAATTGTAAGGGTTCGAACTTTAAGTAATAAATATAAATGTTAATCAATTATAGTAAAAGAACAGCATTATTAACAATTTTTGATATTTTATTTTTTCTCTGTCACACAATACATTATTTAATCATTCGACACCTCATAGGCCAAATGGCGTAACCCTCAAAGATATGAAAATGGGTTTAACCCTCATTTTGAATGCACGGGGTCAAAATACATTAGTAGACCAAAGGATGTAACCAGCAACCTATTTAATGCCTCAAAACAATCATGATAAAAAATATCATATCACCGCATCATAGCAACTTTTAAAAATAAATTAAATTTAATGTGTTCATTTCTACAAGGACTACTAATTTCTATTGATTTTTTGTCTCATCAGCTACTAAAAAATTATATGACCTGGCAACACTGGGCAGAAGACGCTATAGTTTGCTTTAGATGAGTTCGGGATAGTCAGGGGCAGAGATTAGGGACATAAAGATAGGAAACGCAACGACCGCAGCAACGATGGCGCCATCTATGCGTCTCAGATGTTAACTAAAGGTACACGTTGTTTGTAGACAACAGCAGACGTGGCCAGCAGTGGACAGTTTGTAAATATAAATGTCAATTAGTTGTATGCATATAGTAGAATACTGAATTTGAATTTTAAATTTTGAGTTCATGAGTGTGTTATCCTTTAGGTGAAATAAGCGAAATGGTTGAAATTTGAGGACAATATTTACATTAAGTAATATTGCAATAAGTCTGTGCACGTATTGCATTACAATATTTACAATAACAAACCGATAATAGACTGTAAGTGTAGTATTCTTTTTAATAAATAATTTATCGTGATTATCATTGTTTAAATTTATTTAGCAGATCATGAAAGTGCAATCGATATTTATACAACCTTTATTATCAGGTTTTTAAATTTCCCGCTGCATTATTTGTTTGATACCGATGAAAGCGCCATATAGTGGGTCAGATGTTAACTGCGTTAGAGCTGGTCGTTGTTAAGCATGGGCTTCTTATGAGCGTTTCCTATCTTTATGTCCCTTATGCTCTGTTCAGGGGCTGGAGTGGAACAGGAGCAGAGTTTTTAAGGTGCTTTTAAATGACATTTAAGCATGTTGAACTGTCACTAATTGGAATAAACGAACGATATAAGGGTCGTTTGGAGTTAAAGAAGTGAATGGAACTTGCCTATCCGAACGTATCTTTTGTCGTGCGTTTTAAATTCATCTCTCGTGGAAGAAAACATTGTTTTCTGGAGACATAAACACAAAATTCCGCAAAAAAATAAAATAAATAAAACACCAAGCCAGATGCCACACAAAATACCAGCGACGGAGCGAGCATTTCCCTTTGGAAAACAACTACTCCTTTGTCTAATATCAGAACAGGTATTGAATTACATCCAAATGAAAGACAGCAGATATAAATTTAAATTCAACACTCATTCTTGGACCGGTTTCGTCCTTGCTGAAGAGTCCTATTCAGCAAGAAATAGATGGTTATCAATTCTAGTCTCTAATGTAATTAACGAAGGCAACACGTTCACTAGTATTCATTAATGTTAGTTACGAAGAGAAGAGTATTTGTTCCTAGTAAACAAAATCAAACCGTATTTTCGGAAAGTTAACAGTACTACAAACTAAAACCGTGCAACTAAGCTGTCGAACGAAGATTTCTAATAGAAATATCTGATTTTTCTTGGGCCTGGAAATATTTTGGTCTAACCTTGGAGTTGGTATGCTGTTATAGTGTCTTTAAAACATAGATGGCGACACTTGTACAAACATTGTTTTTTTTTATATAAAAGACAAAAACTAACGCTTTTTTAATTAGTATGAAATTTATTTCATAAAAAACACTTTTTTACGTCACTATTTTATACACACTTTAAAAATGGGCTTCGGTGAAATTTTTTGAATTTTTGGCATGTTTCTGTTGTTGAACAGTTTTTGGCGTTGCAAATGGCCCATTTTTAAAAAGGCCGTAACAAAGTACTTTTATTACCCTAATTCCAGAAAAAAAAAAAAAAAAAAGAATCTTGCTAGAAATAAAATTCCTAAAATTACGAAATATTAGGTACAGTTTGTTAACTCTGACAACATTGTACCCTTTGTTTACATTTTTAGACACGTCGCGGATTTTCTTTGATTAAATTGTAGTTGTTAGTTGTAGTCGTTAGTTGTGTTTATTGTTTATAAAATAAGCGACCGAAAGAAATAGTTAAAATCCTTAAATCGTGTTTTTTTATTTTCTTAAATAAAAAATTGACATTTTAATTTAGTTTTTGTCTTAATTGCGTCTTGCCTATCATGAAAAAATTTTGAAGAAAATAAGCTGAAATTCACAACTATCTATTGGAAATTCTTGGAAAATTCCCGGGAAAATATCGATCCCTATGGATACTACTGTTTATACACTCAACTGCAACATACCAAAAATTCAGCTCCATAAGCCGGTTGCCTGGTCATTTAAATCAAAAAAATTAGAGCTACTTATTGCAATCTAATTTTGATTAAATATCAGTTTATTTTAAATAAAGAAAAAAGCATGATATCGATGAGTGATATTGCTTATAAATAAATACCGAATAATTTACAATATTTTCAAATAAAAAAATTAACGTAAACTAAAGAATTTATGATTAAATATTTTTTTGTATTATTTTGAGGTATTTGTCAACAGAGATACTAGTAAAAATTCATATTGTCAATTAAAACTATAAAAAATATAAAACTACAACAATAATCTCATTTTCATGTCCCCGAATTCGAGTAAATTAAACAATAATATTCTTATTTCATTTTTGATTTTTTAATTTTCAAAACATTTTATTTATAAGTTTTTTCATCAGTCTTCGGGCATATTTTAAAATATTAAAGCGGTTTTACTTAGAAAAAATGCATAGTTAAGATTCATAATCAAATGTGTGATTTTTTATGATTTTCGTCTCAAAATGTTTTTAAATAGTTATAAAACTGATAACTATAGGTTGTGAAATGTATTAAATAATAGTGATGGGTCGATTGGAAAATTTCACTGACAAGTCCGACAAACTAGTATGAACACTGCTGTTGGCTTGTCCAAACACACTTTTTAGCGGAAACGTGTATTGCGAATGCGCGAAATTAAATTAGTTTGTCTGAATTTCTTACAAACAGAGGCAAAATATAGTTTAAAAAGAAGAAACGACAAATGACTACTGACTACCTCTAGTCTTCATACTACTGACTTTTGTATGTTCTAACGGTGTTTTCGAATTTGCGTTTCATATCTTATTAAAATAAAAATGTAAAAAAATTACTAAAAAATCCAAAGGTTGAAAGTATTTTAAAAATGATTTGCCTAAAAAAAACCGAAAATACTGTGATATTTTAAACAACAGTTTATTTGTTAATAATTTATTTAAACACTTATTTATTTTTATAACAATACTATTCTAATTTATATATTTCGAAAGTCTTTAAACTGTTCACTATTTATCTTCACTGTCTATCTATAACTGACCGACTGCGTTGTTCCTCCACCAATATTTATATACAAATAGTCGTCACATATGTTTGGTCTTAAGGGGTTTAATTATGTTTGATAATCGGACAAGTTGAGCCTCAAAGGTCAAATAAGACAGAGAGGGACTTAGAGGATTAGAGCATGACTGAATAATGAAATAGCTCGCATTACAATACAAATATTGTTCCCAAAGTGTTTTTGAAAAAAACATGCAGGATAGAGAAACATTTAACTGTGTCTTCTATGCCCAAGGTAAACTACTTTTCATTGCGACTTTTTACTACTCTTCACTACTTTTCCAGGCATGTCCGTCAGACAAAATTATTTTTTATGAAAAATCCCATCACAATAGTGATTATAATAAAATTTAATAAAATATTATCACTCGATGACGAAGTGTATCGAGGCTACATTCTTTAGAATTATTAAGTTTAAAAAGTTTCACAAATTATAATAATACATTTTGATCTTAACTATGTTATATTATTTTTTTCTTATTAATGTAGAGAAGACAGAAATGGTCGTGTTAGTAAAATTGTTAAAAGGTGTTAGTGCAGCCCAATCGCAAAACGTTTTTCTTACTCTGTATTTTTAGCACAAATCAATTCTGGCACTTTTTTATGTTTAACAATAATAAATATAATAACTATTTGTAATTGGAATACCCTCCCAAAAATGTCCGTATTTAATAACTTAAAAATTATTTTTATTTTTAACATTTTTAGAACGGTAGAAATCGTTTTAATGCATTTTGTTAATATGATAAATTCGCGATAATCATGCTAATTATTTTTTTTAAATAAGTGCAAATTACAATACATACACAATTAAAAATAGGTGAATTAGAATCATAATTAACTATCAAAAGCAGGGAGACAATTTATACATTTGTTTCACTCGTATTTATATAAATTAAATTTTACACAATTACATGTATACACAGCAAAGAATTTTTAAGATTCCACGTACTATTTTCTATTACAACCAAAGGCTCTAGAGGTCTAAATCGTATATACCATAAATCCAAATGAACAGTGACTACATTTCTAAAGAAATTCTATTTTTCTGTTTTTCTTATTACATTTCAGTACGTTTGCTGTACAAGATTAAATGCTGGACAGACTTTGAAAATGCTGTAAGAATGGTCACCCTAAACTAACGACAATTTAAAGGTATTTTGCTACATAGATTTATAATTCTACTTTTTTTCAATAATTTATCAATTCATATGATTCTTAAAAAATATGTGGTATCTCATGAAGTTCATTGCAGTGTATATGACATAATAAATAAGATTGGCCAATTATTTCAGCTCGGAACATAGCAAATAAGCTAGAACATTTACAAAAAGTTACAATTTAGTACTATACAGCACTAAAGAACATTATTTGACTGTACAGGGAACTCCACAAAAACAGCTATCAATGTATTTTTTGTAAATTTAAAACTTTAATTCTATTCTATCTATAATAATAGGTTTTAGAACCAAATTTCGCTTTTTAAAACCCATTATATTGGTTGTCGAGTAATCGAAGATATTATTTTCTAAACAATTAATAGTACATTCAGTCTGAATCAAGCCGTGCTCAAGAACAGACGTGTTTATTGTGAAAATTATAGTCAGAGTGATAGCAACTGAAAAGTATGTCATCAGAGAGTGATGGCTCCTATTCGGAGATGGACATAACTGATGAAGGAGGGTGCCAAACTAAAAAATCCAAGAAAAGAAGAAATAAGAACAAGAACGAGAAAGAAAACAAGAAAAATTAAATTTTAGTCAAAACGAAATAGAACATATCATTTTGGGAGCAAGCCCCAGTATTATAAATAGCAACCAAGATAAAACTCAATAAAAAACATCCAAGATAATCCAAGTTCTATTCCAACAAAAAGTCAACCTGAGAAAATCACGCAACACAAATAAATGAACAGAATAGACGAGGTATTTACTATTCCTCTCTACTGAGAGAGACAAACATAAAATAAATATAAACACATAGTCTATATGCTGCGTTTGAAAAGTACCTTGTTTTGCTCTTTTTACTCGACATACATATGTGGCTTCCTGATGAGATCTGCTTCGTAGTATTTTAATACAGAGCTGGTAAGTCGAGTAAGTATTTACTACGAATTAAATTTTAGAACTTTCGGAGTAAATATAATTTCTGTGACAATTGACAGGTTGAAGTTGAAGTCGAAGTTGTAAATGTACTTATGTCTTCTGTGAGATGTACAGACAGTCATTCGTTGTTCTTGTGTCGCAGTGTATTCTTTTTAATATTGTTTACGTGTCTGGTGATTGAGAGCAAAAAATATTTATACAAAATGTCAGACATATTAGAGAACATGGTTTATGTTCTAGTTGAAGCAAAAAGCTAAAAATACCACAGCTAAAAATTAACCTTACTTTGTAACTTGCAACAAAAACCACGAGACAAAAAAACAAATTTGATTTAAAAAAAATGTTTTAGTTTATTATAATGGAAACCGGAAACAGGAAACACAAACAAATCCATAACCGTTCTTTTATTCCACAAGCTAGATTTGCTCGATGATCACGTGACCAAAAAATCTACTAGCTCTACTCCGCTACAGGAGGTACTTTGCAAACGTAGCAATAACAGCATAGGCACTAGTAAATAAATGGGAACAACTGTACCCTGATGCCACAGATGATATCATTAAAACTAAAGTTGAATTCATTATTAAAACAAACCAAGAAATACGTATTATTAGCTTTAAAAAAAATAATTAATTACAATGAAACATCCCCCAATAACTAACCAACAAACACCAATAATACTATATAATATTCAGTGCAACATTGGAACATGAAATTCAGGAAACAGCTCTTAGTGAACACAGGTTCTGTAAAATAATTATTTCTAGAGCAACAAACAAACCTACCACGTTAATAAGAATAATTACAGACTCCTTAAATACATCTGAAACACTATTGACAGACGGCTTCTAATATAAATATCGTCATTATCCTGTAATGCCCAGCAAACCCACCAGTACCTGTCCCTTGCAGTAAATGTTAATCCTGTGAAGACTGTCAATCCTCTGATCATCATACCACTGAATTATGTACAACTTCTCCAAAATGTAACAAATTGCAAAGGCCCACATAACACAACTAAATGTCAGTCAGCACTACCTAAAAAATGTGCATCATGTGACTCAGAAGAACATGAAGCCTGGTCGACGAAATGTCCTAATTGTCCCCTATTGAGGGGATCCCTAATGTGAAAATCAGAAGTATCAACAAAAATAATGTTAAGAAAAGTAGTAGAATTCATAACTGATCACTACGCACGACAATATCATTGACACCTATATAAATTGAACAAAGCCAAAAACACCGATCGACAAGAATTAGTTAACTTAAAAAAAGATTTATCGAACCCTACAAAATAGACACGACAGCTATTTTTTCAGGCAATAAGAAACTACATTTTTATTATTGATTCCGATTCAACCACTATACCTACACAACCCATAGAAGGCCGGCCAGCAAATTCAATTTGGATAAAATGTTGTATTCAAACACAGTTTTACACCCAAAAACATCTTATATACCAATAAAAACTCCCAGGCCAGATATTTTGGTAAGTAATAGAAATATTTTAATTCTGTAAAAGCCTGTTCACAGAGCACTAAGAGAGCTTCAGTTTTAGATATAAATTGATTTTAAATAGGTCAATATGTAGATGGCGCTGCGCTCAATAATTTTTTTTCGATGGGAGGATCTTTGTGTAGCGCATTTTGTAAAAGATGCATTTTTAAGCAGATTTTGTTCTATGAACTAATTCGATATATCTAGCCATTTTTGATATACAGAGTAGGTCACTTAAAACAGTTTCATCCTGTTTTTCAGCATTAATCATTGGATTTTAAGAAAATGCTAAAACAGGTCGATTTTTATTCCAAATTAAAAACATTTTTACAATACAGAGATCTGTCATGTGTCAACCCCCTCCCTTGCACTTCTCCACACCTTAATTTTAAATAGGTAATGTACCATGTATGGCACATCATTGAAAAGGTAATTTAATGGGGGATTTAGAAATACGAGTGTTCATTGCGATACTTTTAATTATACCGCTTTCTATCGGAATAAAAAACTACGTATTTTAAAGTGTGCCATCTTATTTGAAAGCAAATTTAATTATTAATTTAATGCACCACATAACATTAATATAAATATCCTCCATTTTAAACATTATTGCTAACTTTATTTTGTTTCAAGTGCAATATAGAAATATTTATATTAATGTTATGTGGGTGCATTAAATCAGTAATTAAATTAGCTTTCAAATGAAGTGTCACATTTTATAATACGTTACAGATTTTTTTATCCCGATAGAGGGCACTAAAATTAAAAGTATCCCCATAAAATTACCTTTTTAATGATGTGCCGTACATGGTACATTCCTTATTTAAAATTAAGGGGTTGGAGAAGTGGAAGGGAGGGGGTTGACAGATGACAGATGCCTGTATTGTAAAAATGTGTTTAATTTGGAATAAAAATCGACCTATTTTAGCATTTTTTAAAAATCCAATGATTAATACCGAAAAACAGGATGAAACTGTTTTGAATGACCCACTCTGTATATCAAAAATGGCTAGATTTATCGAATTAGTTCATAAAACAAAATTTGCTTAAAAATTCATTTTTTACCAGATGCACTACATAAGAAAGATTCTCCCATCGAAAAACAATTATTGAGCGCAGCGCCATCTACATATTGACCTATTTAAAATTAATTTATATCAAAAAGTGAATCTCCCTTAGCGCTCTATAAACTGGCTTTTACAGAATTAAAATATCTCTATTACGTACCAAAATATCCAACCTGGGAGTTTTTATTGGTACACCCTGTATACCATTATATCCAAAATAATAACATAGACGTAGCAATGTTTGTTGAAACCAAATTAAAAGAATTAATATCGCCTTATCAAGACTGGCTTTCAATACAGAGAAAAGGAAATATTTTAAATACAAATATAAGAGGGGAATCTATGGTACAAGCAAAACAGCAAATGAATTTAGGTAAAGCAAATGCTCCGAGAATAAATGATCCAGCTAGCGAATGTCTCTATTTCACAATGTCATTTAGAAATTCGAAACTACACATCTTCTTAGCATATAGCCACCCTCTTTCTCCTATTGACAATAATCTGTTTGTGAAAGCCTCTTTATATGACTACGCAATTATCATAGGCGATCTGAATATTAGCAGTCCTCATAAGGAAGCACAACTTAACAAATTCCTGAGTAATTCAAATTTCGATAAAATTCCAACTCCTCCAACATTCATAATGTCAAATAATCCTAGCCCACCCCCGATCTTGTATTATGTACAAGAACATTTCAAAGAAACATCAAAATTGATACTATTCCAGATCTATGTGCTGACCATCAAACTATGTAACTAACACTAAATATAGATGAAAAGCCATTAAATATTGGGCCACAACTAAGATATATCTTTCAAAAATGTGATATGGTAAAAGTAAATGAAAATTTGGAACTATACATAAATGACAATTCTCAAGTTACCCCATCTAAAATATCAAATTTCATTGAACATGTACATAAAACAATTTTATCAAACACACCAACGAAACCCAAACCTTTTTTTAAATACAAACTTCCTCCATTTTTTTAAAACAAAACGAACCCTCTACAGAGAAATAAAATACTAAAAAAGTTTCACTGGCTCCCTACTATATAGAATCGATGATAGTTGTTTAAAGTGGGGTGAACGTCATAAGGCGAGGATAAGAGAGAGATAGCAGTGTTTGGAAAATTACTTGATTCAGTCTCGCGCTTTTTTCGCGCATGTGTGATGCGAAATTCTCGAATAACGAGAAAGGTGGATTGCCAATGCGCGAAAAATTACATTTTTCTGAAAGGCAAAATATAGTTTAAAAAAGAAGAAACGAAAAATGAGTACTGGGGTGGGATTCCGTTTCACGATTAGACTCGAATTTGATATCAAACTCCATAAAAGCAATTCCGTTTAACGAGTAGTCGATTCGATATCAAATCGTTAAAGTTGAATGATTCTGACATTAGGTATGACCTGTCAATGAGGTTAAATAACACATACTTTGATTACTATACGGGGCAAGAGAGAGGTCCGACACGCCCAACATAGGACGCAGCCATTTTGAACCCTATGACACAGTTTATAGCTAAAGAATCAGATCGCTCACTCTGCGTTTGCACTTTTTATCTCAATGTTCCAGTTTATACACTGCGCAACTCAGATAATACAATATATGACAACCGCCTACAATAAAACAGCAGTCTTCTGCGTATCCTGAATTTGTATCCCTGGAGTGGATGTTATTTTGGAACTTTCAACTGGTCCGAGTGAGCTAACTGATTCTTTAGCAATAAACTGTGACTCCAAAAATAATATTCACCGACACTGACAGTAGCAAGCAAAATATCAGGTGCGTTTTAATCATCCGCTCCTGCTTCCGGAATTGTCGGTTCAGTCGTTCTAACCTGTCAGATTAAAACAAGAAAACCGACAATTCCGAAACAGAAGCGGACGATTAAAACGCACCCATTAAAAATATTGCGCCAAGATGTAGGCAACACGTAATAAGGGTTCAAAATGGCGGAGTTTTCTATCTCCTTTTAAAAGGCACTCAGAAAGCTGCGCAGTGCGACCATTCTCCGTATAGTAAAAGAAAATCAAAGTATGTGTTAAATAATAAGCCTGTAGCTTCAAATTTTAGGAAAGAAAGGAGTTTAGTTTCCATGTCTCTGGCAATGCCTTTTCTGGATAACCTATCGTGCAACAGAGGTCTTTTATATCCTTAGAATATCAATAAATGGATTATTTATTATACAAAATGCTACAAAATATAAACATTGGTAGGTTCTCTTTATTCAGCTAAAAAAGTTCTCCACGACGATTTTCTGGAAGTTCAAAAGAATCGTTTCTTTTTTGTAACTCATTCTTTCTTTAGCCTTATAATAATAAATAATATTTTTATAATTTAAACCGTTATGAGTGATCCTTGCCACTCTGAATGCAGAGTTGTTTGTGCCGGGTGAGAGATGACTATTATTATTTTCCATGGCTCTCCGAGGCAACTTACAGATGTCAGTTGAATTATAGATGAGAATACCCCTGAAAAACCCCACCCATAAGCTTAAAAGCTAATAAATAATTACAATTTAATTTTTGTTGTTTGACGTTAAAAGTCGTGATATTCTGTTCTGTGTCGAGTAACTCGACACATAATTCGATCGAATTAAAAAAAGCGATTCTATAGGGACCGTGCGTCATGACTTTAACGCCAACTGGTGACAAAAATGTGCACTTTTTGGGGGAGATTTATTAATGTTTTATACGGCATTTATTGTTTAGTAATTATTAATTAAATAAAGTCGAATTATTTTCGTAATATCATTATTGTGATGTTTGTTTATTTTAAACAACAGTTTATTTATTAATAATTTATTTAAACACTTATTTATTTTATAACACAATTATTCTAATTTATATATACTTCGAATGTCTTCAAACTGATCACTATTTATATTCACCACTGTTTATCTACTTATTACTATTTATCTTCACTGTCCATATAGTACTGATTCTGATGGCTCTCCTCCACCAATTTATATACAAATTGGTGGTCTAGAATGCTTCCCCACCAAAATTGCCAGTATGTACCAGAAACGTTATCACGTTCTAGAAATAGTATCTCGTTGACTCTGGAATGTTCGCGAAAGTGTCTCCACCATAGTCGTCCCATAGGTTTGGTCTTAAGGGGTTTAATTATGTATAATAATCGGACAAGTTGAGCCTCAAAGGCCAAATAAGACAGAGAGGGACTTGTAGGGTTAGAGCATGACTGAATAAGGAAATGGCTCACATAACATTGCCCCCTCCTTAAGAGATAGTTCCTCCTGGAACTCTTACGAAACTAAACTGGAATGGTTGTATTTGCAACTGAATCCTCTTTTACAATTTCCAGTTGCATGGAAGTAACAAGGGACTGTCTTCGCTGTAACCTGGGCACTGGACGAATGGCTGCAGACCAATATCTGAACTCCGGTATCTTGAAAGATTACTTCCACCATGTTCCTAATGATCCTCCAATCCAGCTGATTTCCTTCTATCTTCGGCATGGCTAGTTTCTGTACATTGGACTCCAGTACATGCTCCCTTAGACTAAGTAATGCTTCCCATACATCCTGATAGGTGGATCGGTCTTGGAAGGTGTTCTTCGTTATTAAATAAAAAAGATACCGTGACCCGAGTTATGATGACCCCATATACCTTTTACAGGAAAACGGTATCGGGTTGCCGGCAGTGTTACTGAACCTATGTGAAGTGTGTGTGAATTGCTGACTCTAATTTTTTCTCATAGTAACATTTTAATAAAATAAAGTCAGTCTGATATCATAGCTTGTAACGATAACATTATCATTAAATATTAAATATAATTTATTTTGGGTTTTTATTCAAGCAATAGTAATAAAAATTCTTTTTAAAAATATTCCCGTCTTGAAGTTTCAAGGCTTTTCCAGGGGCTGGTAACTGACATTGAAGTTCTACCAGTCGACCAAACTTCTTACGGAACACATATGCCAGTCCTCGCGCGTCGTTGATGCTGGCGGAAGTACTATGGACCAGCGAGTAGTTTTTCGGAAGCGAGAGCAGATCTTGTTGTTGCTCCGTCGTAACACCATATGTGGCTTTTCCAGTACCTCCATATGCACCCATAAATTCTTCAAAGACAAGGTCTGGTGTTTCTTGAAGTTGGTTTACTTCTTCTTCATGGTCACCCTCAAATGGCGCCAGCCTGTTTTGGTGCACTACCTTTGGTTTACCGTTTGGGATCTTACTTATACTGTAAATTACATCATTTATTTTATTCTTGATGAGGTACGGACCTTCCCAAGACCTTCGAAGCTTCGGAGAATAACCCTTTTGTCTTTTTGGGTTATGGAGCCAGACTTTTTCGCCTTCCTTGAAACATCTCTCCGTAGCTTGAGTATCCTGTCGCTGGCGATTTGGAGATGCGAGCGAACTAATTCATGCATGTCGTCCATTCTTCTTCGTAACTGGATCACATAATCTTCACCAGCTACATCTTCTCCAGGTCGGCATCCAAACTCGAGGTCGCACGGTAGTCTCATCTTACGCCCAAACAAGACCTTTGCTGGTGTTTGGCCTGTTGATTCATTGACAGCGGATCTATAAGCCATTGCAAAGAGCGAAAGATACTGATCCCAATCTCGCTGATGGTTTGAAACCACTTTTGACAGATATTTGCCAATGGTCTTATTCATTCGCTCTACCATTCCATCGGATTGTGGGTGCAATGCTGTGGTTCTGGTTTTCTTCATGCCTAGTCTGTCACAGATTCCACGGAAAAGTTGACTTTCAAAATTTCTGCCTTGGTCACTGTGGATCTCCAAGGGCACTCCAAATCGACAGATAAACTCTTTTATCAATACATCTGCAACAGTTGCGGCCTCTTGATTTGGAATGGCATAGACTTCCACCCACTTTGTAAAATAATCCATAACCATCAAAATGTATTTATTACCATCCTCGGTCGCGAGGAATGGTCCAGCAATATCTAAGGCGATCCTCTCAAATGGGCTACCAACGTTGTATTGCTTCATGGGTGCCTTCCTTTTTCGTTGAGGTCCATTACTCATAGCACAAGTGGTACATTTCTTACACCAGTCCTTTACATCATCGGAACTGTTCATCCAGTAAAACCTTTCCCGAACTCTTTGAAGGGTTTTCCTAATACCGAGATGTCCTCCTGATGGACTGTCGTGTAACTGACGGAGTACTTCAGCTACTCTACTTCTTGGAATGACCAACTGTCTTCTGTTCTCGGAACCATCATCATTTTCAAATACTCGCTTTAATAAGCCATCTTCCAGGATAAAGGAGTTCCACAGATCATATCGACTAATTCCTCATTGGAAAAATTCATCATTCGCCAATTCCAATTGTATAAACAAATAACAAGAAGAACCGAATCAAAACTCAAATATTAAATTAACAATTAGTTGACAAAAATCACATTAGTTAATACCTTTTGTTAAATACGGCAGTCATGGCCAACTATAAGAAACTTTCAGTATTTGCCAAAAATATCGTTTTATTATTAAAAATCGAAAAAACTCTACGGCTGTAACATTTAGGTATAGGGAATGCTTAACAAAAGTAAAAGTATTTTGTAAGTAGTTTATGAAAATGATATAAGATACGGAGTGTTCCATTTGAAATAACCGAGTAAATCATGGTCGTGAGTTTTGGGTTACCCTGTATACAAAATGAAAATTTTTAAAACATGATGAGTTGCAACAATACTAGACTACTACGAAATTATTCTGGCCTTAAGATATTGTTTCTTAATTGTTGATTATAAATAATACAGGGTGGCGATTTCATTAAGATATTCACATAAAAGTGACCATTTCTTTAAAAGTGCCCTGTAGAATCTGATAAAACCCTATATTGACGGAATGGGGAAAATGAGCAAAATTCAAATTAGAGATACTTATAGGGTGTTCCACTAAAAAAACATAACTTTGGTATGCCCTGACATTATGAAACACTCTGTATATTACGAAATAATTTTAAAATGTGGATCCGGACTCTATCTATAATTTGTATTTAAAACTTTTGTTCGTATCCCTCAAAACAACGGAGATATAAAACTCCGGAGTATAAGTTGATCACCCTGTATATAACGTTTCTTACATATATTTTTGCCATCTTGCCAAGTAGGTCGACGATTTTCCTCTTTCCATTGTCTTCTTTAAAACGGTATCATTCTCTTGTTCTTCCCTAATTTTAGCAGGAGCCCACTCATCGTTGACTACAGTTGTTCTTAGTAGCCCACTTTCTTTGGATTCCGCTTTGTTGCAGTGTGAGCACTCTGCTGGACATGGTCTTCTAGAGAGAGAATCGGCATTTCTGTGACTTATTCCGGCTCGATGTTCGATCTTAAAGTCGTATTCTTGAAGTCGTTCAATCCATCTGGCGATTTGACCCTCTGGGTTCTTAAATTGCATTAAACACTTAAGGGCTGCATGGTCGGTCAGGATTAAAAATGCCCTTCCGTACAGATATTGGTAGAAGTGTTCCACGCACTTTACAACTGCCAGGAGTTCTCTTCTTGTGACGCAGTAATTTCGTTCAGGTTTCGAAAGCACTTTACTAAAATAACTTAGTACTCTTTCTTTCCCTTCCTGAATCTGTGAAAGCACTCCTCCAATTCCCACATTACTAGCATCAGTATCCAGGATAAATTCTCCTTCTGGTAGTGGATAGCCTAATATTGGCGCTGTTGTTAAATGCTTCTTTAAAGTTTCGAAGGCAGTTTGACAGTCTTCGTCCCAGCAGAATTTCCTCGCTTCTTCTGTGAGTCGCGTTAATGGTTTAGCAATATCTGCAAACTTCTTTATGAATCTTCGGTAGTACGTACAAAGCCCAAGAAAACTTCTTATTTGGTGTTTGTCCTTTGGTTGTGGCCACTCTTTGATAGAAGCGACTTTTTCCTTATCTACAGCCACGCCATCCTTACTGACTACATGACCCAGGTAATTGACTTTATTTTGAAATAGCTGGCATTTCTTGGGGTTTAGCATCAGTTGAGCAGCTTGAAGTCTTTTAAAAACATCTTCTAAGTTCTTAAGATGTTCATCAAATGTCTTCACCAAGACTATAATGTCATCTAAATATACCAGGCACGTTTTCCAAGATAACCCTATCAGTACATTTTCCATAAGTCTTTCAAATGTCGCGGGGGCATTACATAGTCCAAATGGCATGACATTAAATTGCCACAATCCAGATCCGGTGGTAAAAGCTGTCTTTTCTTTATCTACTGGGTCCATTTCGACCTGCCAATATCCAGACTTTAGGTCTAAGGTAGAAAATAATTTACTTCCGGCCAATGTGTCCAAGGTATCGTCGATTCGAGGAAGAAGATAACTGTCTTTCTTGGTTACATTGTTCAACTGACGGTAATCCACACAGAACCTCGTAGTTCCATCCTTTTTCTGGACCAGGACTACCGGAGAGACCCATGGGCTGGTAGAAGGTTCTATCACCGTCTTCCTTCATTTCCTGAACAATCCTTTCAGCTTCCTCTCTCTTGGCCTTTGGTAATCTTCGAGCTGATTGACGAATCGGCCTGGCGTCGCCAGTGTCAATTTTGTGTTTTACGACAGAAGTTCTTCCTGTTTTTCCTCCTTTTGGTACAAAAATGTCACGATGTCGTCGAAGAAATTCCCTTTTTTTCTTCTTCTCTGATTGATTCAGAGATTGACCAGCAACTGCAATCATTTGCTCGAATTTGTCGTTGGAATTATCAGAAGTTGTTGTCTGACGAATTATGGAAGTTACTGGTATACAAGTTCCGATTCTGGTTTCTTTCTTGATGGTAATCGGGTGATCATTAACGTTTATGAGACGAACTGGAATTTCTTTTGCAGTCACGACCAACCCCTTTCCGATCAGAATGCCTCGTCCAACCTCTTCATCGTGGTTCCAAGGTTCCATCATGACAGGTGTTCCTTCTTCCATAGTTCCTTGAAGCCGTGCTACTATAACGGTTTCACTTCTACCAGGTACCATCGTATCCTCCTGTACAGTAACTGGCACGGTACTGTCCCCATATGGATGTAGGAATACCTCTTCGGCACCAACTTTGATCACTCTGTTTTTAAAGTCCAACTGGAAACCATATAAGTTCATTACATCCATTCCAAGAATAACATCTTCTTCGATATCAGCGACAATAACAGTGTGAGTGAACTTTTGTGTACCAATTCCCAATTGAACCTGGATTTCCCCATGGATGTTGGCACTTTCACCTGTGGCAGTCCGTAGTCGCAATCTTGTTGGTAGAAGTTTCTTACGGTTATTTATAGTTGTTGGTCGTATAATAGTCCTAGTTGCTCCAGTATCCACCAACAGTGTATACTTTTTGCCATTTACTTCGCCGTCTACGTATACACTATCATCGCGACATTTCAAAGAGGCTATCAGTATGAGAGGGTCTTTGGAATGGTTTTGGGTCGAAGCTGCCCCCTCTAGGCCGACCCGCTCTAGTTTTCCTGCGGCGTGTTTTCTTGATTTGTCGTGACCCTCGGACGTTTGCATGAACTGCGTACATGTCCTAGTTCACCACAATTCCAGCACCTGATAGTCTTCGTCTTATTCTTTCTGTCAGTAAGGCCCTTTATCATATTCACCAGTTGATCGAGTTTACCTTCCTCTTCTTCCTCTTTTATGGTCTTTGCTTTATTGTATCCACCAGAGGCCTGTGTAGCTGCCTCATATTTAAGGGCAGCGGACAAGATATCGACCAATGTTTTGTGACGGGCTAGACGAAGTGTTTTTTGCATCTCGTGGTCACGGAGTCCCATCAACAAATGTTTGGACTTCCAAACATTCCATCATGTTTTCCGGAGCTGATGGATAGGCAAATCGCACCAACCTGGCAATATCTCCTTCACTTTCCTGAAGAGTCTCGTCTCGTGTCTGTTTACGATTCTTCAACTGTGACTGGTACAAATGCTCCAAGTGTTCGTGGCCATATCGCATATTTAGCCTCTTTTTGAGTTGCTCAAAATCATCTGTCTCTTCCACGGGTATAGTTTGAAGGACATCTAAAGCATCTCCTTGAAGGGCGATTGTCAGATTTATTGCCTTTTCTCGTTCAGACCACTCGTTTGCTCTGGCAGCTGTTTCGAACTGCTTAAGGTAGTTCGTCCAAGACATTTTCACGTCAAAAAGTTGGGGCTTTAACACGCGGAGGGTTTACAGCTCCTTCCAATTTCAACTTCGACTCCAACTCATGGCACTTTATTTCACTATCCTTGGCCGGGTCCGAACGTTCCAGTTCTTCTATCTTCTTTTCCATTTCTTTTATTTTCTCCTCAACGGAAGACATTATTTTCTCCTCAACGGAAGAAATCTTATCTTCCATAGAGGAAATTTCGTTTTTCATGGAAGTCATATCAGAAGAGATTTCATCTTTTAAAGAAGACATTTCGGAAGACACTTTTTCTTCTAAGGAAGAAATATTAGACGAAACTTTATTTTCTAAAGAGGAAATGTCAGAAGAAATTGAAGAAATTATAGCAGACGCATCATCCGAAAATAGAAACGATTCCGGATCCAAACCTTCACTTTCCAGTGCTTCTTTAAGCCTCTCTGCCAGTTCTGCTTTCTTCCCTGTCGTCTCCAGATCACGATCTTCTAATTCTCGACGCAATTCGGCCACTTTTAAATCACAGTCTTTTAGCCATTATTGTCCACTATTTATTTACATTATCTCACTTCTCGACACCAATGTGATGTTTGGTTACTTTAAAACAACAGTTTATTTATTAATAATTTATTTAAACACTTATTTATTTTATAACACAATTATTCTAATTTATATATACTTCGAATGTCTTCAAACTGATCACTATTTATATTCACCACTGTTTATCTACTTATTACTATTTATCTTCACTGTCCATATAGTAACTTATTCTGATGGCTCTCCTCCACCAATTTATATACAAATTGGTGGTCTAGAATGCTCCCCCACCAAAATAGCCAGTATGTACCAGAAACGTTATCACGTTCTAGAAATAGTATCTCGTTGACTCTGGAATGTTCGCGAAAGTGTCTCCACCATAGTCGCCCCATAGGTTTGGTCTTAAAGGGTTTAATTATGTATAATAATCGGACAAGTTGAGCCTCAAAGGCCAAATAAGACAGGGACTTGTAGGGTTAGAGCATGACTGAATAAGGAAATGGCTCACATAACATTATCGAAAAAACTTGTTGCATCCGTGGATGTACAAACATATCGCTTTGGAAACCTGGATTTGATTCGGTAGTAAGGAAATTTTATAAATTTCCACAGAGCACACTTCGTGTCTCACACCCAACGATATACATAATTACAAGATTGCTTTTCCATATGTATCTATCGTGTATCAATTTTGAGCACTTAGGGTGAGATTACAGAACGTCTGCAACTTTGCAGATCTGCAAATATGGCGGCAACTTTGCAGATCTGCAAATATGGCGGACTTACAACACTAAACCCAAATTCATTACTATGTTTAAAAACTCGATAATCTGACACCACGAACTGTATTCAATCAAAAGGAACAGAAGACTTCAATGGTTATTAAAAAAAAGCAAAAATTGACAATCTGTAAGTTTGTACGATGTTCTAACCTCATTAAGAATGGATTTGGGTTTAGTGTTGTTGCGGGTAATAAACCACAATAAATTGAGAATTTGCAGATATGTTTTGGAATACTTGCATCTGTAAGTCCGCCATATTTGCAGATCTGCAAAGTTGCCGCCATATTTGCAGATCGGCAAAGTTGCAGACGTTCTGTAATCTCACCCTTGGGCTAGAACGTCCTATTTCGTGGGCACTAGGAAAGGCAATATAGCAGTGCACATTTGTCGCGTTTGAGAATCGGATGCATCTGAGATGTAGTAAATCTTTGATCACGTAATGTAATGGGACAGATGTGTCCGATGTGGATAAAAAACGCTCGAGATGTAAAAAATGCATCCGATGTGGATTCTCAAACGCGGCAATTGCAACCCGCTTTTCGTAATCTTTTTTATAGATTGGTAAGCAATCTGTATAATTATGTATAGCATTGGGTGTCTCATAAACGTCTAAGGTGGATGAATGACATTTCTACTAACATAAAGAATTATTATTATTCTCAATCTTTTTTTATTAATTTACATTTTTAAAATGTTATTGTAATACTTTTAAATTCAGTGTTACTAAATACCGATATTTTGACATTGGATACACTTGCTTGAGGTACAACTTTACAATTTATTGTCACTTAACCATTTAAATCTTTTTGCTTAAAATGTATATACCTCAGATAAATAAATAAATAATAGATCATGCAATATTTGTAACCAGCATCTCCTCTCACTATATAGCAGTGGTTACACGACTTGATTGGATATTCGCTATTTTGGTTACACACCTGATTGGTTAGCAAAAAATTTACAGGACTACGTCAGTTAGGTTAGTTATTTTATGGTTCATTTTGAGTTTATTTCGTACTTTAATTGAAAAATTTTTGTGGTTTAAGTTATTTTAGTGCATTTAATTGCTTAAAAATGCCAGTGAATTGTATTGTGTGCTCGAGAAAGTATCTCAAGTTCAGTTCGATAACGTTTCATAGGTAAGTAAATAAAAACCATTACCGTTGCATCACACTTTTTTGAGGGGTATCATAATTCAAAATAAGGTTTAAACAACAACAATTTATTTTAAAGTTTAAAATGACATTCAACGTCGAATTTCGAATTATTTTATTGTGCCTGTGTTTAATAACTTTGAATTTATTAATAGGCTATCTTTAAATTAAAGTTATATTGTTATGCAAACTGTACATTTAAGAAGGCTCTAGTGGCATTTACTTTAGTTATAAAATCTTAGTATTGCTTTATTTTAATGACAAAATATATTGTTAGAACACCATAGTTATTTTAAAGTATACTATGTTGCATTCTGTATTACATGAAATCCTATATACCTACCTATATGAATAAGAAAACACTATTTTATACCTATTTAGGTTTCCAAAAGATCCTCAAACTAGATATATGTGGATGAAGAGTTTGGGTATACGTGAGGATGAAGAGTGTATTCAGTAGAATTTGTTCAAGACATTTTGAGGATTCTGCCTTTGCTAAGTCTCCAGGAGGAAAAATGTTTTTAATGAAAGGAGTAATGCCCTTATTTTACTCACAGCCTGAAGCTGTTCCTCAACTGGAAACTATGTCACATTCTAAACCTTCTACATCTGAAACTAAGTGAGTATTTGAACAAAAACTATAAATAATAAAAATGTTTTTTTGTCTTTGTTTAATTAATTTGAATATTTTAAGTATTAGTACGGTAACCAATAAATTTTTTAATAACACAATAATATATGTAATTATTATATGTTTTCTTATTGTCTAAATTAAAATAGGTTTCATTTATCTCAAGTGAATGTATATTATATTTACTTATTATATAGTTACACGTCACATAATTAATTTAATTTGTAAATTGTGTAGTAGGAAAATGGTTGCCAGTATCGCATCATCCTGGAAATATCTAATTCGTATTCTTGGAGACTTGTCTCAATTCTGCTTACGATCCTTTAAGTCTTTCAAAGTCATCCGTTTTTTCCACAGGTATAGTCTGAAGAACATCTAAAGCATCCCCTTGAAAGGCGATGGTCACATTTACTTACTTTTCTCGTTCAAACGACTAGGACGAGATTAAAAAATAATTGGGCAGTATAAGAACCGATAATTGGATCAATCTCTTAAGGCTAAGACACGCTTCTGGGTGAATATAACCAGGAAACCATGGCAGGAAACATTGGAAGCCTGTGTGAGATCTGTATACCCATTTATAAATGGTAATGTTAGTACCCGTGACGCCATCTATGTTTCAGCTTCATATAAGTGTTTCTCCTTATATCACAGTCATCTGTAGTCTGTGACCCCGTAGGATTATAGATCGTACGTAGATGCCGCCACGAGTACTAAATAAGAGTCAGATGCGCATTGTCTCGTATTACAAGTTCGTATTTCATCTTGAGTTTTGTCTAGTATTATAACCATTACTGAATTACTGTGTTTATCAGAATACTAGAGAATAAAAGCTTACAACAAGGTGTTGTTTTATTGAGTAGTGTATAAATAAGGCATACATCACAGCCTGCATCTGCCTGAGCAAGAACAGGCTTCGTATTGTAACAGGGATCCTTACCGGGCATTATCGACTTAAAGAACACCTTAGTAAACTGAGAGTAGTAGAGGATAGTGAGTGCAGATTCTGTGAGGAGGAGGAGGAGGACGAAACATCCATTCACATTCTAACTGAATGTGTAGTACTCCAGAATCCAAGGGCACTATACCTAGTAGGAGGATATCAAATAGAAAAGAGAGAGAGATTTACCTAACACGAAGCCACTCCAAATCCTACAGTTCCTTAGGAAGATAGGATTGGAAGGGTCGTTATAGGCATTGAGACATTTCCTTGGTGCATTAGCGACAGAAGGGGCACAATAGATCTTTTAGATCGCAGTGTATTAACACCCCATTCCCAACAACATCTCAAGTGAATGTATATTATATTTACTTATTATCACGTCTCATAATTAATTTAATTTGTAAATTGTGTGGTAGGAAAATTGTTGGGTTTTATTTATCTGTAGTCAATGAATATTAGTTTTAGTTATCTAGATACCTGTCACATAATTATTTGATTTATAAATTATGTGAAAGGAAAATTGTTGGCAACTAAATTATTATTATTATAATCACCCCATTATCCATTATTAATTGTTATTAAACCAAATGAGTACAATAACACAACGTCTCTAAAAAATTGCTTAACGTTGTTCTATTTCTAACTGACAAGAATTCATCGAAATTAAGTTTTATTATTCAAAATATTGTGTATTAGAAAACCTTGGCAACATTTTAAAACGGTAATTATGAACTTATCATTTATTACATAAGTATCGCTTTATTCTAAACTGTTATTATAACATTTGTTTTGTTTTCCAGATCTAACCCAACTATTTAATAAAATGAATTACATACCTATTATAAAAATTGTTTTTTTAACCCTACTTTCCCAATTATTAAAAACCATAAATATTTTGTGCACAAAATTTAATTAGCTTAAAAGGGTCTAATAATAAACAGATACTTTATTCTATTTTTTATTACATATATAAGCGGTACTCATAACAAATCAATAAAAATAAAAGCATTTCTATTGACATTTATTTGATACGCTACTGGATAATAAAACTAACAAACCCCGCTCTTCCCCTCCTAACAACTGGCTTGTATATGTTTCTTTCAAACAAACGCAATGTAAATTTTTGACATTCAGTTATCTATTATTATTTATTTATCTGAGGTATATACATGTCCAGATTTTAATAATTTTTCACATTTTATATCATTTTGACTATGTAAACGATTGTTTGTTACGGGCCGGTATCTATATTTAATATTTTAAAAAATATCCTTTATTTTTTACTTGGAATGTTTAACCCATTTAATTCTAAAATTGAACACTAGAGAGGGCAGGCGATTCAAATTAATTTTCGCGCGCCTGTCATTTGTCACCTGTAAGTAGGATGTTTGTTTATTTACGTTTTTGTTTTGGGCGGATTTTGTATTTGTGATTTTTTTTAACTGTTTTTAGACAATGTTCTCATTGTAATAGTGTTTTTGAGTTTCATTTAGTGTTAATTTAAGTTTAAGTCTCGTGCTTTCGTCATAAATATAATATTTATCATGTGTATGACTTAATTTGTTGGAAATATTCACCTATTGGTTGCTACAAGAACATCTAGAAATATGTATTCACTAAACCCAGGACATATTTTATTATGTGGTTTAAAGGACATTTCAGGTACCACACGTTTATTATTGATGACCTTATTTAAAAGTCTTACTAGACTTATTCTTATATTATGAAGTGAATCATGTAGTACTTTGTATACATGTAAATGGTAATAAAACCGTCACAAATCAGATTACAGTTTGATTCTAAACAAAGTTTTGTACAATTTCAATATTGTGAATTTGTAGATAACCATTTATCGTAAAAAACAAAATTTTACGACTTGCACTTGGAAAATAATGTATACTTCAGTTTTGATTTTGAAATTAACACCATATAGAATGCAATTTTCTGGGGACTTTTTCGCAGATTTAATTTTTAATATAAACACTATCACATACTATAAGAAATAAACAAATTTAAAGCTAAAAAGTAAGAAAAAACTCGAATTGTGACTGACACAAATTAAAATGTAAACAATGAACAGGAACGCCAATGTTGCCAAATGATGAACTGATTTTCAAAACAAAATTAATAAATGAACTGAAATTTTAAAAAAATCATTATAATAAATCGGTTTTACAAAAAATCCTTAAATAAATATAGAGTATGATTACATAGTACCATACACAAATTTTGATTCTTAAATAAAAGGTCTTATCCACTTCTTCAAGAGCTAAAATCCGACGACGTAGCGAAGTTTTGCTACTTCTGGCAACACAACGATATCCTACTTATACGGACCTTCTACAAATTTCCTCCAGAGGGCGTATCACTTAGCTTGAATCGCGAATAACTCGATCTGTTTTGACTTCGGAAATCTTCGGAAATTCGACAAAATAATGAAGCATTCAAACTATTCTGACTTTTAAACGTCAAACAACAAAACTTAAATTATATTTCTTTAGTCTTGTCGTGAATTATTTATTAGGATTCATTCTTATGGGTGGAGTTCTTCCGTAGTGTTTTCATTTATAATTTAAATGACATTCGTAAGTTGCCGCGGAGCGCCATGGAAAATAATAATAGTCGTCCCTCCCCGACAACAATGAAATTGTATTGTATTTGGTTTAGCCATAAGATTAATAATTTATTTTTTTATGATGATGGTTATGATTTTTTCTGGGTATCCTCATCTATAAGTTAAATGACACCATCTGTAAGTTCCATTGGAGCGCCATGGCAAATAATAATAATAATAATAATAATACTAATACGGTTTTCCCTCCCCGATACCAGCTATGCTTTCAGAGTAGCAGGGATCACTCGTAATGGGGTAAATTGTAAAAAGATTATTATTTAATATTATTTGTGCTTTGTGCTAAAGAAAGGGAATGACCTAAGGGAAAGAAGCGATCCTTTCGAACTCTCTGTGGATAGCTTTTTCGGCTGAATAAAAATTACCTACCTTTATTAATTTATATTTTATAGCGTTTTATGTAATTAATAAATCCTCTTATTGATGATTCAAGTAGTATGCAGAGTCCCTACTATTTCACAGGGACAGTGTTGATATTTCTTAAACGCTAACAGATAGAAGGTTAGTTAAATAAGAGAAAACTTACGCAGTTTTGTTCTTATTAAAATGGTGCCAAGAAACCTTTGATATCTATAGGGAGATTTAAAATATCGGACAAAAAATGAAAATTGTCATTTCTTAAAATTCAATTATTCGTGTTTTGTCAGATATATTGAATTTCTTTGTAGATATCAAATGTTTTCTGGCACCATTTTAATAAGCACAAAACTGCGCAACTTTTGTCAAATTCAACCATTTTTCTATCTGTTACCGTTTAAGAAATAGCAATACTGTCCCTGACTCACTAGCTAGTAGGTACCTATCTAATTGGGAGGATGGACAATGGGCCTAGTGAGGCCTAAGTGCCATGAGTTAACCCACCCTCGACACGTTACAGATACAGATACTGTCCCTATAAAATAGTAATGACCCCGTATATACCTAATAGAGATAATAAGGCCCTTAATGCAAGGAGAGGTTATTCAGAAAATACCACATTGCTGCAGGAAAGGTTTATACCTACTGTCAAAAAAATTCAACTTTAATGATTTAATATCGAATCGACTACTCTAGAGCTATCGAGTTATTCGATCGAGTTTATTGTCGAATTTCGTTGAACGGAATTACAATTATATCAAATCCGAGTCGAAGATTCCCGAAGTCAAAATAGATAGAGACTATAGAATCGCTTTTCATGGTTCGATCGAATTATGAATCGTATCGAGATCGAGTTACTCGACACAGAACGGAATCCCACCCCTGACTTTTATATGTTTAAACGTGTCAAATGTGTTTTTGGTACTTCTCTGCGATTGACAGAGGACAGATGTGGCGAAACTGAACAAGTATTAAAAGTGATTTAAATAAACCGACTTCAAAATCGTGCAGATGCCGTCACATCTTAACTAAATTTATATGGGACCACCCCTGAGGTACCCCCTTACTAACAAAAAAAGAATCACAGAAATCGGAAAAGGTGGTAGAGAATTAACGCTAACTAAACATACATAAAAAATGAAGAATTTGAGAATTTTTCTCATGGACCAAATTATTAGATTTTGACCAAATTTATATAGGACCATCCCTGAGGTACCCCCTTATTAACAAAAAAAAAGAACCTTTTTTGAAGTAGGTTAATAACAAAATCTTACAATAGTTTAAGTAATCTAAATACTTTTCGAGCCTAAAATAACACCAAAGGCGATTTTAAATCAGTTACTAGAAATGTGACCAAGTCAAGTGTGGTCAAGGTTCTTACGTCATTATAATGACGTTCTAATAATCTGATTTAAAAATGTTTGGTTTATATTGACACTAACTTCACAATGGGTATAACATTGGCAGATATCATGAATTTTTATTTGTGTGTTATGTAGTAGTAGTAGGATTTGTTTTTGAATTTGTAGGGATAAAAAATAAATATTTGTTTTGTTTACTGATCATGGATGAAGAGAAAATTGGTATTATAGTTACTTTGGCCTCTGATTTTTTATCAAAACTTTAGCCATGTTCATTAATAAATCCTACCTTAAAAATAAATTGGCTTTTCATTTGCAGAAACCTTAAATGTGTCCATATCTAGGTACTCAGCCAGAGTTGCCAGACGTCGCGCTTTAGGCGTAATTGTCCTGCTTTTGAACTTGCTGGCACGCGTTACGCCAAAGTACAAAAATGCTCCGCATTTTACCTTATTGCTACGTTTGTTTAAATTCAAAGTTATATATAATGATATTTTTGACAATGTTTGACCTGTTTTTGAGAAGCTCAGAAAAAGGAATCTAATGGTTTAAATAAATATACGCGGATCTTTTTTTAGATCTCTACTAAAAAGGAGCTTATTTTAAAACAATACCTGTTTTTTAAACCTGATACCATATCGTCACCATTGTCCCACTTTTTCCCTTTCGTAAATCTTTCTTTCTATTTTACAAATAACACAACCAAACAATGATTTAATAATTAAAAAGTAAAAGTTTTACATTTGTCATTTCATTTGACATTTCTGTGATGACCACGTTTTTACTGTAGTCCCAGTATAAATTATACTGGGCTGTAGTCATGTTAAACTTGACTATTTCAAGACAATATTCAATATGACGTCATTGTTTTTGATTTATATCAGTGTAGTCAATCATATTCAAGACATAGTATCTGATTTAAAATCACCTAAATAGGTAATCCTTATATTAATATACAGGTAGAACACAATATTTAGATTGTTAGTGCAATAATTAGAACTAACCTCAAACGGTGGAAGAGACGCCGCTGAAAAAAGGCCCACCTGATAACAAGATGGACACTGGTGAAAAATAAAAAATACGTGTGGCACTCGGGTACTACCGCGGTAAAGCTATTGCATAGCATTTTTTTATCACTTATGCAATTATAATTATTTATTTATTTATTTATGCAGTATTTTTCTTTTTGATATTCAAGTTTTTTCTTTGATATTAATTCCAGTTTTTTTCTTTGAT
>OV651813.1:73322377-73352377 GCA_927349885.1 Psylliodes chrysocephalus
ATAATATATAATAATAATAATAATATATAATAATAATAATAATATATAATAATAATAATAATAATAATAATAATAATAATATATAATAATAATAATAATATATAATAATAATAATATATAATAATAATAATAATAATAATAATAATAATAATAATAATAATAATAATAATAATAATAATAATAATAATAATAATAATAATAATAATAATAATAATAATAATAATAATAATAATAATAATAATAATAATAATAATAATAATAATAATAATAATAATAATAATAATAATAATAATAATAATAATAATAATAATAATAATAATAATAATAATAATAATAATAATAATAATAATAATAATAATAATAATAATAATAATAATAATAATAATAATAATAATAATAATAATAATAATAATAATAATAATAATAATAATAATAATATAATAATAATAATAATAATAATAATAATAATAATAATAATAATAATAATAATAATAATAATAATAATAATAATAATAATAATAATAATAATAATAATAATAATAATAATAATAATAATAATAATAATAATAATAATAATAATAATAATAATAATAATAATAATAATAATAATAATAATAATAATAATAATAATAATAATAATAATAATAATAATAATAATAATAATAATAATAATAATAATAATAATAATAATAATAATAATAATAATAATAATAATAATAATAATAATAATAATAATAATAATAATAATAATAATAATAATAATAATAATAATAATAATAATAATAATAATAATAATAATAATAATAATAATAATAATAATAATAATAATAATAATAATAATAATAATAATAATAATAATAATAATAATAATAATAATAATAATAATAATAATAATAATAATAATAATAATAATAATAATAATAATAATAATAATAATAATAATAATAATAATAATAATAATAATAATAATAATAATAATAATAATAATAATAATAATAATAATAATAATAATAATAATAATAATAATAATAATAATAATAATAATAATAATAATAATAATAATAATAATAATAATAATAATAATAATAATAATAATAATAATAATAATAATAATAATAATAATAATAATAATAATAATAATAATAATAATAATAATAATAATAATAATAATAATAATAATAATAATAATAATAATAATAATAATAATAATAATAATAATAATAATAATAATAATAATAATAATAATAATAATAATAATAATAATAATAATAATAATAATAATAATAATAATAATAATAATAATAATAATAATAATAATAATAATAATAATAATAATAATAATAATAATAATAATAATAATAATAATAATAATAATAATAATAATAATAATAATAATAATAATAATAATAATAATAATAATAATAATAATAATAATAATAATAATAATAATAATAATAATAATAATAATAATAATAATAATAATAATAATAATAATAATAATAATAATAATAATAATAATAATAATAATAATAATAATAATAATAATAATAATAATAATAATAATAATAATAATAATAATAATAATAATAATAATAATAATAATAATAATAATAATAATAATAATAATAATAATAATAATAATAATAATAATAATAATAATAATAATAATAATAATAATAATAATAATAATAATAATAATAATAATAATAATAATAATAATAATAATAATAATAATAAAAATAATAATAATAATAATAATAATAATAATAATAATAATAATAATAATAATAATAATAATAATAATAATAATAATAATAATAATAATAATAATAATAATAATAATAATAATAATAATAATAATAATAATAATAATAATAATAATAATAATAATAATAATAATAATAATAATAATAATAATAATAATAATAATAATAATAATAATAATAATAATAATAATAATAATAATAATAATAATAATAATAATAATAATAATAATAATAATAATAATAATAATAATAATAATAATAATAATAATAATAATAATAATAATAATAATAATAATAATAATAATAATAATAATAATAATAATAATAATAATAATAATAATAATAATAATAATAATAATAATAATAATAATAATAATAATAATAATAATAATAATAATAATAATAATAATAATAATAATAATAATAATAATAATAATAATAATAATAATAATAATAATAATAATAATAATAATAATAATAATAATAATAATAATAATAATAATAATAATAATAATAATAATAATAATAATAATAATAATAATAATAATAATAATAATAATAATAATAATAATAATAATAATAATAATAATAATAATAATAATAATAATAATAATAATAATAATAATAATAATAATAATAATAATAATAATAATAATAATAATAATAATAATAATAATAATAATAATAATAATAATAATAATAATAATAATAATAATAATAATAATAATAATAATAATAATAATAATAATAATAATAATAATAATAATAATAATAATAATAATAATAATAATAATAATAATAATAATAATAATAATAATAATAATAATAATAATAATAATAATAATAATAATAATAATAATAATAATAATAATAATAATAATAATAATAATAATAATAATAATAATAATAATAATAATAATAATAATAAATAAATAAATAATAATAATAATAATAATAATAATAATAATAATAATAATAATAATAATAATAATAATAATAATAATAATAATAATAATAATAATAATAATAATAATAATAATAATAATAATAATAATAATAATAATAATAATAATAATAATAATAATAATAATAATAATAATAATAATAATAATAATAATAATAATAATAATAATAATAATAATAATAATAATAATAATAATAATAATAATAATAATAATAATAATAATAATAATAATAATAATAATAATAATAATAATAATAATAATAATAATAATAATAATAATAATAATAATAATAATAATAATAATAATAATAATAATAATAATAATAATAATAATAATAATAATAATAATAATAATAATAATAATAATAATAATAATAATAATAATAATAATAATAATAATAATAATAATAATAATAATAATAATAATAATAATAATAATAATAATAATAATAATAATAATAATAATAATAATAATAATAATAATAATAATAATAATAATAATAATAATAATAATAATAATAATAATAATAATAATAATAATAATAATAATAATAATAATAATAATAATAATAATAATAATAATAATAATAATAATAATAATAATAATAATAATAATAATAATAATAATAGGTCATTTCTAGAATAGTGACACCCAACGAAAGTCTTGCTGTTGAGGCCGACTGTCGTTGAGACACACCCGGCGTAAATTCCGGTGGAAAAAAAAAAAAAAAAAAAAAAAAAAAAATAATAATAATAATAATAATAATAATAATAATAATAATAATAATAATAATAATAATAATAATAATAATAATAATAATAATAAAAATAAATAAATAATAATAATAATAATAATAATAATAATAATAATAATAATAATAATAATAATAATAATAATAATAATAATAATAATAATAATAATAATAATAATAATAATAATAATAATAATAATAATAATAATAATAATAATAATAATAATAATAATAATAATAATAATAATAATAATAATAATAATAATAATAATAATAATAATAATAATAAAAATAATAATAATAATAATAATAATAATAATAATAATAATAATAATAATAATAATAATAATAATCTTAAACCAAATAAATGCATTTTTGGATCTCAAAAATTAATATTTCTTGGCCATACTGTTTCCTCTGATGGTATCCCCCCTTCAGAGGAACGTGTAGACATCATAAGAAATTTTCCACCTCCCCAAAATCTTAAACAACTACAACGTTTTTTAGGAATGATCAACTTCTATCACAAATTTATTAAAGACTTTGCTAAATCACTTATTCCTCTATATGAAGTAATTACAAAACCGATCCGATAAAATTATCAACCATTGGTCTGATGAATGTGAAAATAGTTTTGTGGATGTCAGAAACAAATTAGCCAATGCTACCATGCTTATCCATCCTTCTCTGAATGATCATATTTCTTTGACAGTAGATGCATCCAATACTTCTTTGGATTCTATACTAGAACAGCTGCAAAACAAGAGATGGCAACATATAGCTTACTTTTCAAAGAAACTCACTCTTACCGAAAGAAAATACTCAACTTTTGATCGTGAACTGTTAGCCATTTATGCATCCATCAAACATTTTAGATATTTTCTAGAAGGCCACGATTTTAAAATTTATACCGACCATAAACCTCTTACTAACGCTCAGAAAAAAGCCCACGTCAATTTCGTTTCTTAGAATTTATTGCTCAATTTACTTCTGATATATGTCATATTCAAGGAAAGTCCAATGTGGTCGCTGACACCTTATCACGAGTTGACGATAGTATTTTCTGTTTAAATGAAAATTTAATTGATATAAAATCGTTGAAGGACTCTCAAAATGTCGACATAGAATTAAAGAACCTTTTAAAAAATCAATCAACCATAACTAATGTGTGTAAAACAAACACACATTAGAACTCATAAAAAATTCTCATGAGGATATAGAAATATGGTGTGAAGTATCATCACCTATACAACGTCCTTACATACCTAAAAACCTCAGATACAACGTGTATGAACATTTGCACAATATTTGTCATCCTGGTATCAAAGCATCTAAAAAAGTTGTAGGCAGTAAATATTTTTGGCCACACATGAATAAAGACATCAAACTCTGGGCAAAATCATGTCTAAATTGTCTGCGTACACAAACACAATAAATCCCCACTTCAACGTTTTACCATTCCCAAAGAAAGATTCCAACATATCCATGTAGATCTAGTAGGGCCTCTTCCTCAATCGTCTAACTACCGTTATATCCTAACGATCGTAGAAAGATTCACAAAATGGCCTGAAGCTTACCCAATTTCGAATATCGCCGCGGAAACAGTTGCCAAATGTTTATTTAACCGGTACATTTGTCGTTTTGGTGTACCTCACACAATTACAACTGACCAAGGCACTCAATTTGGTTGAATCATGCACAATTTTTACACTCGTCATAGATACGTAGACGGTACCTTATCATTCTACCCTTTCTACTTCTTTGATTCGGAACGTCTTGTTTCAGACACAAATTATATAGAATCATTTAAATTGCCCTGCTTCTGTTCTATATTCACAGCTGAAACAGTGACGATTCTAAAAGCCTTAGATTGGTGCAAAGCAAATTCATTTTAGAATATAGTTATAGTGTGGCTCCCAATTAGTTCTGCAGGCTGTTGAATAGCCCTTCCATAAGTCAAAACCAAAACGCGGTATTATTATCCATTAAGAAAATTGTTTGATCTTAAACAGTGTAGCATTAAAGTTTCCTTGGTTTGGGTAAAAGAACATGTAGATAGGGCTGCTAAAGAAGCACGATGCGAAGGCATCAAAAAGTCACTATTATAGTATACATCCAAATCTTCCTAACAATAGTTCATCAGTTGATGGAATTATAATAAATATCATTCATCCACAATTACACGTTTAAAACTCAACCACGGTCAATTCCCTGCCCATATACTCGTATATAAAATTTGAATATTGGACCCTCCCTTTTGTCCATATTGCAATGTAAACGCAGTAAGCAGATATCATTTACTTTTAGAATGTAATAAAAATGTTGAACATACCACCGTCCTAAATCAAGATTTAAATAAACTTTCCCTTCCACTTCCACTCAATATTTCTTCACTTCTAGTTCAATCAGATAAAATAATTTTTGATGCATTATTAAATTTACTCAAAATACTAAAATAGATATTTAACATAATATGAAAATTATCAGGTTTAAACTTTCTGCGGTAAATAGACAGGCATTTCTGATGCCATCTATCCTTGAAAAAAATCTCTAATTTAAAGGAGAATGGGCAGTTTTGCCCCACCTCCCAATAGGAGTAAGATATATGCCAAATGAAAGATATCGGTAAGGAGAACATTGGTTTTTATTATGACTTCTCTCAATTGTCTGTCTGTTCCGAGTTATACAGGCTGCGTTAAGTCAACAGTCAAGTTGACTGGTATGGTCAGACAGATCGCTGAACAAATTAGTCCAAACCGTCAAGTTCTAATTTTTAAAATTCATAATCACCACTCTAAAACAGTACAACACCAGCGACCGGCACCAGTTTTTTCCATACGGACTTTATAATCCGTTTTAAAAACTATGAAGTTATTCTCAGTTTGTTTTTAGTAATATATTTCTTCATTCATATTTTTGATCAAAAAATATAAATATGAGCTACGGTTGAGGTTTGGCGTTATGTCAAGTCTTAAAACACTCACCTGCAGATATTAAATAGTGGAAGATTCTTTTTTGTGTGTGCAAGTGTAACAGTTCGAACTACCAAAGTCAGACAAAATTTCTCAACCATTATGACTGATTCTAACTGATCAGCTGATTAGTCATGACATGCCATGTTGGTCAGTTTTCTTTTTCGATAGACGCTTTCGACTTGTCCGACCATTCACTTAACGTACCCACAGTTGAAACCATATGGAAAACTTTTTTATTTGTGGTTTCGTGAAAAAATGTATTCCTGATAAAAAGTGGCAAATCACATATTAATTTTTTAAGCAGTATACAAAGTTTGTTAAAAAAATATGAATTTTACTCAAGAGTAAAGTACTTTATTTTTTGCAATACAGAAGAATGTTATAAAGTTATTTTGAATTAAAAGTTAAATATGCAATTATAGTCATTTAGCATGAAAATTCAGAAAAGGTGATTATTTACTTTTACATTGTAAATTAATTGTAGTTATACATTAAATAATCATCAAACCTGACTTTGAATGCTAAATGGCTGTAATTGCATATTTAAATATAACTTTTAATTCCAAATAACTTTATAACATTCTTCTGTATTGTAAAAAATAAAGGTACTTTACTCTCGAGTATAATTCACATTTTTTGACAAACCATGCAGAACTTTTTATCAAGAATGAGTTTCTTCACAAAATCAATAATAAAAAAGTTTTCCACGCGTAGTTGTCAAGTTTATAGATAATTTAATTGAGCTGAAGTTACGGACAAACTGTTGCCATAGAGACAGTTGTCATGGTAACGACTAAACAAAAAACCTAAATTCAGTGGCAAGGAAATGCATATATAGATAATTTAATTCAACTTAAGCTGAAATCAGTTACGGAACAACTGTTGCTATGCCATAGGGACACTTGTCATTGTAACAACTAAACAAAAACTCAAATCTCAAATTGAAAAAATGTATAGTTGCCAAATAATAGATGGTATAATCTAACTTTTGTTTAGCTGAAAGGCATTTTTTTATGTAAACCTTGTACTACTTTGCATGAGAATTGCTTTCTACCTAATACTTTCATTTTATATTGATATTATATTGTAGTAAGTAATTAAAACGGCTGTAATGTTTAAAATTTTTCAATATTAATATTTTTTTAGTTCGAAATTTTTTTGAAGCACACTGTAAATTCCAAACCATTTTTTAAATATAGCTTCAATAGATATTCATCTTTCTGTATAAAAGTAATTTAAATATCATACGTCATAGTCTGGACCGACGTGTATATGATGCCTCACCCTGTATGTGTTACAAATGGCATTATATTCATTCTTATGTAAATTGGGTAATAATATTTATTTATGATTGCATTATAGTTTGTTCATTACTTTGGTCTCGAACCATTGGATTCGGTCCAATACTAAGGCCATGTAACCAACACGTAGAGGCCTTTTGGTAAGGAATACACGTGGAGGATAAAATTCTCGACAGCCATCATATGATAAACCCGGATATTATAAATGTTTTTGTTACTACGAAGTAATAATTACTATTATTTGCCTGTAATAAGTATTACAATAACCGATAAGCATTGTCCTATCGTGAAATTAGTTACATTTAGGATGATATAACTTGGAACGGACAAGCAATTGAGATGAGTCGTAATGAAGAGAAATTTTTTCTTTAAAAATATCTTTCAATTGGTATATAACTTATCCTTATTAGGGGTGGGGCAATTTCCCATACATTTCTGCCCATTGTTCTTTGAAATCTACTTACTTCTATAGCTTTTTCTTGGACTTTAAGCATTCTATAATTTGCATATTTTCTAACATAGTCATAAACATTAGTAGACGTTACTTCCATATCTTTTCCACCTGGTACAAGTTCTACAGTTCCACCTCCTTCTTCTAGACACAAATCAATCCTAAAAAAAAAGAATATAAATGTGTTAATCGGTGAATAATTAAAAATGTGTGAAATATATAACATGCTTGTTGAAGTCCTTATACTGATTATTAAAGAACGAGCTAGCGAAAATAAATCAGTGATAATAGAACCCCACTTAGTTTCGACTGTGTCGCTACCCAAGCGTGAATCTTCATCTGGGAGAGGCTAAACCTCATTTTCCCTTTCTGTTAACTTCAAATTATTATGTTTTTCTATCAATAAGTCAATGCAAGAAAATTAACAATCTAATCACAAATGCTGTAGTAAACATTTATTATAATAAAAGCGAATATAATAGTACAAAATAACTGCTTAACTTAGTAGTATATAAAGCGCCGCCCCTGTCTCAAGTTCGATCTCCAATCGAGCACCCACAATCCTAGCATATAAAAACAGAAATTGGAGAAATCCAGATATCGAAAACGAAAATTGAGAGTTGAAAATACAAGTTCAAAGAATATTGATAATAAAGATAAGTTGAAATAGATAAACTCAAGAAAAGTCTATGTCATGCTTCTGCATATCATTCTTTAGATTGATTAAGCCTTTATAAGTTATATTAGTAGAGTTTTCGTTTAATTTTTTTAAATCGTGTTTATTTATAAGTTTAGTATATCTATCAGGTAAAGTAATTTTGAATGTATTATCTAAAACAAATAATTTTTGTACCAAATATTGTATCCAAAATTTCAAAATCAGTAGCCTTATATTTTTTATTCATTTCAAGCTCAGATAGTTTTACAAACTCGTATGAGCGGTTTAGTTTTTTGAATAGCGATTCCATTTTGCTTTATATTTATAAGAGAAAAAATTTAAGAAAAGGAACGTATATAAATAAAAGAAAATATTATTTAGATTCTTAGATTCAACTTGAGATAGGGGCGGCATTTTACATACTACTACAATGTTTTCTTTTATTTATATGTTTATGTTTAAGAATCAAACTACTTTTTAAAGATTTCAATCATAAATTTTTCATTTTTCAAAAACATGTTTTTTCTATTAAATTTTTTACCTTATAAATGGAGATGTCACAACAACTAGAAATACCAAGCTTCAATAATACTGTTAAGCAGTTGAGAGAGACTGCTAGAAATTATAGAGATCAATATCATCTTAATTTAAAAGAGTTTTATAAATTGAGAAAAAATACATTATACGATTTATTAAGAAATAAAATAAATCAGCATAATCGTAATATAGAAGAACCTAATAGTTTTTTACAATCATTTAATGATTATGATTTTGAAGGACCAAGAATCAGAGAAGAAGAAGCTAACAATTTTTTACAATCATTTAATGATTATGATTTTGAAGGGCCAAGAACCAGACAAGAAAAAATGCATAACAAATCAAAGGATTTAAAAGAGTTACCATACATATGTAACGATGATGAAGATGTTCGAGTAATAAGAACAAAAGGTGCGTGGAATAATATGCTTGTTAACTATTCTGTTTATTGTAAATCTGGTAAGCATGATTTAATAAAATTTTTATACAACGTTCAGGACAAAATATGTGAAACTATCAAAAAAGAGCTTGACCACAAGAAATCTGTAACAATTCAGTTAGTTGCAGTTGTTCAATATCAAGAATTAGATTTATCAGGTAACAGAATAGGTATTTATAAACACTATTTTCATTCTAAGATACATCAAATCATGTCTATCAACGAGAATACTATAAATGGTATCTTAAAATTCGTAAAAAATGAATGTGTAAGAAAATTTGAAAATTATACATCAAAGAATACAAAATATAGGTTTGATAGAGTTATTCAACTAGATATTCAATCTGATAAATACAATCCATTACGAGGAGGAACCTATGTTCAATTACCAAGCTTTATTTCTCATAAACATTGTTGTATCAACGTTAAAAATGTAAAAACAAGGATATTCAAATGTCTAAAGCAAGAAAATCTAAGATGTTTTGAATATGCATTGGAAAGTATACTGAACCCTGTTAGAAACTCTGATCGTGCATCTTGCTATAACATTGAAAGATATGAGTGTTTAAATATGCCTTATCCAGTTGAGTTAATTCCATTCAATATACAAAAATATGAAGACTTTCTAAAAATATCTATTAATATTTATAAATTTGAAAAACCTATTTTTAACCTTTTACACTTAAGCCAAAATCATCAAAAATATAATAATCATGTTAATTTACTATTATATGAAAATCATATAGTTGGAATTAAGAAACTCAGCACTCTATTAAGTGGACAAATTCATAAAAGACAACATCTAATGTATATATGTAACAAATGTCATACAACATTCAATACGAAAGAAAAATGTGATGAGCATATCCAAATTTGTATTCATCAAAAAACTATAGTAGAAATGCCTAAAGAAGAAAATAATCAACGAAAATATATATCTAGCGGTGCAGAACAGTTTCATCCCTACACAATAACTCTCGATTTTGAGTGTACATTAGAGAAAATAGATAAATCAATAACAGATTCAACAAGATACATTCATGAACATATTCCAAACAGTTTCTGTTTTCATACAATTGATGGAACAAAAGTAATTAGAAGTAGTAATAAAGAAACAATGAAAGAATTTAACAACCAACTTATTTATTATGGAAAACGATATAATCAAATTAGAAAACAAAATAATAAAATGACTTGGGATGCTGATGATCTATTCGTAGAATTTATGAATGCAAAAAAGTGTCATATTTGTAATAAAGTTTTCGAAAATGAGGATCAAAAAGTCGCAGATCATGACCATGCTACAGGAGAGTTCAGGGGAATAGCTTGTAACATTTGTAATTTAAATTTACCATTACCAAGATTTATACCAATTGAAATTCACAACCTTAGATATGATTCAAAGATATTTTTAAAATGGATTCTTGAATTGAGTGAAAACTATTCAGACATTAATATAATTCCAAACTCCAAAGAAAACTATATCACATTCTCAAAGAAAATAATTGTTGATCAATATGAACAACGCTATGATTATTCTCGATGCAATAAATGCAATGAAAAACCAAAATATAAAATTATCGAAAAATGTGATACATGTGGAAATAAAATGTTTATCAAACGGAAAGGGGAAATTCAAGATGTAAAAATGGAATTTAAATTTATAGATACATTTAGATTTATAAGTACAAGTCTTGCCAAAGCAGTGAACAATTTAGCTGATGTCAATAATTGTTATTGTGTTAAATGTAATTCTAAACAAGAAATAATAAATGTTAAATTTCTACCTACTAATGAAAATAATGTTTTAAAATTAATCGCCAACTGTAAAAAATGTGATAATAAAGTAAGCAAACCAGTTGAATACACTAAATTTAAAAATATCATGAAAGAATTTAATAAGGAGGACCTCCATATGGTTTTAAGAAAAGGTGTTTATCCATACGAGTGGGTTGATGATTATCAAAAATTCTATGATGAACTTCCATTAAATAAACGAGATTGGTATTCTACTTTAAATGATAAACATATAAAGGATGCAGACCTTAACTTTGCTAAATAAGTTTATAATCATTTTGAATGTAAAAATTTTGGTGATTACCATGATTTATATTTAAAGTTAGATACGGTTTTATTAAAAGATGTGTTTGACAACTTTAGAGAAACATGTTATAAGAATTATAAATTAGATCCAGTTTACTATATTTCAGCTCCCAATTTAGCAGATTCAGCATCATTAAAAGAAACAGGTCAAATATTAGAATTAATAACAGATCAAAAATTATACGAAACATATGAACGTGGAATCAGAGGTGGAATATCAATGATTCCAAATAGACATGCTATAGCAAATAATTGCTATTTCTATGATGAAAAACAGGGTAAGACAGTAAAACTAAGTAAAGAAAAAGCTGAGGAAAAAGGAATATATAATAGTAAAAAACATATTAGTTATATTATGTATTTAGACGCAAATAATTTATATGGAAATGCGTAATCACAACCATTACCAATCGGAAAATTTGTTGGATATAATGAAAGATAAGATGAAATAAAAACTGATCCAGAACTCAAAAGTTTAAAAATGAAACCTAGCGAGTATACTTCAGAAAAGGTTTTAAAGTTAAAAGATAATGATACATATGTATATACGTTTATTGTAGATTTAGAGGTTCCCAAAGAACTACATGATAAATTTAAAGACTATCCATTACTTCCAGAACATTACGTACCTGATTATGATGAGTTATCAACATATCAAAAAGAAATGATTGATAATAATATTGGAACGAAACCTAAAAATACAAAATTAATAAATACACTAAAATTAAAGAAAGATTATGTTATCGATTTCAGAATGTTAAAAGAATGTTTAAGACAAGGAATTGTTTTAAAAGAAGTTAAAAATTATATTAAATTTGAACATATGGTGTGGCTTAAACCCTACATAGATAAAAATACAGAATTAAGAAAAGAAGCTCAAAATGATTTTGAAAAAGATTTCTACAAACTAATGAACAATGCAGTGTATGGGAAACAAATGGAGAACGTAAGATCCAGGTGTGATGTGAAATTAATCAGAACACTACCTAGTTTCGATAAACATAAAGAATACGAAACCAGAACAATAATTGATGAAGACAACGTTCTTTTATATCGACGAAAAACTAAAATAAAACTTAATAAACCAGTCTATGGTGGTTTTGTTGTATTAGAACTATCAAAATTATTAATGTATAAATTTTATTACAACCACTTAAAAAGTAAATACAATAATAAAATTAAGTTGTTAGGAACGGACACAGATTCTTTAATTATTTATGTTGAAACAGATGATGTTTATAAAGACATGAAAGAAAATATAAAATATTTTGATACATCAGATTATTTAATAGATTGGATGCCTCAAAAAAATAAGAAAGTTCCAGGCTTATTTAAAGATGAATACTTAGGAATTCCAATAAGAGAATGGGTTGGTTTAAGATCGAAAATGTATGCGTTTAGAAATGATATAAAAGAAAAAAAGATATGTAAAGGTATAAAAAAATGTAATATAGAGAAAATGAAATTTGACATGTATAAGAATTGTTTGTTAAATACTATAACAACACAGGAAATAATCTATGGAATTGTTTCTAAGGATCTCAATTTATATACAGTTGAACAGAAGAAAACAGCCTTATCACCATATGATGACAAACGATACTTAATTGATAAAATCAATACATTACCATATGGATATTATAACTTAGATAGTTGTAGTTCATCTTCATAAATACCTTCTTCAATATTATTAACTTTGTAATAATTAACATTAGATTTTAATATCTTAATAATCGTAAATATTTCTGTTGTCCAATTAGTTTTTAATTTATTTCGAAATTGATCTATGTAAGATGAGATTCTAACTCGATCACCTATTTCAAATTTATATTTCAAGGGAGTAATTTTATAATTATAAACAGTTGTTAACAACTGAGTTTCATTTTTCTTATTAACCTCAATTGGTTTCAGTTTAATTGTTCTATGATATGTATTATTATAAGTCTTAACAATATTTGGTAGCACCGAAACCCATCTAAGATTTTTATATAAAATTGGTTTTAATTTATCCCCTAAAGTTCTATTAAATCTTTCAATTATGGAAGCCTTATTTTCAGTGCCTGTACTATATATTTTAATATTGTATTTATTTAAAATACTTTTAAGATTCTTATTATAGAACTCCTTACCTTTATCAACATGTAACAATTTTGGTCTCCTCTCATTAAATACATTTTCAAAAGCGTTAGCAACCTCAATCCCAGTTTTTGTTTTTAAAGGTACACACCAAACATACTTTGAAAATGTATCAATCACGTTTAAAATATATTTATATCCATCATTAGCTCTTAATAATTGTTTATAATGATTATCAACTGGTTCGTGTTTTGTTCTCAAACTATATGAATGATCTTCTAATTTTTCTTTAGGTCTATAAAAAGCGTATAAATCAGCCTGCCAAGTATCATCAATTCCTTTTTGAATAAATTTCCTAGTGACAAAATTTTTTCTAGCTGGTTTAAATAACTCTTCAATTTCAATATCTTCTGGCGACTTGGAAATATTATTTTTAACAGATTCACAAACCTTACAAGTCGATATTCTTCTCCAACGTTTATCCTTTTTAATAAATTTAGGAAGATCAATGCTTTTAGTTTGTTTTTTACACTTTCTACAATAATCCATTTAATTATAATTTTATTTTCTTTTTAGAATTAGTTTTTTGCTGTGAAGGGCTAATTACAATATAAAGATTTTTTATCTAAAAATTTATGATTTAAAATTGATAAATTACAAAAACAGAAAAAATGTTTACTATAACAAAATTGACCACCTTCCATTTATATTATTTATTTTTTTGTATAGGATGTTTTATTTTTATTACAAATAGAGCACTTTGATGTTAACAGTTTTTTATTGTTTTTAGTTATAATGAATTGTGGATTTATATTATCTGTTTTACTTTTACATTTAACACAATATGACTTCATTTATAAGTAGAAAAAAATTGATAGAATCTTATATATTCTCTCGAACGGTATTGTTAACAATGTCATATACAAATTCGGAGTAAGACACCATACAAACATAACAAATGGTATTAGGTGGTACTGGTACATCAAAATCAACGTGTAAAAGAATATTGCTTTTGGATTCGCTGGTGTTTTGAGGTTGTCTAGTTAAATCAACAACGAAGAAAGGTTTACCATTTTTAAATTGTTCTGGATTAATATATATCAGAGGTAATTCATTATGAGTTTTAACAAACACTTTCTTGTAGTGAGTTAACATGTCATATGCAATAGAATATTTTTCTTTATCCCAATCTAAATCTAACATCTCCTCAGGATATCGTTTACTATTTACTTCAAACCAAATATTTTTGACTTTACAATTATTAAATTCGCTACAATTTTTATCTTGATTATAATTTGAGTCTTTGTTTGACTGAAAAGCAACAAATCCAAATAATTGTTTATATTTCTATAGATGTTTGTAATATCTAAATTAAGAGTCTTTCCACTAATATTCTTATTCTGAATGCATTGCCACGATCTAAAGCTAAATAAATATTCATTTTTATGTGATAATTCCTTTAAGTCATTAATTAGTTGAACTTTTGACATATCATCATATGTTATGATTGGTACTCGAATAAGAAATTCTTTAATGATTATTTTTGCCCTTGGATCAGTTGCTTCCTTACGAATAGCAAAATGATCGTCATTTCTAGTAAAAATTAACTCAAAACCACCTTTAAATATTGGATTTTTAACATCTTTGAAGAATCCTAATCCAAAATTAGACAGGTTACCAACCACTGAAAAAGAATGAACGTTCGCTTTGTAATTTGATTCAAATCCTGAATTAATTGTGGGACCATTTCTATCTAGAGAGAAAGATACAATTCCTTTAATTGTACTAGCAACTCCAACACTTTCAATTTGGTCTTATTATTTTACTATGTTTCCTAACTTCTATTTCAGAAAATAGAAAAGCAGGAAAATTGTCAATAAGGTGAACAGTATTATTTTGGTCTAATTCGTTATTATTATCTTCCCTAACCACCTTTCCGGATATGTAATATTGAAATTGAGATCCTAAAAAATTATCTCCCACATCAATTTTAAAAACAGTTTTTTTATTAACCGTGTTTAAGTTTAACGTTGATATAGGTTGAAAATTTTGATATTCGTTTTTAATAATGTTTGATGAATATTTATCGAAGATTGGTTCCATTTATTAGGAAAAAAAAATTGTAATAGTGTTTAAAAAAATTAAACATAAGTGTCCACATATGGGCGGATCATTAAAATTTTGATATCTATCATTATAATAAAGATTATCCTTTCCAAAGTAATTTACTAACTCAATCGGTGGATTAACATCTCCAAAAGAATCGAAATAAAACTTGAAATCGTCTTTTTTAAACCAAGCAACCCAATGAGATCCATTTTGATTAGAATTATTTAAGTTTAATATTCCACATTCATTTTTATTTGGTTCTAATGGTAATTCATTTTTCATAAAACAACCTCGAAAATTTTTAATATTTTTTGAATATAATAATATATCATAATTGCTTAACGGTATTATTTTTTGTTTTTTTTTAAACTCTTTTTTAAACCTTTTCCTTCTATAGTTTTATTGTCTTTGCTGTTCCTCTAACTCTTTATCTTTAGCTTTCTTATTGATAACGGTATTAGCTATAGCACTTCCTGCTCCGATTAATGATCCTAGAGCACCAATACCTGCTAATAGCAACGGTAAAAAACCACCTGATTTTTTTTGATCATATTTAAGTTCTAATCTAATTCCTGTACCATTATTTTTAGCCTTATTTAATTTATTAATTTGACGTTGAAATGAATTTATTATTTCCATTGCCAATTTGTTCATTCTTTAATTGAATAGTAAATTTCTTTTTATATGCTGAAGAGACTTTCTTTAATTGATTATCATTTAAATTCAACTTCATTTATAAGATAAAAAATTGTATATATTTAATTATTTTAAACCCATTCCAAAAAAATCTTTTAAATTTCATAGCATTCGTTGTTACCCAAGCAGGTATCTTTTCATTTAACGTAGAATTAATTTGGATCTAAAACTCGTTCCCAAGCTTTATTTTCAAGAATCTCATCAGCTTGATGTCTTTCCTTAACATTTTTATGATCTCTGTAAAATATGTCATGCTCCATTGCTGCTTCATCTAACTTATCAACAGGTGTATCACCTCTTGCTAACCTTTCATTCAATTTTGTACCAGGACCTAGATAGTTTTTACCTGGCCAATGGAGTTCAAATGGTAAATTATTTATAAAATCATTTAATAATCCTGATCCTTTAATTATTTTCTTAGGTAAACTAGATACATGAGAAATTAAATATTCAATACCTTTAGCAATTAAATGCACAACTCCTAATTTTTCATTGTGAAAATTATTATTGCCAGCTCTTTCTTCAGATGCAATAAAATATAATCTTTTAAGTAGTTCATTGAGATTGTCTATATATTTATATTCTATTTGATTTTCTGTATATTCCTTTATTCCAGAGCCTCTTTTAGTTTTAGGGGTTTCACCCAAATCCTCAGTATAATCCCAAGATAAAGATCTATTTTTAAAAGGTGTTATTGGTAAATTAGATTTTAATTCAACCCATATAAATTTGATTAAGTTTTGATATTTATTACCTGTATTTGAACGAACTTTTCCTGTGGATTTGTCATAATTTTGATATAAACAATTAGTATCAAACAAAATTCTTTTATAGTTATTGTAGTCGTCTTTAGTATACAATTTTTGATTTGGGGCGTCGGCAGATGTCTCACCTACAATGATATCATTATCTTTGAAGAACACTTCTATATTCCCAATCATATATGCATTTTTAGTTGCATCGTTGTAAATACCATACCGATCTGAAATATTTTTTATATCTCTTTTTGTAGGTACCCTCTTTAAATAATGTGAGGAAATTGGACCTAGACTTATCATAGCATGTGTTTGAGTCTACATATCTTTAGATTCTTTAATTTCTGGTAAAGTTAAAGCTGGAATATTTGGAATTATTTTTTTTATATCAGTATCTGTGTTATTAACAGCTTGTTCAACTTTTTGTAATGCAGTAGTAATAGGAAGGAATTGTTTTTGTTTTTCCTCTAACCCACTCTGATCATTTAGAATTTCTTTTTTAAATGTTTTATTCAAACCTTTTTGTATATCTTGTGCTTGTTTAGCTTGTTCAACTGTGATACTTTTAGGAGTTTCAGGAATTTTGATTACATCTTCTTTATTTTGAAAGATTTTAGAATGATTTGGTTTCTTCTGATCATTATGTTTTAATTCACTTTTTAATTTTTCTCTGGTTTTTTTTATTTTCTCAATTCTCTTTATTAAACGTCTCTAAATATTTTTTGTTTCCATTTATTATAAAAAAAAATATATATTTAGTAACATAAAAATTTAACAAGACATAACGTAACGTAGAACGTTAACGTAACGTGACATAACGTAACATAGAACGTTAACGTAACGTGACATAACGTAACATAGAACGTTAACGTAACGAGACATAAAGCTTAATTTATAACCGCCGTAACGTAACTTAAGAACTTAACGTAAGAAGTTGAAATATTGAATTTACGTATACTTATTTATAATGTTCGTAACGTAACTTAAGAACTTAACGTACCGTAGAAAGTTCGCCAACTTTTAACTTAACAACTTAACTTAACATAAGACCTTACGGTTAGCCAATGAGATAATTCTGAGTTCAGCATGTGATAACTGTCAATTATTCTCGTTTTATAAATGAATGGACAAATACCATTTGTAAACTATCATTCTCCTTTTTGATGGACATACATTATCATGAATGATTTGTGTTTGTGTTATTGGGGATAAACTATTTGTGAGATATGAGTGTTGCTGCATATACGTATAAACATCAAGTCTAGAACTGAAATAAGACACAAAACTAATTTGCTAGGAAATAATAAATTCTCATTATTGCTCAAAAACAATCAACATCTTCGGTAAACTATTCTGTTTTATTATATTTTTATATTATTGCTTTTAAAGTAGTTAATATATTCTTTCTATATAGCAAAATCATAATTTATAAGTTTTATTTAGAGGTTAGGTACATAGTTCTTCTTCTTCTTCTTCTTCTGTTCCTTTTATGGGCAAAGGTATAGTTTACACTTGTTTATTTTATAAGGTTGTCAGTAATTTGATAATCTCTGAAATCAACACGCATGCTCAACTCTTACGTTACGGACATTTATAAATAGACTTTATTTTTATATCTTAGGTTAAGTTTCTACGGCGTTAAGTTAAGTTACGTTACGGTGGTTATAAATTATACTTAACGTAACGAGACATAACGTAACGTAGAACGTAACGTGTTGATTACATTATGAAACGTTTTCAAACTTGTTGTAAAATTTATTGTTTTTCAAATTGATGCAAACGAACCCGTAGTCATATTCCCATCCTTGTTTACAAAAAGTATAAAAGTCATTAAGAGTCATTTCTGTTATAAAATCTTCCCATATCTTTTTGACGTAATATTGAGATTGTTTAAAAATAATTAGAAAATTGGAATTTGTTCTAATTGTTTGTAAATTGACCATGTTATAACACTGAGTTAAATAAATACAAGAAATATTTTTTGGTCTAGATCTAACAAAATAATCCTTGATTGTTTGTTGTTTTTCTAAAATGCAATCGTCAAAAATAACTAGACTATTTGGTTTACATTCATCTACATTAATTATATCATCACAGTTATCGTAGAAATGTGATTCAATGTTATCTATTCCAGCAAATATCTCTTGCAATTCTTGATAAATTGATTGATCAATTGACTTGGTAAAAATTAATAAACTTTCATAAGGGATCCAATACTTGGTTATAACATTTTATAAAATTGTTGTTTTACCAGAACCTGATTTACCAATAATCAAACATCTTATAGGTGTTGGAAATAAATTTGACTGATTCGGTACATTTTCTTTAAATGGTGTAATTTTAAATTTATTCATTTATTAAAAATATTTTTTTTAAATATATTATTGACTGGACTATAGATAATATAAATATCCATCAATAAAAAACACATAAATATACTAAATTTCTAGATTAATCTACTTGAATCAATACTGACGTCACAATTTTCTATAAAAGTATTGCTATATTTCTATGCACCGCACGTTTTTACACTTCTAAACGAGATGTAATTTTTTTTTCCTCACATAATTTAACACTGAAAATATTTTTCATTACAGATTGCATTTCATTATTATTCTTCGTTAATTAAATGGAAGAATATTTGGAAAAACGTTTATATGTTTATAGAAAAAGTTTTAATTATTACTCGCAAATTAGTATTTTATTATTGGTTTTAAAATTATTTTTTAGTGTATCTGGGGTTAGTGGTTATTTTTATTTACCTTTATGTTTTATTTCTTTGTTCTCTGGTATAACAGAGATATTTGAACGATCTGTTAGACAAAATGAGAGATTAACTGAATACAGGGTGTGTTATAAATTTTATAAACAAATGTTAGATCTTAATAAAGCTCAGAAATTAAACAATCAAGAAATATATTTAAGAGAAAAAGAATTTATTGAGAATATTCAGTTCTTTCCCAGAGAAAAATATTTAAAGCAAGCTGAAATTAATGGATACAATTATATTTAATATGTTGTATTTTTTAATCTTCTTTCTAATTCAGCTAGTTGTCTTTTCGTTACTAAATCATAATCGTCTACTGCATCAAGAGCTTTTACAATTCTACCCCTCACAGAAATATATGTTGGTGTTATGTTAAGTCCACTTAATTTGTTTTTGACATCTTTCATATTTACCTCAATGTGTTCAATTCGTTCGTCTAATTCTGTTAAATCATTATCTGTAATATCTGTTACAATATTCTTTAAATATGTGTTTAATTGTTCCAATTCTTTAATTTTCTTATCTATTTGATTATTGGGAGCCCCAGATTTTTTTAGTTCTTTAATTTGTGTATTGAGTTTAACAATATCTAATTGTGTTAATTTTTTCAGACTATTCTTATTAAGCCTTTCTAAATTTCGTATTTTATTAATAAAGGTAGTTTGATTGTTTTCTAGATTAATTATTCTATTTGTTAGTTCCTTTAAATCATCAATAGTTATTTCAATGATAGCTTCTTCTAATTCTCGGTTTAATTTATTCAAATCTTCTGTTTTTAATTTGAGCTCTTCAATTTTTTTGTTGATGTCATCTTGAGATGCTCCTTTTAGTTTTAGTTTTTCAATCTCTTGTTTGAGGTCTTCAAGTTCTTGAACAGAAGGTGGTAAGTTTATTCATAGAGAAACCGACATTATCTCTTGTTTTAAACTGAATTCTAATTTTAACAATTTGATAATTTATGAACCTACCCCTGTATATTATCCAATTCAGTATAATAATATTTACAAAATAGAACTCAGAATATGTGATGAAAACAATGAATTAATTGATTTTAATGGAGCTGATATTATTGTAATCTTAGAGTTAAAATAGTTTATTAAATTTTTTTCTTTATAAATGAGTTGTCAAAACGTATGGAATCAGATCTCTATATCTCCTGTTATAACTGAGGAGTTTATAATTATCTTCCAACAAGAAGTAAATTGGGATTTAATTTGTCGTTACCAAAAACTCAGCAGAAATTGTCACTAGATTTCATGAAGAATCATAAAGGTTATTTACATGAAGACAATGTTGAATTATATCAGTACAAGATGATGTATATAATCAACGTCATTAAAAAAAAAACCGCAAAACATTCCCTTTTTCTTAACTAAATCCCTCTCACATACTAGAGTCCGCTTATGATAGTTGCGTATCGTTTATAGATAAATATCTTTGCGGTCCATGTGTTGTTTCTCTAGTAATTTATGAGACAGAATAGTTGAAAACAGGGAATGGGCTTTTGTGCACATTAATTCCTAATTAATTTTCTTGTTATACAATTGTCTAATGGCCACTCGACAACTGTAAATTTACAAGGTCCACTAATTAAGAATAAAGCCGACTGCCGCCGCTGGGATTTGAACCCAGACCATGCCAACCAAAGGCAATAACGCTAACCACTACACCAGCGGCAGTCAATTGTTTTTAAATGCATATCAAGAAAAACAATTATACGCTTATCGCTTGACCTTCAGTGCATCAGGAATTGGATTATCATTATGTTATAAATTTGATATTATTATAAATGGAATTATTTTGTTGCGGTGAACAATGTAGACACTTGCCATGATTTTTATTGAATAATTAATAGTATGGGAGCACGCGTTACATTTTGTACTTAAAAATATTTTTTATTCGATTGAATATTTATTATAACTGATGTAGGTTAGATTCGACACTAGAACTTCTCCAATTTCTGTTTTTATATGCTAGGATTGTGGGTGCTCGATTGGAGATCGAACTTGAGACAGGGGCGGCGCTTTATATACTACTTAACTTACGTAAAATTGAGTTCTAAGGCCGAAAACAAACTGTTGCTATCCTTGGTTTCGGCGTCTACGACTAATTGTCTCAGGGATTCATATACTACTGGATCAAAAAAGGCCAGATCGTGGAATTTAATTGGTCTACCTAGTATAGATTTGAGTACATGCCTCGTGAGGAATATGGGACATAATTCGTTTTGCAACAAACATAAACCCAATAATCTATAAAAAATAAATTTGTAAACAATCATTATTATTTGGTAATTGATAAAATATTAAATTTAATATTACCTTCCTACATTTCGAAAGGCATTAAGCCTTTCAAATGTGGCTTTTCCTTGCCTGGGAGCATAAAAGCCTCTTTTTCCGGGACAATAGAACAGGGGGGCTACATCTTCTTCGTCTTGTAATGATTCTTCTGCAATAAAAGATATGCTTGTCTTTAACACAATCAAAAACAATTTCAACTTTAATATTATTAGGTTAGTGATACTGGTTGTGCCTGCGAGATTATAGATTCAAATTCCATCAGGATCACAATTTATTATAGTTATTAGCGATGTACTATGGTACACTATGGTCTACAAGCAATCTGTACTGTGTATTATTTCTGTACTGTTTGTATATTTCATTTACTATTGTGTAATACATGTACTATTGTGTACTATTAGTGTATTAATTGGTAATATGTAGGGTTCCACTGCAGCGATGGTGATCGGCAGAAAAATGGAACAGGAACCTTTTTTTAAGGCATCAACTTAACTTTAATACCGGAGACCATTTTTTTTTTAAATTATTTTTAGTCCTTTAATCTAATTTTCATCTATTTATGTAAATTTGGAGTATTACTTCTGTACTATTTTCGTACTATGTACTATTTGTGTACTATTACTGTACTATTTGGGCCAAAATGTGTACTATTACTGTACTATTTGGGCCAAAATGTGTACTAGTGTACAAAATTTTCCCAGGTTAATAGTTACTTATAGATTTAGTTATATCTAATAGTATTTATTACCAGGCTCAATAAAATTCATGAATAGATTGCATCTACAACCATCAACCACTAGGTATTAAATTTTTCAGAAAATGTAAAAAAAGTTGATTGGAAATGAAAACTATGTTTTAATATAATATATAAAATTGATTTAATTATTTTTTATACATTTCCCGAAAATGTTTACCTAGACATTTATTTTTTAGCCTGTCACGAAATAGCGCTGAACGAAAGGCGCGCATCAAAATTGCACCTGAATGAAATAGCGAGTACCAAAAGAGCGTCAATCAAAACAGCGCCCAAACGAAATGTCGCTTTTTTAAATAGTCAGTCAAAAAAATTGAAAAAACGATTAAAAAAAAAAACTAAATTAACTCGTTAACAAGACGAACAGGCGTATCTCAAAATTACAAGATTTTTATCGCCAACCGTCAATAAAACCGAAAATTACCATAGCGATATATATTATGGCACTAAACAAACACTTTATCTCACTGTAAAAATCAAATATTTTATCTGCCGCTAATACTTATCAACACTGTTACGCCGACTTTTACCTCAGGGTACTAAGGGAAAACCTTTTTAAAGCCAGGAGGGGCCAATCTCAGGAAGGATTCGAAGGTTAGCAAATAAAGGCAGACAGACAGGCAGATAGGCAGATAGGCAGACAGACAGACAGACAGGCAGGCAGGCAGGCAGGCAGGCAGGCAGGCAGACAGGCAGGCAGGCAGACAGACAGACAGACAGACAGACAGACAGACAGACAGACAGACAGACAGACAGACAGACAGACAGACAGACAGGCAGGCAGGCAGGCAGGCAGGCAGGCAGGCAGGCAGGCAGGCAGGCAGGCAGGCAGGCAGGCAGGCAGGCAGGCAGGCAGGCAGGCAGGCAGGCAGGCAGGCAGGCAGGCAGGCAGGCAGGCAGGCAGGCAGGCAGGCAGGCAGGCAGGCAGGCAGGCAGGCAGGCAGGCAGGCAGGCAGGCAGGCAGGCAGGCAGGCAGGCAGGCAGGCAGGCAGGCAGGCAGGCAGGCAGGCAGGCAGGCAGGCAGGCAGGCAGGCAGGCAGGCAGGCAGGCAGGCAGGCAGGCAGGCAGGCAGGCAGGCAGGCAGGCAGGCAGGCAGGCAGGCAGGCAGGCAGGCAGGCAGGCAGGCAGGCAGGCAGGCAGGCAGGCAGGCAGGCAGGCAGGCAGGCAGGCAGGCAGGCAGGCAGGCAGGCAGGCAGGCAGGCAGGCAGGCAGGCAGGCAGGCAGGCAGGCAGGCAGGCAGGCAGGCAGGCAGGCAGGCAGGCAGGCAGGCAGGCAGGCAGGCAGGCAGGCAGGCAGGCAGGCAGGCAGGCAGGCAGGCAGGCAGGCAGGCAGGCAGGCAGGCAGGCAGGCAGGCAGGCAGGCAGGCAGGCAGGCAGGCAGGCAGGCAGGCAGATTATTATATTTTAAAAATATCTTTTAGCAATAAGTATGAAAGATTTGAACGAGATTCATATAAATACGTATTTATATTTACAAATTTTTCGAAAGTTAGTTCAATAAGAACCATAAAAAGGATTACACTAATTGTAGAATATTGAATATTTTGTTTTGAATATTTTTAATAATTATGATATATTTTGTTTCAGTCTCACTTTAATGTCCTTCCGTTTGGCCTATTAAAAGGAGTATTTACTTGGCTTTAGAACAGAGCATGCAAGGGTTTATAGTACCCCCACTTTTAAGGTTTATCGTTGACTTATTGAATTTTGAAAATCTCAAATTGAGGAGCATAGACTTTACCTACACGTACAAATTTTTTCTTTTAAAAATAGTCAAAAATAAACTTTAAAAGTGGGGTACTACGAAATCTTTACATTGCACAATTTTTCTGTTAGATTTTTAAAAAATTAATATTTGTGAATGAAAACAATTTAAAATATATTTTAATGATGTTTTACGAGGAATAAATAAATTTTACGTATTTATACACCTTATTGTTTTACGTAAATCATTTCTGTAATACTAAGATCGACTTACATAATATGCAAGGGTTTCATAGTACACCAATTTACGGATTATTTTTTAAAAATTTGAATCAATTTCTTTTGAAAAAAATCTAAAAAGATATACAAACAAAATTTTTAGAATGGAACAATATATTTAATTTTTACCTACAGGAGCATTTATTTTTCTTACAATAAAAAAAATTAAGTTAAAAGCTTTTTCATCTAGAGGATGATACCAATAAAATGTGTATCCTTTTCTACTATTTACAAGTGATAAACAGTACGCAAGTGATTAGCTGTACACTTTGTTATTTTTTACATACAGTAATTTCACTCAACTATTTTAAATTAATTTTATAATTTATTTATTAAAAAAATATATTCGAAATTAAAAGGTATACAGTGAGATGTGAATTATAAATTAACTTTTATATTGCACAGGAATTTTTTTTAATGAATACATCTTCGAGTTAAGAATAATTAATTCCAGCATGTTAACAACTCTTTAATCTGTTAAAGTAATGTATATTTTTTCGAACTAAGTAAATATTTTTCTTGCTTTCGCGCGTGGCTTTGATCTGTCGCACTCTTTGAAGCGCGTTACAAAAGAATATTTTCTAAAAAAATTGACAATGTCTTTAGAAAAGAAAAAAACGAATGTGACACGAGATTAAGACGATTTTGAATTGTGGCACAACGAAAACGAGTAACTGCTTCAAAATTTGGAGACATTTGTAACATAAAAAAATCCTATAAATTTTTTTATTTTTTGCTAAAGCCACCCAATATGGCATGGAAAATAAATCCAGAGCAAAATAAGATTTGGAAATTTATTTGCAAGAAAAAGTTTTTAAATGTGGACTTTTTATTGATTCCGAATTTGATTATGTTGCTGCAAGTTCAGATGGAATTTAAAACAAACTCTATAAAATGTCCATATGGAGCTAGGTGCTGACTGTAGAAAAAGGAATATGCAGTAGAGAAATAACTTTTTGGAAAAAGGACAATACCATAACCAAAAATTTATATTTTCAAATTCAGGGTTAGTTGCACATTACACAAACGGATTTTTCTATTTTGTGCGTATGAACTCCTCGAAGAATAAAAGTGGAGAAAATTCCTCATGATGACATCTTTTGGGAAGAAAAGGTGCAAAATAAAATTCAAAATTTGTATATACAATTTGCCTTCAGAACTAGTTGACAGCAGAGCTAATATAGAGACATGGAAGTACGGGACAGAATACCAAATAAATTGTGAGAAATTTTGTGTAATTTTTATTATCATGACGCTAGCAATCTTAAATTATTTGAAATATGTTTATTAATTTAAGAGTTACATTTTATTTATTTCTAAAATATGGTAGTAAACGATCCATTAATGATTAATGTCTTATTATAATACGTTTTTTTTAAATTTTAAATTTTACCAGAGTTGCAGTGGAATTGATGATATATAATTATTATACCAAATATTTTGAAAGGCTACACCAACTAGTGGACCACGTTTTTAAGTTTCCAAATAATATCAAGAACAATTGCTAAAAGCAATCAAACACTGTGAAATTCCTCAAGACGATTGGACCCAACATGAAGTTACGATATTTAGAAATGCTACATATGGTATTGATACATATATTTTTTTTCTTATCCTTTTAATTAAACCAATACTTGTAGGTGATTACAGTTTAGCTAGAAGGAAAGCTAGAAAAACGGAGGACACATCTGATTTGAATTCAGAGTTGGAATCTTCAAAACGAATGTCAAAAGTGAACCCTCGATTTGTACGCTCTGAATCATCAGAATCTGATTCAGATATAGAGAGTCAAAGTGGTCATAAAGAAGTTGTCAAATTCCCACAAATTTCTATATGCAAGCCTCGTGAGTCATTGGTTGATAAAACTAATATTAAGTTTTTAAATTTTATGTATTTTCCATTAGGCTAAAAATGACTATGGTTATATTTTTTAGGCTTCGCAGATTATGGGCTTCCTTCAATACCAAAAATAGGAAAAGAAACTACAAGTAAATATATTATAATTTCATTTTTTTTTGCTTTTTTTATAAAGATTATGTTTAAGAGTCCAGTTTTACAATGTCGGAAAACTCAAACCAGGAGTGTAGCTGCTGTCCAGTTCATAAAAAGGCCGGCGACATTTCAAATGGTAATACGTAAGGTCGATTACAATAAGAACACAGCTATGTTATGTCTTGGTGGAGTAATTTGTCGGATATTGCCGCATACCTAGATTAGTTAATATTATTGGAATATAGGATTTCTTTTTTTTATACCAAACAACTTATTCTTTATTTATTGATAGTAATAGACAATATATCCCTTGAAATTCGAAATAGTGGTTGTAACTCAGCTGTGTTCTTCTTATTGTAATCGGACTTTACCTTTTATTTTTAAAATTTCTTAATATATAGGTATTAATTTATAAATGCCATCAGATTTTAAAATTAAATTTTGTTACAAAATAATGTTGAATTAATAATCTTTTCAAGTAAAAAGGAAAATGTACCTTTGTATTTTCTTATTTAGACAATATTTGGAAATATTTAAATTTATAATGTATAAATTGCGTGTTTGAAAATTAATTTAGTCGTATTTTTCATTATAATCTAATACATTCTAGAGAGCTAATTATAATTAAATTTCTTGATCTTTTGCTGAGGCAATGTGTTAGGTGTACTTAGTTCAAAAACTTTTGATCAATTAATCAACAGAATAATTTTATTTCAGGATTACTACAACAGATATATAAAAAAGTGTCCTTATTGGAATTAAAGGTTAATGAATTAACTTTTAAGATCGATAATATGTCTGTCAGTCCAGAAGTTAATTTGGATATTTGGGCCTTCATTAGATGTTTCTGACTTCGAGGAGTTTGAAGAATATTTAAGTATTCCAGAAAACATCAAACAGTTTGTGAGTATATTTTATTGTTATATAGATTTTTGAGATTAAAAATGTGGACTTCACTTTTCCACAAAAGCTTCAATCAAGTTTAATAATTAAGTACAAAAGTATAACTGACATTTTATATTCATGTATATTTTTTTAGGCACTCTTTCTTGTAAAAGTAGGAGGTGATTCGTGTGATGAATTTGTGAAAAAGGCGCTTATGAAATTGGTCACTTATCAAGTGGCATCCAACTTTAGTTCTTGGTATGAAGGGGAAAAAAGTTTTTAAAAATTTGAACATCTTCAAACTTCTACTAAGTAAATAAAATTAATTTTCAGCTTACCCTATAACTGTCCACTAATATAGATTCAATTTGTCAATTTTTAATGACCAGTTATATTAAAAAAATAAATATATATTATAGATGAGTATTATCTGGTAGGCTTAATAAATAATGACCTAAGATGGACGTCCTCTGGACGTCAAAATACTAATAAACTTAAAATTAAGTCCAAAAACAGACGTTCTCTGGGTATCGATATTCAGCTGTCAATTTAATTAGCATAAACGGACGTACACTGGATGCCCGGATATGGACGTCCTGACCCTCAAATAGATCTAAAGTGGACGTCCATTGGACTATGTGTGCATAGACGAATTTTTAGAAATAGTACTTATTTAAGTATGCACCAATATTTCCAAAATCAACTCCAGTATGATTCATTCAATAAATGTAAATATGAATGGGCAAAACATCTTTATATTGACATAATTGTACCTTACAATTTAGCCATAATAAAGGGATTTCGCCTATTTTGATCAATCCTAATTGAAACACCCGGATTTACTGTATTTTTTTAAATATAATTTTCAAATAAAATAAACAAAATCTCCAGTTCATTTTTTATTAAATTTATTTAAAAGAAGAAAACATATATTTCACAAAATACAATACCTACATATGAAAAATAAAATGTCAAAAATGATTTAAATCATTATACTTTACATTTATGCATGCAATAAAATTCTTAGTTTCCTAATAACTTTTTTGGCACATTTTATATCTGCATTAGAATACCTAAGTGTGTAAAAATCTTCATCTTATTACTACACAAAACAAACACCAAAAAATATCACTTAACATTGCTCACGTACTAAACACAACTTGGACTGACTTTGACAGATAACATCATTTTGAGTGATACACAACTTATTTTCGCACATGCGCGTTACAAAACGGTACCCTAAAAACACCAAGCTGTCGCTTCTCCTTGATCGTTATTCTCGGGTAATACTTCACCCATAAATCAAAAGTTTTTGTAAAATACTCTATAATGAGTGAGACACGTTTATTTACATAATTTTTTTAATTTATTTAAATCTTTATTACTTGCAAACCTAAGTTCTGTTCTGCATCACAAAACAAGTGATACATAAAAAATTGCTTAAGAAGAGAATCCTGAGATAAAATTCAGGATTATTTTTATACAAAAAAACACAATGTTTCTGACTTCATCTCTTTTGAAAACATGTCAAAATTTGTAGGTGCTGGAGAAAACACAAACAAACTTCAAAGAAAAAGAAATTGTAGTATAGAAGGTTTTGAAAAGATCTAAAGAAAGGGCAGTGGCTGAAGAGAAAAAAATTAACAATAAATAATAACATTTTGTGTAGTTATGTAGTATGTAGTTTTGTAGTATGTAGTTTTGTAGTATGTAGTTTTGTAGTATGTAGTTTTGTAGT
>OV651813.1:73357377-73477491 GCA_927349885.1 Psylliodes chrysocephalus
TTAATTAATTATTATTATTATTATTATTATTATTATTATTATTATTATTATTATTATTATTATTATTATTAAATTAAATTATGGCTTTGATTAACCTAAGAGAGTGTAACTTTTGTACAAAATTTTACCAGAATATCTCTAGCCGTTCAAACAAAATGGCCGACTTTAGTTTTGGCAAAAAATCATAAAACACACTATATCTTAGAAACGAGTAAGATTAAAGGCTAAGTATGGGGTGTTTTGAAATCAGCTAAGTGTACTCTACCTCCTATTAAGCTGTGTCCGTTCAAATCTGAAACACCCTGTATAAACATACTTTTTACTACTTTTGTACAATCGTTCACCATTTTAGGTAGTAGTGAACCATTGCAATATAGGTACCTGATTATACTCTTTCGTGCAATCGTTCAGTGTTTTAGATATACCTTATATACCCTTTATACCTACTTTTGTCCAATTTTTCACTGTTTTACCTTACCTTATGGTGAACTATATAGTGTAGTTGTAAAAATTGCGATGGAGAAAAATTTGTTATTGCTAGATACCGTTGATAGCTCATCAGAAGATGAATCAGATGCTAAAAGCGACAATGTATTATTATTAGCAATTAGGGTTAGTAACCAAAAAGAAACATCAAGATTCTGGTTATCTAATCATATCAAGTACTGAAAAGAACGAGGAGAATTTACACTTTTTAACGAATTAAGTGACGAAAAATTTACAAATTATTTTCAAATTTTATGAATTTCATGATTTAATAAAAAATTATATAGAAAAGCAGAACACAAATACGCGGAAAAGCATTAGTTCCTTAGAGCGACTGACAGTTACTTTAGGTATGTATATAGATAGATTATACTTAGTTATAGGAAAGTGACTTTTACTAAAAAAACCAAAGAGTTTAGAAAAAAAAAATATATTAAAACATAAAAATTACAAATCTGTGTAGAAATAGCAACTAATTTTACAAAGCTACAAAATCTATTTATCAAATCACGTTCAAAACAAACATGCAAACAATGCCGGTTTGCTTTTTTGGTGGGCAGCGCGACACAAGAGGGGCGAAATATATGTCCTAAAAATCGCTCGGAAAGCATATGTCGTCCAACATTAAATATATCGCCCGGCATCGCCAGGATATAGATGTATATTATTATAGCATCAATGCGCGGCAAAATGCACTTTTTAATGCAAAGCGATATTTTTATAATAGGTGAGCTATAATATATATTATATTATCGCTCATCGTCCGTAGCTGGCTTAAGATTTATATACAAAAGTTACGTTTCGCTAACACAAGATGGAGGTACGATAGCACAAAAATTGTCGAAAACTAGCGCTAAACATTACAGTTTTCTGTAACTACAAATATTACTAATTCGAGTTGGTACGTGAAGCAAAAGAGGGCAACACTTGATGTAGATATTAGTGAGATATTATAGAGACGGAACAATATACGTTGTTGCCAAGTATATACACACAGAGGTATCTACTGTTCGAGTTGTCACGTAAATATTGTTAAGAGGCGGAGGGTTAAAATCGCTTACTTTAGATTATCATTCGCATTTTATAGATACAGTTATTGTGTGAGTTATCAAAATAGTAGTTTTTACACAGCTTATACAATACAGCTAAAACACTCTTAGCGGCATTTGCGTCGATTCCGTCGCGCATCGCTTAAGCTCCGCCTTCGGACGGAAAAGACGGCTTTGGCGTTCAGAAGCGTACTTAGGTTAGGTGTTGGGCCGTGCGTATAATTTCGTTGATTGCATAATTTCGTTGAGCCTTTAATTTCGTTGATTTTGTTTGAGCTCTCTATTGTGTTAAGTTAAAGGTACTGTAGCTGTGAGTAGAATCAGTGAAAAAAGAGACATCATTCTGTTTGTACAGTCAAAAGTTGTTTTAATAAGGGTTATACCAGCAAGAACACATTTTTTCGTTTTCCCAAGGACCCAAACCGATAAATACCACGTGTCCCATTAGTGCGTAATTGTTTAATATTTGTGTTGTAGACACGCAAAAAAGTTTTAAATAAAAGTTATATGAATTTTAAAAATACCTACATATTTTAAAAATATCTTTGGATTTACAGGGTGTCGTGTTTTTGCCTGGTATTTGATTTTATGATGAAATTATTAACACCATAAATTATTGTAAAGACGAGTTGCTACAGAAAATTTTTATTAGGTACGTGTGTGGTTACCTTTTAATAAAAGCCTTGCGGATCCACTCCTGTGATACCTGTCTTCATATAACAAAGATCACGATTAATTAGATAATTTTTCTTTTTATTGATTTTTAAAGGCATATGATAACGCCAATTCAGATACATTTGGAAATCTGCAACTGCCAAATGATGAATTTGTAAAACTACTTTTCAATATTGAAAAGATATTTCAAAATAATTTTGAAGAATTTGCTACAAAAAATAACATTTGTACCACACTTTTAGAATTAATTAACTTAATACCCTTTAGTCATCCATGCCAACGTTTTCCAAAAGAATAACCTATTTTAATTTATGTTTAATCTCAATAACTAAAAAATATACTGACTATTAGTTTGACAGAATTGTCATTTATTTAAAATTTTAAAAATAATAGCAGTCGGTTGATCAAAATATGAACGGTGATTGGCGGATTTAATTTTTTTGCAGTGTTTTCACTACCTAGAATGGATATGAAATATATTCGTTCAGTTGAAGGCAATAGCATAGTTTTTCGTTTTGTAATCTGTGCGTAGATAAGGTAATATCCATGTAGGCGTAGAAAAAATTATTTTTGCACAACTTAAAGAAAATATGATTTAGATCGTATTTCTCTTGACACATTGTACATATCTCCGAATCTATAACATGGATTTTGAATAAATGTGCTGGATAACATGTATATCCAAATTTCAATCTAATGATAGTTGTGATATACTTTCGAGGAAGTGAATAGATTTTAAATCAATGCACATTCGGAATTTTTGGTTGTATTTTTGAATATTGAGTTGTAATGGTTTTGCTAAAGTCTGTCCAAGATTTTCTCCACTTTTCCATTTGATGTTGTTTCTCAATTGCAAAAGCATACAAATTGCACAGCTGATAACTTGTCGGTGATCGATTAGTAGTTGCGCTTTTAGCCAAAAAATCTACATATTCATTATGATTGAGCCCTATATGTGCTTTAACCCATATTAATTGAACTGTTTTCGTTGTATTATGGATTTCGAATAGTATCTTTTTAATGAGCAAAATGTAAGCATTTGATGAATTGGAAGGAAGCTTTGGGCTTTGAATAGCAAGTAATACAGATAGGGAATCAGATAAAAAAACTGCAGTATTATTATTAGATATTTTAAAGTATTTTATAGCTTCATATATAGCAAATGCTTCTGCACTAAATATTGAAAAATTTTATGGTAATTTAAAAACGTTCTCTGTAGATGTAAAGGGATTAAAAAGGCACATCCTGTAACAGCTTCTGTGTAGATCTTTGTAGAATCAGGCCAGTTTTCTAGTTGTGAGTTCTAAATATTGGAACTTATTTTATTATTTTTCATGATAAATTGGTTGTATAACATTAACATTGTTAAAAAAAGGCAAAGAAATCTTCAAAATTTAAGCACTAATCTATACTGATGAGATCCTCATAATTGCTAATATTTCTAAAAGCTTCACAAAGTGGGGGAGATTGTTTATGTATTCAATATTTTTGTGTTCAATCAAAATGATTTAATTTACAAATACTAGCATACAAGGTAGGGTTTGTACATCGGACTTTTATTAGAAATTTGTTGCTGAGATATTCTCTTCTATAACATAATAGAGGTTCTAATGCTTCGACATGCAGTGGATCGATAGGGGTTGATTTCATAGCACCTATACAAATGCGAAGTACCGTATTTTGAAAGACATCAATTCTTTTTAAAATGTGATTACTGATCCATAAAGTATACAACCATAATCTAAAATGGATCTAATGTACGATCGATAAAATAACAAACAAGTTTCGACATCCGCTCCCACCAGGTTTTCGATATTGATTTCAAGAAATTTAAACCCCTATTGCATCTATTTAGCATATGATCAATAAGTAGTTTCCAGGTCAATTTCTTATCAAGAACCATTCCTAAATATTTAATCGATTTACAGAAAGGGAAATCGTTACCGTTTAATTTTAGTTTTTCGATATTTGGGACATTGTGTCGAGAAAAATGCAGACATTAGATTTACTGGGTGACATTAGGAAACCGTTATTTATAAACCAATTAGAAGAGTATGAAGTTTTTCCAAAAATTGTAAACAAGAATCATATTCTTTAGATTCGGTATATATACAAAAATATATTATTTTGAAATATGGATTTTTGATACAGATTTCGTGAAAATCGGCAGTATATATATTAAACAGCAAGAGGCTCAATAGTGAACCCTGTAGAATGCCAAAACTATTATATCTCGGTCCTATAATTTTATTGTGTTTTTATATACAACTTTCTTTCTGTATAAAAATCAACAATTGTTTCCGCAAGTTGGGGAGGTATGTGGAATAAGTTAATCATCTTATTTTTTAATATTGTTAAGCAGGCGCTATCATATGTATCTTCTATATCAATAGATAGTGTTGGCAAATATTTGTTATTGGAAAGAGTATGCTGAACATTAGTGACAAGAGTGGTGAGTGCATCTAATTGTGCCGTATCCTTTCCTAAAACCAAATTGAGACTTTGGTAAAAGGTTTTTCCTAATCGGTGTTTTATCATTCATTCTAAGGTTTTAAGAATGCAGGACATAAGAGAGATAGGCCGATAGGATTGTGCGAGGTTTGGATCTTTTCCTGGTTTAAGAATTGGGATGACAACAACTTCCTTAAATTGATTTATTTTTGGTGTTTCAAGAATACCCTTAAAAATGACCAGTAACATGTCTTTGGCAATACTGGGGAGATGTTGGATCATGGTTGATTTCATCATAACCAGGACTGGTATTCATTCTATTATTAAGTGCATGGTCTAGTTCTGCATGAGTTAAAGGTTCTAGTAAAAAATGTTTTTGATTATTTACGGTTGTTTTACTCTCCGGAGTGAGTTCAGTGTCTTCAAAACGTTTAATATTGGCCACTGGTTTTCTGTATAATTTTCTAGCTTTATTCCAGAGCGAGGAAGATGGTATGGTTTTGTTGAGCGAAGAAACAAAATTTACCCAATTTTCTTTTGCTATCATTTTAAGTTTTTTCTTAGTTTTTGCCATTATGGCCTGACACTCTATATAATTTCTCAATTTTGCTTTTTGTTTAGAAGTTGAAATCGATAATTTCAGTTCTTTAATTATTTTGTCACAATACGAATTCCACCATGGTGGAGGGTTACGAAGTTTGCATGCGGACGGTTTATACAGGGTGGCTCACGCTCAACGGGACGGAGCTTTATGGGAAAACGACCAAAGATATAAAAAATTCGTTTGGGAGGAATACGTAGGTTACAGACGGCTACAATTTAAAATTTGTTAGATATATACAGGATGTCCCACATAAGAAAAAAATTAGTTCATTAAAAATTATTCAAACAAGAGTAAACAATTAATTTCTGGGAGACTTTTTTTCCTTAAAAATTCAAATAAATCGAAAACTAATAATAATAGTAATAGGGAACCTTTAGTTAACTGACATTATTTTTGATGTAGTTTTTAATTCTAAAATAAAAAACAGGGTGTTCCATTAAAAATAATATAACTTTGTATATTTTCTCTTATGTGGGACATCCTGTATACATCTAACAAATTTTAAATTGTAGCCGTCTGTAACCTACGTATTCCTCCCAAACGAATTTTTTATATCTTTGGTCGTTTTCCCATAAAGCTCCGTCCCGTTGAGCGTGAGCCACCCTGTATTGTGGGATTGATATTTGTGCAGCATTGTTTATACTATTAATTAAGAATTGATATTTTTCAGAAATACTTTCGATTTGATAAGAATTCTTTTCAAAAAAAAAAACGTCAATGGAGGCAGTATATAATGGCCAGTTGGCTTTTTAATATTCCATTTGCTTTTAGTGTCTGGATAAACAGACCAATTAACTTTGTTGGCTATTTCCGGGGAACATAAAGTAATATCAATCATTGAAGCATTTTTATCAGGACGAGTTAAGATAGTAGGTTGATCATTATTGACAATAGAAAGATTTTCATCTGCGGTTTTAATAAGTTGCAAGCCAACTGTATCATTAGTATGAGAGCCCCAAATTGAGTGATGGGTATTGAAATCCCCACCTACAATAACCGGGCCTTTAACTTGTGAAAACATATTTATCCAATTATTCGCATTACTTCTAACTGTAGGAGGTCTATAAAGAGATAAAAAATTTAGATCTGAATTTGCATATTTAATTTTAATTCCACATACTTGTACACTTTTTAAGATATTATTTATTTTTATTTCACTAAAGCTAATTGAATTATGGATTAAAATAGCTACACCTCCATAGCCATCTAGCCTGTCATTTCTAACTAAACTATATCCGTGAAAGTTATACGTTGTATTTTTTTTAAACCATGTTTCGCTCAGAAGAGCTACATCAATTTTTTCATTAATTAGATATTGCATTAAACTATTTTTGTTTGCTACAGCGGAACGTGCGTTCCACTGCATTATTCAGTGAGCATCTTAAGTCTTACCCCCCTAACTAACTCGTTACTGGGGTCTTGTTAGGAAAATCGCCGAGACAGGTCGATTTTTAATTTCTACAATGTAAATTTTTGCATGATTAGTTAACCCTTAATTTTATCCCTTACTGGAGGGTAAAAACCATTTCGAAAAATTTAAATGGCATACGGTGGTGAGTGATAGCTCATTTGAAAGGGGGTTTGATTCTCTATTCAACCGTGCAAAAAAATTTTGAAATTTGCATCATTACATGTTGATTTATTAATGTTTAAAAATAACAAAACCTCACAAAATAGGAAAGCAACTAGACTAACAGTGACCTTCTAATGGCAAAAAGTCTTACTTCACGTTTGAACCAAAACCGAAGTCATGCAGGGCCGAATTTTAATTCTAAGGATGAGTGCGCTACGTTAATTTCCGTTATTCTGAAACAACAATTAGTCGAGAATTAATGAAACAAATTTCAAATTTTTTTACACGGTTGAATAAAGAATAAAACCCTCTTTCAAATGAGCTATCACTCACCACCCCATGCCATTTAAATTTTTCGAAAGGGTTGCTCCCCTCCAGTAAGGGATGAAATTAAGGGTAAACTATTCATACAAAAATGTACATTGTAGAAATCAAAAATCGACCTGTCTCGGCGATTTTCCTAACAAGACTCCAGTAACGAGTTAGATAGAGGAGGGTAAGACTTATGGTGCTCACTAGGGTGTATCATTTTTAAGCAACTTTTTTTTTTCAACTAAAAAACAGGCTAAAAACTTTCAGGAAGGTGAAAAAAGAAGCCTCTAAAAATTTGAGCTCTTAATATTATCATTTAGTGGTGCCTGTTCTTAACTTTCCATTTTCCATCACATGGACATTTTTTTTTCTTTTTTCTTATTTTTGTAGCTTGATATTTGAGCATTGTAAAAATAAAGTGAAACATTATTTTGGTAGGAAATTGAACGCTCTACAAAAAGTTCTAATATATTTTTTCATAGAGTGAGCCGTTCTGAAGATATTCAAACTTAAAGTTGCAAATGTATGAAATTAGGACTTTTATTTTATTAAACTGATGACTTTTTTATGTCTTAAAAATTATTTTCAAGAAAACATCATTATTTTCATATAGAAAGAAAATAACGACGCACAGAAGACAAAAATTCACCAGAAATATTTTTAAACAAAAATGAGTGACTTTGTTTCAAAACAATCAAAACTTTTTGACAAATTTGATTTGCCGTACGACTTTCTGGATGCAGATGTCCTAATTTGGCCAGATAATGACAGTTATCAAGAGAATTTGGAGTTTTTCGAAAAATTGAAAGTTGTCAATGACGTTGCAGGACATGGCGTCGCATTAGTAGAAGAATATAATAGATGCCTTAACTAAAGATGAGGAACAATTTAAATATTTATTACAAGTGGTAAAGGAGCACCAACGAAAATATCCAAATTGTAATAAAAAAACTTCAACAAATATAGTTACATCATTTAATTCTGATAAGACATTAAAATATCTATTAGTTTCAAAATTTTAGGATTCTAATTGTTAAAAAGTTTTTTTAATCTATAAAATAATAATTTTACTGAACCTAATTCATAATTTGGAGTGAGGGTAGCCATATGTGAGTAGTAGGGATTAAGTGTAAGGGTTAAAGAAAAGGTCCTTTATTTCTCACAAGTCAATAAACGATCTGTAGCTAGTTGTGAGAAATAAAGGACCTTTTCTTTAACCCTTATACTTAATTCATAATTACTTTTGTTTAACAGTTAATCAAATAATATCTAAGATGTATTTTTTTTTATTTTAGCTTTCTAATTAGCGCACAAAAACCCGTTTTCTGATTAAAAATAATTTTTAAGACATAAAAAAGTCATCAGTATTAGTTTAATAAAACAAAAGTTCTAATTTCATACATTTGCAACTTTAAGTTTGAATATCTTCAGAACGGCACACTCTGTGAAAAAAATATATTAGAACTTTTTGTAGAGCGTTCAATTTCCTACCAAAATAATGTTTCACTTTATTTTTACAATGCTCAAATGTCAAGCTACAAAAATAAGAAAAAAGAAAAAAAAATTTCCATGTTATTTAGATGGAAAATGGAAAGTTAGGAACAGGCACCACTAAATGATAATATTAAGAGTTCAAATTTTTAGAGGCTTCTTTTTTCACCTTCCTGAAAGTTTTAAGCCTGTTTTTTAGTTGAAAAAAAAAAGTTGCTCAAAAATGAAACACCCTAGGCTCACTGTATGTAGCGTATATTGTTGTGATGTATTATCCATTTAAATGATAATAAAAGTACCCTCCAATACCTTTTCTATTTTATTAATTAATTATTAATTGCTTATAAATTGAATGAATGCTATCGACTGAACGAATATTGACACATTTTAAGCTATTGCATAGCTTTTATCGCGGGCTTTGAGCGCGGACACAGAATCAAGAAATTCCGTAACACCATAACGAAAAAAACCTAACACCCCCCACTCCGACCGGCACAGCGGTGCGGCGTTAAACAATATTAACTTCTCATTTATTCAATAAAAAAAAATCGAAAAATCGAAATATCGAAAAATCGAAAAATCGAAAAATTGAAAAATTGAAAAAGAAGTTCCGTAACGAAAATAAATCTAACACCCCCCACTCCGACTGGCACAGCGGTGCGGCGTTGAAAGCCGTGCATCGTCTAACGTCGTTTCAGTTCGGTAGACTTCGGCACGGAGTTAAGGAATACCTACACCACTGGTAGCTTTCCCTTTCATTCTACCTGATAAGATCCGGCATACTGATGTGTCAGGGATTCCCAGCATTTACCTGTGAAGTGCATTATTGTTAGATAAAGACTGATATTTTGTTGAATATTATTTATATCATACCTTATCTATTAATATTACTAACTCGTATTTTTACCAGCACTTATCTTTTATATCTTAGTATTTTTCCAACGCATTATTATAAAAACCTAATGTACGTTGATATCACGTTCTTATTTTGTAACCTGCTATTCTAGAATAAAGTTGTTCTCTAGTTTAGGAGTTATTCAAAATAATTAACCAAAAAACCTTAAAAATATATATAATTACGGTGTTTGTGTGCGTGCGACTAGACGTATGCGCGTAGACTAGTTGTTAACTGCTCATAACTAATTCTATCTCTTTTAGACACAATTTCGGAAAAATTGAATTTGAAAATGAATAATGATCCACAAGAATCTACAACAAAATATGGGACCACCATTGACGCGGTATTTTCCAGATATTTAGAGGATATCAAGTCTCAAATTTATGTTTCTTATTTCAGTTACCATAAACCTACAGTTTCAATGATAAAAATTCCTGAATAACCTACATGTATTGTAAAATAATAAAAATATTTTAAACAATATTAACTTCTCATTTATTCAATAAAAGAAAAAAAATTGTTTTCTTATCGGTCACCACGCTCAAAAAGTGTAACTTGAATTAATATCAAAGAAAAAAAAATCTGCATAAATAAAATAAATAAATAATTGTAATTGCATAAGTTGATAAAAAATGCTATGCAATAGCTTTACTGCGGCAGTTCCCGAGTGCCACACGTATTTTTTTGTTATTTTTTTTTTTTTAGTTTCAGTAGTATTATAATTTGGTTTATTTGGATTAGGGGGTAGCGACTCATTAGGTCCAAATGAAAAAGGGAACATTGGTCTTATTACAGGAGACTGTGTAGAGGGAGAGTCGGCTTTCCTCTTCTTTTTGTTTGGAGGCGAAGACCTACTTCCGCTAGGTTGAGATAATGTGACAAAGTTTGGTTTTACATTATGAGGCATTGGCTGAGATAAAGGGAGTAAAGGAAAATTTTGATTGTAATTTGATAAAACAGAAAAGGAATTTTGACTTGCAAAATTTGAAAAAGATTTATCACAATATTGTTTGGCTTCAAGAAATGAAGTTTTATGTTCTACCATTATAGTTTTAATTTTTTTTTTGTTTTTCATAAAAGGGGCATTGTTTGGATATAGAAAGATGGTCATTACTTTTGCAGTGTATACAGAAAGAAATATCCTTATCACATTTGTGAGCCTCTTTTTTAGTTTCTCCGCACTGAATACATCGTTCTTCCGTACTCCTACACTGCTTAGAGATATGTCCAAATCTCAGACATTTATAACATTGGATAACTCTACCAATAAATTGTTCAACACAAAAAAAACACAATTAAAGGCAACATATTTCGGTAAAATGTTCCCTTCAACAGTGAATATAACAGTTTTTTTTTTGCTACGAAGTCTATTTTATCATCCTTTTGGACTTTGCGTTTAGTTCGGTAAATGCTGATTACACGAGATGGTTTTTCAATATCATTCATTAAATAATTTGTGTTGTATTGGGTATCAACATCTCTTATTATACCTTTTATTTCTAATAAATGATTGGGCATACACGCTCTTAAATTTTCTGCTTTTAATAGTGGATTTTTTATAAGATTATTTGCATCATCAAAAGATTTTAATAAAATTTTAATACGGTTTATGGTGACATATCACTTTAGTGTCACAAAATTACAGATTTGACATATGTTTTAAATAAAACTACAGATAGATATTTCTTGATTTTTGGAAAAAAAATTGCGGATTATAGTCAAAATTCAAAAATATGGCCTTTCCAAGTTGGAACTATTTTTTATTGCGGATGTTGAAAACTACCTATTACTTGATAAAAGCGTAGTAATTTAGATTCGCGCATGCTCTCTTGTGCGTTTGTCGAGAATTTGATTTTATTTATCGCAATTTTATTTGTGTTTTTATATTTTACATAGGTTTTAAGTGTTTTTTTGATTATTTATTAAAAACTATTTATGAGCATATTGCATTTTAAATCAATAAATATTTCTAAATTTTATGTTGTGTTTACTGCAACAATCAATAGATAAGGCAACTTAGGTTTGTTTGGTAGCGATATTAAGCTGAGAAGCAAGAACGTATATTCTTTGATCTGTGTCAGTTGGCCGGGAAGCAAATTATTTTAAAAATTATGTTTTCATTACAGGCGACATTCAATTAATTTTTTACGTGGGTTCGGTTACGTATTTTTTTTTTAATTATTTTGATATTTACATAATGACAAATATTCAATTTTTTTGTTAGTGATGTTTTCTTGTGCAAATATGGAAAAAATGTTTCATGACGAAAAATATTTTTTTTTTTTAAGTTGTTTCTCTATAGGTAAACATACTGCATTTTTCCAAACAACAAAATATATGGTTTTAGATCACTTCAATTTTTCATTATATTTTTCTCGAAAAATGCTGTTTTTCTATTTTTTTTGCGAAAATTTACTATAGAAACTAGTTATTTTTGGGTGTTGACAAATTTTTGCAAAATTCGTACCTGAACTCGGCGAACAATTCACTCATGTTCCAAAAAATAAAAAAATTGAGGTTGGAAAAAAATGGTTATATTTTGAAAAAATCCGCACTTTTTTTGTAAAGAATTAGTCTCTACTACATTCAAAATGGTTCTATTTTTTTTCTAAATGGCTTATTTTTTGTGACACTAAAGTGTTATGGACCCCGGTTTTTACCTATACTTTTTATTTCGTGTATATTTTTTAAATTAATTTTTTTGAAAAGAATATGACCAACGGTCATAGGGTGCAATCTTCCCAAGTTATCGTCATTAGTTTTTTCTAAGTATACCCAAATATTTTGAATATTATACTTATCTGAAAGTAAATTGAAACTTTTTATTTCAGCTTGTTTTTCGGTTTGTTTTTCTGCAGCTTGAGGTTCATTAATTTTATTATCCTTCGTTATCCCATTTATTTCTGGAGAATTTTCATAATCACTAGACACTATCATTGCATCATTTTCCACCAAAACTAACGTCCCTTGTTTATGTTTGTCCCCCATTGGGGACAAATAAAAATCTCAAAACTTATTCACTTTATTTTAGTATTTAATTTATAAAATCGCCAATTTAAATATAAGGCACTTATAAGAAACCGGATCGATAGCAGATAATTTCTTACGTCCTACTCGTACAAAGGTTGTCACGAAACTGCGCATAATTTTAAATTATTACAAAAAATCGAAACAAAATATTGTGAAACAAAATATTAAAAAACAAACATCAAATAAAGAACTTTTTAATTATATTTATGAATCAGGCCAACCAGCGGACTGGAACGATATTTTAAAATATATAGTTTATAAACCATATACAGAATGATTAAAAAAACGAGGAAAAAAACATAATATTTTCTTTTCTCGCCTTATATTTTAAAATATATAGGTAGTTTATAAACCATATACAGTATGATTCAAAAGAAAATGAGAAACACGAAAAAATATTACTATTTCTTTCTTGACTTATATTTTAAAATTTCGTCGGTCAAATTTCGTAATTTTTTACTTGACCTATTTTGAGTTTACTAATAAAGTGTAAAAGTTATATATGCGCTGGCTATAACACCCTATTTAGGGGTGTTTTTTGCAATTTTAGGGGTATTCCAACCATTTCTGCCAGTTTTAACCCTAATTTTCGTAATCAGCGCCCCAAAATACGTAGGGGACAAGTGGTCTCGTTAAGTGCGGCGTTTCTCGACCTTTTACAGTTATTTTAAATGGACTATAATCCCACAATTAATTATTACATTTGCTGTTATATTAACCATTCTGTAATATCCTTTATTCTCTGATGTAATATTAATAATTAATAATAATAATTAATCATTTATGCAGATAAAAACTACATTTTCAAAGTTAAATAAAGTTGAATTTGAATGAATCTCTTTTAATAATATGTTATTATGATTCGATGAGAATGTTTAAATATTTTTTGAGTTCTTACCTAAAATAGGATCCGATGTCAATTCGGACTGGGAATGTGTATGGGCTAAAATCATTTCTACCGCTTCCTCTACTTTAGCTCTTAGGGAATCTTCAGTAGCCAATAATAACAATAATTGAGCTGGTGACAATTCCAAAAGCATTCCTGTGATTCTGCCAGCAAAAGTGGGATGTAAATTGTATACCTATAACAATAAAATAAATAGAAAAGATCCGAATAAAAAAAGTAGCTCGTAATTTTCACCTTTGGGTAAAGCCTGTCTCCTAAATGCTGTTGTTGCGTTGTTAGATGTTCATTTCTGGAGGTAGCGCTAGGGGGATTGGAGTTATTTCCGCTTTGTTGATTGTTGGCAACATTGGAAATATCTGGCATCGAAGGAGCGTCAGAATGGTGAACATTTTCCAATGGAACGAAAGCTCTAGCTTCAGCACTCATGGTTCGGCGATGAAGATCTCTAAAAAAAGTGAAAATGTTAGGGGAAGTCAATTTTAAACGTGGATGTCAAACCAGTACTTAAAAACAGTAGTTTTTTGAGTTAAAGAAAGTTAGCTTAAATCTAATTATTTTCATTCTGTGTTTTTGACCATTTCCCTGATTTTCCCGAATTTTACATGAAATATTTAGGACATCATTAGTTAATATCCGCTTATATCAAAAACAGCATCATTCACCAAATAATTCTTGTATAAAATAATCACATTTTCAAAATATCTCTTGATTTTTTCTAAAATCCCTAAAGTCTTTTCTTAGTCATCTTCTTTACACATGTAGGGTAAATAATAAAATGAATAATAAAATAGTATTTTATGAAGTGAAATATTAACTAAAGTTATCAACATTTACCTTGCTTTAATCCAATTTCTAGGTGGTACACTTCGTCTTAAAACATCTCGGTCTCTCCTCAGTCTCTGTAATACACTGTATTGCGAATATTTATTATCTACTTGAGCCGATTCTAAATTAGGCAGATTCTCATTTAATAAAATGGCTTCCGCAATGGCAGTGTAAAAACTTCTAGCTACGCCACTTCCTTCACCAGGCTCGTCCTTGAAGGTAACTTTCACACGATTGACAGCCAAAGGCGGGGACGAAGATGTACGGCGATTGTAACTGTTGTATTGAGTGTTTAATTCTTTGAAGGTTTGAATGAGGAGTTGAGTTCTGTCTCTTTCCACCTTAGACAACGTCAGATCTCTCTGTTGATTATTCCGCAACTTCTCCATATCCCTGCGAAATTTAGCTTCTTTAACTGGGAAACCACCTAATTCAGAAACAATGGAACCTGGTTCCAAACCCACGTCTTCCATAAAAACTCTTCCAAAAAGATCCAAAGATAACCTCCATCTTCCTAGAAGTAAATCATGCGATACGGATTGTCCAAAGGTTAGTCTAGGTATTTCGGTATTAGCAGGAGTAGTTATGACTGTAACATTTGCTGATATTTCTTGATTTTCTAGAGTTTCCGGTTGAGGGATATCCATTGGGGACATTAAGATGTCGGAATCGCAAGCTTTTTGATTCTGAAATAATAAAATTTAGACAGCTATAAAAACATAAATTATAATCTATATTTCGTTTTAAGTAAGTCGGAATGGAATTTTAAAATAACGTGGCCTTTAAAAATAGTACAAAAAAAATGACAACTCAAAAATTAAAAAATAAATTGTTGGCTTGCTATCTGTCGTCAATCCAAAACTTCATTCCACCAGTCAGAAAATTGCATATATCATGAGCTACGTTAAGTTTGCTTTCCTAACTCCAGTAGAATGGTATAGAAACAATAGTATTGATTAGAGAGAAATAGAATATAGAATACAGAATAGGCATATCGCAATAAACATGCAATACGCTAAATTAGTGATTATGTAATTTTGGTTCCACTGACATACAGTGATAGTACGACTTTTTGAGTGCTTTTGATCGTTCGTTTCGCTTACCTAAATTATACAGGGTGTTTCAAAAAAATTGGTCATAAATTATACCACGTATTCGTGGGTCAAAAATAGGTCGATTAAACCGTACTTACCTATATACAAAAGTGCACCCAAAAATAGTTAAAAAGTTAAGATAAAAATTTAAATGAATTTTTTTAACGTTGCTCTTAAACCGTTTGACATTTTTTCATGAAATTTTATATGACGTGTTGGAATACCATGACTAACAAAATCGAGGTATAGAGGCAATATATTTTTTATTTTTGTTTATTTTATTTTGAAATTATATTTAAAAAAATATAATAAATTCGCGTGTTTCAATTAGGTTTGGTCAAAGTGGGCGAAATCCCTTTATTACGGCTACATTGTAAGTTACAATTATGTCAATATAAAGATGTTTTGCCCATTCATATTTACATTTATTGAATGAATCATACTGGAGTTGATTTTGGAAATATTGGTGCATACTTAAATAAGTACTATTTCTAAAAATTCGTCTATGCACACATAGTCCAATGGACGTCCACTTTAGATCTATTTGAGGGTCAGGACGTCCATATCCGGGCATCCAGTGTACGTCCGTTTATGCTAATTAAATTGACAGCTGAATATCGATACCCAGAGAACGTCTGTTTTTGGACTTAATTTTTAGTTTAGTAGTATTTTGACGTCCAGTGGACGTCCATCTTAGGTCATTATTTATTAAGCCTACCAGATAATACCCATTCATATATACTTCTTTTTTTTTTAATATAACTGGTCATTAAAAATTGACAAATTGAATCCATTGCATTTCATTCTATCAGCGGAAGTTTGAAATCTTATTCAATTATAACTTTATCTAGTAAAAAGTTTTCAAGTGGTTCCTTGGTTGAACTCGTCTAGCGATTGAAAGCGTAAAACGATAATGGATGTATCGTAAGTTCGATTCCTGCTCAGGTCAAGCAATTTTTAATAAAAAATAAATAAATGGTTTATAGCGGTTTGCGAAAATAATAAACAAATTATTAATAATATAAAATAGTGTGTGGTGAGTTGCGGTTATGTAAAAAAAAGTGGGGATGTGGTCTCAATGGAAATATATTCCTGGACGTTTTTTGAATGTCCAGTATTCGACGTCCAAATATATTCCAGAATTGGACGTCCTCTGAATGGTCAAAAGTGTGCCATTTGTATACTTCACTGGATGTCCATTGGATGTCGGAAGTCCAGAAAACTCATTTTTGGACGTCTAGACATCCAAAATTGTATATAGAATGGAGTCCAATACACATATTTGTATTGTCTGGGTGATAGCCAGGCCAGGTATTTAACTCTAAATGCATAAACCTTAAATGACATCTGGTTTAACTTGGCGAGAAAACATTTGTTTCTACAGAAATGAGCGATAAACTTGAAAGTCCTTTTAATATAATATAAATCTAGAAATTCTAAAAATATGTAAGTACTTTTTAAACCTAAAAGCTTTATATATGCACATTACAAATATTTAGTTAAACCTCTCAAACTTAATGTCTTTTTAATTGTTACCTAAATTTTTTTTGGCACCCTTAATTTTATTTACCTTATTTTTACTTAAGGAAAAGGTAATTTAAATATGGGCCTTTTATTACATTTTTAACAATAAATAAACCAAATATTAAACAAATTTTATAGATAAATTATAAAATAATAAACGTCTTACTTTTATAACATATAATTAATTAGTACATAATGAATTATATTTTGGTGCCGAAATTTCACCATTGCTATTAACCATAACTACTTCAATGTAATTAAATCACATTGCAACATTTGCGCATGGACTATAACAATAATTTCAGATAATTTGCCAAACTATTTCGCTCAGTGTAGAAAATAAGCATGTTTTCTCAGCGTGCTAAGTTGTGTATCAATCTAAGTCATGCTGTGAAAAAGGTACATCCGATATCAAAGGCACCGACAGCTACTGTCGCTTCTCCTTGATCGGTATTCTCGGGTGTCACCGCCCCTTTCTCTACTCAAATTTTTTGTAATATAAAATTTTATTAAAAATCGAACTCTACTGAAATGCAACATCTACTTGGAAACTTTTTTGTGTTAGTATTTGTTTGTAAAATGTTTGGTTTAGACGATACAGCCACTTAAAATGATATCTTAAAAATATTCAATGTAAATTATATGTATGCAAAAATATCAAAATTCGATTTTCATTGTTAAAAATACGTATTAAGTGTATACAGGAGGAGAATGTAATTTTGAACATCTGTTAAATTAATTTTTTTATATTGTTGACATTAGTTTGTAATTTAAAAATAAACTTGATTTTGATATTTTTCATACTTAGAATTTCCATTGAATATTTTTAAGTTGTCATTTCAAATGGCTGTATCATCTAAACTAAATTTTTTACAAATACTGTCAAAAAAAGTTTCCAAATGGATGTTGCATTCCAGTGGCGTTTCATTTGTAATTAAATTTTATACTACAAAAAAGGTGAGTGGAGAAAAGAGAGGTGACCCCCTCCAAAAACCTATAAAAATCAAGAAAAAAATATTGCCTCTTCCTCGGTATTATTAGTCATGGTATTCTAACACGTCATATAAATTTTCTTGAAAAAAATGGCAAACGGTTTAAGAGCAACGTTAAAAAAATTCATTTAAATTTTTATCTTATACACCCTGTAACTATTTTTGGGTGCACTTTTGTATATAAGTAAGTACGGTTTAATCGACCTATTTTTGACCCAAGAATATGTGGTATAATTTATGACCAATCTTTTTGAAACACCCTGTATATAGTTTTAAAACTTCCATAAATATATTCCTAAAGTAAGTCGATAACAAACATCAAATAGTAATAAAAAAAAAACAAAAAGTGGAAAGTTCAAAGACCGTGTCACAAAATCGTCGAGCGACCATTTCCCTCTTTAAAACAACTACACCCTTGGCTAGTACCGCAACAGTCATTGTATTATATCAAAAGGTAAATAGCAGAGATAGAAAATAATTTTCAACTCTAACTTTGGTTTTGCTTCCTAAGAAGAAAGCCATTCTAGGACCAGTTTCGTCCTTATCAGGACTCTTCAGCAAGAAATATACGGTCTCGACCCCAGTACTCCAGTCTCTAATGGAGTCTGGAGACAACATAGAATTCACAGTGTCTAGGTACACGCTAACTTGTACGCAATTTAAAAATTTATATATACGCGAAACATTTTGACATAGTAATGAGCTGTGTTGGTGTTTACGCCGGTCGGCGTAGCTAGGTATGGATTGAAAGTCGTTGCTTCGTTTTCTTGTTGTCACGGCATTATTATTTGTTCATGTATGAGAAATTTGCTTTTAAGGTTTATAAAATACTACTGCTAGTCACGGCGTAAATGAAAACAAACAAGACGCATTCACACAAACACCTCCAACCACAACAATATGACGTTTCGCGTGAATATAATTTTTTGATTCGTGTACACTTTAGCGTGTACCTAGCAACAGCGTATAAAATTCACTTGTACACATTAACAGCGGTTGAGAAGTGTTAAGATATTCAACGAGAAAATTAGTAACGCCATCTACATTTAGGAAGCAAAATCAAAGATTATCGCGGTACCTATTCTCTAAAACAAGGCGGAATAATAACCAGAGACGGGCAATTTCTAAAGGAAAAATATCCCAATTCTCAAATGTGACCAATAATTTAAAATATAAACCATAAAGGAAAAAGGAAAAAGCTCAAAGACTGTGTTACAGAAACATCGAGTGACCATTTCCCTCTTAAAAACAACTACTCCTTTGGCCAAATATATAATCGTTTAGTAATTAATTACATACCTTTAAACTATTTTTTATGGCCTGAAAACAATATTTAAGAAAAAAGTAAAAACAGTAAAAATGTACGTCAAATTCAATAATGTTTTTGTTGAAAGTTTGGTTGGAAGTTAAATGTCGGTGGAACCAAAATTACCTCAGACTAATATGGTGTATATCCTATCATTGCCATCGAAAGTGCGTGGTTAAATCAACTACTCTCTTTATGCATCTAACGTCCAAATATAATTAGGTGTCTTATCCACTGATCTGTGTTATTTCACTGGGTAGAATATACACTCCTAAAAAACGTTCCGAAAAATTGGCCAATTTGGGCAAATAATATGGCGGACCGGATGTTATTCAACGTAACCTCTATTTCCATTTGTCATCACATTTGTCATTAAATTGTGTCAACAAGCTACGATGAGATGTTTTTATTGTGGAAAACAAAGTAAAAAGAGTATAAAATAAACAATAAACGTTCATTCCTAAAGACACAATATGCTTCACGTTTCCATTTTTATATTTTCTTTCATAAAAAATCAAATCATGGGTTAAATTTCCCGAAGGACATCGCCCGCAAAAGGAATAGAAGAAGAATAAGAAGAAAAACTAATCAAATTATAGGTTAGGTATGTCAAATTATCCCAAATTTCAGTTCTGTGAACCCACTATAATTTGCCCAAATCGGCCAGCATTGTTGCACTTCCGGTCTCCTTGGTGGAACGATTTTTTAGTATGTTAAATATAGCCTATATCCTATCCAGTAAAATAATACAGATCAGTGGTCTTATCTTTATTCTGCTGGGTGAGTTGGTTAACATACTGTAAAAGCAGCATATATGGGATAACTACTATTTCGTCAAGACAGTATTGCTATTTCTTAAACGGTAACAGATAGAAAGTTGGTTAAATTACACAAAAGTTGCGTAGTTCCATGCTCATTAAAATGGTGCCAAGAAACCTTTGCACAGGTGTCAGGAAGAGACTGAAAGTTTCGGTACGATAACGACGCAAGGGGTAAGTGGCAAATGGTAGATTTGATATCCAGAAACTAGAAAATGTTAGGCTCAAAATCGTAGTTGTTCGTCTGAACGAACAGCTAATGAATCTTGGATTTTTTCATTTAATCCCCGGAAAACTTTTCTCTCTTACTGACTATTGCGAAGGGATGGCCCTGTATATATATATATATATATATATATATATATATATATATATATATATATATATATATATATATATATTGGGTAAAAGTTAAAATTTTGGTTTATAACTCTTTTAGGTTATCTTAAGTCTGTTACTCGTTAACATTATTATTTATTTGTTATTTTAAATGCATTGCAACCTCAATTTATAACTGCTTTATTTTTATGCAGAATTTTTTACCTTAAACGTATTAAAATTTAAACTGTTTATTAATTGATCTATTTTCATTTAGGTATCTCCTTTGTGTTTTCTTAACCTCGATGAAGAAGCAATAACTTGATCAATTTTTGAGATAAACATCTGAATTAATAAATCCTTCCAATGGATTCTAAAGAAAATGATTTCATATTCAACTCGCCTAACTTTTCGAATTGACATCCAAACATTTCATTAGTTTTTATTACTATTTTCATCACTATGAATTTATAGATAAACAAAAAAACTTTTATAAATGCTAGTCTATAATTTAAAAAAATATATTAAAATAGCAAAAAATTGACATATTCGAAAACAGAAAAAAACTGTAAAATATGATTTAAAGAATAGTTTTTAAAACGTTTTAACGTAAATTCAAAAAATATTTAAAATTTTCATTTTTCAAAATTTTTGTTGAAATAATTCTCCAAAAGCTGACAAATATTTTTAAAACATTTAACGTTTTTTTTTATAATAGAATTAACTATTTTTTAATGATGCTATAATGTATTTATAATTTGGTTTTTAGTCCTTATTTATAATTTCAGTTGAACATAAAACTTACATAATAATTAAAAATGTTAACACTAATGAAATTTGTGAATACAACAAGTGCAGATAGCATTTTATTAAATATCCATTTTTGTTAAACTTAAGAACTCTAGAATATCGTAATGCTACTTTATTTAAAAATTTAAATACAACGTTGCCAAATCAAGGGCTTCGTATGTATAGCGAAATCTCCGGGACTCGTAGGAACCGTAAAATATATATAACGTATATTCAAACGGCTTCACTACGCCCTCTGCAGTGAAGAGAAACGCACTAAGCATGTATCAATTGCAATAAAATCAAGATTTACGAGTCCCTACCTTTTTTTGTAAAAACCATCAGATGGATTCAGTAGTCATAATAGAGAAATTATACACGTAGTTTTTACGAAGCATGATAAAATGATTCATAGAAATGTTTCTAAAGTAGGCGTTAGAAAAATTTACGAATGTCGGAGCATTAAATTATTCTTCTTCTTTTTAAGTTTTAGTTTTAATTTTAATTTAATTTAGAATCGTCCGTAGTTATTACGGACATGGGATATGAATCGTATCTTTGTATTTGTCGTTCATGGCCTATTTCAGAAACATTTTTTTGCTGGATAACTTTTTATGTAAATGAAGATTCCGCTGGAACCACTGTTTCAAAATTTGTTTTAGTTTTTATGGCTTCTTGAGTGATCTCCTGTTGATTTGATTTCATCGCTAGTTCCATTCTCTTTTGAACTTGGCTGCACCGTACTGATGAAGACCAACAGTCAGAAACACGTGTCTACGGTTTGCCTTTAGGCAATTTTTTCATTTTTTTTTGCGGTATTTGCCCAATAATCCTTTTATCTTTTATATTTTTTCACCGCACTAAACCTTCTCTTGTTTAGTTTCCCTGGGCTTGGATGCATCTTCATAGCGGCTATAACTCCCTCCGTGGCGACGCTAATATTTTCCTAGTAATCACTAGGAATGTTAGCACAGTCCACAAATGTGTGGTTGGCTTCTTGAGTGATCTCCTGTTGATTTGATTTCATCGCTAGTTCCATTCTCTTTTGAACTTGGCTGCACCGTACTGATGAAGACCAACAGTCAGAAACACGTGTCTACGGTTTGCCTTTAGGCAATTTTTTCATTTTTTTTGCGGTATTTGCCCAATAATCCTTTTATCTTTTATATATATATATATATATATTTGTTATTATATTATATTAAATTATATCATATATCATATATCATATATCATATATCATATATCATATATCATATATCATATATCATATATCATATATCATATATCATATATCATATATCATATATCATATATCATATATCATATATCATATATCATATATCATATATCATATATCATATATCATATATCATATATCATATATCATATATCATATATCATATATCATATATCATATATCATATATCATATATCATATATCATATATCATATATCATATATCATATATCATATATCATATATCATATATCATATATCATATATCATATATCATATATCATATATCATATATCATATATCATATATCATATATCATATATCATATATCATATATCATATATCATATATCATATATCATATATCATATATCATATATCATATATCATATATCATATATCATATATCATATATCATATATCATATATCATATATCATATATCATATATCATATATCATATCATTATCATATTATATTATATTATATTATATTATATTATTCTTGTATCTATAACAATTTATGATATAGGGTGTTTAGCAGGGGTGTTAAATACCGGAATTCATAATAATCGTTTTCATTAGTTTTGGTGAAAATTGATACACATTTTAGTAGACAGTACCTTCTTGTGTTAACCAGTGATAAAAAAGTTGAATAAAAGTATAGCAATTTTTTATATTTTATGAACTATTCTGAATGAAAATAAGAATAAAAAATTGTCAGAGAGATGAATGTCTTGTTCCTACTTCAGAATTAATTAATTTACCAGATAATAAAGTAACTCTGTATTTGAATAGTTTAGAATCAATATCAAATTTGGATATTTTCGATTTTGTAGATGAGATTGGATGCACTGAAAAAGCATATACATTATTACAGCCTGTCAATTTTACATCATAAAGTCTTCAAGACGTAAGTGACAATTTAAAGAAAACGTATTATTTGTATCGATTAATAACAATTTATAAAGAATTTTCATTAAAGATGATTTTTTTTTTATTTATTATGTTTGTCATGTTTGTTTTAGACTAATATTGATGTTGAAAACAATATTGGCAATGTTAATGTAGGTAACAATATTAGTAAAAATGAAAGCATTTTAATTTCAAAAAATGATAATGTTCCTTTTTTAATTGAAATGAACAAAAATGAAAATGATGGAATCCTTACAAATGAGGTAAGTATCTATATTTTATAGATTTTAAATTATTATTCCAAATAAGTTGAAGACGGATATAAAGGATGAAGATAGGAAGAATAAATTCTTGTACAAGACTAAAAAAAATATTATTTAATATCTAGTAAAATTAACTATATTTAAAGGTTAAAAAGTCTTATCGTTAGACTTGTAAACCTATTAGAAACACATTTTATAGAAAACTAGATAACACAATCGTCAAAAAAATATTTAAAGTGGCATGTTATGTTTTGTAATTAGGTACATGGAAGGAGAGAGACATTGAATAACATGTACTTTGTCCCGGTGGTGGGAGCTGTCGTTTAACCTGTCAAATTCAAAATAACGTTTCACATCGATGGAGTTTTTCGTTTTAGCTGACAATGAAATAATTTACTTCTAGACGTCTATAACAATAAAGAAACCCTTCAGTGGCGGGGCAAAACCTAAATTTTATGTGCGCAAGATACATTTTTGCGAGGCCCACTGGTGGTGCAAGAAGACGGATTTTATATAAAGATATAAAATTGAAACTTGTATTCAAAAAATGCTAACATCTCTTAGACTTTAACTAATATTTTTAAGTAATTATTACTCGAATTATTACTAGCAGTAAAGAATTATAGAAACATAAATTTCCTGCTTTTAGCTTTACTGAACTCCTGTACCATAATCCAGATTAGATGCTATATCTGCTTCAATAGATAAAATTGACAATGCTAAAAGTCTTTGCTGGCCCATTGTACTTCTTAATTTTTTATTAGTTTTAATTTTGAAAAGCTCCTTTCAGCCATTGTACCTACCGGTAGTGTTAACAAAATTTGAATGACAATATAAATATTTAGATAAAGTTCTTTCAACTTATTTTCTATTATGTATTGGAGCCAGCTGTTTTACACCTTTAATGAAATCAGGTAAATTTGGGATCATTATTTGTAAATCTTCATAAAATTCGTAAGGTTTGAAATCACTGCTCTCGCCCACTCGAGAAGAGTCCACATTAAATAATTTTTAAGGTGATGCTTTTAAAAACAAATACAAAAATAAGTCAAAAATCATATAAAGGGGGACGTCTTAGGAAAGAAATAGAAAAGAAAAAAGAGAAAAAGAAAGAGAACAAAAACGCAAAAGACGCACCTTTCATATGATTCACTTTTCACCTCTGGAATCGAATATTAGAGGAGAATAAAAAAAAGTAAACCAAATCGGAACGTTCTGTTAAATATAATTATTCGATTTTTAGTTTTTAATATAATTATATTGTTTTATAAATAAAGTAGTTTATTTTTAATACTCTTGCATAGAACGACTGCCAAAGAGAAGTTTTGAATTGACACACTATATGTGCGTAATAGTTTAAATATTTCACTTTAACGAGCAAAACTTAAAGGTTCTAACCATAAAACCATTTTTTTACTTATTTTCGTTTAATGGACCGGTTTACTTTTTATTTGATATTCATCCCTTTCATCAACGTTGCCATGTTTAAGGGACTCGGAATTGACAATAAACTTGTAAATTTAACGGATATACGGGAGCCTCGCATTGGCGATAGAAATTATATACAAAACGCTCGAAGTGCACCCTAGTAAGAAATATTATGAACTAAAAACCGTATAAGAGGCGATATACACATCACATGAGTCAAAAAAAAAAATTGTGGTTTTAGGGAGTTGGGTGATGAAAAATAACTCTATATACACGTGTTTGAATAAACCGCCGGATACGGCTGGAAATTAAATGTAAAAGAGTTTTTTAGGAAACGAAATAAATTAATAATTTTTATGGAATTGACACTCGATCGATAGTGTTATCGATTGTCCGATATTTTATCAAATATAGGCACTTAAAAAATTGGCAACATGGCTATAGATAATAATAGTTTTTTTAAGAAATTTGAGGTTATATAAACAAATGGTTTATTTTCTGATTAATACACAAATTTTTATATTAACTTTGGTTATTTTGGTTTTGCCGCATTTTTTTTGTAAAGGGGAGTTGTTATATATAAAATTCATATCGTATATTATTTCATAGTAAATTCATTAGAGTTAAATTATACTTAGTTGCAATTCCTAGAATAGTTATCATTGACCTCTAGGATTATATTCAGCTAAGTTACATTTCTTGTAAATCCAACACATTTGTCACCATACACCTTTTTTGCTACATTTATTGTTTTACCTTACCTTATAAATAGGGGCGACACAAATTTAAGTCTTCAGTTTATAACAACACACCTACAAAAAAACATACTTTATACTTTTTAGTAATAAAATATATTTTTTTAAATGTCTGTTATTCAGGATATAACACATATAGTTATATAGATTGCTTAACGCGGGTTGTTTGCGAGCGGCCATATTGCCTGGCAAATGCTCATTATTTTTTTTTAATAATATAATAATAATAATAATAATAATAATAATAATAATAATAATAATAATAATAATAATAATATAATAATAATAATAATAATATAATAATAATAATAATAATATAATAATAATAATAATAATAATAATAATAATAATAATAATAATAATAATAATAATAATAATAATAATAATAATAATAATAATAATAATAATAATAATAATAATAATAATAATAATAATAATAATAATAATAATAATAATAATAATAATAATAATAATAATAATAATAATAATAATAATAATAATAATAATAATAATAATAATAATAATAATAATAATAATAATAATAATAATAATAATAATAATAATAATAATAATAATAATAATAATAATAATAATAATAATAATAATAATAATAATAATAATAATAATAATAATAATAATAATAATAATAATAATAATAATAATAATAATAATAATAATAATAATAATAATAATAATAATAATAATAATAATAATAATAATAATAATAATAATAATAATAATAATAATAATAATAATAATAATAATAATAATAATAATAATAATAATAATAATAATAATAATAATAATAATAATAATAATAATAATAATAATAATAATAATAATAATAATAATAATAATAATAATAATAATAATAATAATAATAATAATAATAATAATAATAATAATAATAATAATAATAATAATAATAATAATAATAATAATAATAATAATAATAATAATAATAATAATAATAATAATAATAATAATAATAATAATAATAATAATAATAATAATAATAATAATAATAATAATAATAATAATAATAATAATAATAATAATAATAATAATAATAATAATAATAATAATAATAATAATAATAATAATAATAATAATAATAATAATAATAATAATAATAATAATAATAATAATAATAATAATAATAATAATAATAATAATAATAATAATAATAATAATAATAATAATAATAATAATAATAATAATAATAATAATAATAATATATAATAATAATAACAATAATAATAATAATAATAATAATAATAATAATAATAATAATAATAATAATAATAATAATAATAATAATAATAATAATAATAATAATAATAATAATAATAATAATAATAATAATAATAATAATAATAATAATAATAATAATAATAATAATAATAATAATAATAATAATAATAATAATAATAATAATAATAATAATAATAATAATAATAATAATAATAATAATAATAATAATAATAATAATAATAATAATAATAATAATAATAATAATAATAATAATAATAATAATAATAATAATAATAATAATAATAATAATAATAATAATAATAATAATAATAATAATAATAATAATAATAATAATAATAATAATAATAATAATAATAATAATAATAATAATAATAATAATAATAATAATAATAATAATAATAATAATAATAATAATAATAATAATAATAATAATAATAATAATAATAATAATAATAATAATAATAATAATAATAATAATAATAATAATAATAATAATAATAATAATAATAATAATAATAATAATAATAATAATAATAATAATAATAATAATAATAATAATAATAATAATAATAATAATAATAATAATAATAATAATAATAATAATAATAATAATAATAATAATAATAATAATAATAATAATAATAATAATAATAATAATAATAATAATAATAATAATAATAATAATAATAATAATAATAATAATAATAATAATAATAATAATAATAATAATAATAATAATAATAATAATAATAATAATAATAATAATAATAATAATAATAATAATAATAATAATAATAATAATAATAATAATAATAATAATAATAATAATAATAATAATAATAATAATAATAATAATAATAATAATAATAATAATAATAATAATAATAATAATAATAATAATAATAATAATAATAATAATAATAATAATAATAATAATAATAATAATAATAATAATAATAATAATAATAATAATAATAATAATAATAATAATAATAATAATAATAATAATAATAATAATAATAATAATAATAATAATAATAATAATAATAATAATAATAATAATAATAATAATAATAATAATAATAATATTGGGTTCTAATTAACAGTGCTGTTCCTAAAGTGGCGCTGGGAAACAGTAACAAAGCCTACACAGAACACGAGGCTAATGGCCGTAGTAGTCGACGCCGATGACACCAAATTAAAAAAAAAAAAAAAAATAATAATAATAAATCGTTTATTGTTTACCATAAAAAAATATATAATCATTCGTTTACTTATATCTAGAAAACCACTAGTAAACAAAAGGAGTGATGATAGGTCTAGAGACCAATTCTTCCTCATCATCCTAAAATAAAAAGTAATACAAATAATAATAATACAACAATTAAATAATTATATGTGTGAAGTTACAGACTGTAATGAAGTCAATTTTTCTCAATCAATTTATTTTCATTTTTCATTATTAATAAATATTAATCGCGGTTGAACTGCTAATTTTCAGATGCGCGAACGCCACTCAAATTCTCGATGCGCGATAGATTTGAACGTAAGTGGGATTTTCGATTGGGAGAGGGACATTTGTTTGAACGATAGCGGAGATGCTATTAAAATTATGAGTTCGATATAAATTTTGATTGCCAGCAGTTCAGTCCGATAAGCCGCAGTAGAAATCTAAACACCGCCGATATTTTTTTTTTCGTTTTCAATATTTACGAATCCGTTAGGTAAAAAACCCTGTTCCGCTTTTTACATTTGCAATTGAAACAGTATTTCATTTTAAATAGCGAATTAGTTTGTAGGAATAGGAATATTTTTAATAGATACTGTTTAGTTAAAAGAATTAATTTGATTTAAATAATAAATAATAGAATTTGTTTCTTAGCAAATAATACCGTTTCTTTTGTTTTTATAAATAGGGTTTAGTTAAAAACATTTGAATTTATTTCTTGACAAATATTCCGTTTCTTTAAAAAGGGATATAATTTGGATTAAATATTAATTGATAGGATTTAATTCTGTAATATTGTAAAACCGGGGATTTTAGACTTTTGATTGTTAGTCGGTTTTAAGAAATTATTCCTTTTCTTTTGATAGGTTAAATCGGGATTTAAATTTGACTTTATTCATAAATACTTTTGTTTAGTAGGTACCGCGTTGTAATTAAGTTGTGAATATTTATAAACGGAGTTTTCGAGGAGACATTTTCCCTCTTTTAATAATTTGTTTATTTCTTTTACCGTATATTTGAATAATCTTAAATAGCATCCTGTCCTGGTCTGAACGGGCTCGTGATGACGATCAGTTCACCCTTGGAGTAGGTGCTATCCGCGTTATATTTTTTTTTGAGTTAATCTGTAAACCGCAATTTTTAAATAATTTTAAATAGTATCCTGTCCTGTTTGAACGGGCTCGTGATGACGATCAGTTCACTCTTGGAGTAGGTACTATCCGCGTTAGTAAATTTTCTTCCCTCCGATAATAATTTGTTTTTCTATTTTTCCGTCAATTTAATTAATTTCAAATAGTATCCTGTCCTGTTTGAACGGGCTCGTGATGACGATCAGTTCACTCTTGGAGTAGGTACTATCCGCGTTAGTAAATTATCTTCCTTCCGATAATAATTTGTTTTTTATATTTTTCCGTCAATTTAAATAATTTCAAATAGTATCCTGTCCTGTTTGAACGGGCTCGTGATGACGATCAGTTCACTCTTGGAGTAGGTACTATCCGCGTTAGTAAATTTTCTTCCCTCCGATAATAATTTACTTTTCTTTTTTTTCGACAATTTAAATAATTTTAAATAGTGTCCTGTCCTTGTCTGAACGGGCTCGTGATGACGATCAGTTCATTCTTGGATAATAGACTACCCCGGGTATAAATTTATTTTTATTTTCTTTCCGTGTAATTACTATAATTAATTATTTCGCGTCCCTGTCTCCTCGCACTCTCTTCGACCGTTTATTTAATTTTTCCTCACGTAAAGTGCAAAATAACTACATTTGAGTTTAAATTCCCGATACCGCGGTTAAACAGTTATCTAACGAGTAAAAAGCCAAGTTAATATTTTTTTTTGCGACCGAAACATATATTTTATTTTGATTTAATTTTTGACGTCTGATTAAGACTAGTCGCGAATTAATACCGTCCGTTTTTTTTTATATATATATTCAGGGTTATATTGACTTTCACCACAACTGGGGTGGGCGTTGAAATATTAAATCTTTTCTTTTTATTGTAAATAGTTAACTTCAATATATGTGTCAATGTTAACCTGCCGTATTACTGGTTAATAATTCCCTAGTTTATTTCGCCCTTATATTTTCAGCTAGTGATAAATTCTGTACGAGCCCAAGCAACGATTAAAGCCCGTTACTTGTGGCCTACTATTACCTGTGTCTAAGTGACCTTTGACCCCTCGAATTTTTCATCTCCATCTGTAGCTACCCGAGTACTTTCGACGCCGTTTCGAAAGTTTGTGGAGTAAACCATTATCAAAAATCTGGCGCTCGAGAACCGCCCGTAACCAGCGTCATTCGTAAGAAACCGTTTTCTCTGTGGCGAGAAAACCCCTTACAAATTTGGCGCCCGAGCAGGGACCTGGTTACCTAGTTACTTCCTGATAGGTAATCCCTTGCTATTTCCGCCCTGAAACCGTATTCGATATTTTTTCTGACTTGCTTTATTTTTTTTCTTAACCCCGTCTCTTTCAAATCCCTGTACGCATAGTACGTAATCTAGTCCGCTCCACTGTAAATCAAAATTTTGTTTTGCCGTCTTTATAGCCAGTAATAAACCAGATAACATTGACTAGCCGTAAGAGTAGAGTAAATTAGAACTTGATAAGCCGTTCACTATTAAGTACTACCGTTTCAACGCCGCCTAGATACCTTTTTTTTTGTAAATATTTTTCTTGCTTAAACCCCCTTCCGTAATAACAAAAACCCGTCCGCGTTCGTTTCTTCTTTGAGTTTATGTCCGAAACAACTGCCGACGACATCAGGAAAACAGACACAGAACACGACTTATCCACGGAATTAATAGTACCGACCGCCGTAACACACGAAACAGACACATCAGAACCAACAGAGGTTCAACCTACGACCACTACCCAAGTATCCTGGGTATATCTATTAAAGAATCCAGAGCTTACCAGAGAATTGGAAAATAATAAACTCGCTGTCAGTGGCACTGTACAGGAAAAGCGTAAACGTTTGGTTTCGTTTCTGCGACGCATAGATACAAATTTGGCAAGTGAACCGCTTGGTGAAATAGCACAAACGACAATGACACCCCCACCCGCCGTTACCCTTGAGCCAATAAAAGTCCACGATTGGAAAGTCTCTTTTGGAAACCGAGATGATCCAGTAGCTTTCCTAGAAAGACTAGACGAAATATGTGCTGCAAAAGGAATTGATAAAGACCGACTGCTCCCATGTTTACCTGAACTACTATCCGGAGACCCAGCGTTATGGTTCAGAAGTAATCGTACCTCCTGGAATACATGGGAAGATTTTGAGACTAGTTTCCGAACTTTCTTTTTCCCAATTAATTATCAAATCGACTTAGAGGTCGAAATAAGCCGAAGGTTGCAGCGTCGAAATGAAAGCGTAACCAGCTACGTCATTGACTTGCAAACCTTGATGAGGAGACATGGCAAGCTAGATAAGGAACAACAATTAACCTGGCTATACCGAAATCTGCTCCCCGAATATCGTCAGCAAATCCGAAAGACGGATTACTCCGATGTCATTACTTTTAGTCAAGTGGTCCGAGAATTCGAGCTTCTAAGGAAGGAATTACAGGGCATACCGTCAGCTAGTTCCGCTCCGAGGAATACCGCTCCCCGTTATCCTTTACAATCCGAGCCTATCCGAAACTCCGTTCACGAGTCTACCCGATTTAAACCATCCGAATCCCCCCGCTATTTCCCGTCCGATCCATCTCGATTCTACCAAGCTAAGCCACCAATGACCGATATTAAACCCGTTTCCTCACCTGTCCCCACCGTCCGTAATCAGCCGCAAAGATTTGAACCACAACCATCCACCTCACGTGGAGAAGTGTTGTGCTGGAGATGTGGACAGAAAGGACATTTGAGAACCCATTGTCAGAATCCAGCAAGGATATTCTGTTCCCGGTGCCAAAAGGAAGGAGTATTGTCAAAAGACTGTCCGTGTAGCCAGTCGGGAAATGGGACAGGAGCTGTAAGGAAGGGAGGCCCCAACAGCTTCAGCCGACATTAGCCTCTCAAGAATCCGTTATCACACCCGCACACGATCCCCGACCACACCTATCCCTGGAAGTAATGGATGAAAATTTTTTGGCACTCATCGACACTGGAGCTTCGAAATCCTACGTTGGAAACCGACTAGCGAAACATCTTTCCCAAAGAGGGCATAAATCCAAAGCAGTATCTTCTTCTGCCAGATTAGCTAATGGAAACCTGATTCGCGTCCAGGATGTTTACCAGGTACCGATGCAACTTGGTAGCCAGAGAATTTCCGAGGAACTGGTCCACTTTCCGAACTTGAGTGCTGATATAGTGCTGGGGATGGACGTCCTAGCCAAGCACAAGTTTCGTCTGGAACTGGGAACTGGACAAATTTCAATAGGTGAGATGCCGATGCCACCTATTGAGGAAGCCGTAGTCTGTTACCCCATTGGGGTAATCGAACCAATAGAACCCTCTACATTAGAATCCGCCGACACAAAGCCGATAACCGAAAACCACTCCCGAGTAGTACAAGCCCTAGATCACGCCGAATGTGAACCCGACGATTTCTATCCACCTACTACTAGTCAAACCGAGGTTCCAAAGACACTGGACAAAGAGTCCGCAGTAATAAAAGAGGACAACATACAAATTTGGCAGCCAAAGAATTCTACTCCATGTAATAATCCGATCTGGGTCGCAACTCCAACGACAAGTAGAAAGTCGGTCGATTTTCAGTCAGGATTGCCCCAGGAAATTACAGACGGAACCGAAAGCACCAAATTTACTGAAACCTACCGTGAACCCAAAAAGGACGTCCAGATCCGTGGAATAGACTATCCGATACAGACTATCACGCCCCTTACTGATCGGTCACTGACTCCAGACCAATCCGATATCCTGGATGAATTCCTGCAAGCCGAACTACCTGCATTTTACGACATACGTGGACCGACCGATCTCGTAGAACATGAAATCCGGCTAGTTAAACCTGAACCTATCAAGCAAAGATACCGACCTCAGAATCCAAAGATGCAGGAGGTTATCAATGAAGAGGTAGACAAAATGTTACAAGAAGGAGTGATAGAACCCTCCAAGAGTCCGTGGAGCTCACCCGTTGTCATCGTAAGGAAAAAGGATGGCAAACACCGATTCTGTATTGACTTCCGCAAAGTTAATGAAGTCACAATGAAGGATGCCTACCCTCTGCCGTATATGAATGCCATTTTAGACAAGCTTCGTACCGCAAAGTATATTACCAGTCTTGATTTGAAGAGTGGTTATTGGCAGGTACCACTATCGTCCCGAAGTAAACCGATAACCGCATTCACTGTGCCAGGAAGGGGACTCTTCCAATTTCGAGTCATGCCTTTCGGCCTTCACTCAGCTCCAGCTACCTTTCAAAGACTAATAGACCGAATTATTGGGCCTGAGATGGACCCGCATGCATTCGCCTACCTGGATGACATCATCATTCTAGGTGAAACTTTTGAAGATCATCTAGCTAATTTAAGAGAAGTCTTCCGACGCCTAAGAGAGGCAAAACTTCAATTAAATTTTGAAAAATGTCATTTTTGCTTACCGAGCATGAAATATCTAGGACACATAGTCACTGGAGATGGAATAGGCACCGACCCCGAAAAAATAGCATCAATTGTGCAGTTCGAGGCACCGAAAACGATCCGTGAATTGAGAAGATTTTTGGGAGTTGCATCCTGGTACCGCAGGTTTGTCCCGTCCTTCTCACAAGTGGTAGCTCCACTCACAAAGTTACTGCGAAAGGCGTACAAGTGGCGCTGGGAAAAAGAACAAGAAACCGCATTTCGAAAATTAAAGACTATTTTGACTGAGGCACCGATACTCAGTTGTCCCGATTTTACCGTACCGTTCACGTTACAAACTGATGCTTCTGATCATGGTTTAGGAGTAGCGCTGACACAGAAAAAGGATGGCATCGACTACGTCATCGCATATGCCAGTAGAACTCTGAGTCCGGCCGAGAGGAACTACTCAGTTACAGAAAAGGAATGCCTCGCTATAGTCTGGGGTATTGAAAAGATGCGAGCTTACCTAGAAGGATACCACTTCACCGTACTCACCGACCACCAATCACTGAAATGGTTGCATTCAATTGTGAGTCCGTCCGGCCGTCTTGCAAGATGGAGCATTTTCTTGCAACAGTACGATTTTGAGATCAAATACCGAAAAGGAACGCTAAACCGAATAGCTGATGCATTATCCAGAAATCCGTTGCCAGAAATTCAAACTATGTCAGACACACCAGATGTGTGCACAGTGGATGAAGATACCAGATGCAAATGGTATTCATCTAAGAAAGCCGAGGTTGAAAGGAACCCTGCCGATTATCCAGATTTTTGCATCAAAGAAAACCACCTATATCGTCATTTTTGGGACATAAATGATTACAAAGAACCAGAATAGTCCGATCCGTGGAAGTTATGCATACCAAAACCGCAAAGAGACCGCGTTCTGAAAGAAAACCATGATGCGCCGACCGCAGGCCATGCCGGAATCGCCAAAACTATTACCCGCATAGCTAGAGAATATTATTGGCCTGGAATGTTCCGAGACATTACCAAATATGTCCGAAGTTGTTTACAATGTCAGAAATACAAACCGTCACAACAACAGACGCCGGGGAAGATGAACCCATCACCGAATAGTCAACCATGGGAAGTTGTTAGCACAGATCTTGTTGGACCACTACCCCGGAGTAAAAGGGGTAATGCGTATATCGTCATGTTTATGGACAGATTTACCAAATGGGTGCAATGTAAGGCTATTCGAACTGCCACCGCAAAGAGCGTGAGCACCGTTTTCTATGACGACATCGTCACAACTTTTGGATGTCCAAAAGAAGTCATAACCGATAATGGCACACAATATACAAGCAAACTCTTTGAATCCGTTCTAAAAGAGTTAGGAATCCGTCATCGATGTACACCGGCTTACACACCGCAAGCTAACCCCGTAGAGCGAGCAAACCGAACCATAAAGACAATGATAGCACAGTTTTGCGAGGACAATCATCAAGATTGGGATCTCCATTTGTCCGATCTAAAATTTGCAATTAACACATCCCGTCACGAATCAATTGGGTTTTCTCCAGCATTCTTAAATTTTGGGAGGGAGTTAGTCATCCCCAAATCCCTACGACAAGAAGTTGAGACCAGTAACCAATCCGCCGAAACCGAACCGCTTGATGTGGAAAGTCCCGAAAATTTTGTCAAGAGACTAGGAAAACTCAAAGAGTGTTTTGACCTAGCCCGTCTCAACTTGTCCCGAGCTTTTACCTCGCAGGCTCATTACTACAATCTGCGTCGACGAGACTGGAGGTGCACTATTGGTGATCTAGTGATGAAGCGAGAACATACGTTGTCATCAGCCGTAGATTATGTGGCTGCAAAATTAGCTCCGAAATACTCCGGTCCGTACACCGTTATCAAGGTCGTATCCCCCGTCGTCTACAACCTCAAAGATGCTGCAGGAAAGAGAATCAATCACGTGCACATAAAAGACCTGAAACCGGCCGTCGAGTCAGCTTAGACACCAACCTCACCCACCGTCGCCGCCCCTGTACCGTCTGGAAGGTACCGATCGATTGGAGTACAGGTAGACCTACGTCCACGACGCCGTACTGTCGGCCTCCAATGTTTCCGACAATGGTAGTTCCGAGTCCGACGATATGGTATGGAAATGGTATGGTTTTGACTCCGGAACAGAAGAGAGAAAATTATATTTTCAGTTTGTAAATTTTATTATTAGTTTTGTAATAATTAGGTAGGCGGATAAAGGAAAAATAAAGGCAAACGATGTTCACCTTTATTTTTCTTTCCGAAGTGAGGGGGGGATGTAATGAAGTCAATTTTTCTCAATCAATTTATTTTCATTTTTCATTATTAATTTTTATTTTAACTTCATGGGTAGACCCTGTATATAAAATTTTGTTTCATTTAAATTCGCGTATTTTACCTGAGTAACGAACACAATATATCCCCTATAGTAGTGCATCTCACTTGTTAAAGAGTTGGCACTAAGTTTGCAGCGCAAGAATGCGTCTGTGTCTGGCCGCTCAACTAACTCGATATGGCGGTAAATTCAAATATAATTTAAAGGCGAAATTTAAATTTCCCGCCAAAATTGTAAATTTTCAGCCGCGGAATGGCGGGAATTTTTAAATATATTCATTCGGCAATAATTATTGAGAAGTATATTGCATGTTCGATTAAACGAGCTGTAAATCCAGGCGCTATTTTTATTTTGATAGCTAAAAATAATACTAATTCTTTTATTATTAGCTATTACAATAAGAGCAGCATTTGGATTAACAACACATTTAAAAGAACATGTAATATACTTTTCAATTTTACCTAAATCACTTATTTTTTACCTATAGAGGTTAGATCTGAAAAAAAATTGGCTCTGGTAAAAAAACAAAAAATTGTATAAAGTATTTTATTTGAAAAATTATAAAACTTATTTAATATATTTTAAAGACGAAGATAACTCTAGCCATATCCATTTTACTGAAAAAAAAAAGAAACTATTAAATGAAATCATTTAGTTATTAAGAGATGTTTGTGATAATACAGTGGCAGCTATCGAATGTTGTACAATATGTTTTGCTAATGTCCAAGTAAAAACTACAAAGAGTTAGCATTAGTGGGAGAAGGAATAGAATACTATGAACGTAGCCAGCCGGCTACGTGGGGATGCATCACACCGTGTGCCTGTTCATATTACACAGCACACAAGGCAACATTCATATTATTCGTTTCCTGATCGAACTAATGCGCTAACTCTTTAGTTTTAGTTTCGATTCTAGCCAAGCGTATTGGAAAGTGTTCATTAGCCGATACTGTATATAAATGCTAAAATCAATAAGTGAAATAAAAAAATTTAGTTTAAATGGACATCTACTTCGAAAAAAGTAAATTATTATACTTGAATTTTAAAGGCTGTTGCCACTGGAAAACTATTATCTAGGGCTTGGATGACAGCCATAGGACTCCCTCCTTGAATCGTGTCCATAGGAAAGCATAAGATCATAGTTAAATTATAATATTAAGAGGGTAGGTATTAACTGAAAAATTATTACAAACTTACCTCAAAAGTGGCACCTACATTAAAAGAAGGGAAAACGGAAACATAAAATTGTTATACTTGAATTTTAAAGGCTTTTCCCACTGGAAAAGTATTATCTAGGGCGCAGACCCTTGGATGACAGCCATAGATAGCAATCCCTCCTCGATTCCTCTTTTTCTGAGTTTGTTGCACGTTTTGTTTCCCATATTAAATAAGAAAGCACTTAATACAACAACACAAATCACAATAAATATCGCTGAAACAAAATTAATATTAAATTTCGTAGAAGAAAAAATCAAAAAATTATCACTTGTCAACACTGACACTTCACGCTTCACTTATAAAAACTCAACGCTAAAGAATGAAAGATGATTCGAAATAGAAGTTATTAACTGGTATCTCTTTCTTTTATAAGTATCTAAACAAAGAGAAGGAGTGGGAGTGAGTAACGCTCCGATCAGATTGTTTTGAATTCGTCGTCAACCAATGAACGTGCCGAAGTCAAAAATCAATAACGATACTAGCGCCATGAGACCTGTGTCTGGCCGCAGCGTAACTCAAAGCCATTTCTTGAATCCCAGTTACATTACTATAGGGGATATATTGTGGTAACGAAAGCGCGCGCGCTTCGCGCACATCGAGTGGGGAGCTAGCCTGCTTGGGCATAGAGACTGGAATTCATTTTTCGGTATAAAAATTAATTCAATTCACGTTACCGATTCGACTAACATCTGTTGCTTTTGCTCCGATATACACCGCTGAAAATTATCGCCGATACCGTAGTTAGGTACATCGAATTTGTTTACATATTTTTTTTTGTCGACGGTTCTTGAGTTAAAACGTTCGAATACCGGTTTCATTTGAAATAATTATTCCGTTTTCGATTTTATTTAAGAGAAATAATAATTGATTTCAGATTTTCGTTAAAAATATTTTGATTTACAGATAAATTATTTAGTTTTGATTTTATTTAGAAACATTGGAAATTAGTTTTGGTTATTAGGAAATAGAAACTTTGTTTCTATTTTATTAATTAATTAATTTTATTACGACCGTGAATTGTGTTTCTATTTTACAGTAATAGTAAACCTAATTTCAAATTAAATTCCGTATACAGTTGATTAGTTAATTTTCATTGCGACCGTGGATTTTGTTCCTAATTTTTTTTAGTAATAATAAATTTAAATTTAAATTAAATTCCGTACATAGTTAATTACTTAACTTTTACTACGACCGTAAATTTTGTTTCTATTTATTCATAATCTGGTTTAACTTTTTTTATTTATGTTTCTTTACTTGGGAATAGAATTAGTTCGAAAGTTGGAAAGTTGAAATAGTATCATTTTTCATGTCGAGTGGACTGGTTGTGGCGAGAAAGCTCACATGGGATTAGATACTATCCCGGTTTTAGATTTTATTTAGATTAACCCCTATCCGTGATTAACATATTAGTGTTTTTCTTATGTTTGAGAGTGCTGGTTGTGGCGAGTACACTCATCATAGGATAAATACTGACCCGGTTTGATATTTGGTTTTGTGATTGAGTGGGCTGGTTGTGGCGAGTACACTCATCATAGGATTAAATACTAACCCGGATTTTGATTTTCTTTTAGTTACCTCCGCGCCGTGATTAAAATGATAGTATCATTTTTATGTTGAGCGTGCTGGTTGTGGCGAGTGCACTCCTCATAGGATTGATACTATCCCGTTTTCTTATCATTTATCTATTCCCCATTCACTAAAACAAGGAGGTTTGTTTCAGTTTCAATACCGACTAGAGAGAGTTAACCAGATAACTTTTACTACGACCGTGATTTTAATTTTTTTTTACGAAACAAAATATTTAACTTTAATCTTTATGCCGCTTTAAGAGTTAACTAATTAACTTTTGCTACGACCGCTATTATTTGTTTTTGGTTTCGTTTTGGCTCAACCACCGATCCGACAAATTTATTAATTAGATACTATTGCCACCGAGCATCTTTCTTCTAATTTTAATTCTACCGTCTGATTGAGACTAATCATTACTGGCCGATCTGTTTGTTTTTATTTTGTTCAGGGTTTTAAAATTACGAGCGGGGGTGGGCGTTGAAATAATACTTACAAATTATTTATTGTAAATAGTTAAAAATTCAATATATGTGTCAACGTTACCTTGGCTATTACTGAGGTTACTGATCCTTAATTTACTTCCCCCTTTATTTCAGCAGTGAGAAATTCTTTATCACTACAAGTGACGATTAAAGCCCGTTACTTGTGGTTACTTATTACCTGTGTCTGAGTGACCAACGACCCCTGGAATTTTTCATCTCCATCTGTGCTGCCCGAGTACTTTCGACGCCGTTTCGAAAGATTGTGGAGTAAACCACACATCAAATCTGGCGCCCGAGAGCCGTCCCGTCAACAGGCGTCATTTGTAAGTAATCGTTTTCTCTGAGGCGAGAAAACCCCTTACATAGGGTTAAAAAAACAATTTTAAACAATTTTTATAATAGGTAGGTACCTACCTATGTAATTCATTTTATTAAATACCTAGTTGGGTTAGATCTGGAAAACAAAACAAAGACAAATGTTATAATAACAGTTTAGAATAAAGCGATACTTATGTAATAAATGATAAGTTCATACCGTTTTAAAATATTGCCAAGGTTTTCTAATACACAATATTTTGAATATAAAACTTAATTTCGATGAATTCTTGTCAGTTAGAAATAGAACAAACGTTAAGCAATTTTTTAGAGACGTTGTGTTATTTTACTCATTTGGTTTAATAACAATTAATAATGGATAATGGGGTGATTATAATAATAATAATAATTTAGTTGCCAACAATTTTCCTTTCACATAATTTATAAATCAAATAATTATGTGACAGGTACCTAGATAACTAAAACTAATATTCATTACCTACAGATAAATAAACAATTTTCCTACCACACAATTTACAAATTAAATTAATTATGAGACGTGATAATAAGTAAATATAATATACATTCACTTGAGATGTTGTTGGGATGGGGTGTTAATACACTGCGACCTAAAAGATCTCTTGTGCCCCCTTCTGTCGCTAATGCACCAAGGAAATGTCTCAATGCCTATAACGACCCTTCCAATCCTATCTTCTCAAGGAAGTGTAGGATTTGGAGTGGCTTCGTGTTAGGTAAATCTCTCTCTCTTTTCTATTTGATATCCTCCTACTAGGTATAGTACCCTTGGATTCTGGAGTACTACACATTTAGTTAGAATGTGAATGGAGGTTTCGTCCTCCTCCTCACAGAATCTGCACTCACTATCCTCTACTACTCTTAGTTTACTAAAGTGTCCTTTAAGTCGATAATGCCCGGTAAGGATCCCTGTTACAATAAGAAGCCTGTTCTTGCTCAGGCAGATGCAGGCTGTGATGTATGCCTTATTTTTACACTACTCAATAAAACAACACCTTATTGTAAGCTTTTATTCTCTAGTATTCTGATAAACACAGTAATTCAGTAATGGTTACAATACAAGACAAAACTCAAGATGAAATACGAACTTGTAATACAAGACAATGCGCATCTGACTCTTATTTAGTACTCGTGGCGGCATCTACGTACGATCTATAATCCTACGGGGTCACAGACTACAGATGACTGTGATATAAGGAGAAACACTTATATGAAACTGAAACATAGATGGCGTCACGGGTACTAACATTACCATTTATAAATGGGTATACAGATCTCACACAGGCTTCCGATGTTTCCTGCCATGGTTTCCTGGTTATATTCACCCAGAAGTATCTTAGCGTGTCTTAGCCTTAAGAGATTGATCCAATTATCGCTTCTTATACTGCCCAATTCTTTTTTAATCTCGTCGTGGACGTTTGAACGAGAAAAGTCAGTAAATGTGACCATCGCCTTTCAAGGGGTTGCTTTAGATGTTCTTCAGACTGTACCTGTGGAAAAAACGAATGACTTTGAAAGACTTAAAGGATCGTAAGCAGAATCGACACAAGTCTCCAAGAATATACGAATTAGATATTTCCAGGATGATGCGATACTGGCAACCATTTTCCTACAACACAATTTACAAATTAAATTAATTATGTGACGTGTAACTATATAATAAGTAAATATAATATACATTCACTTGAGATAAATGAAACCTTTTTTTAATTTAGACAATAAGAAAATATATCATAATAATTACATATATTATTGTGTTATTAAAATAACATGAATAGGTAATTAAAAAATTACAAAATTTATTGGTTCCCGTACTAATACTTAGAATATTCAAATTAATTAGACAAAGACAAAAAAACACTTTTATTATTTATAGTTTTTGTTGTACTCACTTAGTTTCAGATGTAGAAGGTTCAGAATGTGACATAGTTTCCAGTTGAGGAACAGCTTCAGGATGTGAGTAAAATAAGGGCATTACTCATTTCATTAAAAACATTTTTCCTCCTGGAGACTTAGCAAAGGCAGAATCCTCAAAATGTCTTGAACAAATTCTACTGAATACACTCTTCATCCTCACGCCCAGCTAGCACAAAAACATCCCATCTACGTTAATAAGCTGCAATTTTAGGCTCTTTAAGCTTGCATGCAATGTACTGTTAATGTAACCCTATCATCCCTGCAACCACCGAATGTCCGCAACGGCAAGACTTTTATAGCACATCTCACAGAGGATACAAAATTAAAGTTCGGAAAACACACACACTAGCACTTTTACGGTACTTTCCCCGAAAGTTGCTCTGAAACTTTCTATAGATGTTATAATGTGAATTCATTCTACAGCATTATACAGTGTGTCCACGGATGGACTTAACAATACTTGTAAAGATATTTATTTTAAAATTTTCAAGAGGTCTTTTTCATAATTTCTCAACGTTAATCGTATTTATTTAACAAGCAAAAGAAATTATGAAGAAGTACTTGTAAAGATATTTATTTTAAAATTTTCAAGAGGTCTTTTTCATAATTTCTCAACGTTAATCGTATTTATTTAACAAGCAAAAGAAATTATGAAGAAGTACTTTTAAATTTAAAATAAATATTTTTACAAGTATTGTTATGTCCATCCTTGGATACACTATATTCAAAATAGTATATTGAGGATATAGTAAAATCTGAAGAAAACAAAATAAAAAATTGTATAAATTTATTATTAAAAAGCTTTTGAAATCAAGAACCAATATCATACAAGTAGAGGTAGGTATTAATAATATAGGTAAAAAAAACACTGACAAATTGGACAAAAGTAGGTATAAAGGGTATATAAGGAATATCTCAAAGGTTCACTAGAATCGAAAACACTGAACGCTTGCACGAAAGGTACCTATATTGCAAAGGTTCACTGGTAGCTAAAATGGTGCACGATTGTACAAAAGTAGTAAAAAGTGTATTTATATAAGGTATATTTCAAAGGTCACTAGATTTTTATTAAGATGGCAGTTGTAGGATGCTAAAAAAAGATATTTGCCTCCAACTGGTACTAATCATAGTTTTAATATGATATAACTTGCTTAAACTGAATATTGATAAATGTAAAGTCATAAGGTTTAATAAAACAGCTAATATCATTATGCATGATTGTCATTGCAGGTTCTGAACTAAGTTTTGAGCAAACTATAAATGATCTTGATGTTATTTTTGCGAGGGACCTATAAGAGTTTGGAATGCAGATGTCGAGAAGCATCATTTGTTTTCCTGTATAAGTTATTGAACGGTTTGATTGATAGTGACCAGGGGGGGATATCGCGCATGGTGTCATGGCGGCGCTGACGTCATGCGTAGAGTTAGTAGAGCTGGCGCGAAATAAATATCATATGACAGACGCATGTTGCAGTAGTTTGTGAGTCGTTTATAGTGATTTATAAGATAATGAACAGATATTTGTATTATATTGTGTTGTAAAATTTGTTCTCTGTTAGTGGCTTTAATGAAAAACATTGAAAAATTGCGATACGCATTTAATAGTAACAATTAAAGGAAAGGATTCAAGAAAGATTTGGTTTTTCGCTTTCCTCGACAGTAAGAGCTTAGTCAGAAGTAAGAAGTGGCCCAAGGGCGGCTCCAGCAGAAGCCCAGGGGAGCATGCCGTTCCCTAGATTAAAATTCTTAAAATCCATGAGCCTTTTATTAAAAAAAAATATGATAAATAGGCAATTCTACCATCCTTCCCAAGAAAATTCGGCATGGAGCAGCCTTTTCAGTGGCTTGTGACCCTGCAGATAAATTTTCATATGTATTCCAAGCACTTTTAACCTTCCAAATATAAGAGAGATCTTAAATCAGAACTTCACATAATGTGAAGTTGTGAATGAACCAGTGTGAATCATATTGGTTAATTCACAACTTGGGACTTCTAAACTGGAGACTCTACCCTTTGAAGGCTAAAAATTTCTCAATATAAGCAAAAATAAAATTGTAAATATTACAAAAAAAAAGAAGAAAATTTTGACTTGTATTTCATGAATGATTTAACAACTGTCAGCGACTAGGTCCAGGAAAAATGCAGCGACATTTTATTTTATTTTTGTATTGTAACAGTTATTTGTATTTGGTACATTTTTTTATGTTTTGCATTATATGAATTTCTGCATTATATTATGGGAATTTTTTTTTTCTAATACTTATTTTTATTTAATTGGGTAAAATAATGCAGGTAAATGAGTTGCAAATCCTAGTCAGGTAAAAATTTCCGGCATATCCAGATGTGAAATTGTTACCAGGATCCCCAGTTTCGAGTTGTAAAGATACTCTTTATTTTATTATCCTGGTTATAAAAACTATTCTTTAGAATTATTTATTGTTTCGGCCTTTACTTGATGAAAATCCATTTAATTTTGAAAGAGTAAAACCAAATTTGGTAGATTTTCACACTTTTATTTTAAAAATAAAAATTTTTTTAAACAAACACTAACATGACATATGTTTCGAAGTACAACTTCTTTTTCAAATGTGACTATTTACAATTCGGTATCCAATATATATACAAAATAATTTAACAAAACAAAGTACTTAAGAAAACATCAATAACATTACAAAATAAACTAACTATTTAAAGTAAATAAGGGTACTTAGGTGATTATAATATCCATCAAATAACAATAAGATAGCCCATTACCGGGATTATCTCACAGAAAACTGGGAAAGAGGTTTAATAAGGGTGAATTATTAATATCTAATTGATCATTTAGTAAGTTATCTGAATTTTTAAATCTATTTATTTCAAGTGTTTCTAAATGGTTTAATTTAAGGCTCTTATTTTCTACATGTAAAATTTCAAAGTTGTCTGTAAAAGAATGATTTTCAGCTAAAATATGATTTGAGTAAGTAGAATTATTTTTGTTTTTTGTATAGCTATTATAATGTTCGGAATAGCGTTTTTTGAAAGTACGGCCTGTTTGACCAATATACAATTTTGGACAACTACCACAATTTAATTTATATACCCCCGATTTATTATTAGGATTAATTTTACCCTTATTGTTTTTAATATACTTCCCAAGCGTATTATTGGTTTTAAAAGCTACGTTAATATTTTGGTTTTTTAAATATGATGATACCTTTTCACTAGGAGCTCCTATATATGTAAGACTCTTATATCTGCAATTTGGATCTTTAATTATGGGATAAACTTGTTGAATAGCCTGTTTAAAAAGTTTTATCCCTAAAATGTTGTCTACTAACTTTGAATTAAAATTATTATTTACTGCGATTTGTTTAATGATATTTAATTCTTTTGTGAAGTTCTCTTTGGTAAGGGGAATATTAACTAATCTATGGATCATACTGTTGTATGCTGCCAGCTTTTGTTTGTATGGATGAGATGAACTATTATTTATTGTAATATCCGTATGTGATGGCTTATGAAATATCCCAAAACTATGGCCTTTATTATTTTTAATAATATTTAAGTCTAAAAAATTAATTGAATTATCCTTCTCTGTTTCCATAGTAAATTTAATATTAGGGTGTATAGTATTGATAAAAACTAATAAAGAATTTAACTGTCTACTAGTACCAGTAAAAGCAGTCAATATATCATCAACATATCTATGCCAATACAGACAATGTTTACTTAAATTATTGCTATGAATTTTATTTTCTATATTATCCATAAATATTTCTGCAAGCAACGGGCTTAATGGGTTCCCCATAATAAGACCTTCATTTGCTGAGTAGATGTTATTTTGAAATTGAAAATAATTTTGTTTTAGGCAAATGTTTAACAAATTTAGGATTTCTTCTTTGATTATAATATTGACTTGATTACGATCTAATAAGTTTTCTACTAGCTTAACTGTTTCTTTAGGAGGTATACTAGGAAATAAGTTTGTTACATCGAACGATACTAATTTTGTGTTACTAGGTAATTTAACCACAACAAATTTCTCTGATCCAGAACAATCTCTAATAGAAAAAGGGTTTAAACACAACATCGAACCTAAGATAAATACTTCGAACTTAGAAATTTTGGGAATAGAAACAGAAATTGCTTTAAAAGATTCATATAATACTTTGTCTCACAAATATCATACTGCAAATATAATTAAAACACAATTTTTACGTAATAACAATTCAAATCAAGACAGTAAGTTAATTAAAACTATAAAGGATAAAACAAAACAGGATGATATCATTTTCACTCGTGCCGATAAGGGAAATACAGTAATTGCTATTAATAATATAGATTATATTGACAAAACTCTTTCATTTTTACAAGCAAGTAATAATTATAGCATACTCAAATTTGATCCAACAGATAAATATCAAAAAGAACTAAAACGTAATATTCAGATTTCAACAGCAATTTTTGATTCTAGAGAAAAATTCAAACTAATACAAATGAACCCTCAACCACCACAACTTTATTCTTTAATAAAATTACACAAAGAGAACTATCCTATTAGACCAGTTGTGTCATTTGTCACGGCTCCATCAGTTAAACTTTCACACACATTAATTAAACTTATACAAGAAAACTGCAAATTCAATTCAAAGTATAGTATAAAAAATTCTTATGAATTAACCGAAAAATTAAAAAACATTAAATTACCTAGTAACACAAAATTAGTATCGTTCGATGTAACAAACTTATTTCCTAGTATACCTCCTAAAGAAACAGTTAAGCTAGTAGAAAACTTATTAGATCGTAATCAAGTCAATATTATAATCAAAGAAGAAATCCTAAATTTGTTAAACATTTGCCTAAAACAAAATTATTTTCAATTTCAAAATAACATCTACTCAGCAAATGAAGGTCTTATTATGGGGAACCCATTAAGCCCGTTGCTTGCAGAAATATTTATGGATAATATAGAAAATAAAATTCATAGCAATAATTTAAGTAAACATTGTCTGTATTGGCATAGATATGTTGATGATATATTGACTGCTTTTACTGGTACTAGTAGACAGTTAAATTCTTTATTAGTTTTTATCAATACTATACACCCTAATATTAAATTTACTATGGAAACAGAGAAGGATAATTCAATTAATTTTTTAGACTTAAATATTATTAAAAATAATAAAGGCCATAGTTTTGGGATATTTCATAAGCCATCACATACGGATATTACAATAAATAATAGTTCATCTCATCCATACAAACAAAAGCTGGCAGCATACAACAGTATGATCCATAGATTAGTTAATATTCCCCTTACCAAAGAGAACTTCACAAAAGAATTAAATATCATTAAACAAATCGCAGTAAATAATAATTTTAATTCAAAGTTAGTAGACAACATTTTAGGGATAAAACTTTTTAAACAGGCTATTCAACAAGTTTATCCCATAATTAAAGATCCAAATTGCAGATATAAGAGTCTTACATATATAGGAGCTCCTAGTGAAAAGGTATCATCATATTTAAAAAACCAAAATATTAACGTAGCTTTTAAAACCAATAATACGCTTGGGAAGTATATTAAAAACAATAAGGGTAAAATTAATCCTAATAATAAATCGGGGGTATATAAATTAAATTGTGGTAGTTGTCCAAAATTGTATATTGGTCAAACAGGCCGTACTTTCAAAAAACGCTATTCCGAACATTATAATAGCTATACAAAAAACAAAAATAATTCTACTTACTCAAATCATATTTTAGCTGAAAATCATTCTTTTACAGACAACTTTGAAATTTTACATGTAGAAAATAAGAGCCTTAAATTAAACCATTTAGAAACACTTGAAATAAATAGATTTAAAAATTCAGATAACTTACTAAATGATCAATTAGATATTAATAATTCACCCTTATTAAACCTCTTTCCCAGTTTTCTGTGAGATAATCCCGGTAATGGGCTATCTTATTGTTATTTGATGGATATTATAATCACCTAAGTACCCTTATTTACTTTAAATAGTTAGTTTATTTTGTAATGTTATTGATGTTTTCTTAAGTACTTTGTTTTGTTAAATTATTTTGTATATATATTGGATACCGAATTGTAAATAGTCACATTTGAAAAAGAAGTTGTACTTCGAAACATATGTCATGTTAGTGTTTGTTTAAAAATTTTTATTTTTAAAATAAAAGTGTGAAAATCTACCAAATTTGGTTTTACTCTTTCAATATTCTTTAGAAGTCGAATTTGTATAAACATAATAAATCATTAAAAAAAAGAAGGTAAAAACTTTTCAAAAAAATTTATTTTATGTATGTATTTGCATTTATGTTCCTTCATAGTTCTTTCCTTAACTATCCCATAATAATATCCATAGATATTTCATGTAATTTCTAAAATATTATCTTTAATATTCATCAAATTTCTATAAGTTAGCATATATTTTCCTCATACTTCGTTAGTATTTTTAAATTCGCGCCTATACAAACTCTACGCGTGACGCCATGCGCGTGGCCGTCCTATTTTTGACACTGTTGATATCCTACCTTTTATTTTTTATACCATGGATAGTGACAGCCTGGTACACTTTATTAGATTCCTTGTTCCTGCCAGACTTACTAGGCATATGAAACTATTTTATGTAAATGTTCATAGAACTAGCTATGGACAGAATTTATTTGTAGACCAACTGATGTCCAATTACAATAAGTATTTTTCAAATTATGACATTTTAAAAGGTTTATTTTTTAAAGTGTCAATTACACTATTGACTTCATTTTTATACTGTGACAATTTTATTGATTTCTTTTTTATTTTATTTTGATATTTTAACCATTCAGGGTCGGTTTTTCAATGTCCAGTCAAAGTGGCTGTTACGTAGCCGACAGCTATATTTAGCTGGCAGTCAAAGTCCCTGTTACCGATGGAATATGGATGGAAGTGTTTTTCATCACGAATTTAACTGCTAGCTACGTAGTCTAATAGTTTTTATTTATTCTTAGACAGGTTGGCATTTCTGCTAATTTGTTAAATGGTTTTTATTGGATAATTTAAATTTTCCGTTTTACATATCGTGTCTTGTGTTGATCGTCACCGACCTTCACATAAAAATTGTTCTATTTTGCTTCCATTTTTCTTTAAGATCTTGTTATTTTCTGTTTTTGGGCAATTGGTGATTTAGAAAAAAGAGAAAATATCTAATTACGCGGAATCAGATAGAGCCCTACTATTGAAATTTGGTTATCTTACAAAATGTAAAAAAAAACGGAAAATGCAATATCACGGAAACGAAATGAGAAGGTTGCAGAAAAATCTAAAATTTAATAATTCGGCATCAACTGCTATGGTTATTAGCCTCGTGTTATGTGTAGGCTTTGTTACTGTTTCCCAGCGCCACTTTAGGAACAGCACTGTTAATTAGTATCCAACAGTGAATGGTAGGATTCCCCACTCGACCATTTACTGTTGGGTACTAATTAACAGTGTTGTTCCTAAAGTGGCGCTGGGAAACAGTTACAAAGTCTACACAGAAAACGAGGCTAATAACCATAGCAGTTGATGCCGATGACACAAAAAACAAAAAAAATATAAAATTTAGTTCATCGATATCGAAATAAATGGGCCGTTCCCTTACAACACACGGATTACACGGTCATCATTGATTAATATTCAATAATTTAAATAATTTATTTTTTGTCATCGTCGCTGTGAATATATTCAAAGAAACCCATTTTTCAGAAATAAAATTAATAAAAATATTAACCTCTAAATTTAACAAACATCGTTTTACCACTTGCAAGTGTCGGTTACGGTTACAGTCAGAATAGCTGACGGCTATCGTATAACTGGGGGTCGATTCTCGACTTTTATTCCCATGGGAAAATAAAATTTTCCCATGGGAATTCAGTTTTCGTATTCTCGGCATAAGCGATTGTAACCTACAAAATGAACTTGGTGATTCCACCAAAATTTTTAAACTTAAAAAAAAAATTATTAAAGTATTAACTACAATTAAAAATGTTGTCTACTACGGTTACACAAGTTTCGGTTGTTCCGGTGTCAACCTTCGGGCCTTCGACGTCGCTCAGACGGCAGCTAGGGGGTGGATAGCTTACAAAAATTCCGGAAATAGTAGACAAATAAATAGGCGCCAACTGGGTCTATATAGTGGCCAAACTATGATCCTATTTCCCCAAAAACCCAGTAAATGAGGAAAGAAATAAAAGACAAACCTCAACTTATGTTCCTTTATAAAGAAAAAAAAATATTTAGTAAATATACAAACTAATTACCTGATGGCTTAGATAATAAAAAAAAAGTTGGAGGAAATTAAAAGGAAAAACTTACACAGTGTATGTATATGCATAACCCAAAAAAATTAATAAATGTATCAAAGTATGGAACGGTTCGTCGTTAGCTTGGTACCAGGCATGACGCTTGCGCAAAACATTAATTTCCACCTTACATAAAAAAAATATAATATAATAGTTAACTTAAATATTGTGCATCACCGTACCTATACTACTTCATATATTATAAAAACAGTAAACTTATAATCTTCATAATCTTATAACCCTCTCCAAATTGGAAGGCGATATCTGTTTAACTTTTGGTTAAGACCAAACTACCCAAAAGAAAATTATTAAACCATGAAATTTTATAATTAAGTATAATTCATAGAACTAAATAAAAATATCAAAAAAAATAATAAAAATACAACATATAAAGGACTTTAGACAGAGGTTATTTAATTAAACTCCCAGATTGGAAGAGGTTACTTAATCTCTGCCCCCACACGGGTCTTCTGAGATTGCTTAACTTATAGTTAAGTCTGGTCCATTTAATAATGAATAAATTGAATAAAGTAAAATTATGGCAGTAGCCCTTAATAACTGAAGAATTACAACTTAAACGTGGAAGCAGTCCAAGTGTTCTGCGACCCGAAGGATTACTACATCAGCATTAAGTGCTTAAATTAAGTAAAAATTTAAAATATTAATCAATTAAACGATGTAACATTTGATAATACTTAAGTTATGAGTGAAAGAACCCTAGAACATTCTATGCTCAAAAGTATAAATAATGTTGAGAATACCTTGACAACATTCGGTTGAAAGTGAATGTATAATTTAACAATGCACGCATGAAACCTTCAATATAACGTATAAGAAAAACCTGATAGTAGGGTGTCTTCTTTCACAGCATTCCCATCTTCCTATCCAGAACAAGAAACATTCTTGTAAATCTAGCTACAAGTAAACTAGGTGGCTAGCATACCAATGTTCTGTGTCCCCTCGATGAGTCCACGATGAAACCGTTGAACTTCGGACGATATAACCCTCTGTGTACAACTGTTGAAATCCTGGGTCAACAATCCCTTGGGTCAAACTGTCGTCGAATCCTGGGCTAACAACCCCCTGGGTTAAACCCTTAAAATATTACAAAGAAAAATGTCAATACACATTGACTCAAGTATCCCGAACTATAGGATTACCCAAAAATGTACATAAACTAGAAAATACTCAGTATCTAGGATAAAGAAAAACTACATTGGCTCAACAGGGAGTCATAAACAGTATTATGAGCTCCAATAATTAAAATTCTGTTACACATGGTTGGTAACATAACCTAATATATACAAAACATACCTTTTTCGTAAAGGGTTAACTTGGTAGCCTTTCAAGGATGAGAACCACGTGAGATGATTCACAGTACAACAATATTCCACACTCCAAATGCTGTGAACTCCCGATTATTGCGTTAAAATCCTATATTAGATATGGGCTGGACCAATGACCATGGGAATTTACCAATTCACTAAAATTCCCCTCAAAATACGAAATGTCCATTTACCCACAATTAACCATGAAATAGAATCTAAAATCCCCTTTAATTAGGGTAAGCCGATGGGGCTAAATATTAAGAAAATTCTATTTCGACACAAAAATCGTCTCTCGTGACTGAATACCCACTGACAGAAAAAAACAATACGTCAGCCGTCCAAAATGGCCGAAATCCCTTTCCGATAAATGTCAAGTGGGTTCAGAAATTCATCCTCAAGAATTCCCCACTATATAACTTAACAGACCATTTACGAAAGGTTCCCTAAAAACTATATTTATATACAGTATAACTACATTTGGGAAACTGTTCCCGACAAAAATTAATACAACAGCGATCGCCAAAAAATCCCTCACGACTGAAAATCGCTCATTGTGAAACTACCTTACCTCGGGTTCTGAGCCCGATATTGGAACGTACCACAAACATGACACTTGTCGGTGTTCTGTCGTCAAATGACGTTTATGTCATTCACTGTCATACTTAAAAAACATTAACCTAACCTGACATCTATAACAAAAATAAACAAAGTCAAATCTTAAAGATTGGTTTCGTAAATAATTAATTAAACAAAGGTGAGACTGTAATACATAATATATATAAATTTACAACGAAACTTGGTCTATTTTTAGGAGAGTCTGACAAATTAAAACAGTGAACACTATACCGCAAATATGACCAATGTACAAAGTCTTATACTAGTGGTGAGATGGAATAAATTGTAATAATGATGTCCAAAAGTTAGAATACAGATGAAATTAGTTAATGATAAAAATAATAGTGATATCATCAATACGATTTTACCCTTTTTTTTCGTATGATTAACCAGGTAAGCCAAAACAATTTTATTAATTCGTGGGGCCAAAAATGAACGTTACACGATGGAATATTTTCCAATGAGAAGTATGGGAAAATATTCCCCTGCTTGCGAGCATTGGAAATTGTGTTTTCCAATGGGAATTGTACTAGAGTTTGCGCATTAAAGTCGAAAATTTGACGAAAGACCACGCGAAAGACTAAGACATAACAAAATATTATTGGATATCTTGGATTTTTGGTGAAATTGTAGTTAAAACATTTTTTTTGTGTATTTATAAATTGATATTATTTTATTTATGTGGGTATATTATTTTTACCTCTCTTTCACTAAGAAACTGACTTTCTTAAATTAGTTAGAAATTGTGGGAGCTGCTAAGGGACTGGCAAATAGGTAACACAAATTGAGAAATTTGTAGTAAATTTAATAAGACCTTTTCGAAAATTTTATTATTTCCGTTAACGAAAGAATTTCTTATATATATATATATATATATATATATATATATATATATCTACAAAGTATTACTGAGCCTCCCCCCATGTTAAATTTCAGGTTCACTGAGACTCCGCTGTTACTGGGCTTCCGATATACGGATCCCCAGTGACAACCCATTGAAAATTGTTCCAGATGATGTAGACACCCTAAAACACCCATTAACACAAAAATCTCGAGGACGCCCATTTGAGCCGTTTTTTGATTCTGTATAAAATATTAGTTCAGGCGTTCGCCGCTTGGTGCGCTGCTAATATACATTTCGCTGTGTATAAGATGTTTAATGTTACATGTCAACTGGGCGCCTTAAGCTATTCGCTGCGCGCTTTTGGTTTGGCAACGTTGCAGTTGATTATATATACGTACTAGGAGGCTCGCTGATTTTGTCTTTCGACTCGAGTCATTTTAAAAATTAAAATGTATCAATTTCGATCTTGAACGCGACAAGTACTACAGAGCGCCGTAGAAAATAAAATGCCACAATAAACATTTTTGTTTTAGAAAATGTTTAATAATTTTTTGGTTAATATTATTTAAATAATAAGGTTAGCACCTTGATTAGTACGTATATTTAGGCATTATTATAAAAGTAAATAAAAAGAAAATTCCAACTCAAATGTGATATATGACCAAGACGTAAAATAAAATAAGTAAACTTTTTATTTTAATTTAGTTTATTTTCTCATAATTCAATATATCTTGTAATCATCTTGTAATGACGTCAATGACAGTATTTTATAAATAGAACACCCTATATTTTTACCAATTTTACAAGAACAAGTTACGTATTGTATCAGGGATCCTTACTGGGCATTGCCCACTAAAAGGACACCTTAAGTAAACTAAGAGTAGTAGAATATAGTGAGCAGATTCTGTGAAGAGGAAGACAAAACCTCCATTCACATTCTGACAATGTGTAGCACTCCAAAATCCAAGGACACTATACCTAAGAGCATATTAAATAGAAGAGTGATATTTACCTAACTTGAAGCCACTCAAGGAAGATATGATTGGAAGGATTGTTGTAGGCATTGCGACATTTCCTTGCTGCATTAGCGACAAAACGGGTACAATAAATATTTTAGGTCGTAGTGTTTTAGCACCCCATTCCCAACATAACATACAAATTTTTAAGCTTCCTTTTATTATGCTGATTTCAATTGTATCACCACTTGCTTCAAATTAATACAAAGAATTGTTTAAATTAGGTCGATTTTTATTCTAAGGCTGGCACATTTTTATCACATCCTAAACTGACACACAACATTCCCCTCTCCTCCTTCCCACTACTAACCAATACAATTTAAATAGAAAACGTACTAAGTATTACACATCAACGCAAATGTAATTTAATGAATAATTTTTAGAAATGTGACTGTTTATAGTGTTACTTTTGATTTTAGCGCCCTTTAACATGATAAAAAAGTGGTACGTATTGTTAAGTGTGACAGCTCATTTGAAAGCTTATTATAATAGTAATTTAATGTGCAGCATAATTTTGTTAATTTGGTTTATTGGGATTTTCATTACATTTATTTATTCTTAACCTTAATGGCAACAATCTATTTAAGTTCATGTTCCTTCGAATTAAGTTTTGTTACGTTGTCCTATAAATCATTAAAATTGACTTTCCACTGAAGTGTCGTATTGTGGATTATTCATTTTCATGCATCCAAAATTAAAATATACCATTTCGAACTTTTCGTGTGGAATATAGAGATTTAAATAAATATAAGTATGCTTACATCCTTGAGACTCATTGCGATATGAGCTGTGCAGCGCACTACCTATTCAATGGCCTGACTCACGGTATGTACGACTTCCACCTCACTCCAACTTAAGTTCGTCCCTAATGGATTTCGCTTATATGGTCCGCGTTTAGATTTTTGAAGATGTACACGGTACGACTAGGCCTCCAGCTGTGTTAATTTTCAGGTTCACATAGCCTCTGCTCTCGATTATACAATGCGGATCTAAAGTCCCTCCACCTCCTATTTATTTTTTGATCCGTCATGAGATATGAATTCATAAAAATCTTTGATTTTAAACTAGAATAATACAGTGCCAAAGGTTAAATATTTGTGGTACACCAGTTGATAGCATTAAACATTTAAAACAAAGAATTCATTATGAGTAAAAAGAAAAAATATTTTAGTTATATTGATATCATTGGAAAGGGTTTCAAATAATATATCACTTGCCATAACGGCTCCCGTCTGCCATTTTTAATGATTACGTCACCTAATATAATTAAAAAGGTAGTGTACATTCCTTGGTTTAGTTTCCCAAAATTTCAAATAAAAAAAAAATATATATTCAGGTTTAAAGATACTAAATGGGGCAGTATACAAGTTTGTAATAGGTACACAAAAATAAATAAATATTTTTTAATGAAACTGTGGTTCTTTGTATATTAAGGTACTATAAGATATGTTCCTAATATACACTATATCTAGCGCTATATCTATAGAGTGTGACTGGGCCTCCAGCCTTGCTAGTTTTCAGGTTTATTGAGACTCCGCTATCCATTATATACGGATTCTACAGCAGAGTCTCAGTTAACCTAAAATGATTCTATCTGTATACAGATATAAGGACAGTAGAGGAATCATGATTTTTTTTGACCTCGAGTTTTTGACGGATTTTTACGTTTTGAGGTCCCCTGAATCCGTTTTGACTATTTTTGCGATGGTGTCTGTGTGTGTGTGTGTGTGTGTGTGTGTGTGTGTGTGTGTGTGTGTGTGTGTGTGTGTGTGTGTGTGTGTGTGTGTGTGTGTGTGTGTGTGTGTGTGTGTGTGTGTGTGTGTGTGTGTGTGTGTGTGTGTGTGTGTGTGTGTGTGTGTGTGCGTGTGTGTGTGTGTGTGTGGGTGTGCGTGTGCGTGTGCGTGTGCGTGTGCGTGTGCGTGTGCGTGTGCGTGTGCGTGTGCGTGTGTGTCTGTGTGTCTGTATAACTCATGAACCGATACAACGAAAAACACCAAATTTAAAACTTAAGCTTTGTTTTAGCGTCCAATGAGCTGATTAGATGTTGGGCAGAGTCGGAACATCTGGGGGGATACTTTATAGGTGGTCATTTTTATATTTTATGGAATATTTCTGTTATTTACGTTTGGAGAAGAAAATTCTTCAAATAATTATCTATAATTTTTGTTCTATGCAAAATTTTCCTAAAATGGTCCGTATTCGAGAAATTTGACAAAATGTAAAAAAACTAATTTTTTATAAAAATTGTTTGAATAAAAGTTGTTTGTAATATAATTCTCTATAATTTTTATTCTATACATAATTTCTCTAAAATGGACCGTATTCGAGATATTTGAGAAAATGTGTAAATTTCGAATTTTGAAGAAAACTCAAAAACTGATAAAGAAAAAAACATAAAATTTTAAACTTAAGGTTTACTTGGGCCTGACGTGAATTGATTAGATTTTGGACAAAGTCGAATCATCTGGGGGGATACTTTATGGGAGGCCGTTTTTATATTTTATGAAATATATCTGTTATTTATGTTTGGAGGAGAAAATTGTTCAAATAAAAGTTACTTCTAATATTATTATCTATAATTTTTGTTATATGTCAAATTTTCCTGAAATGGTCCGTATTCGAGAAATTTGACAAAATGTGCAAAATTCTGATTTTTATGAATATTGTTGAACTAAAAGTTGTTTGCGATATCGATCTCTATAATTTTTGTTTATACATGATTTTTCTGAAATGGACCGTAATGGAAAAGTGCTAAATTTAAATTTTTCAGTATTTTCGTTTTCAATGAATATCTATAGATAAATGTTTCGAGGTAGATATATGTGGACAATGTATATATTTGGTTTATCCTCCTCTAAACATTTATAGAAGTGCTGCAATAGGTTGTACAAAATAACCGGAAAAGCCTATAATAACTAGATAGGAAAGTCATGTGTTGGACACATCAGATTTTTAAATATAGGAAATGAGAGAATATAAAAGTGTGTAATAGGTACGCAAAAAAGTGTTGAATATTTGCTACATAGGAGTTTGGATTTTTAGTTTTCTTTTTATGGCTTTTTTTTAGTGCAAATATGACATGTTTATTTACGTGTTTGTTTTTATTTTTTCATGAATTTTTTATAAATAAATATTTTTTAATGGAACTGTGGTTCTTTATATATTAAGGTACTATATACGTCCTAATATATATATACCTAAACTATATATCTCGCTATATTTATAAAGTGCGACTGGGCCTCCAGCCGTGTTAATTTTTAGGTTCACTGAGACTCCGCTGTTTAAGGATTTTTTTTTGAATTCGTTTAAAAATTTATATTATGTAGTAAGAAACTATTAACAGATTTCTATAATTTTTTAACCAGTTTTAAATATACAGTGAGTCCACTTAAGTACGCAGTATATTAAAAACTTTTTTATTATTAAATTAACGAGAAAAAGTTATTCTTCATAAAAAGTTCTGCATTGTTTAAAACCTAAAACCATTAGATATTTTATTTTATAAATTATTTTTAGTACCTTCTGGTAATCTATGTAGACGTAAATGTTTCAATCTATATTTTTGTTCTTGTTCATCAAATTTATCATGTAGATTTTTATTTTCTTTAAAGCGTACTGATATATTATTCATTGATGTGATTTTATAATTTACTTCTTTTAAATGTTCTTCAATTGTTGTTAAAACAATATCGGTCATTGTTTAGCCAGATCTTTTAAAACCTTATATGTAATAATAATATCGGCAAAAAATTTCTGAGAGGTATCTGTAACGACATTATTTAATTTTTTGTCTTTTTGTAAACACCATTATTACATTTATGAAAACAAAAATTTTAATTTTAAACTAGTATTGAGCAAAAAAGTCATTATAATATATACACACAAAACTTGAGAAGACTTAAAAAGAATAGAGCTATTGCAATTGGTTTGCCGGCAGAAACGACGAATTCGCATACTACTCGCTAAGAAGGTTTATCTTCAACGGGTTATTATTATTTTAAATAAAAACATATGGTCTGAGTAATTAGGTTTTTCTTCCTTCTGCTAAATAAATTATTAAAAAGTGGCAACAGTGCTTGGAGCCTCAGTAAATACATTATCTCTAGTAAGAGGAGGCGCATTAACATAAACAGTGTCAAAACATATGTCAAATGTATATAGTGGACGTTACGTTGACCTATCCAACTAATGGTAGTTGAATTAGTCTTTACAAATAACGGTGTATATAATGGCGTATATACGGTGGAGTTTTGGTAGGCCATTTATGGAATGGAGTCCCAGTAATGCCACGTAGCTAGATATATATATATATATATATATATATATATATATATATATATATATATATATATATATATATATATATAGTTTCTCGAAACTTTCGTTGCTCTTCTATACAAAAGCTACTTTTTCTTTTTTCAATATGTGAAAAGAAAAACTAAAAATAACTCGATAAGTTTTAATTATACATAATCGAATATTTTCACTTGTCCTCGGTCAAGCTAGGATTGCTCGGCACGGCATCTGCTCCAGCGCAGAGGCTCGGCAGGTAATCGGTTACCCAAAAACCACAACAAATACAAATAATACCAACAGTAAATTTTAAAATATCTTTAATGTTATTGGTTATTTCGAAATATTCGTGAACTTAATATCAGACATACGTGAAACTATTATTTCCATGGGAATGTCTATTCCGACAAGTTCGAGAATTGCATAACCTATTACCATGGGAATATAAGTAGTGGAATCTTTTCCCATGGGAAAATTTTCCAATGAACTCGAGAATCGAGCCCCTGGAGGTCGATAAACGTTTTGACAGGCAGTGGCTGACGGCTATCTCCGTAGCTGCCAGCTATCCTAAATAGCCGGAGATTGAAAAACCGGACCTTAGAACTTTATGTATCAGTAGCGTACTGTAAACAAATAAATATGTGAACTTAATTACATAGTTTCTTCCGTAAAAATAACTTTGTAGATAATAAATTTACTTGTTTTATTATTATTAAGAAAATAATATATATATATATATATATTGAATTGTAGTCGTCCGTGGCATCCGTATAGATATGACCCTTGATGGCATCCGCCCAATATACACCATGTATACTGAGAAGAATTTAAAAATACTAATAGCGTCTTTCGTGAACTCTGTAAGTTTGACAACACTGCTCCGTTTGAAATTGCATGAAATGTTTCTAGTTTGTGTAAAATTCAGCCCCTTTTAGACCTTAAAACCACATGTGTTTATTTTACGGACGTTTAGTTGTACTTTGAATAAAGACCCAAAAATAGATATTTGGGTATTGCTCGTATTTCTTTTACTTTAAATAAATAAAGTGCCTTGGTTTATTTGGGCATAAATTTTTATTTAATTTTTTATTTTATAGGCGATAGATATATTTTGGATAACATATTCTTTATCTTCTGGTTCAGTAAATTATTTTTAAAAACATAAGGAACTAAAACACATGTAATTTTTTAAAACAGTTAAAGCCCCATCTTTTGTTTTACAGCGTGTGGAGGTGTATTCGAAATAATATAATTTGATTTAACAAGATATATACAGTAGGAAAGCAAAAACATGAGTGTTTACAAATTTAAAAAATATCAGTTGCGTTAAAATATAGAATAAAATTAAAAAGCTTACAATTAGTTAGAATTAAAATAAACGTTAGATAAATATTTTGTCTGTTTTAATACTTTTTTAAAATGTATCATTTCAGGGATAGTTCTTTTGTTTTATTTGATTTATTTTCGTGAATTTGTACATTTTCAAAACCAAAACAGTGCAAAAATGTTCTATATAGAACTTGTGTATTTCTTATGACTCCTAAAAAGACAAAAAATAGTCCAAAAATGACGTTCTCCTTAGTAAACAAAATCAATCAAAGAAAAACTGTAATAGGGTATTTTTTTTTTCTAAAATTTTACTTTAAACTTAAATTGGAGTTAATATAAATTTGGGTTAAACATGTAATATTAATGGATTTTTAGTTTTATAATGTTACTATTTTCTATTAAAACTTGGAAAAAATAGTTGTTTAATTATACATAAAAGCACAAAATTTTATGCCGTGGCTGGTGTTTCATAGCCGAAGCGATAATTAAAATTTAAAATTGTCACTTATCCTCAAATTTCTTAAATACGGACAATTTTAGGAAAGTTATGTATAAAAGAAAACATATAGAGAATAATTTTGCAAACAACTTTTATTTAAGGAAGTTTCTTCTCCAAGTATAAATAACAGATACATTCAAAAGAGTAGAAAAATGCCCTTGTATAAAGTAGCCCCATATGTTCTGACTATGCCCAAAATCTAATCAGGTTACCACATAATAGATTAAAGCTTGTTTAAAATTTAGTGTTTTCTCCTTATCCGCTTTTGAGTTATGTTCAAAATTCAAAATTTTCACTTATCCTCAAATTTCTCAAATACGGGTCATTTTACGAAAATTATGTATAGAAGAAAAAATAATTTTGCCAAAAAATTTGAATCAAGGAAGTTTTTCTCCAAGCGTAAATAACAGATATATTCAATAAAGTAGAAAATTACTCTCTCATAAAGTAACCCCCTGATGTTCCAACTATGCCCAAAATCTAAGCAGCTTACTGCATGGTAGATTGAAGCTTAAATTTATAATTTGTTGCTTTTTTTTTTAATCCGTTTTTGAGTTCAAAATATTCAAAATTCTAAATTTTCACTTTTCCTCAAATTTCTCGAATACGCTCCATTTTAGGAAAATTATATATGGAGCAAAAGTTCTAGAGAAAATTCTAGAGAAAAACTTTTATTTAGAGAAGTTTCTTCTCTAAGCAAAAATAACAGATGTATTCCATAAAGTATAAAAAGATCCCCCATACAGTACCCTCAGATGTTCCGACTAGGCCCAAAATATAATCAGTTCACCGAAGGGTGGATTAAAGCTTAGGTTTAAAACGGATTCAAGAGCCCCCGAAACGTAAAAATCCGTCAAAAACTTGAGGTCGAAAAAAATCATGATTACTATACTTTCCTTATCTGTATGTACACAGATAGGAAACAAATAAAACTTAAGAATTTTTTTTCTTGAAAATCAACACGCATTGTAGTAGAATAAAGAAATTTGATTATTTTTTATTTGACCAACTGTTTGTCACTAACGCAGTATAACATTTATAATTAATATTTAAGGTAGGTACTTCATAAAGTAAAATAAAAAATATGATGTACATAGGGTAAAAATTGTCTTACAGCTTGTATTTAAACCAACCACTTCTCAAACTATCCCTACATTTATTTTTAAATATTTGTAATTATGATTTTTATCCTCATTTCAGTAATATATTTGCTCTACTTTTAGCTTTAATAGTCAAAATTACTGTAAAAATTAGAGAAATATTAGACAACATTCAAACTTTGGATTTTGCAAGAGATTTGTTTCCTTTTTATTTTATGATCAAATAACTCGGATATTAGCCATTCCAAAACCTATGCAGTGCATGTGTCACATAAAATAGACATTTTTATTTATTAAACTTAACATTTTTTATAATGTTACAAAAAAATTATTTTCTAAAGTTTTAATAGTTGGTTAAATTTTTAAATACAATGCTAAATAAGTAACATATGCTTGACTGGCTCAACACTTGATTTCAGAGCTTATTATTTACAATGGAAACCTTTACAATGGAATCCTTTACAACGAAATGATTTATTATTACCTATTTGAGAGCGGTTCAAAGAATTAGAATCTCTTTTTAAAAACATTTTAGGCATATCGAATGATTAAAAACAAATTGGTCTCTTCGCCCTTTAAATTCATTCGCGTATACAAATTTACCAATGGATTATTTCTGGCAATAATTATTATAATATTGAAAACTGTTCATAAGGCCAAACTTTATTCTCGTGTGTTATTTAAAAAATGTTTTTTTTTTATTGCATTCTATTAAAAAGCATGTTAAATTTGAGATTAAAACTTTATCATGAATTTAAATAGTTTTTCAAAAAATCAAAGAAGCAACATATACTTTCCAATTATACAAGGTTCTCTAAAAAAGTAATACAATATCAAAGTTTTCCGTACTGATTTAAAAGACGTCTATAGTGCAAAAGAAACATTTGAAAACCATTTTTTTGGAGTAAATGGTTTTCATTATTATTCAAAAATGTTTACCGATGTACTACTTTTTTAATTTTAAACAAATCTTTATAGGGTACATCAGTACGGAAATACATAATTTTCCCATTTTCTTTAATTGTATTTTATATCACCATTTAAAAGAACGTTTCTTAAAGTTTAATTTGAGTTAAGCATTCTCTATACCTAAAACTAATAATTTTGGGAGATTTTTAAATCTAAATGACAAAAAAGATAATTCACAAAATAGTTTAATTTTAACTGGTCACTGGTTGACTGGAAATAGACTGTGTGTTATTTAGTTATTAGAATTTTACTAGCTGTAATTTATTGATTGAAATTTTTTTTACAATATCCTTAAAATTTAATAACTATTTAGGAAAAATGTGTTTATTGGAATCGTAAAAATATTATTATTTTAAAAGATATTTTTTACTAAATATGTGTAAAATATTTTTATTGAAACGACAATTTAAATAAATACATAAATAGTAATAAAAAAATGTAAAAAGAAAATTTCAAATAAATGGTTAAATATTATTAAAATTTATAAAGTACTAACTAGTAACTACCTATTTGTGACAAATGTGTTTATTGGTTTCGTATATGTTATTGTTCTTTTTCAGCGAATAAAAGTAAAAATGTTTTTATCGAGACAAAAAATGTATCGAATACATAAAATAAAGAGCAATAAAGCAATTTTAAATTTAGAATGAGGATATATAATGCTTGGCATTCTATATTAAACTGTGAAGAGTATTTACAGTTTAACAGACCCTCTTAACCAGCGATTTTTTTTATAAACATTTTTTTTGGGAATAAATAGGCTTCCCAATTTTTATTTAGATTTTTTCTTTTAGTAATTAATAGGCTTTATCTCCTTATAGAGCTTGATTTTTTATTAGACATTTCAAGTTGATATAATACTTCTTTTAGATGAATGATTTTTTTTTATTTTAACCCAACTTAACCCCCTACTGTTATTCAGATTTTTTTAAAATTTAATAGGTTTTGTCCTCTAATAGGACTTGATTTTTCCTGAAAATTTAAAGTTGAAATCATGTTTCGTTTTTAATTTATGATTTTTTTTAAAGTTTCAACCCCCCACTAATCTCCCCATTTTTAATCGGATCTATTTAAAAATCAAGAGACTTCGTCATCTCATAGAGCTTGATTTTTTTTTTAAATTTCAAGTTGGTATCATGTTTCGTTTTAAATTTATGATTTTTTTACATTTAAACCCCGCTTAAACCCCTACTTTTATTAATTTTTTTTAATTCACTAGACTTTGTCCCCTTATAGGACTTGATTTTCCCTTAAAATTTCAAGTTAATATCATGTTTCGTTTTTGATTTATGATTTGTTTAAAGTTTTAACCCCCCCCCCCCCCCCCTTAAACCCCCCTTTTTAGTCAGATTTATTTAAAAAAAAAGTCTTTGTTCCCTTATAAAGCTTGATTTTTCCTGAAAATTTCAAATTTATATCATATTTCGTTTTTAAATTATGATTTTTTTAAGTTTTAACTACCCTATAACCCCCTATTCTTAATCAGATTTTTAAAAAATTATTAGGCCTCGTCCTCTCATAGAACTTCATTTTTCCTAAATGATTTATAATTTTTTTAAGTTTCAACCCCCCCTTAAACCCTCATTTTTATTCCGATTTTTTTCAAAATCAATAGGCTTTGTCCCCTTATAGAGTTTGATTTTTTCTATAAATTTCAAGAAGATATCATGTTTCGTTTTTGAGTTATCGTGCGGACAAAAAACGTGACATCGGACGGACAGACAGACGGACAAAAGTAAACATATAATAAGACTACTGTGTGAAGAGTATAATAATGTTGTAAATATTTGGTAAAATATTATTACAATTCATTAATTTCTAATTAGTAACTATTTCTATTTAGGACAAATCTATTGAATTCGTATAATATTATTCTTATGTTAAATAAATACATGTGAAAATGTCATTTGTTTTATTAGCCAGAAAAGCACAAGCTGAGACTAGGGAACCAGCCAAGGCATTATATCTAATTTTCTGCTGTGTGGAACATATAATTTTTTCTCCGAATGCCTTGGCTGATTTCCTAGTCTTAGCTGCGCTTCGCCTATGAAACACCAGCCACGACATTAAATCTTGTGCTTTTTTGCCTAATAAAACAAATGACAATTTAACATTTATCTATTAAAAATGTTGTTTAAAATAAAAATAATATTAAACGAATTCAATAGATTTGTCCCAAATAGAAATAGTTACTAAATTTTTTGTATTGACGTACCCTATAAAGATTTGTTTAAAATTAAAAAAGTAGTACATCGGTAAAATTTTTTGACTACTAATGAAAACCTTTTACTGCACAAAAATGGTTTTCAAATGTTTATTTTGCACTACACACGTCTTTGAAATCAGTACGAATTTTATATAAAACTGGTTATAGCGTGTGAAATACCCTGTATAATATCAGACTATTTTATTGTTATAATAAGAAAGGCAAGGAAAATTCAAATATATGAAATACAAGGTGTCCCATTTTGGAAAACTTTGATATGTATCACTTTCTTGGAGAACCTTGTATAATTGGAAAGTATAATGTCGCTTTTTGATTTTTTGAAAAATTATTTAAATTTATGAAAAAGTTTTTTGTTAACTGGTAGTCATAGAATGGAATAAAAATTTTTTTTTTAAATAACACACGAGAATAAAGTTTGGCCTTACCTCGGGAACTGTTTACCAGAACAATTTCTAGATTTTTCAACAAAATCGTTGGAATAAAATATGTTTAATTTTGTAACTTACCGCTATATCTCGCGATAAAGGTATATTTTTTAAAAAATATAATTGTTTTTCACAAAAAAAGTTTGATGTGTTTCATTATTTGTCAGGTGTAACGAAAAGAAAACATGTAAATATGTTTAGTTTTGAAAAAAATTCGTAGGAAAATTAATGATTCCACGTCGTCTATATATATACTAAAAGTTAGTCATTTTTCAAATATTAAAAAAAAAAACTTGGTTTCTTGTACCCAAAGCGGCTTTTTATTGACACTTTAAAGACTTAGAAAGATATATTTTTACTGCCTAGGCAGAAAAAACAGACTTACTATGTAACGTTCCAGGTAATAAGTTAATTCAAACGGAAAGTTGATGGAATAATATTTATCGGCGGATACGAATGACTTTAAAGACCTAAAAATTATGTTCGAGTTCTTGCAATTTAATGATTTTGATTTAATTAATTGAAAGTAGTGTACTGAATTGGTAGTATAAGAATTGTATTTGTAATCTTGGGCTAAATGTGTTTTCCCCTCTCTGCTCCCATAGTTGTTTGGCGACAAAAACCTGACTTTAAAAGAAAAAAATATATATTTTGAATCATTATTAGTCTCAATGTTTTGTTTAATCGGTTAATCGGTATAAAAATTATATTTTGTTTTAAATAGTATTTTAAACTGAATTAATGATTTTTTCAATAAAAATGATAATTTTTATCTATTTTTTAACTTTCATGACACTAAAGTCCATCTAAACCAAAGATTTCCGCGAATAACAATATTGAAATTTTCAAGCATCGTCGCCCAGTTTGTCCGCTAATTTCTCCTAGCTTATGCCTTATACGATTTTTAATTTTATCAACATTGGCAGACAAATCTGTGCAAATTTTTATACAAAACAAATCTGTTCCTCACAGATTACAGTTTAAAAAGTGACAGAATAAGTGTACCTAATTTAACCAGTATATTTCAAAAGATATAATAAAAATAGCTTTAAAAACACATGTTATTTTCTCGGAAGTAAATCGCAAGGGTGCCTCATCCTAGTGAAAGTATATTACAGAATCTATAAAAATGAAAAGGCTGAGTTATAAACCAATATAAGATCTGGCAACAACGAAATGGATGCCATCAAATCGAAAACGGAATATACAGAGGCCACCAGGTACTCAAAATGAATATGTATATCATTGGATGCCATTACCTCCTTTAAATATATCTCAGAATATACAGCACACGAAAGTGGCGGCAGTTGCGGTCATTGCTCAAACTACCATGTTTAAAAACATACAAAAATAGGCTGTTTTGGCATCCCGCCAATATTTTGCCGATAGTTAGTAGGGGTAGGATCCTTTCATTTGCGATGAGTTTCATCGAAAGTCCTCGTGGCATCTGTATATCGGATGCCACGAGGACGTGGATGCCACGGCAGACGCAATTTTAACATGGAGGGATGCCACCAAGGCCTATAAATAAATATATATATATATATTGTAATGTATTTTAAAAAACTATCAAATTTAAAAGAATACTAAAATTAAAATTTTAAATATAATAAATATGATTTTGTAGAAATATTTTGATACACCCTGTAACATGAAATAGTTTGACACTTTAAGGATATACATTCTGGTAACAGGGCTACCAACTGGAATTTCAAATGACATAATTCTAAATTTAAAACACAATTTTTTAAATAAAACTATTTAAAAAAAAAAATAATAGATTACGATTTTCAATAAACTCTAGTATAAATATAAATAGTCAAAATAAACTTACTTGTATAAAAGAGAATGTTCAAAATTTCAAATATCTCCAAACAGCATGAATTTGATTGGCCATATTATTTTTTCCAAATAACTAGATTAGATTCTTGGCAAAAAGGAAGTTTGTTGACGAAACAAAAGGTTGCGATAGAAATTTCGAGACGGGAAGACGTAATTTCTTCGGTTCTAAAAAAAAATTATAAAAATTTTACATAAAAACAGAGAAAAAAAATTACCTAAATAACAAATATATGTCCCTGTAAATATAGAAAGTATTTTAAACAAGTTAAACATAATATTAAAAGTGAAAAGTTAAACTAAAAGTGATGTTAAAGAACATACCTACGAAGCAAGGGCAGTCCAGGCTTTTTGAAACTTTTAGTCAGGAATTCATGCTGCAGGTGGAAACTATCTCCAGTCAGACGTCGAATATTTCTTAGTAACACCGAACTAGGAACAAGAAAACTCAATGCTAATTACTTCACAAGGACAACATCAAAGGTACTCATTATAAAATACTAGTGAATTAATTCAACTTACCAGAACATATTTAATATAATATAAAGCAGAAATAAAAACAAGCAGATCATTTTACATCTGAAAACTAAACATAAACCCTTTCATAGTTCGTTAGTATTCGATAATATGTCGAAATTCACTTACATTGAGATCAACTCCATCTACTAGCAAGTAGTGAGAGCAAAAGATACCAGAAGTTGTTAGTTATCCCTCTGTCCGCTGGGATGTTCAGTTTTCAGACTAAATGTATATTTCTAATTTAAGAAGAAATCTATAAAACATAAATTTGTATAGAATTCTAATTTTTTTTATGAATGGTCCAGAATGAATGTCAAATCGTTCCTCCATGGAATGTCATTTCTTTAGGATATTAGGATTTAGATTTATTTAAACAAATACAAATAATGTGTTTCAATTTATTCACAATATGTAATAAATGGCTACATTATAAATGAAATGTATAGTGTTTCTTTCTCTGTTTATCTAGGTACAATTTAAATAGGTTACAAATGTACGTCAACAAAATATAGTCCAAGGGCCAGATGAAAGAATTAAGATATTTTTAACAAAATCATAGGTAGGTGGTTAAATGCTAGATTCTTTTGGGTGAATAACAATACTATTATATCACGTAACTAGGTATACACAAAATATATAACATCACGTATTCAGCTTATTATATATATAAAAAAAAATTTATTTGATAAAATATAATATATAGGTAAGTATTATGTGTCGACTGATTTCCTAAGTTTCGTAGAAACTTACTCAGAACCCACGAAAGAACCCGAAACGAATGAACCCTGAGATTTAAAACATTTACAATCACAAAATAAAAATTAAATAGTAAAACATCGGATTGGGGTTGCAAAGTAAAAGTCAAATAATTACAACAAAAAAGTTAGTGGCCCCAATTCAAATATATCAAAACATGTGGCACACGAACGTGGGGCGAGTAACAGGAAAAAGGGAGACACATAATTAATTTTGGATATTGCAGTATAACTTTCTGTTTTTATACAAATTTTAAATTTTCTTTGGGTTAATTATAAGTTAGGAATACAGCTAAAATGGAAGGACAAATAGTCAAACTACTTAAGGATCTCAAAATAAATGAATTAAAATATGAATTGGAAAAAAGAGGTTTGGAGAAAATGGGTCTCAAAGGGATACTGATGGAGAGACTAAGAAAGGCTTTACAAGATCAAGAGGAAGATCCAAACACCTACAATTTTTACATAGAACAGGAACAAGAAAATAATGAAGAGGAAATGGCAGGAGGAGAGACAGGAAAAGAAACTGAAGAAACAATTCAAACAAAAGAACAGAAAGAAAAACTAGATCACAATATAATAGAAATATTAAGAAATTTAATGGAAGAAAGTAGAAATAAAATGGAAAGAAATATAGAAAGTAATATCCAAGACAATATGAAACGAATTGAGGAAAATATAAAACAAGAAATAAATCAAGTAAACATAGACATGAGGAAATCTTTAGAAGATATACAGGCAAGACAAGTAACACTGGAAAATAGAGTATCTCAAAATGAAGATAAGATAAAAGAAGATGAGAATAATATAAGAAGAATAGATCTAAAAGCAACAAATAATACTAAAGATATACAGGATGTAAGAATAGAAATGAAAGAAGGTATTCAGGTGAACATAGATATTATGGAGCAAGAAAATTATAAAATAAGAAGAGAAGTTACAGATTTCGTGAAGGAATCATTAGAAAAGCAAAAAGAAGAAAGAAAGGTATCAGAAAAAGAAGTACAACAAATAAAAGAAAAATTAGAAATATTACAGCAAAAACAAGAGATTCCTACATTTATCAGAGAGCCAATTTGGGGAGAAAATGATATATATTATTATGGCGATTTAAAATATCATCCAATGAAGTATTTGAAACACATAGAAGAATCTATGAAAGAAAGAAATCAACTTAATATATGGAAGAATTATATCTCGAGATCTTTAAAAGGAATGGCCAAAGCATGGTATGATGTGATGGAAGATCATTTTCTCACCTGGGAGCAGTTTAAGATAGAATTTCAAACATATTTTTGGGGGGATCATATTCAAGACAAAATTAGGGAAAATTTGTATATGGGCCAATATATTGAAAATAGGGGATCAAGAGAAATGTATGCAATGCGTAAAATGGATGTAGCTAAACAATTACAACCTAAAATACCGATGAAAGACATCATAAAATATATCTCAAGACATTTCTCTGATGAAATTAGAGAATATGTGGGCATGCAAGCAATAAATGAAGAAGGGCAATTTTTATCCTATCTTAGAAGAGTTGATGGAGTGAAGAATCAAAGATGGGATGGAAGGCACACTGATAAGTCAGGAAGTTTCTACAGAGATGGGGGGCGGACTGATTTCTCAGGAAGGGATGGAAGTCGTGTAAGTCAAAACAACGGATTTGAAAAAGGAAATAATTACCAAAGATCAGGTTATTATAATAACCAAAGGCAAAAGCAATCGACTGTTAATGATTGGGATCGAAATAGATATGAAAACCAAAGATCAAGAGAGAACAGTTATAATAACAGTAGAAGTCAAAATTGGAATGAAAATAGAAGACCGTATGTAAACAATGGGCAAGTGAAAAATGATAAATATGAACGAACAAGAATGACAGAAGAGAATAGAAAGGAAATAGAAGACAGAAATACAATGAAGAATGAGAACAGAAATAATAGAAAATGGAATTCTGAAAATGTAAATGCGATAGAGGTTGTAGCAGACATTGAACCTACCTCTACGTTAAGAACAAATTTTTAGAAAAGAGCAGATCAAGGGCAAGGGATTGTGAAAGTAATTATTCACATCCTAAAACATTTATAAATATTGATGAAAATAGTAATGAAAATATTGATGAGAATAAATTAACATTTATACCAGTTGAAATAGATAAGAGAATAATTATAAGTATGATAGACACAGGAACAGAAATATCTATGATTAAGGAGGAAATTATAAAGGAAAATTATGAAGATTATAAAGATAACATTATAAAAATAAAAACAGTAAAATTAATAACAGCAAATAATAAAACGTTAGCTAGTGTGGACAAAATGTTGAATAAAAAAATTAAAATCAAAGATGAAGAAATTATGACAAATTTAATTATAGTACCTAGATTGAAGATGGATGTCATATTGGGGGCAGATTTTTTCTTAAAAAACGGGATTGACATTAATCTTAAAACTATGTGTTTGGAAAAAAATGGCATAATAATAGATAAAATAAAATATAAAGGAGAATTGCAAAATAAATATGAAAACAAGAATTATGAATTTAATATGGTGAAGAGCGAAGATTCATTGAGGGATAACCAGGGATGCTCCACAGTGTTAAATTGTATTGAGAAGAGTCAGAAACACCTCTCAGAAGTTAAAGATGAAAATAAAACAAAATATGAATCTAAAAAGATTTATGAATGGCCAAAATCTCCAAACAAGAAAATTTTAAGAAAACATGATAATCTCGAGACAATTGAAGAAGAATTTGTAGAAGAGAAAAAAATAAAGTTTAAAGAACAGATAGAAGAAAAAGATAATAGAAAACATGCAGAAGAATCTATATCTAGGGAAGCATACTACACTACTAATAGAACAATGAAACAAAATACTGTGTCTTTTATTATACAATTTATGAGTAAAAATACAATATCATATATGAATTTCAATAATGTAACAATACATAATAAAACCTGGTATAAATTTAAAGACAAAAATAAAGGTAATCAAAAAAATTCTTTCAATATTAAAAAAAATTAAATTTATAAAAATATTCCAATATTTCTACGGCGAAGATGAAAATCTTGATCTGCTCACGAATGAAGAACTAGAAAAAAGAAAATTAATCAATTATAAGACTATAAACAAAGGATGGAACAGGGCAACTATAAGTTTTCAATTTAGGAAAAAGAAGCAGGTAAAACGGTTAAAGAAGAGAAATAGATACAAGAAAAATGACAGAGCAAGACAAAAAGAAGAATCGAAATATATAAATAGTGTAAGAGGTTATTGGGGTATAAATTGTCTACCATATATAGAAATACAAATTGAAAATTTAAATTTAATAGGAATGATTGACACGGGAGCTCAAATATCATTGATCAATTCACAAATTATTGAAACAAATAGGGAACAATTTAAAAACAGGATCTTAAATATAAAAAAACTGGAAGTTATTGCAGCTAATAATATGAAGTTAGGTGAAATTAAAAGCTTAGTTTATGGTAAAATTAATTGTCAAAATAAAGAAAGTTTTGCTAACTTATTAATAATGCCAAAAATGAATACAGATATAATATTAGGAATTGACTTTTTAAGACAGGAACAAGCAAAAATAAAATTAAAAGATGGAATTCTGATTTTAGGGGAAACACCAATTGAAATAATTAAATACAAAAATAGTATAGAACCAAAAATATTCAATCAAAAGTTAGGAAAGGAAAATCAAAATTTAAATAGACAAATTAATTTGATACAAATGGGGGATAACTGGGAAGAAATTATTAATTGTAAACAAGAATTTAAAAATCAAATATGTGATATAGTAAAGAAACATAAAGATCTAATTAATGAAACACCTAGAGTTGCTAATAATTATAGACATTCGTTAGAAGTAGATACTAGTAAAAATTTTGTTTGTAAAAGATATCCTATTCCTTTTCATTATAAGAAACAAGTAGATCAGGAATTAAAAAGAATGGAAAAAGATAAAATAATTGAAAAAGCAGATACAAATTATTTAAGTCCTTTAGTTGTTGTAAAGAAATCAGATGGCTCTATTAGATTGTGTCTAGATGCTAGAAAAATGAATGAAATCACTAAACCACAGTATGAATCACCACAATATGTAGATTTTTTGATTACAAAAATAGGAAAAAGTACAGTATTCTCTAAATTAGATCTGAAAAATTCATTTTGGTTAATACCTTTAGAAAAATCATCTAGAAAGTATACTGGATTTTCTGTGGATGGGGTAGTTTACCAATTTTGCACAGTACCATTTGGGTTACAATCAAGTTCATCTGCATTAATAAGAGCTTTACGGGAAATTTTGGAACCATTTCAAGATTTTACCATTTCTTATATTGATGATATACTGATTTTTTCTGAAGACGAGGATATCCACCTAAAACATATAAACAAAATAATAGAGGCATTAGATCAAAATGGGCTTAAATTAAATATTCATAAATGTAAATTTTATCAAAAAGAGGTAAAATTTTTAGGATATCAAATAACAAATAAAGGTGTTAAGATATCAGATGATCGATTAAAAGAAATCAGAGAATTTCCTAGACCTAAAAATTTAAAATTGTTAAGAGGTTTTCTGGGGATGCTCAATTACTATAAGAAATTTGTACCAAATTTGGCAGCTATGGAAGCACCAATAATTGAACTATTGAGAAAAGATCAAAAGTGGGAATGGGATAATAGAAGAATTCAAGCATTTGAGGCAATTAAAAAAGAATTTCATGATAATCTTGCTTTACATGTGCCAGATTTTACAATACCTTTTATATTAAGATGTGATGCTTCAGATTATGCTATTGGGGCAGAATTAATTCAGGAACAGGGGGGACAAGAAACTCCAATATGTTTTATATCAAGAATTTTAAAGGGTTGTGAAAAGAGGTATACAGTAGGGGAAAAAGAAATGTTAGCTATCATTTATGCTACACGAAAACTATCATTTTGGCTAAAAGGAAATTTTTTTTATATAGAAACGGATCATCAGTCATTAAGTTTTTTACAATCTAATCGATATGCAAATAATAGAATCTACCGTTGGTCACTATTATTACAAGAATTCTCATTTAAAATTAGATATCGACAAGGAAAATTGAATGTCACTGCAGATCTTTTCAGTAGGAAAGAACAAAATAAAGGGTATAATCCAAATCAAATTATTGTTGCATACAATATTATGAAATATAATACAGGGATTTTTTCTCAAGAAAGTATTATAGAAAGCCAGGGTAAATTAGTAGAATTAAAAGAGTTAATAAGAAATAAAGGAAAATATAAGGGGATAGAAATAAAGAATGAATATTTAGTAAAAACGATAAATGATCTAGAAATATATGTAATTGAAGAACAGTTAGCAAAACAGATTTCATTAAGTTTACATAAAAATAATGGGCATATTGGGGTAAGAAAAACGTGGACAATTTTTCGTGAGAATTATTTTGCTAAAAATGATCTATCAATAATAAAGGACATATGTAAGAAATGTCATACTTGTATTTTAGCTAAACATAAAAATCATACAAATAAATTTTCAGTAAATAGTATTAATGTAAATAGACCATTGGAGATAATTGCAATTGATTATTTAAGTAACTTAATTTTGAGCAATCGGGGAAATAAAAATGTTTTAGTAGTATATGATTTATTCACAAAATATGTAAAATTTTATCCGACAAAGAAATGTAACAAGTGGGAGACAATTTGGGGAGTAGATCAATTTATCCAAGAAAATGGTAGACCAGAGAAAATTCTAACAGACAATGCAACATATTTTACAAATGAGAAATTCATAAATTATTATAAAAAGCAGAATATACAAGTAATACACACTTCAATAAGACGACCAAATGCAAACCCTAGTGAGAGGATGATTGAAGAATGTATAAAATTCTTAAGAATAGAATGTAATGAAGAACATCGACATTGGGATGAAAAATTAGAGTTAGTGGAATTATATATTAATAATACACCAAATTTAGTGACAAATATACCTCCGATTACACTTATGAAGGGAATGGCACCAACAAGACCGTGGATAGTAGAAGCAGTAAAATTGGAAGAACTTCTAGAGCTAGCAAAGAGGAAAATTAAAAGATACAATGAGAAATATATAAGGAGACAAAATAAAAAAATCAAGAAGCAAATAAAATTCAATGAAGGTGATTTGGTGATAGTGAAGAAGCACAATGTGACAAATTTAAAAATTGGAAGATGTGGTAAATTAGAATATCCATATGGAGGACCTTGTAGGATAGGAAAAGTGATGGGATCAAATGTCTACGAATTAGAAGAGCTAGAAACAGGAAAGAAAATTGGAAAATATCATATTGAGTCAATATATCCTTACGAAACAGAAAATTAGGACTAATGTGCAGTGATAAAAAAAAAAATGTTGATACATTAAGAAGATAAAGTAGAAAAGGACTATAGTGAAGTCATATATTGTATTTAAGACAAATATTTAGGAATATAGATACAGATTAGATAGAAAGTAATTCTAGACTACAGTGAAGTCATGATAGTTAGTAGTAAGGTAGAATAGATATGAAGTTAATATAGAATAAGATGTTTATTAGGAATAAGTTAATTTGTAAAAATGAAGACAGAAAGTTAAAAAAAAAAAAAAAAAAGGTAATTATTTAAAACACAAAGATAAATAAACAATAAATCCAAAAATACACACACAAAATTTATAACAAAAAAAAAAAAAATGTATTAAATATGTATTTAATTCATGTTCTACAAAATAATATTATTATTATGTGAACATGAAGGGGGGCGAATGTAATGTATTTTAAAAAACTATCAAATTTAAAAGAATACTAAAATTAAAATTTTAAATATAATAAATATGATTTTGTAGAAATATTTTGATACACCCTGTAACATGAAATAGTTTGACACTTTAAGGATATACATTCTGGTAACAGGGCTACCAACTGGAATTTCAAATGACATAATTCTAAATTTAAAACACAATTTTTTAAATAAAACTATTTAAAAAAAAAAATAATAGATTACGATTTTCAATAAACTCTAGTATAAATATAAATAGTCAAAATAAACTTACTTGTATAAAAGAGAATGTTCAAAATTTCAAATATCTCCAAACAGCATGAATTTGATTGGCCATATTATTTTTTCCAAATAACTAGATTAGATTCTTGGCAAAAAGGAAGTTTGTTGACGAAACAAAAGGTTGCGATAGAAATTTCGAGACGGGAAGACGTAATTTCTTCGGTTCTAAAAAAAAATTATAAAAATTTTACATAAAAACAGAGAAAAAAAATTACCTAAATAACAAATATATGTCCCTGTAAATATAGAAAGTATTTTAAACAAGTTAAACATAATATTAAAAGTGAAAAGTTAAACTAAAAGTGATGTTAAAGAACATACCTACGAAGCAAGGGCAGTCCAGGCTTTTTGAAACTTTTAGTCAGGAATTCATGCTGCAGGTGGAAACTATCTCCAGTCAGACGTCGAATATTTCTTAGTAACACCGAACTAGGAACAAGAAAACTCAATGCTAATTACTTCACAAGGACAACATCAAAGGTACTCATTATAAAATACTAGTGAATTAATTCAACTTACCAGAACATATTTAATATAATATAAAGCAGAAATAAAAACAAGCAGATCATTTTACATCTGAAAACTAAACATAAACCCTTTCATAGTTCGTTAGTATTCGATAATATGTCGAAATTCACTTACATTGAGATCAACTCCATCTACTAGCAAGTAGTGAGAGCAAAAGATACCAGAAGTTGTTAGTTATCCCTCTGTCCGCTGGGATGTTCAGTTTTCAGACTAAATGTATATTTCTAATTTAAGAAGAAATCTATAAAACATAAATTTGTATAGAATTCTAATTTTTTTTATGAATGGTCCAGAATGAATGTCAAATCGTTCCTCCATGGAATGTCATTTCTTTAGGATATTAGGATTTAGATTTATTTAAACAAATACAAATAATGTGTTTCAATTTATTCACAATATGTAATAAATGGCTACATTATAAATGAAATGTATAGTGTTTCTTTCTCTGTTTATCTAGGTACAATTTAAATAGGTTACAAATGTACGTCAACAAAATATAGTCCAAGGGCCAGATGAAAGAATTAAGATATTTTTAACAAAATCATAGGTAGGTGGTTAAATGCTAGATTCTTTTGGGTGAATAACAATACTATTATATCACGTAACTAGGTATACACAAAATATATAACATCACGTATTCAGCTTATTATATATATAAAAAAAAATTTATTTGATAAAATATAATATATAGGTAAGTATTATGTGTCGACTGATTTCCTAAGTTTCGTAGAAACTTACTCAGAACCCACGAAAGAACCCGAAACGAATGAACCCTGAGATTTAAAACATTTACAATCACAAAATAAAAATTAAATAGTAAAACATCGGATTGGGGTTGCAAAGTAAAAGTCAAATAATTACAACAAAAAAGTTAGTGGCCCCAATTCAAATATATCAAAACAATATATATATATAAAGAAAATAAAATATATGCTCGTTTAAATCGTTGCACCTATTTTTAGTTGATTTTTACTTACTTTGTTTTTTTAAATAAATAATAACATTTATTTTGACTTTTACAAATTTGATACTTAATAATGGATGTTCAACTTATACAGAACAATGTTTTTTAGCATGATATTCTGCTATGAAAGAAAAAGAAATAATCTCAGATGTTATATATTCTTCAACCAATTCTGAGTTTACTTTAGCTTCTAAAATTCCTGAGATTTTTACTAGAATTATAATCCAGCACAAAGGAAACCTAAAACACAATATTTTTAAAATTTATTTTTAGTGATTAAAATATTATTACACTAGGGCGACCATACTTACATCAATTGTTCTGTATTGTAAGCATTTTTAAAGTTTGTCCAGCAATTGGTATTGTGCAGCAAACGTACAGCAAAATGGCATAGGTATATATATCCAGTGAAATGCTGTATTTATCCACCAAAACGTCACTACTGTCCAGCAAAGGTAATACTTAATTTACTGAAACGTAACAAATTTAAATGTTATTTATCTTTAGTGAACTACATGAGCACTTCTATACTGCTGTTCTAGCAAGAAAGGTTTTATCTGCAAAATTAGCAGTTTTTTTTATGTGCATTTGTCTACATTTTATCTTTCTCGATACTGAAAAGGAATGTCTTATTTGCAACAAAGGTACTAAAATGTTAAAAAGTTACACAAAAAAAGGTTTAAAAGATAATAAATATAAATTTTCAGATAGGACTTCAAGAGAAGTCCTAACAAGAGTTAGGATGGCAGTATATGACTTCTCTGTTTTTGTATTTTTATAATTGGGAGTAGGGTTGAGTATCGGTCAAAGGTATCAATACCGGTATCATGTGAGATACTTTGTGGTAGAGGCATCGATACTGTTCGATATTATGTTAAAGATATTGATATTTATAAGTCTCGAGTAACAAAGTATCGAAAAAGTAAAAGATTTTTGTTAAACGGTTGGCAACCCCCATTCAACAGGACGGAGTAGGGAACTTAACTAATAACAAGAGTGCATCAGTAAAGTATATTCTGTAGTCGACACCTTTTCTTTCTCTACTGGTACTCTACCTGGTACAAGTTATAGTGTCAATAACTGGCAATTTACCTTATAATTAAATAACAAAAAAACAGTGGTAACGCTTAATCATATTACCAAGTTTCACTACATGCAAAAACTAAAATATTTCAGTACAAATATTAGTAGATAGACAACCTATGTTCTGGCTCACATAGGGAATTCAATGTGTAAGAGTGAGAGGTACATATTCAATGGATAAGAGTGACACAGACGGTCTGAGGGAAAAACGGGGTAGTGGGGGGAGTGGGGGATTAAATTTCGTTTACCGTCGAATAGAAAAATCATGCGTAGTGGTAAAGCCCGAAGGGCCTTAGCGTATATCTCAGCTATCGTTGGTCCGATTTAAACGGGAAAAAGAGCGTGATATAGATTGACATCGAAAAGAAAAAATCATGCGCAGTGGCAGGACAAAAGGACCTTAGCGTGTATCTCAGCTATTGTTGGTCCGATTTAAATGGGGAAAAGGGGGTTATGTAGAGAGCGTGATATAGATTAAAGTTGAAAAGAAAAAATCATGCGCAGTGACAGGACAAAAGGGCCTTAGCGTATATCACGTGGTCCGATTTAAATGGGGAAATGGGGGTATGTAGAGAAGCATTAACGTACAAGAGAATTTTTGCATAGAACGAAAAGCCAGAAGGGCCTTAGCGTATATTTTCACTGCTATTGGTTCGATTTAAATCTTTGGGAGCACCCTAAGTCCAATAACCGGTGTAAATATAGCCCACCTGAAATATCATATTCATCCTAAAAGATCATATACAAAATGGATATTGATTTGCAATAATATAGGACATTCTGTATCATACATTTATAAAATATAATATAATTTTAAACAATACATATATCGCCGATAACAGACCACAATTGTTGAAACTTTAAAATTTATAGGAAAATTATCAAACACCGAAACCAAATATACAGGAAAAGCATTTCCGTGAAAAAATGATAAAAGTATAATCCCAAACCACACTAAAGTAAAAAATTTTTGATAGCAAAATTCTCATACCGCTAAAACCGTATTTACACGAAAAATATATCTCTTGTTGGTGAACTTGGAAATTTCTAGAATTATCGTCTGATACTACGAAATTATAAATAGCCCCAGAATTAGCCATTGTTTGTCAGTATCGAGCAAGACGCTAAACAGTGAATACTAATAGTTTTGTGTATTAAGGTAGGAAATATATATTGATTTTTTCACTCTCTTTATCCCAAAAATACTCTTTGTTTTTAAATTTTCTTTTAAAATTGTGAGAGACTATTGCTGTTTTTTTTGATATTAGATCAGTTATTTTTGAGAAAACGAGCTACATTTTTAATTTCTTCTTTAATTATTGATTTTTATGAAAATACATTTATGAACTTTTGTGAAATAGAAACTAAAAGATTGTTCTTTAATTAGATAAAGCCGATAATCAACTGTCAATCATCCGTCAATCAACTACAACTATATAGATTAGCTGCCAATCTACAGATCCCCAACATTATCCTTTTAAAAGTAAGTAACTTATAGTGCTTTTTTTAAGTAACGCTTTATACATAGATTTTTTTTATAAATAATTTTTCACGTATTAGTCAATTATTTGATTTTAGTTTTTAAAAATTAGAGATTTTTTTTATTTTTCTGTTAATAACTTTTAAAATTATTATATATGAACTTAAGTGAACTCAACAAATGTTCCTTAATTGGAGAGAAAGCAAATAAGCCAGTTGTGAAGCTGAGTACTCTACCTTTGGGCATTCCGCACACCATCTTAGCAGCCAAAATTACCAAAGGAAAATTTGGGGAATCAGTGCTAGTAGAATTGGACCACGCAGTGACCTTTTTACCAAATAGAGTAACGGAACTATACCGGCCAAACATCAAACATTTCACGGCATCAAGATACGCAATTGTCTATAGGGGTGCAGTAGACACTGGCAAACCACAACCAGCGGCATCTTTTGAAATTATCGAAAATTAAGGAGCAAGAAAAGGGTAAGCGATTTTTTAAAAATATTTTTCTACACCCGTATTATAATAATGCACTTATATGCCCATAATCCGTTTCATAATGATACCCATTATGATACAGATTTTTCATTATGATACAGATTTTTAATCAATAGAAACCTACAATTTTTCAATCAAGCATGATGTTTGACGTTTGTCCTAAATTCCTATGTAATTGTTTTAGTTGTCAAAACGTATTAAATTTTCGTAGATAGCTAAACTTCGATAATTATAATATTAAAATGTCTGATATCAGCGATATAGAACACTCCTCCACACATATAGGAGAAAGGAGAAAATGCAGTACAAAATATTTTGCCCCAAAAATCTGTGATAATACCAGTACCCAAGGTAATACCATTAATTACAATTTTGTAGAATTTTTTATAGAAATACGAGTAATTACTGTTATTGTGTTCAATACCAATATAAATAGAATATTTATAGGTCTTGATTATTTATCGGGTGTAGAAAAAATAGCGTATGCAACTCTCATGTAATGGTTATTAAAACACTCGCATAAACCATACGAAACTCGCCTTTGGCTCGTTTCGTATCCCGGTTAATGCTCGTGTATTAATAACCATCATTACATGATCGTTGCATAATATACTATTTTTGTTTGCCAGTGTTAAAATGAATCCTTTTAGTGTTATTAAACAATCTAATAATATACTAGCGGCTATAAAAAACTTAGGAAAATTTTATTCGACAATTTTACAATTAAAGATGCGGAAATTTGGTTAAAACGATTACAAAGACAGATTAAATCGTGTAATAAAGCAATTCGTAGTAGACGGCAATATAATTTATCTATTGGTGCTCTACGTAAATTGGAAACTAATGTGGGACATTTTAAACATTTTAGAAAATTAATTTTGAATAGACATCAAAATTGGGGCAACGAGTAAAATGGGCTAATGTAGAATCTAGTTTTAAAAGTAGAGCTACAACTGGAATTATAGTTAATTTACGTCATAAGGACTTAGATACATTTTTGGATGATTGTGTAGTTATTTTTAAAAATAAAATTAATAAATTTTTAAAAGCAAATCAAGCACTTAAAGTTAATACTACATTTTTCATCAAAAAATCTAACGATAATGAGATTTTAGATTTAAAATATTTCAATACTAAAAATGCTGTTATTGATAAATCGACTGAAATAACAGAGTGGTTTAGAGATAATGTGCAAGATAAAATTTTAAATAAATTATCGGAATTTTCGGAGAAAGATAGTGGGTGGGCATTAAGTAAAATCGTATCATTAGCAGTAAACGTAAATAAATATGAAATGGGAAACGGGTCGTCTTACATTAAATTACCTGAGGAAATTTTAAAAAAACACGCTTGCATTAATATTAAAAATACCGATCAGGCCTGCTTTTATTGGTCTATTATTAGTGCTCTTTATCCTGCTAGTAAAAATACAGATCGAACCTCCTCATATCCATATTACAAGCAATTTCTACAAACAGAGGATTTAGATTGTCCAATGGAATTAAGTCAAATTCCAAAATTTGAAAAATAAACCAAATTTCAGTTAACGTTTATGCTTTAGAATTAAACGAGACAGAGAAAAAAACATTTTACACAGTAGTACCGGCTAGACTAACAAAAAATAAATTAGAGAAGCATGTCAATTTACTTTTAATTCAAAATAAATATTATCCAAAATTAAATGATTACGATGCTCCACCGGTTGATGATGTAGACGAAGAGATTAAATATCATTATTGCTGGATCAAAGATTTGTCACGATTAGTTTCAAGACAACTCAGTAAATATTGCAAAAAAAAATTAATTTGTGATAGATGTTTAAATTATTTTAGTAGTCAAGATAAATTAGCTGAACTTTGTTTTAAATTAAATAAGTATAAAATGAGTGTTCCTCAATTTGATTTTGTTGAATTTCGAAACTTTACATATCAGCAAACTACCCCTTTTGTCGTTTATGCTGATTTTGAGTGTCAATTAGAAAATTTTAATCAACCTAGTATAACTAAAACTTTAAAATATCAAAAACATGTTACGTATAGTGCAGGCTACTATGTAAAATGTTCATATGATGACAATCTTTCTTATTTCGATAGTTATCGCGGTGAGGATTGCATGGATTGGTTTGCAGATCGAATGGAAGATGTAGCAAAATTTGTAAATTCTAAAATAAAAACAATTGTGCCTATGATTCAAAAACCAGACACATGTAAGGCAAAAACTTGTCATATATGTAATAAACAGTTTTCCTCCAAGGACATAATTGTAACGGACCATGACCACTTCAACGGATCCTTTAGGGGATTTTCACACCAAGCATGCAATCTGAATTTTCGAAAATTGTTTGTTGTGCCAGTGGTCTTTCATAACCTAAGTGGGTACGATAGTCATTTCATGATTTCAAATTTATGTAAAAAAGGATGTTTGAGCTTACTTCCAATCAATAAGGATAAATATATTTCATTTACTCTTCATTCAGATGAAACTAACATTAAATTACGTTTTATCGATTCATTGCGATTCATGGGAACATCTCTTGATGAATTAGCTTCAATTTTAGATAATTCAGAGAAGAAAATTTTAAAACGCGAATTTCCAAATTTAACTAATAATCAATTTGAATTGTTAACACGCAAAGGAGTTTTTTGTTACGATTATATAGATTCTTTAGAAAAATTAAACGAGACTTCATTACCACCAATTCAACACTTTTACAATAAATTAAACGATGAACATATTAGTGCTGAGAAATACGCTCATGCACAGCAAATTTGGCAAAAATTTAACATTCAGGATTTGGGACAATACTCAGACCTATATTTAAAAACTGATATTCTGCTTCTTGCGGATGTTTTCGAACAATTTCGCAAAAACTGTTTTAAGACGTACGGTCTAGATCCTGCATGGTATTACACTATGCCTGGCTATACTTGGGACTGTATGCTCAAGTATACTAGATGTAAGTTAGAAATTCTCAAGGATCTAGACATGGTTATGTTTTACGAAAGCGCCATAAGAGGTGGAATATCGGTGTGTAGTAGCCGATATTCAGAGGCTAATAACAAATATATGGCTGAGTATGATCCCACGAAACCTTCAAAATTTCTAATGTACGTGAATAATTTATACGGGAAAGCTATGTGTGAATTACTACCCTACGGAGGATTCAGCTGGGTCGATAACACCGAAAATTTTGATGTGATGTCAATACCTGATGACTCTAACGTAGGGTACGTTTTGCAAGTTGATTTATCGTACCCACGAGATCTGCATGACAAACATAAAGATTTTCCATTTGCTGCTGAACACTGCGTTCCACCGGGATCAAAATTACCAAAATTACTTACAACCCTTACGGATAAAAAACAATACACAGTTCACTATAGAAATTTAAAACAAATGTTGGCTAATGGATTAATTATAACTAAGATTCATAAAATTTTGAAATTTAATCAATCTGCTTGGTTGAAGCCCTACATCGAGCTAAATACTCGATTAAGGGCAGCAGCCAAGACTGATTTTGAGAAAAACCTCTATAAGCTAATGAACAACGCAGTGTTTGGCAAGACAATGGAAAATATTCGCACTCACCGTATAGTTAAGCTAGTTAAATCATGGCAGGGACGTTATGGAGCCAAAAATTTGATCTCAAGTTTTCGGTTCCATAGTCGTACAATTTTAGGGGAAAATTTGATGGCTATCGAACTAACAAAGTCTGAAATAGTATTTAATAAACCTCTGTATGTAGGACAGGCAATTCTAGACTTGTCTAAGACCGTCATGTACAATTTTCATTATAATTACATGCTACCAAAAATGGGCGTAAGTAATTGCAAATTAATGTACATGGACACAGACAGTTTTGTCTATGAATTGCTCTGTGATAATGTATACGAGGACGTAATAAAAGCAGATTTAGCCGAATTTGATACGTCTGATTATAGCGAAGATAACATCTATAATATTCCTAGAGTTAATAAAAAAGTTTTGGGATTAATGAAAGACGAAAATAATGCGAAAATTATGACTCACTTTGTAGGACTTCGCTCCAAAATGTATAGTTATAAAGTGCAGGGTGGTAAAGTGGTTAAGAAATCGAAAGGGGTTAAATATAACATAGTTAAACATAAAATTACCTTCGAAGATTACGTTAGGTGTTTAAAAGAAAATCAGGAAAAAACAACTACACAACGTTGTATTAGATCATTTGCGCATAATGTGTATAGTATCGAACAATCGAAAATTGGTCTAAGTCCTCATGACGATAAACGCTATTTGATTCCAAATAGTTTTGACACACTTCCCTGGGGCCATTATAGTATCCTTAAAGAATGAATCATTTTTCTTTATTTCAGATATGAAGCAGCCCTCAAAATTAGAAAAATTGTGTATAAAGACAATTTGTGAAAACATTAATAACCTAGCTACATTTATAGATCAATCTCCGCTACCGTGGTCAGTAACGTGTGATATTGCTAATAAATTTGTTGATTGGAAATGGAAAGCACTAAATGTTCAAGCAGAACTCGGTCCATATACTAACTTAGAGTATATCGACTGCAAGAAATATTTATCTTCAGCTGAGCGAAATACGGTGTTGTCGCTTACTGATTGGGAGCATAGTTACGATGAAGATGAATATTGTTTGTGGGTTTCATATTATAAAATTCATAACTATAACATTAACATTTGCAAATCATGTTCTGAGATTTTACTAAAAGCCCATAAGCATAACGATAAATCATTATTTGTCGTGTTCGATCATTTTCACGAACAACAAGCTACAGAGTCTCTTTTGTCAGATATATATCAAGTACCATTTTACTGGTGTCAAAGTTGTTTTAATTATGTACTTTTTAAAATCAAATGTATGAATCATGTATAAATGCACTACATACGTCTCCTACAAATAACAGATTTATAGATTCTGATGAAAGTGAAACTGAAATTGATGAGTTTTCTGGATTTTATTTTTCAAAAAACACTGGCTAATAAAAATATTTTTTAAAAAAAAATCGTTTCATATCTTTTTCTTTCGTATATCTTTTTCTTTTATAATTTACATGTATATATATTTATATAATTTTTCTATAGATTTTAAGATATTTTTGTATAGAATCGTTTTAATTCTCTTGTAACATACATTGTATAATTTTTGATTTTTGTAGTTTTTGAGGTACATGTTACAACGTAAATATCTCAAATACTTTATTTTTATTTTATTTTAAAAACAATAAAAATATTATTTCTCTATTTTTGACTTTTATTTTGACTGGGTAAAAAAAAGCAGAAGTCTTTAGTATTATTATTTTATTCATAAAAAGAAATAATTTTTGCTAACATAGTTTTCAAGATTCAATATGCTATCATCAGGACATACATGGTACTCCAAACAGATTCCAGCTAAAGGTTCCTGCTTCTACAACTTTTCTTGTATATTCACTGTATTTATAGTAGGTATTTTGATAGAAAAAGTATATATGTCCATCTATATATCTAAATGCAGAAGTTAGATCTCCAGGAATTCCAGGAAACAGATCTCTTGTTCTTCCCCGATTAAGTATTTCTCCAGTTTCATTAAATTCAATGTATATATCATTGTTGTACAACAGGTACATCCGCCCGCTGTTTGTTTGAAATAGAGCATTAATACTTTAATATTTTTAATTGGTAGATTAAAACTATGTTGAATGTTTAAATTAGGAAACGCCACTACGTACACCATTTGTTTACTGATTGTAACCAAGTCTCCAACAGAGTTTTGAAAGATATGTGAAATGTTGTGAGAATTGAGCTCTCTAGGAAGGTAATCGTTCTGATGCGAGTGGAATATGCATATCATTTAACTCTAATTTCCACAAAAAACTTTCGTGGCCTACATACATTCGATAACTAGGAAAGCTTTCTGCCGTTGCTAAAAACATGAAGTTAGGTATTTTAATATTACATAAATTTGTAGCCGATTTTTGCGATGGAATGTTGGGCATTATATTTGATCCCGTTGTAGCTGTAGTTGTGGTGGTAGTTGGTTTTGTAGTTGTGGCGGTAGTAGAGGTGGTAGCAGGTTTTGCAGCGGTTTCAGTCATCATTTTAAAAATATTTGGAGGAATTTTAGCAAATTTTTGACGACTTCCATACAAGGATTCCGCCTATTACATCATCTTCATCGAGTGGCCTATTTTCTTCTTGATACCAAGGATACATAATTGCATTTTTATTACTACTATGCCATAAACCAAGTGCATGTCCAATTTCATGAACAAGCACTATAAATAAGTTGTATTGTTCTTCAGGTGTTTTTCCATCTCATATATACCACGGTTCTTCTTCATCAATATGAATCTCGATGCATGTGTCATTACTAGGAAAATACGAGTGAGCGAGTTTTCCTCCTGGATCATCAAACTTAAATGTACATTCATGATTTCCTTGACAATTAAAGCGAGTGTTATGATTCCTTTTTGTAACGAAAATCGCAATATCTGCGCTTGGATTAGGTATGCGAACATTTTAAAATGTTAGAGTAGTATTCTGCGCCCATATATCAAAAGCCTTCTTAGCTATTTCAAAATACCTTGTATGCCGTCCCGCTTGAGGAAAGTACCACTTTAAATGTTTTTTGTTCCATTTGGAATGTACAGTAAAAGAATTATCGCCCTGAGTACATCTAGGTCTATTTATTAAACGAACGGTTTCTTTGTTTAATTTTCCATCGACCGGAAGATTATTGGTTTCTTGAAAATCTATCAATGCACTAGTAATATCAGTAAGACCATTTTCACTTTTATTTATGTAGCCGAAATTTTGTAAATATGCCAAAGCATCATCTTGAGTTATAGCAGCAGCAGCAAGAAAGAACAAAGAAAGCACGTCTGTCTTAAACATTTTGAATGATAATGAACAATGAATAAAAGAAAACCAGTTTTCAAAAAATCATTTATTTAAATCATTAATTACAAAAATTTTATAAAAATGAATGTACTCCCTTAAAGCATGGTTTAACAAATCATTTGGAAGTATATCACACATTGAGCATAAAATTTCCAATGGGTAATCACGTGTTTTACAAAAATCGATAATATTATTATAATATAAGCAGAAATTAAGTTCTTCTAATGCAGCCACTCTATTGGACACCAATTGTTTGTTAATTTCAAGAATTTCCTGCACTTCCTCTTTACACAAATAGTATTCAACGCCATGTTTCTTCACAACCAAGAATTTGATGTCGTCATAAACCAGTTGCGTAATCATACAATAATCGCCACATGAAAATGTTATAGGGTCATACTCGTCTGGATATGTAGGCAAGTCTTCCTCGAAAAAATCATCTATCTTTTGTCTGAGAATATCAACAGAAAGAGCCCATTCGAAAATTCCAAAAGATATTTTAGTAGACCTAAAGTGTTGAGCCAAAATGATTGCTGGAGTAAACGATCTCGCTGGACTTATACCGCATCGAATGTCGTATCCTGATAACATATATGAGGTTTGAAGTAGGTAATGCATCTCACGTAGATATCAGGATTTGCGGTTTTCTGTAATTCTTCTTCGTAGAATGCGCCTTTGATTGGTGCACCCTCCATGTCATCGAGAAGATACGTAGCGGGATTGGTTATCTTACATTTTGCAACTTTAAATAATTCTGTAGTCCAATTGGGCGTATAGCCTTTTTCAAAAACGTGTTTCGCTTTACTAATGCGTACAATGTCGCCGACTTTAAGTTTTCTAGGCCCTGCAATTTTCAAGTGAGAATATTTTTGTTTCAAAATATATTTTTCGTTTGTCTTGTTTACCTGCGCAGGCTTACATCCAATCGTTCTATGTCTGGTTTCATTATATTCTTTTGTTAGTTTAGGTAAGGCGTCAAGCCACTTGTGTGTTCCAACTAAACTAAAGTATTTATATAATTTCGATTTTAAAGTTCTTATTGCTCTTTCGGCAATTGCAGCTTTGACAACACTGTATGAATTATAATGATTAATGTTGTATTTTTTCATTAAATTTTGAAATTTTGTATTGAAAAATTCGGTTCCTTGATCTGTCTGCAAATTTTTCGGTATTCTTTTGGAGTGAGCGAGAACATCGGCAAAAGCTTTCGTTATTTCCTCACCTGTCTTTGTCTTAAGTGGGCGTGTCCACATAAATTTCGAAAAACAGTCTATTATAACCATAATCATTTTGAAATTTTTATTTTGATGCGCATAAGGACGCATTTTAGCCAAATCCATTTGCCATAGATCATCCAAACCTTTAATAATTGTACGGCGTCTAGGATAGTTTTTACGAGCAGGTCTATGCAACTCGTTGACAAGCTGGAGCTTGTCCTTCGAAGCCATACTATTGAATAAAAGATTCAATGTTTTATAACGAATTTAATCCTTAATCATTATTCAAAAAATTCTATGAATGAGTAGTATTGGCGATTGCTTTAAAATTTGTATCCAAATCTATAATCAATTGATTATCATGCAACAATTGTTTAGTCAAATTATCTATTTTAAGAATCATTTCATTGCGAATTGATTTCATATCTATATCATATAACTTAACGAATTTTTCGCTGATACTTTCAAGATCTTTTTGATGTGTTGATACTTGTTGCGTTACATTCGAAAGTTCACGCTTAATGTCAGCATCACCTATTTTAATCATATCACCAATTTTTTGTATTTCTAAAGATAATTTATCGTTAATTTGTTTATTAGTAGTATTCAAAGCAACGTTCACCTTATCTATATTTCTTTGATGAAGCAAGGCTAATTGTGCAAAATTCTCATTTAATGTATTTAATGTTTGTATTTTCAAAAACAAATCATGATTGCTTTTTTTCAACTGATCCTCCAATTTTGCGATATCGCTTCGAAGATATCCTTTATTGGTTTTAATCGCATCATCAACGTATTTCTTTGTTGCCATATGTTTGCCTGCTATAGGTGGATCTCTCGTGATGAATGCCTCAATGTCTCTAGTTTTATCTGCAATACCGTTTACACTGTCATATAACTTGTTCAGAGTTACTTTGTTTATGCTATAATTATTTTTAAAACTGTTTTCCAACTGCCTTAATTTAAGCAATGCCTTAGAACTTTGTCTACGTCCAAACTTATCGAGACTCATGATGAAAATGATTATAATATGTAATGTACTCTAATATATGATATCTGCTTCTCGAAGTTCGTCGATTATGCTGACGATTTCGTTGTTTACCGAAGTATTTCCAGCATTCTTCGAAGCCATCAACAACTTCAATCGATCGCAAAGTTCGTTGGGATCATCCCAATAAACATATTCTATAGGCTTCTTATTGTAAATTAATTAGTTTTTATTTAACATACCTTTACCAGAGTACTTGACGACGATCCCTTTACCACCCTGTATAAACATAGGTTTTATTATATTTAAATATTTGTCTCTCCTTGTACCTTTCAAATTTCCTAAAGAATTTCGGTGTACCTTAGACATTTCTAAGAATTGTTTATAGGGGGCCAAATCCTCCTTTGTATAACTAGGATCATTGTAGAAAATAAGCTGATATAATCCTGGTGTTCCCTTTGCATAATACCACTTTCCATCAGAACTTAGGATTTTTATACTTCCCATGTTTTTGTCAAAGTCTATGCGCTTGTCACCTAAATACCACCAATCGTTTCCAGGTTCATAAATAGGACCATACACGGGATCAATTTTATCATCTTTATTCCAAAAATCTTGAATGTATGGTTGACTCATTGGCGGATACTGTTCAAGGTATTGTTCAACTACTACTGGTGCCATCCGTTCTTCAGAATGTTCAGGTTCATCAACTTCGCTAAATTCTTCACGGGTACTACCTCCATCATCTTCAGCTATAGTGTCTATCCGTATGTTTTTTATTTTTTGGTGTGGCGATGAGGCTGTTTGTGGATCGAAATGAGACAAAGAGAAATTCTGCTGATTTGTTAACTCTGTTTTCGGCTCGATCTTTGACGTTTAACAAGTTATTTGAATTTTTTTGAATTTTTCTCAGAGGTTCGGCAATTGGTTTAAATAATTTATTAATAGATTCATCCTCCTCCGTTCGACCTAGTTTCAGAGCCAAGTACTTTCTTCGAATAGAACGTCTAAGTTCGGCAATTTTTCGTTTGCGAGCTGCATCCGTCGACATCTTGACGCCAAGTAATGAGTAACGTATGACACCTACATTTTTATATATTTATCAAAACCTTTACGATATCGACCATCGTTAAGATCAAAGTCTTTTGCGATTACAAGAGTACCGTATCTATCGTTCCAACATTCAGAACATACCTTTTTGAAATAGTCAAAAGGTCATGTCAGGCGATACGTGTTCGTCAAAAATATGTTTAAGGTTAATTTCATCCTCTTGAAATACCACAATTACGTTACAGTTATCTCTCACCATCTGTTTTGGAACCTTAGAGTAAGTTTGACAGAGATATGCAGCATCGATATCTTTGTGTCGATACATGGAGTAATATTCACGAATTTTCTGCTGCCCATCGCATGCTACATCATCAAATATGAATATTGAATTTGGTTTAGTATCGTTGGGACTTAGAATTTCTTCGTTGTCTTTGAATGGGAAATAACCCACCTCCTTCATACCAGATAAAACTTCTTTTAGCAATTGGTACTTTGGTTGGTACAATGACTTTGAATAAACATAGACATTTTTGAATTTAGCTCCATTCGGATCGTAAAGAAGCGCCATCATTGCGTTCGTTTTCCCGCATCCACTAGGTCCACATATAATAGCACGAAACGAATTAGGTAATAATTTAACATGTTTACTTTCAGTTTTTTCCGAATTAAAATCTAAGTTGCTCATGGGCAACGTCTGAGTCTGTTGAACTACCTTCATCGTTTATCGTAATTTTATTGCGATACCCTATATATATATATATATATATATATTGATATATTATTTTCATTTTCTACGTTTGCTAGCCAAATTGATGTAATATTGAACTTTGTGTGCTTACTTTGATTTGGCAGCTAACGTGTTGAAAATATATACCAAATAATATTTATTTATATAGTCATAATATTTCTTTTTAATGCTTACCTTTTTTTTTATCACACCTTGTATATATTTTTTTTCTAATTGTAGATTCGACTCTGCTCTCAGGGAATGGGTTCTATTTTTATATATTTTTAAAGAAAATTTTAATATTTTATATTACCTGTATTGTGATTGTCTATGGCGCCACCCTATATATCATTCAATTTAAAATATTGACAATAATACATGTTACAATAATAATACTTTATTAACATTATGTAAATGGCCCTGCATATCAAACAGAGAACAAATAAACTTTTTACAAACCAAATTACTAGGGTATATTGTTTTTTTTTTTTAAATATATAAAACGAAAGAAAGAAAAACCTTGATCAACTTTTTTTTTTTTAAAACAATTTACTTCTCTTCCCAAGAATATACTTTACCATACATCGATAGATGTATCTAACGCCACCTATTAGGCAATAGTGAAATTAAAACTTTGCTTGGGTAGAAAATTATAAACCTAAATTCTAATTAACATTCTCTGAACTAAACTCTGTAATCGATTCATAATGATTGCAGTGTTAATTCACACACATGGTTCGAAACTTGACTTGAATCTTTTACAAAATGGCAGAAAAATATGCACAAGCTTTGTATAACAGTTGTGTTATTCAGTTCCAATTTTGTTCCTATTATTTTATCAGGTATGTACTTTAATGAAATAGTTTGACACTTACACTTGTTGAATGGAAATCCTCTATTTCACAACAATCTGTTTTCTTCGTAGAATGTTCCAGTCCAAGAAACACAGGATACTGCCTCAAATTTTCCAATGAACAACCATGAAATAGGATATCAATCTCATGTCTCTGATTCTCATGGGCATATATTTTATTGGTATGTATTTCCGCAAATAGAATGTTTTTGACAATTAAAATATATAATCAAATGACATTACCTTCATTTTGTAACACTTTTACCTTAAATAGAATGATATATGACGGTTTTAAACTAGTTTTAATTAATTTTTCTTTCAGGTACTCCAAATTTTATCCAAAAATTAAAATGTCTCCCGTTCGACTTCTCCAATCAACAACTTTTTCTGTCTCCATGGAGACAAATTCCTATCCCATGAATCAAGATATCAAAATCAACTCTGTGTCATCACATCACTGACATCAATTTTAACAGGATTTTACAAAAAATTCATATACAGGATGTTATAAAAGATACCCTATAATAAGGTATGTTAATAATATTTAATTTACTTGTTTATTTGCATAAAGTTTGTTCATGATAATTGTTTCTTGTACATTTAACAAGATTTTTTATAAAAATAACATATACAGGATGTTATAAAAGATACCATATAATAAGGTATGTTAATAATATTTGATTTACTTGTTTATTTGCATAAATTTTGTTCATGATAATTGTTTCTTGTACATTTAATACGATTTTTTATAAAAATAACATACAGGATGTTATAAAAGATACCATATAATAAGGTATGTTAATAATATTTGATTTACTTGTTTATTTGCACAAATTTTGTTCATGATAATTGTTTCTTGTACATTTAACAAGATTTTTTATAAAAATATCATACAGGATGTTATAAAAGATACCATATAATAAGGTATGTTAATAATATTTGATTTACTAAAAGGAAATATTATAACTATTCATTATCATTTCTTTTAATTATAATTTGTAGAAGTTCTGTTCTAAACAAAATTTTCTTGAAGAATTATATGTTTTTGACAGGGCTTTAATTAAATAAAAACAGTACAATATATAAGCAAATTCACTAAAGTATACATCATTCTAAATGTTGGTGTACGAGGGACAAGGTGTTCTCAATACTATTATTAACAAGTTATCGTTCGAACTTCATTTTCCGGGCTATAGATACTGTGGACCGGGTACTAAATTACAAAAACGTCTTGCGCGTGGTGATCCTGGCATTAATCCTTTGGATACTGCATGTAAAGCACACGATATTGCATATTCTAAGAATCATTCATCTCTAGACGAACGCCATAAGGCCGATTGGGAACTTGAAAACAAAGCTTGGGAACGCGTCAAGTCGAAGGACGCGACTTTTGGTGAAAAATCAGCCGCTTGGCTTGTTACTACAGGAATGAAGGCTAAACGTAAAATGGGCGCAGGATTAGGCGACCAAGCTGTTGCTTGGGTGCTTAAAGTGGCTAAACGAAAACTTGGGTTAGGAGCGATTATAGGAAAATCTTTAAAGAAGAATCCTTCATCGGATCTGAAAAAGTCAGCCGCTCATGCGTTGAAAGTAGCACGAATGTTAATTAAAAAATCTGGAGGGCGAAAAAGTGTTAGAATTCCTAGAATAATTCCGATTCCAAAGAGCGGAGGATTCCTTCCTTTGATTCCATTATTGGGATTATTTTTAAAGAAACAAAAAAACTACCGTTGAAGCTACCCTCTAGACCTCTATACGATAAAGACTTGATTGCGTATGCTAAACGTTTAAAAATACCATATTTTCGTGGAGTTTTCATGAGAGACACTTTACCAAAGACATCTCACCAAAAAGAATCCGCCATTTTAAATTTAGATACGTCGAGAAATCAAGGAACTCATTGGGTAGCTTACAGAAAGATAAACGATATCGTAGACTATTTTGATTCATTCGGTAATCTAAAGCCGCCGAAAGAACTTGTTCGTTATTTAGGTAAAGCAAAAATATTTTACAACGACGATCCATATCAAACTTATAACCAAATTAATTGTGGACATTTATGTTTAAAGTTTCTGTACAATGGAGGCCATACTAGCGTACATAGACGGAAAAAGGACGCTGCAATCCCTTAAAGAAGATGAACTAAGCATACTTCCTGTCGACTATTTAATACAACATGTTAGACCTGGAGAATTGTTGGATGTTTGGCACAAGTTACCTAATGAATATAAATGTAATTTTAATTTACAAATTCGTTTACCTTGTTACGTACATTATAATAGACCTGACGCTCAAACTCACTTTGATGGGCCTGCAGATGCGCAGGCTGATTGTCACGCTTGTAATTATTATTTTAAAAAATAAATGAATAAAAATTATATATGTGTATATATAAAAATCCTTACATCACTCATTCTACATCAGTCATGTTGATAACTTTAACGAGTACTACTAACGAGTTCTCATTCGTTCCGCAGACCCCTATCATATTAAATCCTGAAAATTCATATTTTCTAGGATTGTTGGGGTTCTGTTCGTACAATTCAATACCCAATATTGATGGAGAGAAGTTTTACTATTATGAAAATAATAATCGAAAAAAATTAAAGACCATCGAAATTCCTACGGGGTGCTATGAAATTACGGATATCGAAAAATATATAAAGAAGGAACTGGAGGTGCGAACTAACAGCATTGACGAGTTTTCATTGCAGCCGAATAACAATACTCTCAAATGCGAAATATACTGCCGAAATCACGCTATTTCATTTGTACAGGATGATAGTCTTGGTAATATTTTAGGATTTTCCAAGACAATTCTTGCTCCAGGACGAAAGTATGCATCGGATCTACCTGTAAACATTATAAAAGTATCTAGCATACACTTTGATTGTAACATTACTGAAGGAGCCTTCTACGGAGATAGACCTACGCATTTATACGAGTTCCCGATAATCGAAAATCCTGGATATCAGATTATAGAACGTCCACATAATCCGATATACTTACCTGTAAGCAGTAGCCGAGAAATAACAAACATAACTGTTGTGGCGCTTGATCAGCAGCAGAGACCCGTAAACTTTCGCGGTGAACTAAGTACTCTTCATTTGGAGTTACAAGAACGTTAAATGGGTTTAGTTATAAACACTTCTGCATGCGTGACGTTGTCAGTACCAACCAGAGATCCTCAGCGACAAGTCGTTGAACGTATATCTACACAAAACATATTATTTCTTAAATCGATTGGATTAAAACCTAAACGAAATGGAAAAACGCCAGCATGATGATGATGGTGATGAACCGGCGATGAAACGTTTTCGATTCGATGAAGGTGGTATCGATCCAAAATTCAACCTTTATAAAAAACCACGATTTGATGATACAATTAGAAAAGAAGAATATCGATCCTATAGTCCATACGTTAAATCGTTCAACAACAGCGACGTCATTGAATTTATCATAAATCAATCTGATGCATTTTTCGCCATGCCTGATACTCTATTGGAAATTAAAGGAAAATTTGAAATTACTGGTGGTGGAAAATGTGAATTAGCACCCAATTTTGGAGCGTTTCTTTTTGATAGCTGTTCCTACAGCGAATGCTCTAGAGAAATAGAAGTCGTTAGAGATCCTGGAATCGTAAGCACCGTACGAGCCTTAACATGCTATGGACCGGAATACAGTCATTTCATGAGTATTGCGGGATGGAATTATCCCGATAACCCGCTTCTGAATGGTTCAAAACATTTCAATTTGCTTATGCCTCTTAAACACATTTTCAACGTTTGCAATGATTATACTATGATTATCTATGGTAGACAAACATTTCGTTTAGTTCGATCACGTAACGATAATGATTGGTCATTGTGATGGAGCAGCCTATAACCGGAGGTAGTGGTAGTGGTATGACCTCTACAACCGTTAAATTGATAATTGAAAGTATGGAAGTAAAAATTAAACATATCTTCCCTAATGACGAAATTAAAATTAAACTTATGGAACCCATCAAAAATGATCGCCCTATATTGATTCCGTTTAGAAACTGGGAATTAAATGAACTACCATCAATAACTAAAGATTCTAAACGAGAAATTTGGGCCGTAAAGACTAGTGCTGCCGTAGAACGTCCACGATATATATTAGTTTGCTTCCAAACTGACAGGCGGAATAAACTAAGTAGCGACCCCACTAAATTTGATAATGTTAACCTAACCGGTGTTAGAGTATTTCTAAACGGGGAATATTGGCCAAACGAACGAATGCTTTTAGATTTTAAAGAAGAAGACTATGCTATTGCTCACTACAACTACACAGAATTTAATGCAAACTATATAACCGGTACACCGAAAACGGCTCTTCTAAACTATGAAGCGTTCAAACGCTACGCATTATCTGTGATTGATTGTTCAAAGCAGGAAGAGACCATGAAATCTTCTACGGTTGACGTAAAATTGGAAATAGAAGCAGATACAGGATTCCCCGCTAATACCAAAGCATATTGTATCATAATTCATGATCGTTTGATGGAATATCGTCCTCTTACGGAAGTAGTTAAGAGTATTATATAATAATAATATGTTCAGTCTCGTTTCTGTCATCATGAGGATCGCATTCGTTGACATCCAAGGCTTCTGCATCGACGGTATTTTTCATCCGAAGGAATTGAGTATCGCAATTGGTTGCAAACAATACCACGCTTTATTCACACCGCCTACACCTTATTCTAACCTAAATACGCCTGATAGAATTAGCGCCAGATATGTTGAGAAACATATTCATGGGGTCAACTATTCCTCTGGAGACGTGGATTATTCCAAGTTAAACTCGATTCTGGAAACATATTTACTAAACCATGCTGATTGTATTTACGTGCGAGGAAGTGAAAAAGCCGAATTTTTACTAAAAAAGTGTCACGTGTCACGTCCTATAATAGTAGATGTAGGCAAGTTCGATGGAACCCCGTGTGCAACAGAAAAATTCAGTAGTGACTCCAAAACCTACATGTACCACGCCAATGGATCATTTAAATGTACCCAGAAGAACGTCGAAAGTCTACGCCAATGGTTTCTTAATTGCATACCTTTGTAATTTTTTTTGTTATTAATAAATGATTATAAATGAAAAAAAGGTTTTTAATTGAAACCCCTTATTAATTTCATGCATTTATTTTCGATTTACAAGAAGAATAAAAATTTTTATTTACAATTTTTACAATAATTTTCAATATTATAAACAAAGTAGATGATAGTGTTATACAACTAACTACATATAATTTAGAATATTTGGGCTCTGACATGTCACTCAAATTGATCGGTGGTGGTGGTGGAGTCGTAACAGCATGCCAATCTTTGAATTCTCCTTCAGTGCCATCATTAAAAATCAATTTTAATTTGTATCTCTTTGCTTCATCGATTGCTATGGAAAACGTATTTAGCTTCATATTATTTACCGCCGAGAAATTCATCTTTCGCCATTCCGTTTGATTATCAAAACGTATCGCCATCTGTTGTACGCCCAACGGTACATTGGTATACAGTACGTTGTTTAATATAGCCGTAAGTATAATGAAATTAGCCTTTAAGATGGCCATATTTGCGTCAGTTGGATTCTTCTAAGTGGATGATACTCTCAATATCCTCCCAAAGACTTAAATTTGTCAAATCTCTTAAAACTTGTTTTTTATCTTCATATAATTTTATGTCTCTTCTTAGTTTTTGAACTTTTATACCAAACTCTTCAATTCTACGTCTATTCTCTTCGCTAGACATCTCAATACTGAATACTATACTTATTTTACTTTAAAAAAGATTGCTGGGAGTAGGATACGCCTCCTCTCGGAGATCAGGGGTGCGATTTTCGAACTCGATCGACGATGTACGTGCACGACCCATCGCATGCGATGGCTGCATCGAATGGTAAATAGAAGTCGTATTTTCGAGTCCCGGTCGATGGCTTGTTTAGAATGCTGCAATTTAAACTTGGCAACACAGTATATGTCAAAAATATAAACTCTAGTCTCTAGAATTTTTATTGTATGTCTGTGGTCTATGGTCTTTTTGCTTGGATGGGATTGATGTTGAATGTGATTTGTGATATTTATTATTTTAAATTACAAAGAACAACGAACAAGTTAGTGCAAGATAACATTTTTATAAAAAAATGTCAGGAGGAAAAGTTGCAGGAATGACGGAGGAACAGAAAAAGCAGTTGATCGATTATATGCAAACGCATCCAAATCTATACAATGTGAAATTTTCCCAAGATTTCTCATTTAAGGATGCACAAAAACACTGGCTGGAATTAACAGATATTTTAAATGGAATTCCTGGGTCTCAAAAAACCTGGAAACAGTGGAGAAAGGTAAAAAATACACACTAGTGACACTTGACACAAAATTGGTACCGTCCGTACGGTGATGATCGGTTACACGCTTCGTGATCGGTTACCTCAGACCACTCGATGTCACAACGTATACGATCAAAATTGTGTCGTGCACGATGGTTCGAAAATACGTGTACTTCGAATTTCGTGCGAAAGAGCATGCGACAGCGCATCGCACGAGTTCGAAAATCGCACCCCTGGGCTGTTAACCTTGACGCTCGGCCAACCCAGCTGTAGCAGTAGTTATTGTACCCTCGATACTAGCAGAAACGTCAAACGTGAAACGTCAGTCGTCAAACTTTCCGGTGTTCTCTACATACCCCCATTTCCCCATTTAAATCGGACCAATAGCAGTGAAAATATACGCTAAGGCCCTTCTGGCTTTTCGTTCTACGCAAAAATTCTCTTGTACGTTAATGCTTCTCTACATACCCCCATTTCCCCATTTAAATCGGACCACGTGATATACGCTAAGGCCCTTTTGTCCTGTCACTGCGCATGATTTTTTCTTTTCAACTTTATATCACGCTCTCTACATAACCCCCCTTTCCCCATTTAAATCGGACCAACAATAGCTGAGATACACGCTAAGGTCCTTTTGTCCTGCCCTGCGCATGATTTTTTCTTTTCGATGTCAATCTATATCACGCTCTCTACATAACCCCCTTTTTCTCGTTTAAATCGGATCAACGATAGCTGAGATATACGCTAAGGCCCTTCGGGCTTTACCACTACGCATGATTTTTCTATTCGACGGTAAACGAAATTTAATCCCCCACTCCCCCCACTACCCCGTTTTTCCCTCAGACCGTCTGTCTCACTCTTATCCATTGAATATGTACCTCTCACTCTTACACATTGAATTCCCTATGTGAGCCAGAACATAGGTTGTCTATCTACTAATATTTGAACAAACCTTATAATCTCTGACCACACACATAGCGATACAATACTTGCTTCTAAGTATCACTATGGCGATAGTATTGGTAATTCAGTAATTCAGTGCCTAAATATCGATACTTTCATTGTTTAATATCGTTACTTCTATAGTATTAAGGCATCAATAAGATCCCTATTATCGTGTAAAATAAATATTTCATCATTTAATTGTATCTACTTGTTTACAATGATTTATTTTTTATTGTATTTGGAAATTGAAATTTTACCATCTAAAACAACAGACAATAAATTAGAAAATTAGAAAATTTATTGAAAAGAAGAAAACAACTTACCAAACTTATTCAAACGTATAGTTTCCAATTTCTTTAAAATCTCAAATACGTACAAGAAAAAGTGACAAGTGACATTTTTTATGTTTTGTTGGTTATGACCATATGACAAACGAATGGCTACGTTCGAAAGTCCTTAGTACTTCTCGTGGAAACTTTTTTAGCGAGTTACTTAATTACGTTGTGTTATCATTACAGGCAGGTTAAATACGTAAGTAACAAATAGATGTTTCGCGAGGTTTTTATTTCCCTCAACAACTTCTCATTCACAATATATCCCCTATAGTAATGTAACTGGGATTCAAGAAATGGCTTTGAGTTACGCTGCGGCCAGACACAGGTCTCATGGCGCTAGTATCGTTATTGATTTTTGACTTCGGCACGTTCATTGGTTGACGACGAATTCAAAACAATCTGATCGGAGCGTTACTCACTCCCACTCCTTCTCTTTGTTTAAATACTTATAAAAGAAAGAGATACCAGTTAATAATTTCTATTTCGAATCATCTTTCATTCTTTAGCGTTGAGTTTTTATAAGTGAAGCGTGAAGTGTCAGTGTTGACAAGTGATAATTTTTTGATTTTTTCTTCTACGAAATTTAATATTAATTTTGTTTCAGCGATATTTATTGTGATTTGTGTTGTTGTATTAAGTGCTTTCTTATTTAATATGGGAAACAAAACGTACAACAAACTCAGAAAAAGAGGAATCGAGGAGGGATTGCTATCTATGGCTGTCATCCAAGGGTCTGCGCCCTAGATAATACTTTTCCAGTGGGAAAAGCCTTTAAAATTCAAGTATAACAATTTTATGTTTCCGTTTTCCCTTCTTTTAATGTAGGTGCCAATTTTGAGGTAAGTTTGTAATAATTTTTCAGTTAATACCTACCCTCTTAATATTATAATTTAACTATGATCTTATGCTTTCCTATGGACACGATTCAAGGAGGGAGTCCTATGGCTGTCATCCAAGCCCTAGATAATAGTTTTCCAGTGGCAACAGCCTTTAAAATTCAAGTATAATAATTTACTTTTTTCGAAGTAGATGTCCATTTAAACTAAATTTTTTTATTTCACTTATTGATTTTAGCATTTATATACAGTATCGGCTAATGAACGCTTTCCAATACGCTTGGCTAGAATCGAAAATAAAACTAAAGAGTTAGCGCATTAGTTCGATCAGGAAACGAATAATATGAATGTTGCCTTGTGTGCTGTGTAATATGAACAGGCACACGGTGTGATGCATCCCCACGTAGCCGGCTGGCTACGTTCATAGTATTCTATTCCTTCTCCCACTAATGCTAACTCTTTGTAGTTTTTACTTGGACATTAGCAAAACGTATTGTACAACATTCGATAGCTGCCACTGTATTATCACAAACATCTCTTAATAACTAAATGATTTCATTTAATAGTTTCTTTTTTTTTTTTCAGTAAAATGGATATGGCTAGAGTTATCTTCGTCTTTAAAATATATTAAATAAGTTTTATAATTTTTCAAATAAAATACTTTATACAATTTTTTGTTTTTTTACCAGAGCCAATTTTTTTTTCAGATCTAACCTCTATAGGTAAAAAATAAGTGATTTAGGTAAAATTGAAAAGTATATTACATGTTCTTTTAAATGTGTTGTTAATCCAAATGCTGCTCTTATTGTAATAGCTAATAATAAAAGAATTAGTATTATTTTTAGCTATCAAAATAAAAATAGCGCCTGGATTTACAGCTCGTTTAATCGAACATGCAATATACTTCTCAATAATTATTGCCGAATGAATATATTTAAAAATTCCCGCCATTCCGCGGCTGAAAATTTACAATTTTGGCGGGAAATTTAAATTTCGCCTTTAAATTATATTTGAATTTACCGCCATATCGAGTTAGTTGAGCGGCCAGACACAGACGCATTCTTGCGCTGCAAACTTAGTGCCAACTCATTAACGTTGCAATTACGTTGTATGGGTATGTTATTATGACTAGAGTCTGCGGCGCGAACCGAACACAGAACACTTACTTAGATACCTACATACAGTTTGTTATTGTACTATCCGTGTGTTCCGTATATCACCTTGGTTAACCTGGTTAGTAAAATCTCGTTCCGTAAATGTCAAATTCCTGAAAATTGTAGATTTACGGGACAATGTTCCTGAAATGCGGTTGGTACCAGCTGTCACCAAAGTGACCAAACTTTTTCATCGGTTGTTATGGTTGACGTTGACATTTGTGATAATCATGTGTCATATTAGTTAAATTTGTTTTGGACTTTTTTAATTTTGGAAGAAGGAATATAATATCTAGTTCAAGTTCATAAATATAAAAGACATGCAAACATCAACATCCAACAAACAATGCATTGATTTGACCTTTGACATTTAGAAGCGTTCCGTAAATATTTCACTTATCAAAAACCAAAAACGAAACCGTCCTGAAAACGCTAGTAACCGCTTTAACCACACCGGTAATATTCGATGATATACGGAACACACGGTCAGTGTTGTTCCTAGGGATTTTTGAATTGTACAACTTTTAATGTCAAAATTGTACACTATTACGTTCGATTGTACAACCACTAATTAGTTTACTACTTCCCGACGCTTAAAATTCTTCTTTTTCCAGTTTTCGATGTAAAACGGTGTACTGATTGGTCGCGAATGGCGCCAAATTCAAACGTTATTGTTTTATTAATTTTAATGCATACGATTTACGATATACCAGATTTTACATAAATATTTAGCAACTTCAAATTGTACAACATTTCTACCTTTTTTCAAAAGTGCGTACAACCACATAACTGATTGTACAACTTTCTGTACAATTGTACAACCAGGAACAACACTGCACACGGTATGATATTTCGTTTTCTAGAAAATGAAACCAAAGTATATTAACCGTTGAGTAGCGACAGCTGGGGAACCGAATTCTAGTGCGCCGACGCGAAATAGAGAGGCGAGACGTCTTCTAAAGACGTAAGCAACCCCTTTCACTTTAGTCCGGCAGCCGATATAGGAATTCGTTGTTGTGGATTTATTAGTGCTCTTTTATTGTGTTTTTGTTAAGATTTTTTGGGGTTTTGTGGGTTTTTCATTATGCCAGGAAATGCATGTGCTTATCGACCTTGCTCGACAAGGTCTGGTGATAACAAATCACTTCCAAACTGTTGTATGAATAACTTGTCAAATCAGATACCTCTGTCAAACACTTTAAACGTAAATTAAAAGTTTTGAGTAACGCGGCGCATTATTAGTCAAAAATTGTATTCAGCGACATGTTTAAACAACGCGAAATTTAAAGTTTGAGACCACTCGATTAATAAATAAGAAGGTCCATAAGTAATAATTTCTATTGTTATCAAAATTCAAAACCCTGTGCACCTACCAACTTTCAAGTCTCCAGCTCATCCGGACGAATTTAAATTTATCAATAGTGATATATATTTTTATATTTACTACATAAGTTAAATACTCATAAAATAAAACTGCCTAATGACCAAACCTTTATTATAAATGTAAACTACGAAAGAGTTTTACTTCAAATTACGTCGAGCAGTGTAAACATCACATTCAAGATCAGTTCATAATTCGAGCAGTGTTTTACTGTGTCGTTTCGTCAATAACGTCAAAAGAGAGAAAGAAAATTTGCACCACCCAAGATCAAAGGCACCGACGCTTTATGTCGCTACTCAACGGTTAATATACTTTGATGAAACTGTGGTGAAGAATACGGTTCTGGTAGAAATGATGTCTTACTTGTGGAATGTAATGTTTTCTGAATCCTCGTTGTTTAAACAACCAAAAACAAAGCAAGTCTTTCCCATTTTATTAATTGTCTATAGTAAAAACTTCTAAAATTCTTTTAAATTCACTAAAATAGCGAATTTCGAAAGAAACCAAGAATAGTTGACATAAATGACACTTCTGTCAAAACACTACAACAACTGCGCATGTCGTTGTACGCTTAAATTGCCAACATGGCGGCCTACATGGTGTGATTATTTTGAAACACCGGGGAAAACGGCCTTTTCCTATCTCCTCTATCCAAATCTGTGGGCGGGATAATGGATAAATCAAACGATGATTTTAAATTTGACATTCTTGACAGATGACAATTTTATCGTTTTATTGCGTTTGCAAATTCTGTTCAAACTTTTTCTACTAGAGAATGGATGAATAAAACGCACCTTGTTACGAAAGATTTCACTTGAAGATTTAGGTCCGGTTTTTCAATCTCCGGCTATTTATGGTGCGTTTGATTTGATCATCGGAGATCTCCGAGCGCTTCAAAAGTGTTTGAATTGACACTCCGAGAGATCCCTAAAGTGTTTGTTTCGCTTTGGAGCGAGAACATAGAGCGAGCTCGATGTTCTCAGAGCAGAAAGATCGAGAAGAGGGAGAAATTTGTCTTTGTCTCTACCTCTCTTTTTAATTAACTTACAAACAAATTTGAATCTCAAAATTAAAGACCAGACAAGTAGTCAACAAATTACTTAGCCGCTTTTGTCTTAAAGCTAAAATTATTCATCATAAAAGAACACAAAATGTGTGTTTGGAAAATACATTTTTTCTGTCCAGATCTAATCACCAGTAATCACTGTCATGGAGTATGAGAGCGAAGCGGGCATTTGTGGTAAATGCTGCATTTCAGAGCCATTACCCCTTATTATTAAAAGTTTTTCCATTTTCTTTACTTTTTGCTCACTATAGGCGAGTTCGGATAGTCAGGGGCTGGAGCGGGACAAATTTTAGGGTGCTTTTAAATGACATTTAAGCGTGTTAAACTGTCACTAATCGGACTAAACCGAACGCTAAAAGAGTCGTTTGGAGTTAAAAGTGTTAATGGAGTTAAAGGAACGTGGCAAACCGAACGCAATGTATTTTAACATACAAACCAGAAACAATAATCACAAAAAAGCGAGGTTATGTTTTTTACTCTGTTTTATTTGATTTGATTTAATGCTCTATTGTGACGTCATCACTTCTCGGTCTCCTCGACGCTCGCTAATCGAGTTTCAAATCAAACGCCCCTTTAGGATAGCTGGCAGCTACGGAGATAGCCGTCAGCCACTGCCTGTCAAAACGTTTATCGACCTCCAGTTATACGATAGCCGTCTGCTATTCAGGGGTAGTATTCTCGAATCACGAATACCGACATTCGCATACGTGTTTTACAATGTGTCTCACTTTGTTGAACGAAAACCAAGTGAGACAAATCATAAATCTCGCATGCGAATCTATATTCGTGACTCGAGAATACTACCCCTGACTGTAACCGTAACCGACACGAGTAAGTGTTCTGTGACCGACACTTGCATTGCGTTCGGTTTGCCACGTTCCTTTAACTCCTTTAACACTTTTAACTCCAAACGACTCTTTTAGCGTTCGGTTTAGTCCGATTAGTGACAGTTTAACACGCTTAAATGTCATTTAAAAGCACCCTAAAATTTGTCCCGCTCCATCCCCTGACTGACCGAACTCGCCTTTGCAAGTGGTAATTTCGTACAGATAGCCGCCAGCTATTTATTGTACATGCGTAAAGGCTGTATGTCACGATACTAAATTAATGCATTTTTTAAGTACTAAAAAAATTCACGTTGCAAACAGCAAATTTAGTACTAAATTTAGTACTAAAAAAAGTCATTAATTAATTAGATCTTGTATGATAATTTAACATTGACATTGACTTCACACCGGTTTAAAATCTCCTATAAAATCTATAAAAAGTGCGGTTAATAAGTAAAAGTTTATTAAAAGAGTTATATGAGTATGTGTGGAAAAATTTACACTTTACAGTGACTAAACTAAAGTTTGATTTGGAAGTCTTTGTGAGATGAAAATTGAAAAATTCAATAACTGTAAGTACATTATAAAAATAAATTTAACATACCTGCTATTATAAAAACAAACACCGAGATCGGCTTCAAAAATACGAGGGGAAGTTCATAATTAGGATGGATAAAATAGATGATCAACCTGCTACTACTCAAGACGTCTATAATTTATTAAAAAATATAGATAATAAATTAGCGAAAAAAATTGATGAAGTACAAGAAGAAGTAAGATCACTTAGAATATCAGTAAACGAGGACATCGGTGTGTTAAAAGAAAAAGTTAATTATCTAGAAGAACAAAATTCATTGCTCAAGGAAAAATTAAAATATATTGAAAGAAAAAACAAACAGAATAGTGTGATAATATATGGTCTTGAGGAACAAGAGGGTGAAAATCAATCCAAACTATTGGAGGAAATTCTAAAACTAATAAATTCAATAATAAAAGTTGAACTAGTACCATTTGAAATAAATAATATTTATCGTATTGGAAAAAACGTAAATACTAGGCGTCCCATCCTAGTTAGTTTTGTAACAACCTTGAAGAAACAAGAAGTTATCAGAAACGGTAAAAGACTTAAAATACCGAAATATCAATCAGTGAAGACCTCATAGATGAAGATAGAGAAGAAAGGAAAATTCTAGTGGAAGCTCTGAAGCAAGCAAGTAATCAAAATAAAAAAGCTGTAATTAGAGGAAATAGAATAATTATCGATAGTACTAAATTTTCAGCCACAGATATTTTAAACGACAAACATAAAAATAACTTTGAATTTTCACCGCCACCACAGAGAAAAACTTCAAGTGAACCTACAACTCCATCACTGAAAGAAATTGAATTTGAAAGTGACACAGATATCGAGATCGAGAAACAGAAATTAGAAGACGAAAATAAGAATACAGAAATCGCCAAGAATAACCAAATTCGCCAAGTTAAAGAAGTAAAGGACAATCAACAGAAGACCATCCAAAAAGAAACAATCACGCGAAACGCGAAAACTCTGAAGAATGAACAGGCTAAAAAAAGTGCAAGGCTTGCATTAAAGTCTTCTAGTGGAACTCCTAAATCTGTCGTGTCTTCATTGAAACATTAAATTTAAATTTAACAGAGTGCTTTCCAAACGACCCCTGTATAAACAATTATTCGTTATTAGTTGTAGGATAAGTTCAAACATTTATTTTATTCATTTATTTTATATCGTTTTATCGTCTATTTTAACTACTTTTAAATTGGATATTGTTCTTTTTTTGATAAATATTTTTTGTTCGTTATTGAATATATTATACTGAAATTTTTGATCAAAACGAAATTTCTGATTTTTAACTGGTTTTAATGGGAATAAATTAGGTAGTCCAAAGTTAATATTATACTGGACTCTTTTATAAGAGAATATGATAATGATCCAATATCGGCAAAGATAATTTATAATTGTAATGAATTCAAGCAAAATGTTAAAAACAATGATTTTAAAATTGTGCATATGAATATTCGTAGTTTGAAGCGAAATATAGAGGAAACATTGCTCTTTCTCGATCAATTGACAGTAACTTTTGACTTAATTATCTTTACTGAAACTCGACAAATACATGACTTAAATTTATTCAATATAGAGGGTTATGTCTGTATTTATAATAAAGGTGCTTTCAATCAGAATGATGGTGTGGTTATATACATAAAATAAAATCTTAATTATACTACTGATTCTATAAATATCGGAGAATCCAACGCATTAAATGTTATTATATCTTTACCTACCAAAAAAATTGATGTCACAGCGATTTATCGATCACCCAGCAGTTGTCCAAATATATTTAACATTGATCTCTATCATTATTTGAAAACTAAAATTACTCAAGAAATAAATATATTAACAGGTGATATTAATATAAATCTCTTAGAGGATGCGACCTTTATTGAAGAGTATAAAAATATTTTAAGCTGCTCTGGATACGTATCATACATTAATGATTATACCAGGCTACCGAGTCGTACTTGTCTGGATCACTTTTTTGTACTGGACAGAGCGAATTCGGATAAATTAGACTTAAACTCCTATATCTTTAGGTATAACATTACTGATCACAATCCAATAGGGCTTACATTCAGCACAAATGAAAATCTTCCACATCAAAATAACAAAACAACCAAATCATATATAAATTATAATACCCTAAAATCAGATTTGTCCACGGAAGGTTGGGAAGAGTTGTATGAAGAAACTAATGCAAACACTATAACATGCAATTTTGTTAATAAGCTATTATATTACATTCAAAAAAATACAAAAATTGTTAAAATTAAACAAAATAAAACATATAAGAAGAAGTGGTTAAATCCCAGTTTATCTGCTTCTATAAAAGAAAAAAATAACCTATACAAAATGTCATTGCACAATCCTAATGACCCTCAAATAAAAGAGAGATATCGACAACTGCGTAATACTATAAACAACCAAATCAAATATGCCAAAAAGCAATATTGTACAAAAGAAATAAATAAAAATAAAAACTCTTCAAAATCACTATGGGACTGCGTAAATCGAATTTGTGGTAAACCAAAAACTAAAACAAAAATAGATTCTATCAAACTATCAGACGGCACCTACTTAAATAACAAATTTGATATTGCAAATGCTTTTAATAAACATTATAGTACAGTAGGAGAAAAATATGCAAACAAAATCCCCATTATTAACAACTATAATGAAAATAAAGAATTTCTTGAAAACACAATGTATCTGAGACAAACGACTGAAAAAGAGATAATTGGAGCCATTTTAAATTTAAAATCAAAAAAATCTCCGGGTATTGATAATATTCGTTCGGAAACATTAAAAGAAATTGCTTGTGAAATTGCAACTCCTCTAAAATATTTAATAAACGTCTGTTTCGACACGGGGTGTTTTCCAGAGGCTCTAAAAAATGGCATAATCCGACCACTACATAAAAAGGGGAATAAGCAAGACATAGAAAATTACCGACCTATTACATTAATTTCAAACGTAACAAAAGTTTTAGAAAAGTTATTAAAAACTCGGATATGTAATTTTCTACATAAATACAAAATACTTTCAAATCGTCAATATGGCTTTAGAGAGGGGCGATCTACAGAGGATGCGATACATACATTAACTTCCTATGTTTACGAATGCCTGGATAAAAAAATACCGACCATAGCTATATTCCTAGACCTTTCTAAAGCCTTCGACACAGTTCATCATAAAAAACTGCTAGAAAAAATGGAGAGATATGGAATAAGAGGGAAAACATGGGAAATTTTGAAAAGTTATTTATCAAATCGTGTACAAAAAGTTGAACTTGATGGTATTTTTAGTGAACCAGAAAAAGTAACTTATGGCGTGCCACAGGGTACTGTTTTGGGTCCGGTTTTATTTACCTTATACATTAACAGTATGCTAGAACTCAATTCAAAGGGTGAGATTTTGAGCTTCGCAGATGATACTGTTATTATGTACAAATCTTCCACTTGGCAAAATCTAAAAGAGAAAATAGAAAATGACTATCCAAAGATTTCAGATTGGCTAGCTCATAACAAACTCACCCTAAACTATTCAAAGACATGTTATTTACCGTTTACATCGTACTCTTCTGGGCTGCCTGTTTTAGGACCTTTGAATGTGGGCTTAAATTGTGAAATTTCGGAAGCAAATTCAGTAAAATATCTAGGTATTACGGTGGATCGACATTTGAAATGGGATATAAAATTAAAACAAATCGTGCAAAAAGTAAGGGGATTACTATCAAAATTTAAATATTTAAAAGACTTTTTAAATCTGGAAAACCTAAAAGTAATGTATCATTCTTTGATAGAATCGATAATGTCATATGGTATACTAGGTTGGGGTGGTGTAAGTGATATTTATCTAAACCAGGCAAATGTTGTTCAAAAATGGGTCTTACGTATAATATATGAAAAAAACCTTACATATCACAGTGATTTGTTATACAAAGAATTGCATATTATAGATCTTAGACAAATGTATTGTTTAAAAATTCTGATGTTTATACAAAAAGGTAAAATTAAATTAAAACCACACCAACATTCGTATAACACAAGAAATAATGACGGTCTATTACTTCCAAGAGCTGATAAAACAATAGGACAAAGACACACCTAGAATTTATGCCATTTTACCGAATAATATAAAAACTGAAATATCGCGTCATTATTCATTTAAAGCCAAAGTAAAAAGGTGGATTCTAAATGAGGATAGAATAACATTTAGTAAATTGGTTAATAATATAATAAATCCTAAAAAAAAAAAAAAAAAAAAAAAAAAAAAAAAAAAAAAAAAAAAAAAAAAAAAAAACTAATTGAGACTACTTACCCGAAATGTGACTACTTACCCGGACTAACTACTTATCCGAATTGTGACATACCTCATTTAAATAAATATTTTGAAACCTAAAATTACCAATATTTTCCCGATTGGGACCATTAATCACAAATACCGACTACTTACCTGAATATGTCTTATTGTTGTGTGGACATATATTATGTGTCTTTAGAATAAGTTATTATATAGTTTTAAATTTACATAGAATATTAATTAATTGTATATCTATATATTTGTTTATCTAAACATGTGTTTTTATTATTTTTCACTTATAAGTAGTTGCACTACTTCTGTGATTTTTTTTGTTTATTCCCTTCTTGATGAATTGTATTGCTTTTTTATGTATTTAAAATTACTCATGTGAATAAACATTATTATTATTATTATTATTATTGTTCTATTTTCTACTAAATTTAGTACTAAAAGTGCGCCGAAATGTTGCGCAGAAGTTTTTCATAGAAAAAGTTGACACGACGGTATTTTCTGTACCCTTTTATTTTTAATTAGCGACAATTTCACATTATCGCCTTGAATAAAGTTCGCCTGTTTGATTTTGTAGGTTTTATTGTGTTTTTCCGTGGTTTTTATGCTGTATTTGGTTGTCAAGTCAACTAGTATCAAATTGATAATAAAAACACCATTTACTTCACTTGTCTGTTTTACACAGAATATTTCATTTCTCTACTAATTTCACGTATTAATACGTCAATGCGCGTGCGCCCATAGTAAATTTAGTACTAAAAATTGGTATCGTTGCAAACGAAAAAAAAATATTTTTAGTTCTAAATTTAGTACTAAATTAATGACTTAATTTAGTGCTAAATTTAGTACTTAATTTAGTATCGTGACATACAGCCTTAAGACGATGTTTGTTAAATTTAGAGGTTAATATTTTTATTAATTTTATTTCTGAAAAATGGGTTTCTTTGAATATATTTACAGCGACGATGCCAAAAAATAAATTATTTAAATTATTGAATATTAATCAATGATCCGTGTGTTGTAAGGGAACGGCCCATTTATTTCGATATCGATGAACTGAATTTTATTTTTTTTTGTTTTTTGTGTCATCGGCATCAACTGCTATGGTTATTAGCCTCGTGTTCTGTGTAGACTTTGTAACTGTTTCCCAGCGCCACTGTGGGGAATCCTACCATTCACTGTTGGGTACTAATTAACAGTGCTGTTCCTAAAGTGGCGCTGGGAAACAGTAACAAAGCCTACACAGAACACGAGGCTAATAACCATAGCAGTTGATGCCAAATTATTAAATTTTAGATTATTCTGCAACCTTCTCATTTCGTTTCCGTGATATTGCATTTTCCGTTTTTTTTTACATTTTGTAAGATGACCAAATTTCAATAGTAGGGCTCTATCTGATTCCGCGTAATTAGATATTTTCTCTTTTTTCTAAATCACCAATTGCCCAAAAACAGAAAATAACAAGATCTTAAAGAAAAATGGAAGCAAAATAGAACAATTTTTATGTGAAGGTCGGTGACGATCAACACAAGACACGATATGTAAAACGGAAAATTTAAATTATCCAATAAAAACCATTTAACAAATTAGCAGAAATGCCAACCTGTCTAAGAATAAATAAGAACTATTAGACTACGTAGCTAGCAGCTAAATTCGTGATGAAAAACACTTCCATCCATATTCCATCGGTAACAGGGACTTTGACTGCCAGCTAAATATAGCTGTCGGCTACGTAACAGCCACTTTGACTGGACATTGAAAAACCGACCCTTAGCCGCTCCTCATGGCTACTAGAGTACATACAGGTCCGGTATAAGCCATGGAAAATAATAATTTAATGTTTTGATCGAGTTAAATAAAATATCAAAATTAAATGTTTATTTTTAAGTAAACGACATTTTTAAATGTATACGTCTTCAATCAAAAATAATATAGGCAATACTCTAGTGTACGAGTGTACTGGACAAGAGATAATTTTACCCTTTACTCCAGTTTTTTGTAATGAAACCAGCGGTAAAATAGATATTTGTGTAACAAGGTTGTGTTTTGGCCGAATTAGACATATGCGTTAAAGTCTAAGCTAGTTCTGGTTAAGTATAAGAGTAATAGGCAAGAAACGGGTGTTCAATCAAACGACATCGGGATAGATGTCACATAAGCAGGTGTACTGAAGATGAATTTTGCAGGACCAAGCATCAGATAGGTATAACACTTGATATTCTGAAAACTATGTGAATACTACACCGAATAAGAACGAATGGAAGTGTCAGAAGGAGGCTAAAGGCAAAAAATAGACGGAACAGAGCCTAATAGATAGATAAGTCATATTTTAGCCAGGAGAGAGTCGATGAGTGTTATAAATATAGTTATTTATGAATGTATTTTTAATGTATAATTTCAGTTTATTTTCATTTTTGGTATAAAACTATGGCTGACATAATAAAACTCTTAAAAGTATATATATTTTCAATATTTATTACTATACATTATTTAGTATTCATTTATTCTGTCTGACCTAGGGAAAAGGTCAGAAAACCCTGGTCATAATTGTTTACAATGTTGCGTGTTCCTAATGATACAAAACATTACAGAGGAATGATACTTAGCCGATGAAATCTCATCGAGTTCACGCATGACATATTGTGGTATGGAATATGGCTATCTCTGATGCATCTGCAGATTTAAATTTATTTTTGCGTACTGTTTTCTATCAACTGATACCCCAAATTTATACAAGCCACGTCTTCGCACCACAATGTGACATAGCATCAAATCTGCTTAATCTCGTACCATTTTTTTAAAGTATCAAGGATATTCTTGGTGTAGCTGATCATCATGTTTCGAGTCAATGAACCTAAAAAATAACAAATATCAATAAATAGAATTCGGAATTTATTCCAAAAATATTTTTCTTTGGGAATTATATAGGATTTCTTGTTAATATACTGACAAACTTTTAAAGGTGGTAGGTGCATCAAAATAAACATTTTTTTGCTTAATAAAATAAAAATAATTTTATTGCCCAACAAATTAATCCATTTACAGAACAAAATACATGAAATAAATGTTAAACATAATATTTCGACAGAAAATAATTTTAGCAACAGCAAGAAAGAAAAAAAAAAGAAAGAATCCTAAATACATTAGCTACAAATTAGTACAACTAATGGTCGAAATAAATATCCCAATCAGAACAAAATTAATTAAAATTTGAGCACATTAGCCTTATAGGTGAATTTCTTCCCAAGTTCGTTCAAATACTTGCTGTATAAAATGTTTTATGATATCTAATGGCTGTTTGGGGAACATTAAAATTTATTTAATTTATCAAAAATAGTACATCAATAGTGTTATGTAATATTTTATAAAAAAATGTAACACTGGAAACTACCCTTCTATTTTCGAAAGAAGCAGAGATTCTTCAATACCTCGAATGGGATACAGCTCATCTATTTTAAAAGAAAGGTACTTGAGAGATCGCCGCTGAACATTTTCCAATGATCTTTTATGAATATTGTAAATAAGGTTCCAGATAAGAGATGCATATTCTAGCCTGGCGAACTAAAGAAAAGTAAAGGATCTCCAAGCTTTAAGAGTTTGTAAAAGAACGAGTATTACGAATTAAGAACCCTAAGCTTTTCAACGCAGAAGCAACTGTATTTTCAATATAATCCGAAAAAGTAACTTTTTGGTTGAATAATATACCTTAAATCTTCAATTTGTGCACAAGTCCGATAAATGTAGGCTGTTAAATAAATAATCAAACTCCACCTTGTTAATCAATCAATATATGTTTATTGTCAAAGCTACAAGAACTTATAGATATATAATACTTCTAGTATAGGAACATACTTCACATTTAGACACATTCATTCAGCTTGTTTTCATTACACCAATTTTCAACGATTCCCAAGTTGGGTCTGTAAAAAGTATCAGTCTTGAATTGATGAGATTGAGGTAAATATTTTTAAGTCAGCAGCGAACAGCAGGTTAAATTTATTGCCAAGTCATTTATAAATATACTAAATAATAGTGGTCCCAGATTGGAGCTCTGTGGAACTCCAGATGTTGCTTTGAGGGGTGAAGATGAAAATCCGTTGTAAAAGACATAATAAAAACGATGATTTAGGTAAGATGAAAATAATCTCAACAGCGACTGATCAAACCCTAAGCATTCCAACTTCCTTACAAGAATATTATGATTTTTAATTATTACAAAATACATTATGTATGTACAAAAAATATTCTAAACATATTTTAACTAACAAGAGTTTTATTTTTAACTAGTTATATTCAAAAACAAATGTCATTTTTAAAACTATGTTTAACAATAACCGATGAGTATACAACAAGGTTCACAGTTTAAACTAAGTCTACATTTTAACTGCCTATTGTACAATCCGCCATATATGTACAAATCAAAATTAATTGTATTTCTTTAAAATGCACTTGATTCTGTTGATCAAAATCATTCGATAAAAAAATTAAATAGTATTGGTATAAAGGTGGTTTTTATATATATGCTATAAAGCATGCATTGGGGTAGCATGTAGATTATTTAAGTATCAGGTCAGAGAGATTAAAATTAAATAACATATGTAGTGGGATTCTCATCTTTTGAGTATGTCTCCTATCGAGACTCCTATCTTTGTTCGACAGACAGCGATTTTGATGTAATGTCTCTCTCTATTCTGTATGTAATGTGTCGAGTTGGCACAAAAGAATCACTGTTCTGATTAGAAGAAATTAACCACAAAGGAAGAAAATTAGTTCCCCTGTTATTTTTAATTTATATTAATGATTGTTAATGTTGCAATAATTAATATGACATTTACCTGTTTGCCTATGATGTCCTTATCTATGTTTCTTGTAAGTTGTAAGGATTCAGATAACTAAGAGTTAATTGTCAATGAAACTCTGCAAAATGTTTATAAATGATGTTGCAATCATTTGTTAAAAATCAACACAAATACCTAAAACAAAATATAAGCTGATAAGTAATAACTAGATGCAGTTTGTGGACAAACAATATAGGAAATTGGAAGAAAATCTATACAGTTAGTAGAAAAATTCAAATATTTAAGGGTAATTATTCGGAAACAGATGAAATTCAGAGACCATAAGCAAATACTGTTATCAAAACAATTGCAGTTAAATTACATTTCCTATTTAGAATGTTATTAAAATAATTGTTATATTATTACATTATTTTTTACTAAATTTGAATATTGTGATATTAGCAAACTAAGCCAAATAAATAAAAATAAAATAAAAACCGAAAACATACCTGGATCTACAATAATATATATAAATAATATAAGTACATTGCATCTTTTAAATTATTAAAATCCATTAAATTGAAATGACACGTCAAACCATAAACGTCAAACTATCAAAACAAACATGCTTGTGTTGTGTTCCGAATAATTTATTTACTTGCAGACTAAATTTATTTTAGGTTTAACGCAGGGCTGGTATATCTAATACCAGCCCTGGTTTAACGTTATATTTTCGGGTATTTTCGATTTGACCATTGTTTTGAGAGCATTGACTTGACACTTTTTGTTCTTTGTTTCTATTATTTCATTTTGATTTGTTTAGATCGTGGCAATCGTAGTTTAGATTTATATATTTGTGTGGATTATTTTTTTAGAATTAGCAATATTGGCAAAGGCGGATGATGATATAGAATTCATTACACTAAATATTATTTTGGAAAATGATAAAGAACCGCATGGTTTAAATAAACTTAAATAAAATAATAAATTCCCATAAAACACTCCTAACAATGATTCAGCAATATTCTTCCTCTTCCCAATGTACTTTAAAAAACTACAATCACAAAAAAATGTTTAAAATGTCACTATATAACATTTTAAAACTACTACGAACACAATAGACGCCAAAACAAACAAATTCAAGCCAAACAGAAACAAGAAACCGGGAAATCGTTTCATTCGGCTTCCCTTATATTTCATAAATCCCTTTCGCAAACTTACGGAATTAGCGTTTTGCGACAACGGTAATAGGGTAATTCTGTAAATATTTTGATATGCGCTTGCGTAGATGTCAAATAATTCCGTACGCAATTAGCGTATCACGGTATTGGTGCTTGCCCGATCTCTCTATTGTCCCAACATTTCTGAACGGCAACCAAAGTAAACGTCAACGAGTTTGAAAATTAAAGTTATTACAGTTATTTGTTTACTTCTATCAATGATTAACTAACAGCGCTGTCTTTTTATCCAACGTTGATGCAATCGATGCAACACCAGTCCATCAGTTTCAATGTATGGTTTTTACGATTAGATGTGACAACTGACAGCTGTATTGCGGGAATTATTCAGAATTAAGGAGTTAATTAATGATTTAATTGTTATTTGTGGAAAAAACCAAAAAAAATGAACTTTAAAAAATATATTCGTCCAAATTGAAGTACCTAGGTACATTGAAATAAAATTATAAACACAAATTTTAAATGTCAATTGTTATTTATTTCAAGGGTCAATCATAAATAAATCGAATCCAACACAAGACGTTCAAGGTCGCATCGGTGAAACAACGATTCCAACAAACCGGTGGAAAAAAAGACACACGTTGTGCTTGAACCAATGAACTGGAGTGGGGTAGAATGCTTGTCAATAGGCTTGAGATGCGACTCTATGGGCAGGAATATGAAAAGTCATACTGACAGACATAGTAATCACATCGTTTGTTAGTAATTTTCGTAATTTTCTGCTTAATTACAAAAAGCTTTAGTGAACTCTTATTCAATTAGCTTCATTTTACCCCTTCCGAGTCCGTTGCAGTTGATAGTTTCCCAGTTCCCACCGAAAGTAACCGCCCACAACCTAAGAAGCAAGACAGCGCCAGCCCAAAATGGCGGTTGATAAGCCGCCTGGGCAGCCGCCTGGAGAACCGCCTGATATCCCCAATCCCAATCACCTAACAAAACAAAAAGTCTTGTACTCAAATACCGACGTAGGCCCGTTTGAAGTCTATGTACAAGGAAAATACAAGAATATTGGTAACCTTCATATCCTTAGCATAGCCAAAACTGTGTTCAACCTTAAAAAAGAAATTATTAAGATTACCCGCAAAGGAAAAAATCGCATTGGAGCCACCTTTTTGAATTACAGTGCTGCAAATAAATTTATTAATGATAAGGACTGGGATTCAGTTGGTTACGAAGTATTTATCCCTTCACATAATGTGTCCTGCAAAGGTATTGTCAGACATGTTCTAAAATCTCTTACCGATGACGAAATACAAGATGCCATAAATACTCAACTGGCTTTTTGCAAGCCCCTAAATGTTAAAAGACTTAACAGACGAGTAGTTGAAGAAGGACAGGAACCAAATTATATTCCAACTGGAACGATTTGTGTAACATTCTCTGGAAAAATTATACCAAAAGAAATAACTATATATGGCCTACCAATGAAAGTAACTCCTTATATAAGCCCTGTTCTTCAATGCCAACAATGCCTCTTATATGGTCATAATATTAAGCAATGCCGCAGCAATGCAAAATTTGCGGAAAAATCCACGAAATCGGTACAGAAACTTGTAATAAGTTTTGTATCCATTGTAAAAATAATGAACACTCTTCTAATGACAAAAAATGTCCTGAATACAGCAGACAAAAAGACATCAAAGAATTAATGTCATTTTTAAATATCTCATATTATGAAGCAAGTCAGATGACTCCAAGAAAAACTAATACTATGTACGTGCATAATATAAATGACTTCCCTACTTTAAATAACGATTCTCTAAATACCAATTCTATTAACATTCACGAAAGAAGAACAGCTCTCATTAATACTTCACAGAGACATAATACAGTCAAATAACTCGATCATCGACTATTAAACGTAGAAGACCTGAAGAAAGAAGTTTCGATAAAAAAGCACTCGACGACTGCCTCATAAATCCTAATGGTAGAATTCCAGAACCAAAGCCTTCTACATCCAACGTCAATAGAAGAGATTTGGGGAAAAAACTTGAATCTGATATTGTTCAAGCTATATCTGTCTTATCTCAATCCCACAGGGAGCTCATTATGACATTTATTGGTAACATAATTAATAATACGCACTCTTCTGTTAGTAATAGTAATGTTTCAACAACAAATATTTTAGGTTCCCAAGAACCTTTTTCCCAAATTAGTAATAACCCTGTATCACATGATAATGTTGGTGGAATGGATTACTCCGATCAGGAGGATCTCTAATCCAACCAAACATTTATATTTTGTCTGGTTATCATTACTCCATTAACCATTATTCAATGGAATATTAGATCATAGGTACAATGTGAATGTTGACAATCTTAAAGTTCTAATTATGGAACACAATCCTGATATTATATTACTTAACGAAACATGGCTCACTGATAAATATACCTTAAAATGTAGAGGTTATCAAATACTTAGAGATGATAGATTTGATGGATATGGGGGAATTGCTATACTAATCAGAAACAGTATAGACTTCTTCCAGACAACTGTTAATAATTGCTTTGATCAAAATATCCAAACCCAACTCTTATTCTTACCTCATTATAATCTAAATTTGATTAATATATATTGTCCTGCAGATAACCTAATTACTAAAAGGAATTTTATAAAATTTATCCAAAAAATAAATAAACCCTTATTAATAATGGGTGATCTAAATTGCAACCATACTGTATGGGGGAGTAGCTCTAACAGCTTCAATGGTAAAAATATTTTCGAAGCTTTAGATGATCTTGATTTAATATTCCTCAATGACGGCTCTCCTACTCGTACTTCTCCTCCTGGAGGAAGTAATTCTGTAGTTGATGTATCCCTTATATCTTCTGAAATAGCATCTAAATGCACCTGGGAGGTTATTTCTGATCATGGATCAAGTGATCACTTCCCCACAATGTGTAAAATTGGTATGGGTCCATGTACCATTCCATTGCCCACTAAAAAGAGAAATTTCCATAAAGCTGATTGGTCCTCTTATCATCGCAACCTTGATGTAATCTTTTCTTCATTTAGTAGTGATAGTTATGAAGATTTTATTGAATCTCTTAATTCAGTGGCTGACACCACAATTCCAAATTTCAAAGGCAATAGTAAAAACAAATACCAGATACCATGGTGGGATAATTCATGTGATGACATAATTAAAAAAAGAGTAACGGCCATTAAAAATTTTAAAGACGTCCCAACTGTAGAAAACTATATCACGGTCAAAAAACTTGTTGCATGGTCTAGAAAACTTTTGAAAACAAAAAGGAAAAATAGCTTCAGGGAGTTTTGCGGAACACTAAATCGCGATTCATCCTTAAAAACGATATGGAATAAAGTAAATTCAGTTGCAGGTCAGAAAACTAATACTTCCAGTCTTATGCCATCTTCGCTACTAGCTAATGATATACTAAAAATCATAACACCGAATTCTGCTTCCCCTGCTGTTGCTATCAAAATTCCTAATGACAAAGAACCTGCCTTTACATATAATGAATTTAGGTATACATTATCAATTAAAAAAGATTCTTCTCCTGGCTTAGATAATATTTCCTACTCAATGGTAAAAAACTTACCTAACTTGGGTGCCGTTTGGCTGTTACAATTCTACAATAACTGTCTCAAAAGTGGATCTATTCCCCAACAATGGAAACAATCTTTAATCTTGCCATTTGTAAAATCTGGGAAAGATAAATCATGTCCAAATAATTATAGACCTATAGCTTTAACATCCTGCGTTGGAAAACTTCTAGAATCACTTATCAAAAATAGAGTAGAATGGTATTTGGAAAACAAGAAAATCTTCCATCCCTTACAACTAGGATTTAGACGAGGAAAAGGCTGCACAGAATCAATATCTTACTTAATCACCCAAGTCCAAATAGGCTTGGCATCAAATAATTATACTGTTGGTCTATTCCTTGATATTTCGGCAGCTTATGATAGTGTAAATATATATCTTCTGTACTCCAAATTAGCCAATATTGGCATTTCAATAGAGCTATGCAACCTTATCTATGCATTTCTAAATAACAGATCCATTTCAGTCTCAGATAACTGTGGTCAAAGTCATGGACCACGAACCTCCAATCAAGGACTTCCTCAGGGATCTCCCCTTAGCCCGATTTTGTTTAATCTCTATATGTTATCTTTATTCAATATTATACCAAAAACCTTTAAATTAATACAATACGCGGATGACATTGTAATTTTGGTTAGTGGAGAGAATGTCTTCAATATTACTATAGAAATAAACTCTTTATTGATTGCTTTTAAAGACTGGCTCGATGAGCACAATTTCAACTTGTCTATAACTAAATCATCGGCTCTCCTTTTTTCAAAAGGTCCTATTAAATTAATCCTTCCAAAAATTAAATTTAATGATACAATCATTCACTGGTCAGATTCATTCAAATATTTAGGCATTTACATTCATAAACACTTAAAATGGAATGCACATATAAATTACATTGAGCAAAAAATTAACAGAGGTTTAAATGTCATGCGAGCTCTTTGTGGTACGTGGTGGGGCAGTGATCCAAAAATCCTTCGCATAATACACAACGCTATCATCTTAAGTCATATAGATTATGGATGCCAGGTAATTTCTCCATGTCCGAAGTACCTTCAGAAGAAGTTGGACAGGCTACAATATCAGAGCTTACGTGTCATCACTGGTTGTATGAAATCAACCCCAATTTATGCTTTGCAAGCAGAGAGCGGGGATATCCCCTTAAACTTAAGAAAAGACTGGCTTTGTTATAAATTTCTTTTAAAAAATCTTGCATTGGAAAATAACCCTGTCATCAATTCGTTAAAACATTTGGAAACACTAAATAAAGAAAGAAATGTCTACAAAAAGGTAATTGACACTCCAGTATTATTAAGTTTAATGAACCAAATGGATGAGTTCCTTCCGAATATGTATTCTAATGAATTGCTGCCATGCCATGAATTTGAATTGGACATCCAACTCTCTTCAATTCCAGTTTTAAATCTTAGATCAATTAGGGATGACACTTATGGATTATCCATTTTTACTGACACAATAAACAAGCTACCCAGTTACACAAAATTCTTCACCGACGGATCTGTGGGACCTTCTAATGATTCAGGCTTCGGTGTATTTTCTCCAGACATCAATTACGTGTTTTCAAGCAGACTACCTCAACATACACAAATATGTACTGCAG
>OV651813.1:73477991-73645491 GCA_927349885.1 Psylliodes chrysocephalus
ATATTTAATAATATTTAATAATATTTAATAATATTTAATAATATTTAATAATATTTAATAATATTTAATAATATTTAATAATATTTAATAATATTTAATAATATTTAATAATATTTAATAATATTTAATAATATTTAATAATATTTAATAATATTTAATAATATTTAATAATATTTAATAATATTTAATAATATTTAATAATATTTAATAATATTTAATAATATTTAATAATATTTAATAATATTTAATAATATTTAATAATATTTAATAATATTTAATAATATTTAATAATATTTAATAATATTTATAATATTTAATAATATTTAATAATATTTAATAATAATTTATATATATTTAATAATATTTAATAATTATTTAATAATATTTAATAATTTTAATAATTTAATATATAATTATATTTAATAATATTTAATAATATCTTAATATTTAATAATATTTAATAATATTTAATAATATTTAATAATAATTTTAATATTTAATATTTAATAATATTTAATATTATTTAATATTTAATAATATTTTTAATATTTAATATTTAATATTAATATTTAATAATTTAATATTAATATTTAATATTTAATTAATATTAATAGTTAATATTTAATATTTAATATTTAATATTTTAATATATTTAAGATTTAATATTTAATATTTAATATTTAATATTTAATATTTAATATTTAATATTTAATATTAATATTTAATATTTAATATATTAATATTTAATATTATATATATTTAATATTTAATATATAATATTTATTAATATTTAATATTTATATTTAATATTTAAATATTTAATATTTAATATTTAATATTAATATTTAATATTTAAATATTTAATATTTAATATTTAATATTTAATATTAATATTTAATATTTAATATTAAATATTTAATATTTAATATATTTAATATTTAATATTTAATATTTATTATTTAATATTTAATATTTAATATTTAATATTTAATATTTAATATTTAATATTTAATATTTAATATTTAATAATTAATATTTATATTTAATATTTAATAATTTAATATTTAATATTTAATATTTAATATTTAATATTTAATATTTATATTTAATATTTAATATTTAATATTTAATATTTAATATTTAATATTTAATATTATAATATTTTAATATTTAATATTTAATATTTAAATATTTAATATTTAATATTTAATATTTAATATTTAATATTTAATATTTAATATTTAATATTTAATATTTAATATTTAATATTTAATAATTAATTATTTAATATTTAATATTTAATATTTAATATTTATTATTTAATATTTAATATTTAATATTTAATATTTAATATTTAATAATTTAATATTTAATATTTAATATTTAATATTTAATATTTAATATTTAATATTTAATATTTAATATTTAATATTTAATAATTTATAATATTTAATATTTAATATTTAATATTTAATATTTAATATTTAATATTTAATATTTAATATTTAATATTTAATTTTAATATTTAATATTTAATATTTAATATTTATATATTTAATATTTAATATTTATATATTTAATATTTAATATTATATTATATTTAATATTTAATATTTAATATTTAATATTTAATATTTAATATTTAATATTTAATATTAATATTTAATATTTAATATTTAATATTTAATATTTTAATATTTAATATTAATATATTTAATATTTAATAATTATATTTAATATTTAATATTTATATATTTAATATTTAATATTTAATATTTAATATTAATATTTAATATTTAATATTTAATATTTAATATTTAATATTTAATATATAATATTTATTATTTTAATTATATTAATATTTAATATTTAATATTTAATATTTAATATTTAATATTTAATATTTAATATTTAATATTTAATATTTAATATTTATATTTAATATTTAATATTTAATTTATAATATTTAATATTGAATATTTAATTTTAATATTTAATATTTAATAATTTAAATATTTAATATTTAATATTTAATATTTAATATTTAATATTTAATATTTAATATTTAATATTTTAATATTTAATATTTAATATTTATTATTTAATATTTAATATTTAATATTTAATAATTTAATAATTAATATTTAATATTTAATATTTTAATATTTAATATTTAATATTTAATATTTAATATTTAATATTTAATATTTAATATTTATATTTAATATTTAATATTTAATATTTAATATTTAATATTTAATATTTAATATTTAATATTTAATATTTAATATTTAATATTTAATATTTAATATTTAATATTTAATATTTAATATTTAATATTTAATATTTAATATTTAATATTTAATATTTAATATTTAATATTTATATTTAATATTTAATATTTAATATTTAATATTTAATATTTAATATTTAATATTAAATATTTTTAATATTTAATATTTAATATTTAATATTTAATATTTAATATTTAATATTTAATATTTAATATTTAATATTTAATATTTAATATTTAATATTTAATATTTATATTTTAATATTTAATATTTAATATTTAATATTTAATATTTAATAGTTAATATTTTAATATTTAATTAATTTAATATTTAATATTTAATATTTAATATTTAATATTTAATATTTAATATTTAATATTTAATATTTAATATTTAATATTTAATATTTAATATTTAATAATTAATATTTAATTATTAATATTTAATATTAATATTTAATATTTTAATATTTAATATTTAATATTTAATATTTAATATTTAATATTTAATATTTAATATTTAATATTTAATATTTAATATTTAATATTTAATATTTAATATTTAATATTTAATATTTAATATTTAATATTTAATATTTAATATTTAATATTTAATATTTAATATTTAATATTTAATATTTAATATTTAATATTTAATATTTAATATTTAATATTTAATATTTAATATTTAATATTTAATATTTAATATTTAATATTTAATATTTAATATTTAATATTTAATATTTAATATTTAATATTAATATTTAATATTTAATATTTAATATTTAATATTTAATATTTAATATTTAATATTTAATATTTAATATTTAATATTTAATATTTAATATTTTAATATTTAATATTTAAATATTAATATTTAATATTTAATATTTAATATTTAATATTTAATATTTAATATTTAATATTTAATATTTAATATTTAATATTTAATATTTAATATTTAATTATTTAATATTTAATATTTAATATTTAATATTTAATATTTAATATTTAATATTATTTAATATTTAATATTTAATATTTAATATTTAATATTTAATATTTAATATTTAATATTTAATATTTAATATTTAATATTTAATATTTAATATTTATATTAATATTTAATATTTAATATTTAATATTTAATATTTAATATTTAATATTTAATATTTAATATTTAATATTTAATATTTAATATTTAATATTTAATATTTAATAGTTTAATATTAATATTTAATATTTAATATTTAATATTTAATATTTAATATTTAATATTTAATATTTAATATTTTAATATTTAATATCTTAATATTTAATATTTAATATTTAATATTTAATATTTAATATTTAATATTTAATATTTAAATATTTAATATTTAATATTTAATATTTAATATTTAATATTTAATATTTAATATTTAATATTTAATATTTAATATTTAATATTTAATATTTTAATATTTAATATTTAATATTTAATATTTAATATTTAATATTTAATATTTTAATATTTAATATTTAATATTTATAATTTAATATTTAATATTTAATATTTAATATTTAATATTTATATTTAATATTTAATATTTAATATTTAATATTTAATATTTAATATTTAATATTTAATATTTAATATTTAATATTTAATATTTAATATTTAATATTTAATATTTAATATTTAATATTTAATATTTAATATTTAATATTTAATATTTAATATTAATATTTAATATTTAATATTAATATTTAATATTTATATTTATATTTAATATTTAATATTTAATATTTAATATTTAATATTTAATATTTAATATTAATATTTAATATTTAATATTTAATATTTAATAATTTAATATTTAATATTTAATATTTAATATTTAATATTTAATATTTAATATTTAATATTTAATATTTTAATATTTAATTTTTAATATTAATATTTAATATTTAATATTTAATATTTAATTATTTAATATTTAATATTTAATATTTAATATTTTAATATTTAATATTTAATATTTAATATTTAATATTTAATATTTAATATTTAATATTTAAATATTTAATATTTAATATTTAATATTTAATATTTAATATTTAATATTTAATATTTAATATTTAATATTTAATATATTATTTAATATTTAATATTTAATATTTAATATTTAATATTTATATTTAATATTTATATTTAATATTTAAATTTTAATATTTAATATTTAATATTTAATATTTAATATTTAATATTTAATATTTAATATTTAATATTTAATATTTAATATTTAATATTTAATATTTAATATTTAATATTTAATATTTAATATTTAATATTTAATATTTAATATTTAATATTTAATATTTAATATTAATATTTAATATTTAATATTTAATATTTAATATTTAATATTTAATATTTAAATATTTAATATTTAATATTTAATATTTAATATTTAATATTTAATATTTAATATTTAATATTTAATATTTAATATTTATTATATTTAATATTTAATATTTAATATTTAATATTTAATATTTAATATTTAATATTTAATATTTAATATTTAATATTTAATATTTAATATTTAATATTTAATATTTAATATTTAATATTTAATATTTAATATTTAATATTTAATATTTAATATTTAATATTTAATATTTAATATTTAATATTTAATATTTAATATTTAATATTTAATATTTAATATTTAATATTTAATATTTAATATTTAATATTTAATATTTAATAATTTAATATTTAATATTTAATATTTAATATTTAATATTTAATATTTAATATTTAATATTATATTTAATATTTAATATTTAATATTTAATATTTAATATTTAATATTTTAATATTTAAATATTTAATATTTAATATTAATATTTAATTATTTAAATATTTAATATTTAATATTTAATATTTAATATTTAATATTTAATATTTAATATTTAATATTTAATATTTAATATTTAATATTTAATATTTAATATTTAATATTTAATATTTAATATTTAATATTTAATATTATATTTAATATTTAATATTTAATATTTAATATTTAATATTTAATATTTAATATTTAATATTTAATATTTAATATTTAATATTTAATATTTAATATTTAATATTTAATATTTAATATTTAATATTTAATATTTAATATTTAATATTTAATATTTAATATTTTAATATTTAATATTTAAATAATTTAATATTTAATATTTATATTTAATATTTAATATTTAATATTTAATATTTAATATTTAATATTTAATATTTAATATTTAATATTTAATATTTAATATTTAATATTAATATTTAATATTTAATATTTAATATTTAATATTTAATATTTAATATTAATATTTAATATTTAATATTTAATATTTAATATTTAATATTTAATATTTAATATTTAATATTTAATATTTAATATTTAAATATTTAATATTTAATATTTAATATTTAATATTTAATATTTAATATTTAATATTTAATATTTAATATTTAATATTAATATTTAAATTTAATATTTAATATTTATATTTAATATTTAATATTTAATATTTAATATTTAATATTTAATATTTAATATTTAATATTAAATAATATTAATATTTAATATTTAATATTTAATATTAATATTTAATATTTAATATTTATATTTAATATTTAATATTTAATATTTAATATTTAATATTTAATATTTAATATTTAACATTTAATATTAATATTTAATATTTAATATTTAATATTTATTATTTAATATTTAATATTTAATATTTAATATTAATATTTAATATTTAATATTTAATAATTAATATTTAATATTTAATATTTAATATTTATATTTAATATTTAATATTTAATATTTAATATTTAATATTTTAATATTTAATATTTAATATTTAATATTTAATATTTAATATTTAATATTTAATATTTAATATTTAATATTTAATTATTTAATATTTAATATTTAATATTTAATATTTAATATTTAATATTTAATATTAATATTAATATTTTAATATTTATTATTTAATATTTAATATTTAATATTTAATATTTAATATTTAATATTTAATATTATATTTATTTTATTTTTATATTTAATATTTAATTTTTATTGCACTCATCTGTCATTTTACTACAGCGTTTTATGATCATGACAAACACAAATATTCAAATCGACGCCAAATATTTAGTCCATTTTCATTTTCTGTGAGATTGTATTACGTTTTAAAAAATATTATTAATGAAAATTGTACATTTACTTTTATTATTAGTGGAAAAAACAACGTTTAAGCTTAGTTATTGTTCATAACACAGATGTTTCTAAAGTTTTCGTTAAATTATTTTTCTTTACATAGTTATAGTACTTTTTCAATGTCAATCGATGCTAATTATTATAGTTATTAAATATTTTGCTATTGAATTACGCTTTTTATTCTTCTGCACTTAGTGTCGCCTAAATAAAACATTTTTTGGTTTTTGCATGAACGTAGAAAAAATATTGTATGCAACTCGTGCAAAAAGTGTTTATTGCCATCGACGTGTTGTCCAACTCGGCCTGACGGCCTCGTTGCGTGCAATAAACGCTTATTTTTTGCACTTGTTGCATAAATAACTGTTTTAATTCAAATACAATTACTAGGAAACTAGAGTTTGCACTTTCTATAAAAATTAACCTTTTTTTTATTCTTTTTTTTGTAATTAATATACGTCGATTCAGAAAAATATGCAGAGGATGGTTTTATGGAAATACTATAACACTCCTTAACTTTTATTAAAACAATATTTGGCACATATAATATCACATTTAATAAACATTTGAAATAAATAAAGAACGTTTAAGGTAGTTCACACGCGATAGGCGTACGCAAAAATATCGCCTAATGGTGAATACCAAAAGTTCGGGATTCTCAATGCTAAAAATTTTTATTTTTGTAAGAGACTGTACACAATACATGTAAGCTTATACAGGGTGAGTCGGGAGGAGCGCACCAAACTCTAGGAGTATATTATACACGTGAAAATAATGTAAAAAAACTCATATGTTCTTACCCAATTTTCATTTGTTTTCAAGTTATGGCGTAATTAAAAATGTTCATCGAGCTTTCCACTTCTGAATTTTAACATTATCAAAGTATGCCATATGTTCAAGGCTCAAAGGCATTTGATAATTCTGACGTTTTGATGAACTGTCAGTGTACAGTGAACAGTAACTGAACGTTTAATTTCGAATTTATGTGATTGTTAGTATTGCAAAACGCTCTTCGTGGACGAAGCAGAAAATGTTTAGAAGTCAATGGCGGTATTTTTGAACATTTATTGAAAGAACGCTATGATTAAGAGAATTTTTATGTGTAAATTTGTTTATTTGTTAATATGCTATAACTTGAAAACAAATGAAAATCGGATAAGAACATATGAGTTTTTTTACATTATTTTCACGTGTATAATATACTCCTAGAGTTTGGTGCGCTCCTCCCGACTCACCCTGTATATACGGATACAGTTATTATTTCAAATAAAATCAATCCGGCAACGTCGCAAATATATGAATGGTGGGCTATCAAGTGAGTGTCTATGCCTATAGAAATTTGCGACTTTCTCATACTAATTTTAAGGATTTGTTTTGGTTCAAACGGAACCCTCGATTCCAGTTCTCAAATACATTGGACGAATTAATTTTTCAAGAACACGTCGCGAGGATATAACAACCTCTTAGCTGATCGAGTGTAATTCAGTGATTTTGAACTAGTTTCCGAAATAACCAAAACAAGCCTAAAGAAATCTAACACATTTGAGTTACCGCGCGTCAAGTGTAGCGATTGCAATGTTGCCAAGTTGTAATCATTGTACCTCACTATACGTCGACTGCTTTAAAAATATTTTTATTTTAAAAATTTATATCTTTTTACCAAAACGGAAAAAAATCAGCGTTTTTTTTTTAGAAAATTTTATAACTTCTTGATTTACATTAAACTAAAAATAGTAAGATCCGTTTTCGAGATATCTTGAATTAAGGAGGTCCTTTCGCCACCAATGTTAAATAAAAAATATTAGATTATGACTAAAATTAATTTTTTTTCTAATAGTAGATGTCCTTATTTATCTAATAGTGAACTTTTAACTATACCTTACCGTGCAAATTTTTGAGAATTTTTTTTTAAAAATGTGTGTGTTTGTACAGTGTCTTACGAGAAAGTAAGACTTTAACAACAATTTTCGAATTATAATTAATTTTACTATTATTTATTGATTAGATGGAGTAGAAAAAAACTAAAAATAAGGTTTTTGAAATATTTAGGTTTTGTTTTTTACAATAAAATATATAGGTTACCGTGGAATTTATTGAGAAATTAATATTAAAAAATCACAAAAAATTTTCAACTAGGTTACTTCAAATTTTTTTTTAATATTAATTTCTCAATAAATTCCAAGGTAACCTATATATTTTATTGTAAAAAACAAAACCTAAATATTTCAAAAACCCTATTTTTATTTTTTTTCTACTCAATCTAATCAATAAATAATAATATAATTCGAGAATTGTTGTTGAGGTCTTATTTTCTCGTAAGACACTGTACAAATACTCACATTAAAAAAAAAAATTCTCAAAAATTTGCACGGTAAGGTATAGTTAAAAGTTCAACATTAGATAAATAAGGACTTCAACTATAAAAAAAAAAAAAAAAATTAGTCATAATCTAATATTTTTTATTTAACATTGGTGGCGAAAGGACCTCCTTTTAAATGCATTGCTTGTGTACATGACAGGCTTCAAGAGTGTTAATTATGCACATGTTGATTGTTAATATCTCGTTTCACGGACGGTCACAAATTAAATTATTTTTGTTAAGTAAAAGACACTTTCATTAACCTTATATTTCAATTTTATTGAATTCTTGAGAAAATCCGTTTTACGAGTGAACTACCTTAAAAGTTTATAATCATTATAAAACTGATTCACCATATATAAAACACAAATTAAAAATTCTTAGAATAATTTTTGAGCTAACATCGTTACATAATATACAGGGTGTCCCAAAATCCCGTGTACATAGAGCTACTGCATGTTGGTGAGATCAAAATAAGTTGACTGAGCTAAAATTACTTATATCACAAAGTGCTTCGTTTGCCTGCGAGGAAGCTTCAAAGTTGCAAGAATATGTTCCAATTTTTTTTTAATAACTCAAAAACGCTTCGTTCGATTTTTATAAAATTTTAATTAAAGAGCCATTGTTCGAAGCAAAAATTATACTAACTGAAATCATGGAAGGGTAAAAACCACATTAATCCTACCATAAATAATATCGTTTTTTTTTTTCGAAGGCCGCCTCTGTTCCCTCAACATGTATCTCTCATGATAATTGAGTAAAAAATTGTGTATGGATGGACTGATGGTTAGTAACTTAAAATTTTCAAGAAAACTCAGTTGGCGGTTATAACTACCGCCACCCGAACACTATCGATTTTAACGTTATTACAATAAAAAAATCTTTAATAGGCATAGGTATCTACTAAAAAATAACAATTCAAAGAGAAGAATAAATTGATTAACAATAAATGTTCATGCTGATTTCTATTTGGTGCAAGAAATTGAAGTCTACTCTTTTTAAAATGCCAAGATCATTTCGCATAGAGTTCACAACATTTTGAATCCTACCCCATAATTGTTCAATGTTGTCGATAGGAACTTCATACACCAACATACAAGTAGCTCTATGTACAAGGAATTTTGGGATACCCCGTATTCTTTGCGGTTTTTTATTTCAGTCAAGGTCTCGAGAATTAACTACTAGAACTAATCTTTGTCAGCGTGGTTAAAAACATATAAAAACCGATTAATTTTAGAACTGTTTGAGAAATTTTTTTGTCATTATCGATTTTTTGACAGAATTTATCTTTCATAGTTTTCATCATTTTCAATGTAGTTTTGTAGAAACAATTTATTTGACATTAAATATCACATTCGTGTTTCTAGATTTTTCAAAATCGAGTTTTCTTTTTATGATGATGTCAACTTCAATAGTCATTGATTCAGTACCTAAGTGGTAAAACTTTTTTTTGGGCCGAAATTAAAATAAAATATACATTTTAATTTTAAATGTAAATAAACCATTATATATAATAATTTCAAAACAAGAGCTTTTTTTACAAATATATTTAAAATATTGCCTTCCTACTGTATTTACTTACTTCGGATTTTGACAAACAAACTATTAAAATCTTTACAAGATTTAGTAAGTAATTTTCAACATACGTTAAACTCACCGGAAATAATTCACGTCTGATACACCAAAATCAACAAAAAAGTAGCCGATAACAATAAAAAAACAGAAGAACACGACGTATCCGTGTCCGATTAAAAATCCCTATAAAACGACGTCATTAAAATCAAATATGTTGGTGGAGGTCATTTTCGAAATCGTCTTCTAGCAAAGGTGGAGGTATGGATTTCATGTCAAAAGCGTCTACAATTTCAAATCGATCATCGTCTTCACGTTCCATTCTCATGATATCGGATCCAGATTGTGAATCGTCCGGATAGTAACCTTCTTCCAACGTTTCAGCATAATGCATCACAGAATTATCTTCAGCTAGACTTCTTTCATACTGAAAGTTAGAAGCCATTTCTTCCATATTTCTATTTCTAATATACTCACTATACTCTGCAAGTCCTGCTTCATGCTCTACAAAATAATATTCATCAACATTTTGTTGTTCTTTTTCCAATCTAGCTCTACGCTGATTCTGTAATTGCCTTTTCCTTCTATAACCTCTTCTATCTCTTTCTGATTTACTTTTAGGTGACTCAACGCTGCTGGTTGAATCATTCTCACTTGGTGGACTCTTGGCTTGACATACATTTTTAGAAACCGGTTTCCTATGTGTTCTTATCTGTGGTACTGTCGCTGTTTTATAAGCAGGCACTGGACTAGTACTAGCTAAAGGTGTTGACTCTGAACTTAAACTACTGGAATAATATGGTGAACATTTAGATAACTTTAAAGGAACTTTTATAGGTCGTTCAGTACTTTTACTTGAAGGTAGATGTTTTTGCATGTACTTCTGTTTATCTTTATCGTAACGTTGAGTATGAACGGTTCGTTGTTCAACAGAACTACTTGATTTATCAGTATCTGAGAAGTTCGGAAGAATCATTATTGGTCGTTCAGTGGATTTAGAATATTTCGTTTCAATTCGAGTTGGTAAAGTTGAAAGTAAAGCGAAATCTTCTGAAGGTATGTTTTTAGGACTTGGCACTCCTTTAGGATCTGAGGATAATGAAAACTCTTCAATATCGATGCTAGAACCTAACCTAGTAGGTGTTCGTTCAGACAAAACTTGTGGAAAGAATGGTTTTGTATCAGAACTTGACCAGTCAGATATATTCGATATACGGTCAGTTAGAGTACTATCTCCTGTTGAAGTAGAAGATAACTTCTGAAAGGCTAAACCAGAGGTTTGTTGCACTTTTAAAGTACTGCTTGTATTACTCGTTGACCATTCTGATATAGAATGTGCTATATCAGTTAAAGAATTTTCATCACTTTTTACACCTGAACTACTTTTAGTACCACTATTACTGCTCAAGTTCTGAAACTTAACTGTATTGGTACTATTAGACCATTCAGAAAGACTTAATGCAATCGAAGTATCCTCAGAATGGGAACTATGGGTACACTTACTAGGTTTTAAAGCAAATCTAACAGTGCCATCCTCTAAATTCGTTCCCAAAGAGCTAGTACAATCCTCTTCGGAATAAGATCCATGCGAACCTTTAGAACATTTTCTCTCGCTCTTATGAGAATAAGAAGAGTCATCAGAAGCAGTACTTCTTCGCATTGCCGTAGGAGGTCTTAATTCGTATTTACTATTATCCGTTACGTCTACAAAAACATCGTCATTAAGATTAGAAATGTTTAAATCTTCGTCCGAATTAGATCCTTGAGATTTTTTCTCCAAAACGATTTTCACTCCGCTTGCTCCTACACTTAAGCTCTCAGAAATGCTCTCACTAACGTTTTCACAAGCTACATTTTCGTACGTATGAGTTTTCTCAGTATCAACATCAATAGTTTTATTATCGTTGTCAGAATTCGAATCATTGTCATAAGTACTGATTGTACTAGAATCTACGACAACTTTATAAGCTTCCTGTGGAGGTGTGATATAGTAAGTTTCTACATTTCCTATAACAGGAGGTTCCACAACACTAGAAGGAGGACTTGGCCACTGCTCAGAATCTTGACTTTTCATAGATCCTTTCAGTCCAAATGTTTTTGGAATACTTTTAATAGGTGGTTTAAATACTTGAGTTGTTTGTTGAGATGTGTCACTACTAGGAAATTCGTGCATGGCTAGAAGTTTTTGACCTTGGTGTGGAATTTCTGGTAGAGGCCAATCTTCGCTTTCTTGACTACTAGATCTGATTCTTTCATCTCTAGCTTCTGGTTCAAAGCATTCTTCATCAATAATTGTGTCATCTGATCCTTGTCTTCTTAATCTTAAACCCCTTTCGGAAGTTATTATTTCGATATCGTCCATTGATAATTCGGCCATTTCGGCCGACGTTCGTCTATCATCAGAAATCTGCCTTTGTAACAAATTAGCTATGTGAGGTAAAGGTTCTTGCTTATCACTAGGTTTACTTAAATCGCTTAGTTTATCCTCTTCTTCTTTAGATTCGTTATTTGTAGGCGTTTTTTTGTCATTTTCAGAGAGCCTAGCATGACTAGGTGATTCAGAACTAATGCTTACTTGTGGGTTACTAGATGCCATAGATTCATCATTTAAACTGTCACTTTGAGTGCTAGCTTTAGTAGAATCATCATCTACACTAGATTTTTCAGAGTTTGTGCTTCTTTCTGATATTCTAGAAAGAGTTCTGGAAATATACCCACCACCTGCATATGCTCCTAATATATCAGATCCTCCTAAACTTAAACCAGAAAGAGAATATCCGAAATGTGTTGGAAAGTTAGCTAAATCTTCAGGAAGTTCAGTATCATCTTTGCCATTTGTAACGTCTGGGCCTTGCTTAAAATAAACATCTGATATTGTTGAACATTCACCTGTAGTTTCTTTACATATAAAGTATTCTTGTTTCTCAAAATCTTGGTCAGGGGGAAGCAGATTGTCATCAAAACTTTCGGAACCAGAGCTATCCAATGGAAAAGCTTTCCAAGTTGAACTGAGTCCTTTAGGAATTTCGTTGCTATTTTTCACTCTGCACGCTGCACCTATACTTCCAGAACTAGATTCTGTATCTATGGAATTCTTAGATTCTGTAGAAAGTCTGTCGGAAGAAAATAATGCAGGTTTTTCAAACTTGTGTTTTCTTTTGTCTAACGAAAAATCGTCTACAGAAGAAGCAGTACTCTTATCTGCAGAAGATAATTTTTTGGACAATTTTTTGTGTAACCGTTGACTTAATTCAGAGTCATTAGACCACTTTTCCTCAAATGGATATGGTTTTTTAATAGAAGAAATATCTAGGTCTTCTTTTTGAGATTCTTGAATAGGCGTTAAGTCTTTTGGTATATCAACAGTTTCATCAGAGCTTGAATCATCTAACTTAAGAGAGGAAGATCCTTCATCTATGGTAAAAGCTCTACCTAATACGCAAATTCTTGGACTCCTTGGGCTTCTTGGGCCTTCGCGTTCCGGTGAACCTTTATCAAGTAAATCTTTTGTGGTAAACATTTCTATATGCTGGCTTAATCCGATTGTTTTCCCTATAGCACAGCTTGTACTGGATTCGTCAGTTTCTTTAACCTCTTTTCCGGGTGACAAGTCTTTTTCTCCACTAGTCCAAGAACCAGTATCACTAGATTTTGATTGGTCAGAACTTCTCTTCAACATATCAAGCTTAGACTTATTAGTTGCTGTCAGTAAATATATATTCTCTGGAGTGCGTAATTCTTTTTCAATATCTAGAGGTTTTTCGGGAGATTCTAGAGTGACATTGTCATAATCTAAGGATTCCACAGTGTCTATGTATTCTTCACATTCTACCGTTACCCAAGACCCTGTGTCCTCTGATTTACTCCTATCGATGCTCAATTTATGCAATGTATCCTTTTGATCATCCGATAATAAAAGATTTTTATCAATTTCTCCTTTTAATTCACTAACTTCCGTTAACGATTCCTCTTCACTAGTAATTTTGATGTTGCTTTCTAGAGCTATTATTTCCTCTCTTCTCTTTTTCTCTAATTTACTCCTTAAAAATGTACTATCTGTATTAGACGCCTTCTGCATCTCAACAATTAATTGTGCGTCTTTTTCGGATTTGTATGAAGAATCTCCTGTAGATTCATCTATATATCGAATATCTAATGATTCCCCTAGACTAATTTTTTCTATACTTTGAGAATCAGAGGAACTCTTAGTATCCGTTTTACTTAAGTCTGGTGGTTTAGGGGAAGTGCGATTCTCAAAAAAATCATCTGACTTTTGGATCACTTCGATATTCTGTAATTTTTCATTTTGTTCTTCAACTGATAACCATACATCTAAGGTTGTACCTTTTAAAATAATTGTATCTTGTCCATCTTCAACTAGAGCTTGATGAACATCTGCTTTTACTGTTTCTTTAATAACTTCCTCTTGAGGTGAGGTTTCTTCTAAGTCCTTGGCTTGGATGTTTCTTATTGTTTCAGGTTTAAAATCAAATTCGTTAACAGATTGATCTCCATCTTGCCGGCGATTTTCTAAGTCTAAGCTTTTTCCTAAACGTGATACATTCTTGCTATTATCATCAGGAACATTAAGGTCTAAGCTTTTCGTTAATTTTTCGCCCATTTTTTTGTCCAACTTTTTAGGAGATTTTGTTATTATTATAGCCTCTTCTAGACTGACATTAGGTTCAATTGTGTTTATACTAATTTCTAATTTACCATGACGCTCTCTGACCATCTCTTCAACTTGTGGAAAAACGGGTAAAACATCTTTAATAGGACTTTTTAAGGTTTTTGTTTGTTGTATAGCTATTTCATATAACATTTGTTGTTTTTCGATTCTCTTTGCAATGTCAGGTTCGGAGTCTTCTTGAGATTTGGTTCGTTCCTTACTACTTGCTCTCTTTAATTCTAATTTCTCAAATGATCTAGCTTTTTCTTTTGGTGTGCTGCTTTCTAGTTCTTGACTTTTGGTTCGCTTAATTTCTACTAGAGACAAAGACAAACATTTTTGTGGAGATTCTTTTAGTTTTTCTTCTTTATTTAACCCCTCGGTAGAAGAACCTTTTTGAACAATTGTTTTTTTTGTACTTGATTCGCTAGTACCCTTAGCTTTAGTAGGAATCGGTTTAGGTGCGGTTTTTAGTGGATGTTTCGATTTTGTAAGCTTTTGGATGTGTTTTGTATGTAAAGTAGCTCTACTAGATTTCTTTTTATTAATTACATCAGGAACTATTTGGTCATGTTCTTTATCGTTAATAGAAGAAAGTTCTTTAGGAATATCTTTATCTTTGGTATTAACATCATTTTTGACAGCTTCACTAATAACCTTCGGAAGAGGTTTTTCAGGTCTAGGAATGTCTGGTAAAGGTTTATTTGGAGCCTGATCTAGATTGTCCTCTGATAGTAGTAATGTATTTTTTATTGGTCTACCATCAGTATCTGAGTTTTCTTCAGTACTCTTGTCGCTTGCCAAATAGTTTTCAACACCACTGTCTTTGTCTGTCATTTGCTGGTCTTCTTCAGCTACTGTGTCATCCTTGCTAGAAAATGCGTTAAGAGGTGGTAATCTGTTGACAGCTATAACAGGTGCGTCTAGACTTTTAGCCCTTCTTCCAGCTATTGGCGATTCTAAAGCTTGTTGTTTTTGAAGTAGAGAGAAAGCAGAACCTTCAGATAAATTTAATCTGGCATGGGCAAATAGTAATGGGCTGTTTCCCGGTTTTCTTATACTAGGTGATGGTATTTCAGTTATTCTCGTTTTGGAAGGCACTCTTAAATTCTTAATATCATTCTCTATTTCAGCTTGCAATATTTGCTTTTCTCTTTCCCTTATACGGTTGCCATCTATTGTAGTTAGTTCTTTATCAGTAGAGTAATCCTCTTTTAGAGTTTCATCTAAAGATTTATCGCCGTCTTCTTTATCATTTTCGTCAACCGTTCTTAATGGTTCTGGTAACGGATCAGTAAAAACTGGTTGAAGATCAGTTATCTTTACATTAAAGTCATCTTCAGAACTAGGTATCGAAAAAGATCTTTCAGAAATCCTACGTAACTCTGTAGGGATGGCATCAAGACCATTTTCGTTTTTATTCTCCTTTTTCTTTCTAGTCGTAGGTGGTGATCCTTCTACTTCTGTAGAAGACATGGTGTATTGAAGATACTTTCGCTCAGATTCAAATTTCAATATGGATTCCATTTCTTTTCTCATTTGGGGTGGAGAAAATTCAACTCTGGTAGGAGTAGCTTCTGCGCTGCCAAATACATCATCAGAATCTAAACTCTCATCGTCAGAACTGAAAGAAGTAATTCTAACTTTAGTTTTATTAGTTTTTCCTCCTTTTTTGCCAGGTTGCATCCTGGGTTTTATAATTCTCTTTGGCTTAATATCCGTTTTTATTTTAGTTTTCGGTTTTTCTGATTCTTTTTTTACTTCAGGTTGAGTAACAGGATTTTCCTCAACCTTTACTTCATTCTTAACTTGTACTTTTTCCACTTGTGTTGATATAGACTTTTTGTGGGGGTGTAAACTTTCTGTTTTAGAACTAGTAGGCGAGTCACTTTCGATTTGACTAAGTTTGGAATTTAATGCTTCTAATAAAACAGGATCTATATGAGTAATATCTCGTTTAGGACTAGACAGATGTTGGACAGGTACTTGGGTTTTATCAACTTCTAATGTAACGGGATCAATTTTTGATAAATCGATGTTCTGAGTAAACAAAAACGGCAATTCTGACGCTTCAACCTTGGCTTTAGTATGCGATTTTTTGGTATCTTCCGTCATTGGTACTTCTTGGATATCAATGGAAGCTTTCCTAGTTTGGTCGACTTTGGTTAGTTCTTCTTTCCGATCAGAACCGTTGATTACGTGACGTTTGTGTAAAACGTAAGTAAGATCCTCATCTTTTGGTGGTAGATTTACCAAATCCGATTGAGTTTTAGCACCCAAAATCTCAAATTGACTTTTTGGCACTTCAAACTTAGTTTTCAAGCCTTCTCCATCTCTCTTTATAATATCAAAGTGGCCAAATTCAGCAGTAGGCATTTCAAAATGAGTACCTCTGTACTTCATTATAGGTGGAGCACTGGGTATTTGTTTGTAGAGATAATCTTCATCGCTAGATTCTGCTGGAGTTAAATCAATGGATTTTTGGTGCATTAGTAGCAATCTTCTCGAGTTGAAATTAAGTCTCTGCCTAGCTAAAGAATTGGGATCAGATTTTGTACGTTCTATAGGTTGATGTAATGGCAGATCGTGTACAATTCTTGGTTCTATTTCCATAAATATATCATGATAAGTTTTCTTTTCTTCGATTATCTGCTTATTATCGATATTAGAAACAATACTAAAATTTTCCAAAGGACAAACGTCAGAGTCTAGACTGTCTTGAAGTGACTGAATTTTCTCTTCATCAAAACTAAAAATATTACTCTCTGATTCAATTGATCTTTGTGTACTAGGATGATGAGCCGGCCAGGTACGTTGATCACTATCATGCCAAAAAGATGTTGACCTTTGACGGTCAGTGTCTAGCGTTTGCGATCTGTAGTTGTGTGAGGATTTTTGAGTTCTAGGAACTGTATTCTGTTCCAAATTTGCTAGAAGACGATTTATTTTTATGTTCTGTTCAGTTTCTACATTTTGTAGACTAATGGAGTGAACATGGACAAAATTTCGATGAACCTCCATATTGTCTCGAGGTTGAAATTTTTGTATACCATAGTTTCTTTCGAAAGTAATTTTGCGATCAAAAGATTGGTAAGGCATATGATCCACAAATCTAGAGGGAGCGTCGTAGTATTCACTTTTGGATTCGACACTTGAGTTTCTAGAGTCAACAAAACCGTTTCTAGAATCGATTGTTCCGACGCTGCGGTTTTTGTAAACGGGTCGTTTAGATTCGTAGTCAGATTTAGATTCCCGACTGGATGTGCGAGAACCGATACTACGTTTTTTAAGACTTTCGCGACTTGACTTTGAGTTTTTAAATTCTACACTGGAGTTTCTTGGTACTTGTTTATAATGTTTGTAGTAATTTCCGTCGGATTTTCGAGGAATTATTTCTCTTGGGAAGTCTCTGGGATCTTCTATCAGGAAAATATGTTCATGAACATCTGAGCTACTCTTACATTTGTGTCTTCTCTCGTATTCAGATTCGCTGTCTGATGGTAAGTAATTTCCTGAATCTAAACTACAGCTTCTAGTATTGAAAGGTTTGCGCTTTTTGTATTTGTATTCGCCCGAAGTACTGCATTCGTCATCGGATTTTTCTATAAGCTCATAACTATCATGGGATAAGTCGTCTTGCGAGTCACGCAGATCATAGTTACCGGGATCTTCGACCGATTCTTGGGAGTATGAAGTCGTTCCGGGGTAGCTACTGGAATAGACCTTTTCATCAGGCACCATTATGTCTTGATGTATCTCTAAGCTGCTATCTCGCGAACTAGCACTATAAATAGGTTGGTCATCATAGCGAGTTATCGGGGACTCTAGTTTGCGCTCTTCAAAACTAATTACAGCTTTTTCGAGGAGTTTCGGGGGTTGAGATCTACATTTTGCTTGACCTGTTTCCTCAAAACTGAAATCGTAGAGGTCTTTACAGCTAGCGCTACGACGCCAAATTTGACGCTTGGGATGGGCAGTAACTGAGCGATAAGTATATTCGGGGACAATTTCGGCATCCTGACCGAGATCGCTCTGTGATTGGGTCTGCGAGGGGTAGTTGTTAGCAAAGTTATAATTAGAGGGCATCTGGATAATAATGGGGATGCGAGTGGTACCTGTATCGGCCCTGTGAACAGCTACGCGAACGGCGAGAGGCGAGCTGGTAATAGTGGGCTTCATGGGGCTCGTGGTTGCAGAGTCCTCTGGAGATGACGCCGGTTGTGTCTTCTGAAGAGGAGGCGAGGGCGGCGAGCTCATCGTCTGAATGGGTGGTTGTGTGGTAGGCCTGGTGTCTGGGACCGAGCTCCAGGATGTAGCTATGGCGTGGTGGCGAGAGACTGACTTCATCGTCGGAGAACCCGGCCGTCCCCGTACATGTGGCTCCATCGAACCCAGAGACGCCGAGAGTTTGGACACTTCCACTGTGGATAACACACATAATTTTTTTCCATATTTAAAAAAATTTCATGCAAATAAAATTCTTAAATATACAAACTCAATTTTTTAATTAATTCAAATTTCATCAGCTCATAAAAAGAAAACATTTGACACATTCACAAAAGTATCTTTTTTTTTATTAAAAATATAAATATTCTCAAATATTAAATTTCATATTCACTCAAAATGAAAATTATCACCCTTTTAAGTATTTTACTGTATGTTACCCAATTCCAAAAAATCGATCAAAATCGTTTTGAATGTTACAAGTAACAAAACAATAATATTGTATGCTGAAATTCGCATAAGGATTAAAGTGGACTAAGTACAATAGTAATTAATTGATAATATTTTGGATATTTTGCCAAAACATGATCAAGAAACTTTTTTTGCAGTCTTTGAAATTCGTCAAAATATTACCTATACGTATTTGCTGGAAACAATGAAGAATCATATTTTATCTAATGCGAATTTATATAATATACCTTCAAGAAATATTATACAGGGTTTTCATTAATGTAATACGAATATTTAAGAGTGTAAATCTGCATGAAAAATTTGTGATAGTTTGCTTTATAAACTATGGAAACTTTAAAAATGAACGGAGTCTTTGCCGGATAATCAAAAACACGAATATTCCATAAACTTCGTTTTTAATTTTTTAATAATTTATTTGGACATATATTTTTGTCAAAAGAACAAAAGAAACGTGATGCATGCGACAAAAACATGAGTTTTGATATTTGTATATAATGAAAGAACATAGGTACATTGAACATCAATTGTACAATACACCACATTATATTCATATATCTGGTTCAAAATAAATTTAGTGACGTATTTTTTGATGGGTCATGATCTGGAAAATCAAAATATTTTGAAAAAAGAAATGTCAGACAGAAATAAAAAAAAAATTTGAAGGGTTTGTCAGCTGGATTTGTAAAGAAAAGAAAGGTTTTTGTATTAAAAGGTATGCTGGCTTATTGAATGTAAATCTGTAGGAGATAATTTAAAAAAAAAAGGAACAAGTTAAAATTAATTTCACATTATCGAAGAAAAAAAGAGCAGATAGCAGAGTAAGGGTAGAATCAGTTAAAATAAGTTGGTATAGGAGAAACAAGCCAAGGTGTGAGACCAGAAGGTCGGCAAAAAAAGAAAATCTTAGAATATATATATTGTTTTGATATATTTGAATTGGGGCCACTAACTTTTTTGTTGTAATTATTTTACTTTTACTTTGCAACCTCAATCCGATGTTTTATTATTTAATTTTTATTTTGTGATTGTAAATGTTTTAAATCTCAGGGTTCATTCGTTTCGGGTTCTTTCGTGGGTTCTGAGTAAGTTTCTACGAAACTTAGGAAATCAGTCGACACATAATACTTACATATATATTATATTTTATCAAATAAATTTTTTTTATATAATAAACTGAATACGTGATGTTATATATTTTGTGTATACCTAGTTACGTGATATAATAGTATTATTATTCACCCAAAAGAATCTAGCATTTAACCACTTACCTATGATTTTGGTAAAAATATCTTAATTCTTTCATCTGGCCCTTGGACTATATTTTGTTGACGTACATTTGTAACCTATTTAAATTATACCTAGAGAAACAGAGAAAGAAACACCATACATTTCATTTATAATGTAACTATTTATTACATATTGTGAATAAATTAAAACACATTATTTGTATTTGTTTAAATAAATCTAAATCCTAATATCCTAAAGAAATGACATTCCATGGAGGAACAATTTGACATTCATTCTGGACCATTCATGCAAAAAAAAAATTAGAATTCTATACAAATTTATGTTTTATAGATTTCTTCTTAAAATAGAAATACACATTTAGTATATATATATATATATATATTAATATTTTTTGTACATTTTATAGTATCAAAATTAAACGTAAGCCCATCAAATGTTCAGTAAGTAACCAGCGTTCATCAATTTAAAATGCCACACGGATAAAGCGCGCACGGATAATCGGGGTTCTACTGTAATTTTTATTTGGGAATAAACCACTGGCGTGCCATTTGTATCTTCAAAAATATTAAGGCTAATGCCCGCACGCACGCCAGTGTTAAAACTGAAAATTACTAAAATATCTCAAGCGGTTAAGAAAATATTAATGAATTTTCCTTTTTTTTTCCAAAATTTTTGGACCATAGTTTATAAAGCAAACTATCATTATTTTTTCATGTAGATTAACAACTTTAAATATTCGCATATCATTAAGGAACACACTGTATATATTTTTTAGATAAAATGGATTATATTTTATTTCCATTGGTTTCGGGGTGTAAGTGTAAATATTGTAAACAAATGAAAAAGAGGATAATAATAGAGCAGCGCTGAACATTGCTAATAAGTTTAAACAAGCTTATAGCGAGAGCAACTCAAACCATGCTATCCAGTAAAATATTGATGAACACATAATCTGTAGTACATATACAGTGCTTATTATTTTGTATTAGGCATAGCCGTGCTTTCACAGTGAACATGTGGCAACTACGATCGCTATACACTCTGGTTTTGTCACTGATATTCGGTTCGGCTAATATCCCATCACCATATCTTCTTATTCTAGTCGACGACTGGCTGTTGCCCTGTTGCCATTTTATTAACTTATATACTAGTCGTATGCCTAACACGAAAAAATAAGTACTATAAAAGTACTATATACCCTGTGTCCCGAAATTAAATGGTCATATTTTAACAGCGTAATCTACATCATAAAACAGGAGTAAAAGTTCATATAAACATAGGTCCGAAAACGTTTATTTTCCGAGATACAGGGCGTTAAAAGTGAAGTCCTGATGACACATTTTCGTAAATATTTTCTAAATGTTTAAAGATAACTAAGTGAAATTTTGTACAAATGCTTATCTTTTTACGCTCTTGATCATCTTAATAGGTAGGTAAATTAGGGGGGGCTTAGGGTAAAATTGCCCTAACTTTTTTCTTGACAATTTTTAACATTTTTGACTATAAAATTTGGAAAACCAATGTTTTCTTTATAATAAAGCTACTTGTGTTGCATCTCGCTAGGACGCACCATTTTCAAGAGAAAAGCATTTGAAAATTTCATGATAAGTTGATGTTATCTTATTCGAAAGTGTAAACAATAATTAGTAGGCCTGTGGAATCAGAAATTTTATTTTTTTTTAACTTTGGAAAACCGATGACTAAAGAAATTTTAGAAAATATTTACAAAAATGTGCTATCAGGACTTAACTTGTAACACCCTGTATCTCGAAAAAGAAACGTTTTCGGGACTATGTTTATATGAACTTTTACTCCTATTTTAGGATGTAGATTACGCTGTTAAAATATGACCGTCTAATTTTGGGTCACCCTGTATATATAGGGTGTAACAAAAAGGTAAGTCATAAATGGAACCACATATTCTGGGGTCAAAAATAACTCGATTGAACATAACTTACCTTAATGGAAATGTGCACACAAAAAAATTACAGCCCTTGGTAAGTAAAATCGATTTTTCCCAATATTTCATGAACATTTTGTAATGAAAATGGATACATGGCTTTCTTATCGTAAGAGCATCTTTTTTATATAAAACCACGAAATCTGTACAGCCCATAAAAATTTTAGGAGAATTTTGACCCCCTAAAACCCCCCAAACTTTCCTCTGCGTTACAATCAAATTAATATTGTGACACCATTGACTTAATACATCATGTTTGATTTTTTTTTATATCCATTTTCATTACAAAATGTTAAACAGTTCATGAAATATTGGAAAAAATCGATTTTCATTTTGTACTTTTCAAGGGCTGTAACTTTTTTTGTGTGAATATTTGCATGAAGGTAAGTTATGTTCAATCGAGTTATTTTTGACTCCAGAATATGTGGTTCCATTCATGACCTACCTTTTTGTTACACCCTACAAGCAGTATTGTAAAAGCCGGTGTAAAACATGCAATTTTTAAAAAGGTTAATTTTTAGGCTGATTTATCATTTAATTAATTTTGGCTCGAACGTCTCCTTATAGATCACAAATTATTTTTTTATCATTTTTTTAACATTGGTATATTTCTAACTAAGGTCCAAATTTCGACGCTGGTGAGCAATGCTTTAACTGAACCACTTGATTTTCAAGAGTAAAAGATACTAGGGTTATTTTTCAAGATATGGAATATTTTACTACGTTAAGCAACAATGAGTGGTACCTGAGGTGGTACCATTTAAACGCTCACCAGTTGGCAAAACTGAGACATGAGGTTCGCCAGACAAGCTGTGAAAAAGCGTTATAATCAAATTTATTCAGATATACAAATATAAAATTGCAACTTTTGACATTTATGAAGAGAACCGACGTATAGTTATTAAATTTCCTTTAAAATAATAGATGTTTTTCTTACCCATAGTTCTTTAAATACATAATTTTAACAAAAGTATCATTTTAACACCTTTTTTTAAATATATATACACGGTGGCCAGACGAAAACGTACCAGAGCCATGATCAACAACTGTGTCAACATTATAGATAAACGCTCGAACCTGTTAATTTTTTATTAAAATGGAAAAGCTTTCTCTCATATCTTCAACTGTCATACGTCATTTGCTGCTTTCCTCACCGTTCCTCTAACCAATAAAATTTAAGTAGGGAAAGTACTAAGTTCGACAATGTAGTGAATTATATGCACTGCATAAGGCGGATTTAAATCAGTGTCACGTGTGGTTCTTACGTCATTATAATGACATTCTATTAATCTGATTAAACATTTTTGGTTTATATTGACACTAACTTGCCAATGCACATGACACTAACTTGACAATACACATGACACTAACTTGACAATGCGCATGACATTGTCAGATATCGCGAATTATTATTTGTGTATTATGTATTGTAGTTAGGATTTGGTTTTGAATTTGTAAGGATAAAAAATAAATATTTGTTTTGTGTACTGATCATGATGAAGAGAAAATTGGTGTTGTAGTTGCTTTGGCCTCGGAAATTTTATGAAACCTTTTGCCATGTTCATCAATAAATCTTGGCTATCTTGAAAATAAATTGGTATTCCATTTACAAAAACCTTAAAGGCGTAGATATCTAGGTATTCAGCTAGGGTTACCAGTCGTCTCGCTTTAGGCGTATTTGTCCCGCTTATTAACTTGTTGGCACGCGTTGCGCCAAAGTACGAAAATGCCCTGAATTTCACATAAATGCTACATTTTTTAAATCTAAAGTTATATATAACGAAATTTTTGACCTTCTTTTGAGCAGCTCCTTAGAAAAAGGACCTGATGGTTTATAAAAATATAAGCAGATGACCTTTTTTTAGATCTTCACAAAGAAAGGAGCTTATTTTATAAAAATACCTATTTTTTGACCTGAACCCTGTCGTCACCGTTGTCTACTTTTCCCTTTCGTAAATCTGGCAACCTTATATTCAGCCTTTCTTTCGATTTTACAAATAGCACAACCAAACAATAATTTATAATGGATTTTATTTGTTGCACTAGTGTCACACTCGACACTGTATTCGAATTGACATACTTGTCAAAAGTATATGTTACACTAAAGTATATATTTGAAGCTACACTGAACAAATCAAATGCGATTAGTGCAGAAAACTTACATCTAACGCAACAAATAAAATCCACTATTAATAATTAAAAAGTAAAAGTTTTACATTTGTCATTTCATTTGACATTTATTACCTGTGATGGCCACGTTTTTACTGTAGTCATGTTAAACTTGACCATTTGAAGACAATATTCAATATGACGTCAATGTTTTTGATTTATATCAGTGTAGTCAGAGACAACAGAGACGTGTAACTTAATAGGAAAATTTGTTCGATAGTCCATTTGAATTAAATATATGACTTTTTTTCTCTTTTACATTGATCTGTACATATATTTATCTCTCTTCAATAAAACTACAACCAGTGCAAGAGGTCGCTGATGTTGCTGGTTTTTTGACGTCGACGTTTGACGTATAGATTAGAACTATGACAACTGACAATGTAATGAATGTAGTTATGAACGTGTGCATTTTATTAAAATTAATTTAATTTGTATTTCTTTGTCTGATTTTGTTGTTTAATTAGTTTGGGGGGTAGTGTTTATTTTCGCACATTATTTTTCACATGAAGCAGTTTCTGGAACCAAACTCGCAAACAATATTATTGATAACATAAAACTTACCATTGTTTGTTTAAATAATGATCGTCAGTAGTGAAGTCTTACGTAATTTTCAATACAGGGTGTTTCGGGAGGAAGTGGCAATATTTTAAAGACATGTCGAGGAAGCCAAAATAAGCAAAATAAGCTCATATGTTTAAGTCCGATTTTCATTTGTTTCAGGAATAATTGACTTTTTCTTAAAATGTCATCTCATAAATTTTTTGCCTATTACGACGTACGTTGATGTATTGAGCTTATGCACGTAATTCTGAGAGCGAAATCCAGAAAGGAAACTTTTAAAAGAATTATTGCCCTTTTAATAACTTTAAATTTGGCGGCTAATAAATTCGCACTAATAACGTTCTCACTATCGCCAATATTATTTGCAAAATTCCCTAACAGGGTATTTATTTTTAATAGTTGGCTTTGTGGATTACGCGACCAGCAGTGGAATTCTCATCTTTCGTACTCGGGATATGTTGAGAAGCTCACTATTCGCTAGAAAATAATCGATTCTTATGTTAAATAGAGTTAGGTATCGATCGAGACGTGAAAATAAGGCTGCCTTGGCGTTTTATGTTTTTTTGTTGTTGTCATATCATTAAATAGTGTTTTTGGTTAGAAAGTGTTTCGTTTGAAATATTTTATTTAATAATTAAGCTAATGTATAAAATTTATCATCTCTATTAAAATAGACGTTTAGAATACATATTAAGTTATTTTAAAATACAGTAAAATAAGTGGAAGACACTTGTTTGCCTCAATGCAACCCTGGTATAATTATTTCATGAAAAAAATGGCATTCTGTTACATTTCATCGGTTTCCTAAAACCAGTAGATGTAAGGTAATTTTTTAATATAAAAGTGGAAAATCTGAACTTGTGGATGCAAGAAGAGTATGCTTCAAAACTAGAAAATAGAGAAGCAAAATTTATGAAAGGAAAGTTTGTTCTCAGCATTTTAAAGATTTATAGGTACTTATAAAGGTGATACGACTGATACCTAGGTATATTTTTCATTTAATGTTTCTATTTAATTTTTTTTATGTTTCAGCTGCCACATCTCAAATAAAAAGAAACTCTCCTTTAAAACTGCCAGTTGTTAAGGAATATTCTTATGACTATTCCATCTACTTCAAAATCTAACAAAGACTAATAAAAATAACCCAAAATAATTAGAACACACAAGGGTTAGTTAATGAGAATGATTTGTTTCAAGATAAACTAGTTACTCCTCCCGAACAAGACATAGAAGATCTAAATTAATATTTTGCAGTTAATAAAAAGCGTTGACAGTAGTAAATATACAGTGTAAATATACAAACTCTTTCTGTAACAACTATTATACACATGTCTAGTATTTACATGAATAAATCTACCATAATATTGCTAAATTGGAATAATAAAAACACAAATATGTTAATATTTTATGAAATAATTTGGAACATAGAAAAGTAATAAATATTGAAAAAATAGGAATCCATAAAAATGTTCTCTTGAAAAGACTAAAAAATCATCACTTTATTAAATTTTTTATTAATTTTAGATCTGCCAAGCAAGTATATGGAGATAATTCAATTTTCCATGAACAACTTGAGAAAAAGAGATATTTGCACAGTAAACGGAATAATTACATATGAACATAAAGTATTTTGCACTATTTCTCCCACATTTGAAGTAAATAATGCTGAGGTAGATAAGTTGAATTTGATCATGAATCTTTAGAGAAACGTTTAATTTGTCAACTACATTATTGTTAGGGCTTGTATATATTTTTTATTATTTGTAAATAAAGTGTTTTTTACTTCATTTATCTTATTCAGGTACTTTTATTTTTTAATGATAGGTAAATAAAATTTTCACAGATTTTACATTTTTGTTTGTATACATTTATTATAATCCCTGAAATAATGTGATAAATTAATTAAAAAAACAGTTTATTATTTAGCTCGGTATTTAGTCTTACAAAATGAGTTCTTTTAATTCACACAGAAATGTAAAAGGTACACTTTCCTTCTCATAAATTTGATTGAGGATTTTAAAAACACTGTTGGGCAATCCTAAATATATCTTTAGTTTATTTTCACTGGTCTTGAATATCCTGCTCATTATTATTAAGTCCCTCTGAATCAAATATTAAAGATGTTTCTTCTGATTCAGACAAAACTTGACTATCTTCAAAAATTTCAGGAGGTTCCGAAGGAGGGTTTTAGGTTATACACCTTCGAACTTATAGTAGGCCCATTTTAAATTTCCTGAACAGGGCAATGTCACAAATTGCTACTGCATCTTGAAGATCCGGTGTATTTTTATTAAAGAGAGATAAAAACGCCTCAAGTAAGTTATTTTCCAGTCAACTTTTTAGAAGACATTTTTTTTTGTTTTCTGTTTTCTTTTTTTGGTAGAATCAGTGAGCTGGCTCTTGTGTGGTGAATAACAAGAACTTTGCAGACATTTGTGTGGTACTACCCACTTATATGTAAAGGTTTATCCATCATTTAAAAAATGAACAGTTATCAAAATCAACTGGTATCTAAAAAAAGAAAAAAGATCGTTACTACAATGGTAGATAATTGAAGTCTAATAAATTAAAATAAAACATTTTCATTTTAATAAAAGAGTATAGATACAAACCTTAAAATAATTTAGCTGTTGCTTGAAGCTTTTCTGTGTAATAATAATAATTTCCTTTTCATATTTTTGGCAACACTAATAAATATTTTTAATAATAAATGTAAATCATTATCTTTTCTTGGGAGGAAACATTTTTTCATACTCATATTATTTTATAAAAACGAAAATTAAATAATTATTGACATATTGATACAACATTACAAGATTTCTAGTTAAAAATCGATTCTCGGCACTTAAAGATGAAGCGAGTGCAACTGATATTTAAGATCGATATATATCCCTTCTCGATATCCGAGATAGGAATCGCAAAATCCTTACAACACGTGCCGAGTACGAAAGATGAGAATCCCACTGAAGAACTTATGTGTAATAAGGTCAAAGTAGGCAACTGAAATGAAAACTGACAGTTACTTGTTAAAGTGACAGTTGTTCAACCTTAGTTTTATGTGGAGGAGTATCGACGTCGTTTTCCGAATCGAAGAGTTCCTAACAAGCGAGTATTTCAAACTGTTTTTACACATGCCGGCGAAACTGGGACATTTCCAGGTGCAAGTATTGTTTCTGAAAGAGAACACGGAATCGCTGTTGGACTTGAAGAAGATATTCTGGATGTGGTAGACGAAAATCCAGAGATAAGTACAAGGCGCATCGCAATCCAATTTTAAATACCACTAAGAATGGCTTGGAAAACACTTAAGCAACAAGGTTTGAACGCTTATCATTTGCAAAAAGTACAAAATCTCCACGAAGGCGATTATCCTTTAAGGCTACAATTTTGTCATTGGATTCGGTAAAACAGAAGATTGCGTAAAGACATTTTGTAGTCGGATGAAGCTCAATTTACGCGAGATGGAATTAACAATTGCCACAATAATCATCGAAAATCCCCACGCTACGATAGAACACAATTTCCAACATCGATTTAGCATTAACGTTTGGTGCGGTATTTTAAATGATCAATTATTCGGTCCTTTCGTATTAGATGCGCAACTTACTGGACAAGGATATTTACGTTTTTTAGAAGGTCTTCTAAATGGTCATTTAGAAGAAATATTGGACGAAGCACTTTAAATATTCGACAACGAATTATCTTCCAACATGATGGAGCGCCTCCTCACTACTCAAATAATGTACGAAATTTTCTGAATACCACTTTCGGCGATCGTTGGATTGGCAGAGGCGGTCCGCATCCTTGGCCACCGAGATCACCGGATCTCACTCCCCTCGATTTTTACCTTTGGGGATGGATGAAGTCGTTAGTTTATGCTACTAAAGTGGAAACGAGGGAAGCGTTACTAGATCGCATTCTTAATGCAGCAGCTATCATTAGAGCGAACAATCGTTCATTGAAACTCGCTACTAGAGCAGTTTATAAACGCGCAAATAAGTGTATCGAAGTGGGCGGTGGTGTTTTCGAAAATTTGTTGTAAATTAGTTATTTGTTTATTTTTGTAATGTATTTTGTAATAAATTGTCTGCTTTTTAAATTATAATTAATCAAAATATCTCCGAAACAAATGAATATCGGACTTGAACATATGAGCTTATTTTGGCTTCCTCGACATGTCTTTAAAATATTGCCACTTCCTCCCGAAACCCACCCCATTTATTTAAATGTACAGCATCTCTGTTTAGAAAACATAATATTAAAAATAAAGTTCCTACGCACCAAGCATATATATATATATATATATATATATATATATATATATATATATATATATATATATATATATATCGATGGCGTAGAGTGAAAACCTCGTATTTTAATTTTTTTTTTGAAAATATTTTATTATTTTATTTAAATGAATACTTTATGAGCAAAGTATTCATTTAAATAGGATCGTGACGATTCAGAATATATGACAAATATTTTTCTAAATCTTCGAGTAGATAGAAAATTATCAGTACTATGGGTTTATTATACAGAAGAAGGTAACTATTCTGAAACAATTTGTTTTTAAAACCATATAGTTGCGAGAATATAGTGATCGAATATTGCAATAATTCATTCATTACTAGAAAAATTAGTTAATTTAGAAAAAGACATAGATTTGAAAAATCTGAAGCTTCTACTAGCAGAATATTTATTTAAGAAACAACACATGAAAAAAATCATCTAATGTCATGATTTACCACCTTTTAATATTTCTAATTGTAATGTTCTAAATATTAATTAATTAAAATTATAGAAAAATCAAATAGTTTAGTGAACTATTAAAAAAATAGTGATTTGTGTTTTAGTCATTGTAATCGTAGAAAAAGTATAGTGTGCTATTAGTGCAGAAAACCTATTTCATGCTTGTGTTTCACACTTCATGTAGAATAGGTTACTTTCTGCACTTGTTGCACAATACTCTATTTATTGATTTTTTCTTTCCTGTCTTTCAACACAACTGCAATTAATAAAGTTTCCCACTCTACAACACTTTTGTGCCTCGTTTAATGGACATAGTGAGTTATTCGACAAGAAATGCAGTTATATCCAATTATTATCACATTCACTGTTTACTAATCTAACTAATAAAATTTCTTATTTTTTTTTTTTATTTGAATAATTTGTTGGTTTGTATGACATATTTATATGTTCTGGTAGCACATTTTCCAACATAGTGTCATATACCTCCAACATGCCTATATGAATAATACAACAAGAGTTAAAAACACTATGTGCATATTGTTGTTTACATTGTAAGTTTATTGAACATACTGTTTTATTTTTTGGCTAACTTTTATTGTGACGTCACTAATACATGGTAACCCTGAACAGATCTCGATCAGCTGAAATTAAAAATATAACTTTCATGTCGACATAGTGGTTTACCTCCAAGTTACTGCGTTTTACCTGTCAACTGACGATCTTGTGTATTGATATTAAAATAACATACCTGTCATCATTAGAAATAACATTTTGAGCTATTTCGTGTTTAAAATCATATTCCTAGAACATCTCATCATTATATGATTCCGAGTTGCTAAATGATGTGGAGTATATCTCAGGAGTAACAGGTATATCACCGGCTACTATGTCACTGGTATTCTAAAAATATGCATTATAGCTTAATAAAGTTCCAGTACTGAAAAAATCTCTGAAGGATAAGATGTCTGCTAATGATTTTCCTTTTCCTCATTATCATGTTGATATTTCTCTTTGAATAATAAGGCACTGAATCTTTCAGAACCACTACTTTCTTTGGTTTGACTAAAAACAAAAAAAATATTTTACCTAGCATTTATAATTTTGTTTAAAAAACTATAACCAATATTTGTATTAAATGCTTTAAAAGGTCCCAAATTTCAACAGTAGTAACAACTAAACCAAATTTTCACTAAACTGTGATTTGGGCTAAAGTAATCCCTGTTCACGCCAACCAGCGGCATGTAAGTCATACGTATGAAAACTAGAGAAAAGGAGGCGAATCGGCAATGGTCAAATTTCAAATTTCCTTCCTTCCTTTTATAAAGTTCGCGAAATTGACTGTAGTTGGCATGTCAAATGACAGCGGTGTCAATTTTCTATGTAAGTCAATGTAAAATGAAGTGATTTTTTTAAAAAATTGGTGAAAAGAATCAAAATAATGTGAAAAAAGTACAAATAACATGAGTGACAAAAAACATCAATGCAAGATTTACGTCGTTCCAGATTGTAAAACAGGATAAAAATCAAATGTAAAACTAAAGAAAAAACAAAAAGAAATCAATTTAATGTCAGCATCTATGACTATATTATATAAACATGTAATAAAATAAAATACACTTCGTAAGATACATATTGTGACTAGTTTACAATAAATATTATATTTAGACATGAATACATTATTTTACTTACATCAGAAGCTTTAAAAAGACATTAAATTGATTTCTTTTTGTTTTTTCTTTAGTTTTACATTTGATTTTTATCCTGTTTTACAATCTGGAACGACGTAAATCTTGCATTGATGTTTTTTGTCACTCATGTTATTTGTACTTTTTTCACATTATTTTGATTCTTTTCACCAATTTTTTAAAAAAATCACTTCATTTTACATTGACTTACATAGAAAATTGACACCGCTGTCATTTGACATGCCAACTACAGTCAATTTCGCGAACTTTATAAAAGGAAGGAAGGAAATTTGAAATTTGACCATTGCCGATTCGCCTCCTTTTCTCTAGTTTTCATACGTATGACTTACATGCCGCTGGTTGGCGTGAACAGAGATTACTTTAGCCCAAATCACAGTTTAGTGAAAATTTGGTTTAGTTGTTACTACTGTTGAAATATATATATATATATATATATATATATATATATATATATATATATATATATATATATATATATATATATCGATGGCGTAGAGTGAAAACCTCGTATTTTAATTTTTTTTTTGAAAATATTTTATTATTTTATTTAAATGAATACTTTATGAGCCATTAAACAAATAAATCTGGCAGCACTGTCTTGAAAGCGACGTACATGTAAACTACATATCACATTGTATATGGCGTAAGAGCCGTTTTATCTGTAAAATTGCTATATATATATGCTGCCACTGTTATAAACGTTTAGTATCATAAAAAACATTTACCATGACACAATTGGGGTCCAAAAAAAAAATAACAGTAGCAACTCTTTATCTAACATTAAAACTCTATAAAAAATAAATTTTCTTTTCTAGTAAGTTAAATTTAATGCATAATTATTGTTGTTTGTAAGTCAGCATCTATGACTATATTATATAAACATGTAATAAAATAAAATACACTTCGTAAGATACATATTGTGACTAGTTTACAATAAATATTATATTTAGACATGAATACATTATTTTACTTACATCAGAAGCTTTAAAAAGACATTAAATTGATTTCTTTTTGTTTTTTCTTTAGTTTTACATTTGATTTTTATCCTGTTTTACAATCTGGAACGACGTAAATCTTGCATTGATGTTTTTTGTCACTCATGTTATTTGTACTTTTTTCACATTATTTTGATTCTTTTCACCAATTTTTTAAAAAAATCACTTCATTTTACATTGACTTACATAGAAAATTGACACCGCTGTCATTTGACATGCCAACTACAGTCAATTTCGCGAACTTTATAAAAGGAAGGAAGGAAATTTGAAATTTGACCATTGCCGATTCGCCTCCTTTTCTCTAGTTTTCATACGTATGACTTACATGCCGCTGGTTGGCGTGAACAGGGATTACTTTAGCCCAAATCACAGTTTAGTGAAAATTTGGTTTAGTTGTTACTACTGTTGAAATTTGGGACCTTTTAAAGCATTTAATACAAATATTGGTTATAGTTTTTAAACAAAATTATAAATGCTAGGTAAAATATTTTTTTTGTTTTTAGTCAAACCAAAGAAAGTAGTGGTTCTGAAAGATTCAGTGCCTTATTATTCAAAGAGAAATATCAACATGATAATGAGGAAAAGGAAAATCATTAGCAGACATCTTATCCTTCAGAGATTTTTTCAGTACTGGAACTTTATTAAGCTATAATGCATATTTTTAGAATACCAGTGACATAGTAGCCGGTGATATACCTGTTACTCCTGAGATATACTCCACATCATTTAGCAACTCGGAATCATATAATGATGAGATGGTCTAGGAATATGATTTTAAACACGAAATAGCTCAAAATGTTATTTCTAATGATGACAGGTATGTTATTTTAATATCAATACACAAGATCGTCAGTTGACAGGTAAAACGCAGTAACTTGGAGGTAAACCACTATGTCGACATGAAAGTTATATTTTTAATTTCAGCTGATCGAGATCTGTTCAGGGTTACCATGTATTAGTGACGTCACAATAAAAGTTAGCCAAAAAATAAAACAGTATGTTCAATAAACTTACAATGTAAACAACAATATGCACATAGTGTTTTTAACTCTTGTTGTATTATTCATATAGGCATGTTGGAGGTATATGACACTATGTTGGAAAATGTGCTACCAGAACATATAAATATGTCATACAAACCAACAAATTATTCAAATAAAAAAAAAAAATAAGAAATTTTATTAGTTAGATTAGTAAACAGTGAATGTGATAATAATTGGATATAACTGCATTTCTTGTCGAATAACTCACTATGTCCATTAAACGAGGCACAAAAGTGTTGTAGAGTGGGAAACTTTATTAATTGCAGTTGTGTTGAAAGACAGGAAAGAAAAAATCAATAAATAGAGTATTGTGCAACAAGTGCAGAAAGTAACCTATTCTACATGAAGTGTGAAACACAAGCATGAAATAGGTTTTCTGCACTAATAGCACACTATACTTTTTCTACGATTACAATGACTAAAACACAAATCACTATTTTTTTAATAGTTCACTAAACTATTTGATTTTTCTATAATTTTAATTAATTAATATTTAGAACATTACAATTAGAAATATTAAAAGGTGGTAAATCATGACATTAGATGATTTTTTTCATGTGCTGTTTCTTAAATAAATATTCTGCTAGTAGAAGCTTCAGATTTTTCAAATCTATGTCTTTTTCTAAATTAACTAATTTTTCTAGTAATGAATGAATTATTGCAATATTCGATCACTATATTCTCGCAACTATATGGTTTTAAAAACAAATTGTTTCAGAATAGTTACCTTCTTCTGTATAATAAACCCATAGTACTGATAATTTTCTATCTACTCGAAGATTTAGAAAAATATTTGTCATATATTCTGAATCGTCACGATCCTATTTAATATTTAAATGTTTTCTTTAATTCATTTTAATCTTAAAAAGTATTTTAAAGGTATTTAAAGTGTATCCAAATTGGTTATTCGCATCAAATTTGCCTTTTTTAAATATACATTTGATGGACCTATTCTTCAACCTTATATCCCGCCTATGGCTTTCCTTTACATTTTTGTCCTTTTTGCCCAAAAAGCGTACTAAAGCGCAACTTTCGATAAGCAGGAAAGACGAGTACGAGTACTTACGCATCTAATACCGTTTACACCTCAGAGTAAGTAAGTAGTAAAGAGAGGACAGTGAACAGTGTTTGTGTCGCCATGATAATATGGTCGAGAATTCTAATTAGAGAGAAATAGATTAATATCTCTATCTGTTTGTTTGTATTTGTCAGTTTGACAAAGCTTTTCTCAGACAATTATTCCAGTGTTCAATTTAAATTTGTTCGTGTTGTGGTGTTAAAAGTAATTGTTATTAATATTATATTCATAACAAAAAAGTCATATTTTGTTTTCACTTCATTAAAAATGCACCTACCTACCTTTTAAAACATTTTATTTTATATTCTACTTGGTCAACATTTTCCCATTTAAAATGACCCAGCGAAATTGTTTTACGGTACGCTACTGCTGAGAATTCTAAAACGAGTGAGAAAGCCTTCATTAGAAAGAGAGATACTGATTATATGATAGCGACATTAATATTGTATAACTTTATGCAGTGGTGGCCTATCTGCTATTATATTATCTAAGGTTTACACCGCTTGTTTCACGAGTGCAGGAATTCCTTTCAAAAATGATCCCACAGACTTTACCTTGGTAAGTAAAATATCAAATAAATAATTTAATCGATTGATTTATATTGAATTTTTTAACAACTAATTAAGCCACGCGGATTAGCTTCTCCATCATTAAATTACAGTCCATTTTAAATTTATCAACAATTAACTACTTAAGAAGCCGAAATCCGTTTTTAAAAACAAATTTTATTAATGGTTAAGTTACAAAATATGCAAAACATGCTTGGAAAAAGTGATTCCAAGACTATAACAAATGGCTTGAGTGTCGGACATGACATTCTTGATTGCTTTAATATCTTACATAAATGCAATTTAAAATGGTTTCACGAAGTGTCTATTCCATAGAATACTTGATTGTCATCATTAAATTCTAGGATATCTACTTTTTCATGTTCAGTAGCTGCATTTTTATTTTATACATACATTAATTTTATAAAAATTCAAAAATGGACCAACATATCTTTGTAACGAATCTGTTAATAAGGCTAAGTCTTTTCACCTCTGAGTAAAGTTGTAAGTAACTACTTGCTGATTAAACTATAGGAATATTGTTTGTTAATCTGTCAAGTAAACCTACATGTAACTTTACTCAGAGGTTAAAAGATCGACCCTTAACAGGAATTTTAAAGTTTATATTTAATAGCCCTTTGAAAGAATATATAAATTTTTCTATAAAATAAACATATTGTTAATTCAAAACTAAATTCATATTAAAATTTACGATACGAATAATCACCGAACAATAAATAATAATACCCCTGCATAAATATTTATTTGTAAATTTTTTTTGTCAGTTCTTTTTTAGATAAATAATATGCTCCATGTCCGATACTCAAGCCTTTTGTTATATCGTTTTAGAATTACTTTTTCTAAGTATATGACAAACGGCTTGCGTGAGAAAATAATGGAAATTTCTAGATTTTCTTGCCAAATAAATTATAAAGATATAAATAATATGAGGGCCACGTCCGACACTCAAGCCTTTTGTTATATAGTCTTAGAATCGCTTTTTCTAAGCATATGTCAAACCTTGTGTGGGAAAATTGTGACAATTTGCATAAATTTTTCTAGCAACTTTCCTATGTTCTGAAAATATGAAGACCACGCTCTGCACTCAAGCCATTATTTTTTTCTATGCTCTTAAATTCATAAGTTTTATTGCAAAAAATTTCGTTGATGGGAAAATAACTGAAAAATCAAAAAAATTTCTATTAAATTTTCCAACCTCAAAATGGATTTATCCACTCGCGTCACTCAAGCCAATATGTTTTTCGGGCTAGTTATGATGCATGTATTCATACTATCGACGGGCTTGTGTGGAAAAATCAGTTAAAATATCGATTTTTTTTTACAAGATTACGCCCTTATTTCAACCCTTTAGCCACTTGCAACATTAAAGCCTTTGGTTTTCCGAAGCCTAGTTAATCATATAGTGAAAACGACTTGCGTCGAAAAATGAGCAAAAAACAACTTTTATTTCTGTTAAGGACAATCGAATTTTCCATATGTTATCCCCAGGGACCACTCGTAAATTTCCTTTCATTCTATTTGAAATCGATTACTTTTCAACCCTCTTCGGGGCTTGTATGCGAAAAGGGCACCTAAATCAGTCACTATCTGACGGTCTATTACTTAGGTGCTTAACTTTGCGCTATTTTTATTTTTTCCTTTCACTATTTTTATTACTTTTATTACCATTTTTCTACATTCTGAACTTTTTACCATTGACCTAAATATCTTGTTTATACTATTTTTTTTTGGTATGTAAATGTATAATTTTAAATTATATTGTTTCATATTTTAAATTTGTAAGAAAATTGAATATATTGTAAAAGGGTTTATGCCCAATGAAATAAAATAAAGAAATATTGTCAGTTAATTTTGTATTTTAAATTGAAAATTCGGAAACAAATCTCAAAAATCCCCCTACGAATTATAAAGATCATCCCCGAACCCCAAAGGTAAAAGGTTGTTTTGTATTTGTTATGGAATTTTGTTATACAAATCTGTAAAATAGGTTTTGACCTGTAAATGAATATATAAAATTATGTGTGATTATTTAAATTCATCATTTATCATCTTATAGTATAATCACAAAGGTGTAAGACACTGTTTTATTACAAATTATTAATTAGTATTCAAGTTTAATTTGACAAACTTAGGACATCTTTCAAATTTAACTTATATGCTCTCACTGTTATAGATATGAAACGTGTTTATTAAATCCCTCGAAAAAAATTGATATTTGAAACGGTTATTTTCAAAATTTTTATTTTAGATGTACATCAAAAGGTATAAATTATTTTAATAAATAAAGCCGGCCCTGACCATAACGTAACGGTGCTGCTACTCGGCCAAAGTATGTGCACTCGGCTATGATTGCTATTTACTGCGCATGAATATTAACCTTAAAGTGACGTAATGCACGAAATCAAAACGCCTCACTTTTTGGTATTAGGAATAGCGTTCAATTGTAACGGTATCACACACAAAGCACATAGAGGTTCCACGTGAATGACCAAGGTCAAAACCGACAACTGTATTTGGAAGGAAAATACCTATTTATTATTGGATGAATAGTTAAAAAGATTCACCTTTTAATACAATACCTATATTACATTTGTCCTCAGTTAAAAAGACATTTATAAAATATATAACTTTAGTGTTAATAAAATGTAATATCCTAGTCTCTACTTCACATTTAAATTATTGATAGGTACCTATTTTAAAGATTTGAGATTATATATCTATTTGCTCCAAGTAAGTATTCGTTAAATATGTATTATTATTTGTATTTATTTTTATCTAATAATATTTATTTAAGTTATTAATAAACATATTTTAAGAATGTTCTATTTTATTATTTACTGATATATATTTATTTAATAAAAATATGCAGAACCAACTCTCCACATTAGACCCCTTATAACAAATGAATTCTTCAAATTTGGTATAATCGACCTAAATTATTCTGTAAAATAAAAGTTTCGAACTTACTAGTTCCATACTTTATTTTATAAAATAATTTATGTGGAAATCATTTAAAACTACTACCTACTCCTAAAAATTACAATTTGAATTTACCGCCATCTGTCAATTGTCATTTTAGTTCCAGCTCCAAACACAAGGTGGCGCTAATTTGGTTTAAAAGTTTAACATTGGCGTGGGGTCTCTAGAAGATACATGCTTTGTGGTATCACATACTTTGAAAATCAAAGTATGTGAACGGTGTAGAGTGCATTGGAAGCAACGCGTGCAAACTTCAGGCCGCACAGGTTAGATAAATTAGTTAAGTTTTTTTTTTTTTTTAGTTTTAATTTGAACACTAGAAAAATTATTCTATTTACTTTAATGTATTTTACATTTAGATTCAGCCAAAAAATTGGTTTTTCCAATTTTTTTCGTACAAGTATTGTTCGAAATATTTTGGAAGAAAACTATTTTCAAACAGTATTTTCGAATTAAGGTTTTTCGAACAACCACTCATTCGAACAAACGTATTTTCGATCTAAGATTTTTCGAACAAACGGGCTTCGAAAAAAATTTTTGTACAAAATTCCACCAACCGTTTATTATTTCTTATAGAAAAGGTTGACAAGATTTTTACTTATGACATACGTTTGACAATTACATCAATACTTTCATATACAGTGTAAAACACATACTTTGATTACTATACGAGGCAAGAGAGAGGTCCGACACGCCCAACATAGGGCGCGGCCATTTTGAACCCTATAACACAGTTTACAGCTAAAGAATCAGATCGCTCACTCTGCGTCGGCACTTTGGATCTCAATGTTTCAGTTTATACACTGTGCAACTCGGATAATACAATATATGACAACCGCCTATAATAAAACAGCAGTCTTCTGCGTATCCTGAATTTGTATCCCTAAAGTGGATGTTATTTTGGAACTTTCAACTGGTCCGAGTGAGCTAACTGATTCTTTAGCAATAAACTGTGACTTCAAAAATAATATTCACTGACACTGACAGCAGCAAGCAAAATATCAGGGGCGTTTTAATCATCCGCTTCTGCTTCCGGAATTGTCGGTTTAGTCGTTTTAACCTGTCAGATTAAAACAAGAAAACTGACAATTCCGAAGCAGAAGCGGATGATTAAAACGCACCTATTAAAAATATTGCGCCAAGATGTAGGCAACACGTAATAACGGTTCGAAATGGCGGAGTTTTCTATCTCCTTTTAAAAGGCACTCAGAAAGCTGCACAGTGCGACCATTCTCTGTATAGTAAAAGAAAATCAAAGTATGTGGTGTAAAAAATTTAGTCCTGGGTTGAGTAAAGACAGATATAGAAATTTGCAACAGACAACACACTATCGACTTTTAGAGGACTCCAATCATAAATCAAGGACTGACTACGTTTAAAGAGATAGGAAGGTATGTAGTGAATTACATGCACTACATATCTTCTTCACACTTCAAAAGGTTGAGCGCATCTGGTTGGAGACCTGGTTGCCAACGATTCGATTATTGGTTTAAATATTTCAGACTTAACATTTTTATTTTTATATACATCTTTTTTTCTACCCAAATATATTTTACATATAAACCATAATATTTATTTATAATAGAAGAATAATAAATAGAAAGTATGGTACCTACAAGTTAAAATATTCCACAATGGAGAACTCGACGAGATATGCATGATTCCACAATGGTGACTAAATCACTAGCAGTAGTAGAATTTAGTGGTCGAACGTCATGGACAACTAAAGCAACATCATTGAAAAGGTAATTTTATGGAGAATTCAGTAATATGGATATTCATTTGCTTTCGATTTTAGCGCCTCCTAGGGGGATAAAAACTGTGACGTATTGTAAAGTTGACACTTCATTTTCTGAGAACTAATTTTATTAGCAATTTAATGTGTAGGTAGCTAAATTTGTTATTTTGGTTGAATGCGATTAGTTTCAATTTCTTAACGTTACAGCTATGCAAGATTTTTCAATGCTTTAGGTTCATGTTCAGTCAATTGTTTTGTTACAACATAAAACATTACATTTTCAATACATTTAGGTTTCATAAGAAATGTCACACTATATAACCATATTTATCTCGGTAAAGGGCGCTAAAATAAAAAATATCGCCATAAATAGTTATATTTCTGAATTTTCCATAAAATTACCTTTTCAATGATGTGATATACTTGGTAGAATGACGGAGGAGTAGTGAGAATAACATTTGACAGTTGAGGATTTAATAGTGAATGTTCCCCTTTAATAAAAATTGACGGGTCCGAGCGGGTGTATAAAATTTTGACCCAGTTCATGATAATGGCTCTGGTAGGTTTTCGTCTAGCCACCCTGTATAATTTATACAATGCTGTCGATTCTATTTTTATATTCATAAATATTAGGTAAATTTGCAAAAGGTGCGGTTTTGCTTAAAATAAAGGTCAACTAATTTAATAGTTTTGTAGGAATGATCTATTTTTAGCATTTGCTTGAAGATCAATTAAATTAAAAATAATAATAATACAAAAGAAAGGTACGTACCGCTTAAATTGCTGTCAGCAAGCGGCAACAGAGGATGCGCGGAAATGCTGTTCCCGACAGTTGTCGAATGCATGTTGGTTGCGCTAGAGTGAGCGCTAGAATGCCGAAAAGATTGCGACCTGCGATAGAAGAGAACGAGGAATACATCAACATTATTATCTGCCATTTCAAACAATAATAAAATTCTCCTTCCCCAACGACAAGTCAAAATACCGCCATGTAATCACAAATAAGTTGATAACACTAGATTATGATTATGTCAAATGTTATTATTGTCAGATGTTTTTGACGTGTCATATTTATTAAACAGTTGTATAAATTAATGAAAAACAATGCACGGCCCAAATGTTTTCTCTAATTTCACATAACATAAAACATACCTAAAATTTGTATGATTGTTTCAATATAGGTGAATTAGGACCGATTCCACCGTTGTGTTAAACGGAGATTAAAATGACGTTGTTAATGTAAAAATGTCATTTTAAACTTCGTTTAACACAACGGTGGAATCGGTCCTTAAACCTTCATTTTTTTATGTAAACAATGTTTTGACACTTGTAAAATACATCTTGATGAATTAACGACATTAAAAGCTGTCAAAATTATCGTTAATAGGTACGATACACAGACTAACAGTATGTTCCTGCGCATGCAGCTGACTGACGGTGACGTCACGTGGGACTAGAATTATTAGCATTAAATGGGAGATAGTGTTTGAAATTCCATATTTCGCCGGTTTTAGATTTTATTCAGTTACTTATTGGTTATTTTGTAATATATTCGTTTACAAATATGAAGATTTAAGGTAAATAATACTAATAAAAATATTAATTTTTCTCATTATTTATAGGTATTTTGTGACAAAAAATACAAGTTGGACACAAATTTGTACTTTCTGTGCGTGCAATCCCTTTTCTTATTATGTGAAATAAAAATAAGTGTGCAGAAACAAATTATTTATTTATAAAAAGTACACAAAAAATTACTTTTTTATGATAAATTTAAACATTTTTTTGTCAAGTTTACTTTGAAAATACTCCAAACTAATTTTTCCTGTTCATGTAACTTATTCTTATATATGTTCGTGCCCTGCTTATGCGGAGTATTACTTCAAAAATGACCGTTGTATATGTTCAAATTTTAAAATACCTATTTATTTTCTTTGTTTAATGAGGCCCCATGCACCTGGTGGAACAACTTTTTATACTTTTGTATTTGTTTAAATTAAGTTTGCCCTTTCTTCGATAAGAATATACCCACATTTCGTGGCATTCGGAAATATATTACATTATACTATTTTTGATTCCGTATTATGGTTTTTGCAAGTCGCCACCGCGCATCCCGGTATTTTAAATATTAATTCAGTTCTTCCCTGTTATATATAGGAAAATACAGTCACTACTAACACAGAAACAAATACATTATTTTACACTATTCAATCGAAAAGTGTCAAAATTACTTGAAAGTTCGTCCCGCATTACGTCACTGCGCGGTTTGGACGGAATTTGAATAGAAAGTCAGCATACTGTTAGCATGTGTATCGTGGTTAATAGGAATGTTTCATTACTACCAACTTTTGTGACTTCATCACTGTATTTGGCATATTCTTTTATAGGGATTTTTTAAAGGAGAGTATTATTATTCTTAGTGTTAAAAGTAGTTTTTTCCTACACACTTAACAGTAAATCTAAGAACATGACTAAGTTAGGCATCCTTGTGAGTTTGATATGGAGCACAGTAAAATAGCTTTGTTAACACTCGTTTCTATATTATAAAAATAAATAAAATTTAGTAGACAAGCTAATGTCGCGCTTATACTAAAATAAAGAATTTAGAATTAGGACTGCTTCTTTATATGGGATAAAAAAAACATTAAGTATTTTATGTAACTAAAATTCTACTGAATAACAAGCATTATACCTATATGTTATATGCGTCTCATACCCCTTATCTTATACAGGGTAGCTTTTAAAGATGGAACCAAACCTATAGTGTTTAAACGGTTCAACATACAAAACCCAAAATTTCAGAATTTCAACTAAATGTATCACACATGGGGTCTAAATACAACAAAAAGGATATTATTATTAGGGAGCGTAGGAGGCTGTGCATTTGACACAAGACGTCAAATACAAACATTTTTGTAATCAGGGTGTTAAACCCTTTCAAATGGTATATCACATGACCTATGTTGCTATTTCAAAAATCAAGATGGCGGACATGCTTAAAATTTTGTAATTATAAAAAAAATAATTTTTGGGCTAAAATATGCGCAAATATATTTAGTTGAAATTCTGAAATTTTGGGTTTTGTATGTTGAACCGTTTAAGCACTATAGGTTTGGTTCCATCTTTAACAGCTACCCTATATATCAAATTACAGGCAATAACAACTTCCTTTCTAAAAAACATATTATGTTACAGCTTTCGCAGAATGCAGCGTAGATTCACCTGCACTTCTGCTGATGCTGAGGTCAGCATATGCGACCTTATATATAGGACCATTTTTATAATATACTTTAGTTTTTACTCACATCTTGTACACACAACATGTACTAATCTTTCAATATATTCTTTAACAAGTATAACCTTTTTTTAAAAAGTTAAATTAGATCCATGCGATCTAACAAGTGGCGCAGTCAGTAGGATTTTTGCGAACAGTGCTAGAACACGGCTACCCTAACTAGCTTTGGTGGAGACATCCTTAACCAGAAAAAGAACCAATTCATCGAGCTCTGCGGACGGAACACCCAGTGAAGCCCCTGGCAGACGACGTGAACAGAAGATCGATGCTACGATTCATGTAAGTAATTGAATTGTCTCGATTGATTTAATTTATTTAATTGATACAAAAACTTGTTCGACTATTTAACTATTGCTATTATTCAATTTGTGTTTTACTATAATTAATAATTTCTCAAAATGAATAACGGTAACCCTAACGTAGATGACGCAAACAACGCGAATCAAAATAATGTTAATATTGAAGGTGGTGGCGCTCAACAAGTACCCCACGTAATAGAACCCTATAAACTCAGTGAAATATTTTCCATCGTACCAGAATATGACGGTAATCCAATTTTTCTTGCAAATTTTCTGCAATCCTGTAGACGAACAACGAGCACTTCTCGTTTTACATATTAAAACTAAATTACGCGGCAAAGCTTCTGTATTAATAAATTCTAGAAATCCGCAAACTTGGTTAGAAATACGACATTTATTATAAACCCATTTCGGTGACGCTAGAGACTTAACAGCCTTAATTCACGACCTGCAGAGAATTCGTCAACTACCTGGCGAATCTCCATTAATGTTCATTTCGCGTTTACAAAGCCATAACGCAAAAATGCACGCTTCAATTTACAAACAAATGTTAACCCCTGATCAAAAAAACGACCAAACTAGGTTAATCGAAACTATGACACTTAATACACTTTTGACTGGACTAGACCCAAAACTCGGACAAATTGTACGAGCAAGTAACCCTTCAGACATTTTATTTGCAAGTATGCGAGTAAAACGTGAACTACAATTAAACTATTACGAAAATCAAAAATTTAATCGCGCTAATAATCCAAATAATGTACCGCGCAAACCGATTTCAAATCAACAAGAGAAAAAATGTTCTTATTGCGGCCGTACTGGTCATATAGTAAGCGAATGTCTTCAAAAACACTTTGCTTCTCAAAATAATTTCCAAAATAACCCTCAAAGAAATTTTCAAAGCTCTTCAAATCAACCGAATTTCAAAAGACAACAATTTCAACCCAATCAACAATTTCAGCCTAATCAAAATGCTATTAATAATCAACAAATTCGTCCATCAGTAATTAGACCTAATCCAAACTTTAATAATCAACGTCCTTGTAAAAATGCATTCGAACATTTGAAACGTTCGTTAATAACTTCACCAATTTTATTCTATCCAAATTTTGAAGAAACGTTTCTCCTAACGACAAATGCCAGTGCATATTCTATAGGTGATATCCTGTCTCAAGGACCAATTGGCAAGGACCTTCCCATCGCCTATGCGTCACGGTCCTTGTGCGCTGCAGAAACTAAATATTCTACAATCGAAAGAGAACTTCTTGCAATTGTGTGGACCGTAAAACATTTTCGTCCCTATTTGTTCGGTAGAAAATTTAAATTAATAACCGATCATAGACCATTAACTTGGTTATTCTCAATCAAAGATCCAGGGAGTAGACTCGCTCGCTGTGCTTGAAACTCGAGGAATATGATTACGAAATCATATACAAACCGGGAAAAATAAATAAAAATGCTGACGCTCTTTCAAGGATCAAAATTAATCATTTTGATCAATGTTCTAAATTACAAACTAAAATTTATCATAATAATGACACGACAAACGTAGGAAACAGATAAAGACCCTCCTATCGAGGAAGATTCTCCTGATGTATCAGATATCATCGAAGATCCTCCTAGTATTAAAACAAGTACCATATCAAACGAACTTTTAGAAGAAATTATGACAGAATTCCAAATTTTTATAGATTCTTATAAAACGAAATCAGTCATTGATTATTCTAAAATTCAATTTGTAAATAATCAAATTTTGGACAAAGCTAATAAAAATATAATTACATTTTTCTGGCAAAATAAACTATATGACCTTCACAATAAAATAATAGACGCTTTACTAGAGGAAGAAGTAGACTTTCAGTATAACAAATTTAATATTTTTAGCAGTAAAACCGTTAAAGATCGAAAATACTATATAGTAGTTTTAACGTTCGATCCAGATGTAGTTATCGAACACCTTTTTACAGTACTTTACATAAATAAGAACGAATTGGACATGACCAAAACGTTCGTAATAGAAAATAACTTAGAATTACCTATACTAGAAATGTTTTCGTTTATTTTTTATGAAAAAGATATCAACATAAAAATTTGCCAAAATATAATTAAAACCTCTACTGTAGACGAAATACCGGTAATAATTGATAATTACCACACAGGGAAAGTAAACCTTCACAGAGGTATATACATGAAACAATACGACGAATAAAAGAAAAATATAATTGTGACGGACTAACTAAACAAGTAGAAGATTTTATAAAAAAATGTGAAATCTGTCAAAAGATTCAAGTTTGTAGAAAAAATTTAAGTAATCCACTCGTGATTACCGAAACGCCAAAATCACCATTCGAAAGAATAAATATCGATTTGTTAGAGATTCCCACAAAATTTTACGCATTGACTATTAGAGACGAATTCACAAAATTTACACAAGCATATCCTATCGAAGACAAAACTGCCAGATCGGTAGTTAACTCTTTTACTTTACTTTCAACATTACAGGACTCCACTTCGAATCCATTGTGATTCAGGTTGAGAGTTTGATAATGCTTTACTAAAGGACTTATGTACCTTGTATTACATTAAATTGACATATTCAAGTGTCAATCATCCTCAGTCAAATGGTTCGTTGGAACGATTCCACGCCACCCTTATGGAAATGATAAGGGCTCATAAGACTGAAAACCCGGATGAACACCCCCTCTCGATATTACCATATGCAGTAATATGCTATAATACAAAAAATAAAACGCATGGTTTCACGCCATATGAATTACTCTTTGGGCACTCTTCACGTAGACCCCCGAAAAACTTTATAATCAAAAAGATTTAATTACAAAATATATAAATATACAAATAGCCCGTGAAAGAATTGAAATTTCCAAACAAAAAACAAAAACACGTTTCGATAAAAATATTTCCTCAACTTTACCTGAATATAAAGCCGGTGATAAAGTATGTGTAAAAGAATCACAAATAACGAACAAATTAAGTAATAAATTAAAGGAACTTTTGAAATTCTTGAAGTTTATCAAAATTCCGCGACTCTCCTAAATCTTGAAACAAAACAAAAAACTAAAGTTAATTTTGACCTTTTAAAACCGTATTATGAAAATTAAAATTTTCATTATAGATTCCTACTGCTGATTACATCAAAATAGAACCCATCAATAACACTGTTGGAATCTTTTACCATGAAGATTTCTAACAATAAATGGACATTACAAGTTTACAAGGACACTGCAACAATTAAAACTGCTTTAGACAGAAATGACCAAATTCTCGACTCAATAAAAGAATTAATAGATACTGACAACCCGCGTATGTTGACATTTAAAAGCCAAGTTAAAACACACTTTTAAATCAAATTTCAGAATCAACAAAATTAAAATATCAAGAAGTATTTGCTGATACTCAACAGAGTTATCATAGATCAAAACGGGGATTAATCAATGATGTAGGTTCAATTTGGAAAGCCCTAACGGGAAATCTGGACGCATCTGATGGAGAATATTTCAATGATTGTATAGATACTCACTAAAGATGAATATGAATTAGTAATTTTAATGAAAAATCAAATTTCCGTCACAACTTCTGTGATAAAAAGTTTTAATACAACAATTCAAAAATTGCAAATTGACGAACAAACTTTATACGAAAATTTACAAGCTATTGAAAAATCAATCTACGATATTGAAAATGACATTTCTTTTTATCAGTCACAATTAGAAATAATTAATAGAGAGTTATTGCAAGTTCACTTAAGGTCAGTCACTATTAGTGCCGCTCTTATTTTGACATCTGAGCATGCGCAGATCACTAACTTTAATAAAATTGTGCCTGTCCTTAATAAGAGAGTTATTGCAAGTTCACTTAAGGTCTGTCACTATTAGTGCCGTTCTTATTTTGACATCTAAGCATGCGCAGATGTTTATGTTCTAAAACTGACTTTATTAAGGATTGTGCCTGTCCTTAATTGTGGATGTTTAAGGGCAGCAGGTAGTGGCGACTTTATAGCTTTCGGATGCGCTCGCCGACATTCGTAGAAGTTCGTTAGAAGTTTTTTAATATTAAATATTTAATATAATCGTCATTTAAACCTTCTAAAATTATAATTTCTAATGCCTCTTCAATATTATGTACTATTATAGACAACAAAAAAGATGAACTATTAGTGGCTGGCTTTATAGACATTTGCAATATCTCTCTATTAAGGACAGGCACAATCTTTATTAAAGTTAGTGATCTGCGCATGCTCAGATGTCAAAATAAGAGCGGCACTAATAGTGACTGACCTTAAGTGAACTTGCAATAACTCTCTATAATTTGTGAAACACTTATGGAAAGTTACTCATTTTTAGAATCTACTATTGACGATATTCTTAACTCGGTTACTTTTGCTAGACTTAAAATAATTCATACTTCAATTATTACGCCTAGAAATTTAATAACTTTCCTTCAAGAAATATCACAATCATTATTAAAGAATAATATACCTTTACCTATTCACTTATCATCTGTAGCACAGTAACTAGAAATAATTGAGCTTATCAAACAAACTCGAGAGTAGTTTTTATTTTAAAAATCCCTCTTGTAGAACCTGAAACTTATTTAATTTTCCGACTTCTTCCAATACCAATATTGGATAATCGAACAGGGCTCTATCATTTATTATCAACTTCACAAAAATTTATCGCGAAAGACGACGATTCAATGTTATATGTAGCTTTACCCAACTTGGACAATTGCAAGACACTTAGAACACAATGGAAGATATGTTCCGATATCCTACCCTATCCGATAGATAGCAACTCGATTTGTGAAGCACAATTATTTTGACAACTATCAGAAGTACCAAACAACTGTAAATCATCAATAGTTTTCGCACGAGACTACAACGTACAAGAACTAGCCACCAATCATTGGCTAATTTCAGTCACAGACCCATTGCCAATAACCATTAAATGTGCCAATAGAGAAGTCCAAACCAAAATTATAAAAACCAATTCAATTCTTCGATTACAACCAGAATGTAATGCTTTCATTGGTAGTACGAGAGTTCATGCCAAGTACCTAGTGACAGAGTACAAAAATGTCACTTACAGGAATCAACCAATAATCATCCCTTACGAATGCTGCAAACATTTACCTGCAAAACACAACCTTCCAGAGCTGAAACCACTTAAACTAAATAAATTGGACGTCGATGATCTTAATGTTGCCCAACACAAATTGAATCAATATTCCGAGGACCTAGACAAGATTATCAATCAGCCCTTCGTAAACAAACACATGTCTTGGTTTACATATTTTACCATTTCCCTCATCATCGCACTTGTCTTGCTTTACCTATATTGCAAGCGTAGAAGAAGACCAGGAAGAATCAGCATCATGGCTCCCTCTGGTTTACCTCCCTCTCCTCCAGGACCACCAAACGAGACAATGAAGGAGTCATTCCGAAGACTTCTACCCAGGAAACGTCCCAGCGTCCACAGAGAAGAACCGTTGGAAGAAAACTTTGAACTTAATCAATCATGTCTTTAATTACCCTTATCTTATATATCAAATTACAGGCGATAACAACTTTCTTTCTAAAAAACATATTATGTTACAGCTTCCGCAGAACGCATCTTATACACACAACATGTACTAATCTTTCAATATATTCTTTAACAAGTAACCTTTTTTTAAAAAGTTAAATTAGATCCATGCGATCTAAGATATATTATGGTATTATATTTTGTACAGTCACCGTAAAGTAGAATAATGTGAAAATGTTCTAAACTTAACACCAGTTAGTAAGAATGACATAAGAAAAAATTAGGCACCTACTAATAAAAAGACAAACTTGAGTCACTATATCGGTAACCCCATTTCTTGTTTTAATTTTTAAATGTATTGTTTAAAAGAGAAAGTTTAGTAATTAATTTAGCCACAGCAATTTCTCATTAAGTGACGACCACAAAAAGGTACACGAGTACATTAGAATATTTTTTTTAATTAGAATTTAAAACCACGCGCTTATGATTTGCGTGAAACGGTTGCCATCAGTTTTTAAAAAAAATCACAATCGTTTAGACACCCAGTATAATGTGGTGTATAAAGGAGGGAACGCATTAGGCAATCGCGGTCCGTCGCATAGCTGACTGCTGTCCTCGCTCGCATCGCGTTCGCCTCCTATATTTTCCAAAGAATCTCTGGAGACGGCGATGCGATCCAGACTAGCACAGTCTTCGATGCGGCGGGACCTCGATTGCCTAATGCGTTTCCTCCTTCAGTGTGATGTTAGTGAAACAAATAATTCTGTCATTGAATTTAACATAAGAGTTTTATTTTAAATAATGTTAAATTGGGTTAAAGATATATAACTAATTATTGTTATTTTAGTTACTGCTGTGGTACCTTTTTACATGAATATAATCTTGAAATTAAAAAATAAAATGAAAATTGGCCCTTCTATTTTTATTTGTTTGATTGATTTTATTGATTATTAGAGAGATATTGCAAATTTCTATAATGTCAGCCACTAATAGTGACAACGTAATTAAAGGCAAATAAATTCCATGCTAACTTATTGCAAACCAAGTTTTGACATTAGAGTGCTTTTCCTTATATTTCTAACCTCATTTTAAGAATTTTAAATTACTGTTCTTTTTAGTTGTCTATAATAGTACATAGTATGGAAGAGACATTAGAAATTACCATTTGAAAAAGTTTAGATGACGATGATAGTAAATATTTAATATTAAAAAACTTGGAACTGATGCGAATGTCGGTGAGCGCACCCGAATGCTATAAAGTCGCCACTATCTGTTGCCCATAAATATCCACAATTAAGGACAGGCACAATCTTTAATAAAGCCAGTTCAAGCACGTAAACGATCTGTGCATGCACAGATGTCAAAATAAGAGCGGCGCTAATAGTGACTGACCTTAAGTGAACTTGCAACAACTCTCTATTTCCCTTGCTTGCCAACTTTGACATTTTTACTTATCACATCTTAACTTACGTTATCGTTATAACCAATCAGAACCAAATAAATCGACTATTTTCACTGGCTATTTCAAATCGACTATCCATGCCTGGTGCTTGATACTCACCTATGTTGACAGCAACTCGCATACTTGATTATAGGTATAATATTTAATAATGGCTACTGTCAAATATATTTATTATCGGAGTACAAGCTATTATAGAGTTAAAGTTGTTAAACACATCGTGACATTTAGGTGCAATGACAGATACTGACAATTACTATTAGGATTTCTTCTTTCCCAATTAAAAAGAGCTTACGTATGTACGTAGACGTGAACGTGAAGGATATTTAAATACGCAATACGCAATAGATGTAGTTTTCACGTATACGTTTAAGCATCACTTCAACTCTCTAATATCTGGTGGAACATTTCAAAATGAACCAAAAATAAAAGTTATTTTATTGTGTATTTATTAATTTAGTTTCATTTAGGGCTCTAGAAATAATCTAATAAAATATAACTCGACTTTAATAAATTAGCGCCTGGCGAGGGTTGTTACTAAATTTTTCGTGTATTTTGAAATTTGTCGAGACATAATTTTGTCATTAATAATCAAAGAATAGAGTCCTCGAGCTAAAGCTCTCGGACTCTATTCAGATTATGAATGACAAAATTATGTCTCGACAAATTGATATCAAAATTTTGAAGCAATAAAAATAGTCGACTATTTATCAAGGTCTCGTTATTTACCCTTATTATTAAACGATTATTCACCTACCTACTTTAGGAATATCTGTCGAGTCCTAAAATCATTTCATTGAAATAATAGTTAAAAAAACTAGATATTTATTTTTTACGTCATTACCACTACACAGCATATCTAACTAAAAAGGTAATAATTTAATATATGTTCCTAATTTTTTTATTGAAATTTTTTTAGTATGTTGATTTTATCTGCTTATTTTTTTATGCAATTTAGTTACTTACTTGTTTGGTATAATAATGGTACATTTAAAAAACAGCTAAATATTAAAATAATCAAGACGTACATGTACATACTCCTTGACTTTTGTGTGAATTGTTATTGTTTTTGCTGAATGTTATACTTATCTCCAAGTCTAATTATATAATATAGAAACGACCTTGCGACAAAGAAAAAAATAGACCCTTCCTCCTTCCCTTTAGTTCTAAAAATAAATTTGTTACATTACAAACCGTCGGAAAACAGCATTTTCCTTATTAAATGCTACAAAACAACCATGCTCCACACGTCACAATTCAGCTACCTATTTTACTTCAGTACAACAATAATTTTACTTGGAATGGGTTTCAATAAAGTTCAAAAATATTTTTTTACTTCAGATAATAAGCAAAAAGCAAGAACTAGATACTGCTTAGCAGACTGCTGATAAAAAAAAAACAATCAGTTCCATCACTAAAATGTTTTGTTTTTTAGAGAAACATTTTTATTTTAATAAGCAATAATAGTACTAAATTTACATCCCATCATATTCACTACTAAAGTAAACATCTTTAACGGTCTCATCTCATTTTATGAGAAAATACATATCATTCTATCTATTCTAATTGAGGTGTTTAGGTGGTTAAACAGGAGTGGGATGGTAACATCTCTTTCCACTTTTAATATAGGCCATGCTCGATTGAGCAAAACTTATTTAAAGTTGGTAAATAAGTCTCGGAAATACCCCCAGTCTATTCGCTTTTTTTATTGTTTAAATGTAAAATGGATGAAACAAAAACTTACTAGATTTTTTCACGTCGTAGATTAATTACATTATGTTATTGTGTCAGGTGGTAGTTATCAAAATAATTTTAAATTTAAACTTAGAAGGGAATCCATCCTCTCAAATGCGGCCATCTTCAATGAGAAAATAAAACAATTCCAAATCAATCTCACAAATATATTTATTCAATTCTAAATTTGTCAATTTGTTAAAAATTTGTATATTTTGATATTTCAAAAGTTTTTTTAAGTATTCAACAAAATGGTGAACGATTTAATGATGAATCAAAAATTTTAATCCTAAACTTCCTATTTTAAGAGACACAAATCTAATTGCGAGGCTCTTGGAAAGAGGTACAATCAAATAGCTGCAGAGGCATTAAATATTTCGCAGAAAACTATCTATAGACTTAGTAAACCAACAATTCTGATACAGAGTATGTGAAAATAATGTCTAAGAAAGTAAGCCAGAGTAAAACAAAAGTTAATTCTTTAATATTAAGTTTATGTACGAAGGTACGCAACATGTAACAAATAAATCGTTACATAAACGATTTTCGGAAGAAATGCCTGATGTGAAATGTTCTGCACGGTCAATTAATAATGAGAGCGTCGGGTAATCGTAGAGGATATGCTCGATGATCTCATCTTCTTATTCGCATCACCTGCAGGGCGCGGATTCTGACAGCCCTATGATATGGAGATGCTTCCGTAGTTGGCAATGCCTAGTCAAAATGCTTGTGATCAGGTGCAGATTCTGTCTAGTCATAGTCAAGTATTTGTTTGCTGTCGTGTTGTCAGGATAACCTAAAAGCAAGACGGTTACCTTTCGATGTGGCGTGACCTTTGATCCATCTTGAGTTGAACACATTGTTAATGGATACTTCAGTTAAAGCTTCGTGACATTCTAGTACTAAACCCGAATAAATTCGTATTATTGATTATCTATTAAAACTTTAAAAACGCTAAAAACCTATGTTCAGGTGGGAAATGTATTTATAAAGTACGAAAGTAAATTGGTCTAGTATTTGTAGACAAAATGTAAAACGTAATCAATTTTTTCAAAAGTGACTTCTTGTATTCGTGTAAACGCACCTTAATAAAGTTTACGCTGCTAAGCAACAACAAAGCGCAACTGAAATAAGATACGGGCAAACTCTATGTCAGAGGACTTGGGGCATTTCTATCACTATATAATCGAATTCTTTCCAAAGCGGCACAGGTACATAGGAAGTGCTCTGTAGAGTTATCCTCCAGGCCGAAGAATCAACAGTCCGATGGTTACTGCAGACCTATCATTTATGTTACATGTATGTACCTAGACTATAGTGTCCAATCGCAAAACCCGTAAAATTGCGTAAATCGTCCCTACGTCATTTGAGGATCTAAGTAGAGGTGATCACAAAATATACAAAAATAAGAAAAATAAAAAAAAATAACTAATTTACCTAACCTCTGCGGCCTGGAGCCATTTAAATTTACCTGATTTAGTTTTTTAATTTGTTTCATTTCTTGTATATCTTTTTTGCGAAAGAACCAGCGAAGGCTGTAGGCCGCACAAGTTAAGTGAATTAGTTGAGTTTTTAATTTTTTTCTAATTTTATGTATATTGGGCATTCGATCATTGTTATTTTCGATTAATCGTTATTCGATAAAATGTTTTTTTGATCAAACGCATTCGATCAAATGTTTTTGATTAAATGTATTCGGTCAAATGTTTTCGTTCAATTTTGTGCCACCCATTACATGGATGGATAAAGAAGCGCGAAAAACAAAAAAATAATACTTCCCCTCTCTTCCTTTGCCGCGCCTAAATGGCAAGGGATAGAAAAAATTAAAAGCGAGACCTGCCTGAAACAATTTCAAACTTCCCCCGCCTCTACTTCACCCCCCACCCCAGGGGAGGACGATATATTGAAACCCTAGACTTAGGAAAATAAACTTCGGGTACGATAGATTGGACTTTGAGACGAAAAAAAATTCACCCCCAAAGGACAACTCCCTGTACGTGTAAGTGGTTGGGTGAATTTCACATTGGTGTGCTCGGAGATGAGCACCTATGCGTCAACTGTCAGTAATTCAATACACGAGCATTCAACACACTGAGCCGGATAATAATGGCAATGTATTTGTTTAGGCAAATATCTACAATAAGACCATGATTAATTTGTAAAATATTATACCTGTCTTATACCTGCGATTTTGATCGTCATAACGAATAGTATTTATGGCGATATTATTTTTTAATTAGAACCGAGGCCATTTTTTTTACTACTCGGGTCCTGCTATCACCCTAAATCCGTATTCAGGACCCTTAGAGCTAAAGCGTGGCGCCACTGCTGATTTTAACGCTTATTGGGCCATTATTTGAGGATCGTAATGCCAAAGTCATTCACAACAAGTCTTAGTCTAGATCAGGGGTCTCCAAACTTTCCAGTCTTAGGGCCATACTGATTACTCCAGTAAGTTCCAAAGGCCAAAACCGTTTTAATTTTTTCTGCAATTATTTATAATTTCTAGACTAGTCGCGCAATATGAGCCCTGAGCGAAATAGGTAGTGGTAGTACCTTCTTCTATCGATAACAGTTGTCGCTAGTAGTACTTTCGAAATCGCAATAACAATTAAACATTCGTGAATAACCTCAGTGGTTCGAGAAAGTTCTGTTGTATTCCACTCACTTCGAGTAATTGGAGTATAAAAAGCCTAGCAGTGTGACCGCGAGTCAGTCTATCTAACAAAGGCGAAGGAAGCAAAATAAAAGTAGTGTGTAACCGCGTTTAAAAGAGATCTTCGAACCGACCAATGCCCTTACGTAACACTATTTTGATTTGACTTGTTTTTTGTGTGTGTACTTTACTAGCATGGAAAAGAAGCGAAAAATATACAACGAATGCAGAACATTCAAAGATCAATTAAACTTTCAATATTTCGTGATTGAGTCCAGTAACAAGGCGCTATGTTTGATTTGCAGTGAAACCATAGCCGTTCTTTAAGAATATAACGTTAAACGTCATTATAAAACGAAACATTTTCAAAATTACTCAAAATATACAGGAAGTATGTGGACAGAAAATTTCTAAGCTTTGAAGTGCGGATTGAAATTGCAGCAATCTTTGTTTACGATGTCAATATTAAACAAGAGGCTGCAACTCGGACTTTGATGTCATTGCGAATGAAATTAATATTTTTCAAAATCCTTCTGATACTGACATTGAAACCCTAGCCCCGGAACTTCAAATGAAAATTATAGATTTACAGTGCAGTGATATAATTTGCATAAATTTGCTCGTGGGCTGTTTTCTGTTTTTGGTACACTTCGCGTCATATAAAACGAGTATACTTTTTTCTCAATGTAAAACTAAATAATAATCTATCAAATTTGTCAAGTTTGTTAAAAACGCATTGCTATGATGCCAGGTTATTTAAGTAAGTTTGATAAAATGCGAGTAATTTCCAATATAGCGGATGGTTGTGGTTGGTCTATTGGACGACTGGCTCAAGTGTTTAATATATATATATATATATATATATATATATATATATATATATATATATATATATATATATATATATATATATATATATATATTGATATAGAAACCCCCTGTATATCAATATTTTAAATAGATTTGCCCAGACTCTTAAAAGGGGTGGTTCGGCTCTAAAAATTTACATAAAAATATTATTTACCAAATTTAATTAATAAATAAAAAATAAATTTTAAATTCTTCAATCTTCTCTGCGTCTATCTGTCTTCTTATCTCTTTTTTGTGTGTGCTGCTCGTATCTGCTTGTCTCTGACCCTACCTATGTGTGCTGTTTGTATCTATCTGCTTGTCTCTGTCGTGTTTCTTTTAATATCTCTCCCTGGTATCTCTCCCTGCTACTCTTTCTCTATCTCTGGTTCTATATAATATTTCTCACTTTCTAAATAAAATTCTTTACCTTTATTTTTCCAACCTTCTTTATTGTAATATCCCAGTCTTTAACATTTCTTTATTATTCTAATATAATCTTAATTTTTATTTAACATTTTATATCTATTAATCTTTTTATATCAATTTCCCTCTGACAACTAATTTCTTTCTGACATTTTTCAAAAATAATCAACAAAAATCCCGACATTTTGATTTTAACTTGAATTTTCATTTCAAGATACTTCACCACCCCAGTTTTGTTCAATTTAGATATTAATTTTGATGACGTCAGGAATTTCTATATCAAATCCCCCAAATTAATTGTTCGCCCAGTATATTTTTAAAATATACTGTGAACAATAAATTTTAAATTTTATCCAAATATTGAAATTCCCTGATTGGTTATAATTTCCCTACCTGAAATGTTGATTTCGTCAATTTTTCTTTATTCATTCAAACCAAACATATAAACTACTTACTAACTAATAACTCTAACTCAAAATCATAATATCTATCTATGGATCCTACTAATTCCAGATCTACTTTTTAATATTATAGTTAAAGCCACATGATCTGTTTCAACAAAAAAAAACTTCCCCCCTAATAGATAAAAACGTAATTTTCCAACACAAAAAATATATACTTGCTAATTCTACCTCTGACATGCTATAATTTCTTTCATATTTTATTTTTTTTTATTCTTGATACATTGTTTAGCTAATCATTTCTTCTGTCTCTTGTATATATTCGTTCTGTCCATATCTCTATTCATAATCCATTCTATTCCTTAATTAATCACTTTCACTCCATTATCACAAATTCTTCATTTATTTATAATATCATTTCACATTTACTCTATAAATCATCATTATAATACTTCATTTTTTAATATTTCTCATAATACACATCATATTTCATTTATTCTCCTACAGCTTAACTCATTTTCTTTCTAGGCTTTCATCTTCTTTTTAATTCTTCCAGCTCCTTTTTCAACATAACTACTTTATTTTTAAACATAAATTCTCTTTTCCACTAATTTTCTAAATTTTATTTTATTTATCTATTTTCTTATTTTCATATAATGACTAGTTCCTTCTTCTTTTTCTTAATGCTGTTTTTTAGAAAGATATTTAATAAATTTAGACTATTTTGTTATTATTTAGTTATAATTTTTTTTTTATATTTTTGTTTATAATTATTACATTTTTTATCCATTATTTGAATTTATTTATTTAATTTCCTAAATATTATTCCACAATTTCTCTATTACTTAATTATCCTATCTTATGCGGTACATTCTATATTATTTTCTATTTCTAATAATCCGTTTTCCATAGCCTTATGTTCTTCTTTTTAAATTTTACATCCCCGTTTGAAGCTTTCTTTGTACTTTTCTTTTACTTTGTTTCTGACTTTTTCTTTTTCGGTCAATCCCCTATTTTTGGTTATGTTTCTCCATTCTTCTTTGATTATGTTCTTTCTTGCTATTGTCTTCTTTTTATAATCTTCTTCTATTTTCTTTATTCTTAGTTTTATTTTCCCTTTATTATTCAAACAATATTTTCTCCGTTTTTCTTTTCCAAAATCACCATTTCTTATTTTACATTCCCTCTTATTTCTTATCATTTTGCTTCTATTGTCTTGGTTTGTTTATTTCCTTTTTTATTTCTAATAGGTTAAAATCCCTTCTGTTGGATAATTGTTTTTCCAAATTGCCTGTTTGCTTGTTCAACTTATGACTATATTCTTCTTCTATTTCTTTAATATTTTCCTTCACTTTTCCCAAATTCGATATCCTACTATCATTTTTATTTACACTTGTTTTAACACTGTCTACCATTGTATAAATCTTTTTTTTTAAATCTTCTTTTTTTGTTATTTTATATTTCTTATCTTCTTCATTTTTTACTTCATTTATTCTTCGTATCATTTCTATTTTTATATTCTTATTTTCATCAATTTTTTCGTCAGTGTATATTTTAAAATCCTCAAATTTCTTCATTATTTCTTCTTTATCTTGTTTTCTATTTTCATCCATTTTCTTACTATATTCCTCTAATTTATCCATTTTCCTGCTTATATCTTTATTGTTTTCATCCATTTTCTTGCTGTTTTCATCCATTTTCTTGCTGTTTTCATCCATTTTTCTAATTAGCATTTGCATAAAATCTTCCAAATTCATTCCTTCTTTCCTTTCTTGCGTCTCGACAATATTCTTTTCTAATGTCACTGTATTGTCCTGATTTTGTACTATTTCTCTATCTTTTTCTTCAAAAATTGTATCTCCTATATTTTGCTGTTCCATATCTCCTTGTCCTACTTGACATACACCCTCATCATCTCTCTCCTGTTCTTCCATCAAACCAACCTTCTTTCCTCCTCGCAAATCCATTTAATATATCACTTTCTCTTATATATAAGTTTAAAATATCACTTTTATCTTCTATATCACTATTAAACTTTCACCACTTTTAATACTTTACATTCCACGTCACACTTGGCTTTTAATGTTACTTTCCCCCTACTTAAATTCCACCCAAATTTCCTACACTTTATATTCTGTCAATGTATTCCTGCTCTTATCTCCTAAACCATACAAACATCACACACATGCAATATCTTCACCCTCTCTATATAAAAAATAGACCAAAATCAACAATTCAAATAAAAAATTATAAACAATCTTACCAATTTTCTTCCAAATTCCTAAATTGCAAATATCCAAAATTTTGATCTCCCTCTAGAAACAATGCTCCACGTTGGCTGGCGACACTTGATATAGAAACCCCCTGTATATCAATATTTTAAATAGATTTGCCCAGACTCTTAAAAGGGGTGGTTCGGCTCTAAAAATTTACATAAAAATATTATTTACCAAATTTAATTAATAAATAAAAAATAAATTTTAAATTCTTCAATCTTCTCTGCGTCTATCTGTCTTCTTATCTCTTTTTTGTGTGTGCTGCTCGTATCTGCTTGTCTCTGACCCTACCTATGTGTGCTGTTTGTATCTATCTGCTTGTCTCTGTCGTGTTTCTTTTAATATCTCTCCCTGGTATCTCTCCCTGCTACTCTTTCTCTATCTCTGGTTCTATATAATATTTCTCACTTTCTAAATAAAATTCTTTACCTTTATTTTTCCAACCTTCTTTATTGTAATATCCCAGTCTTTAACATTTCTTTATTATTCTAATATAATCTTAATTTTTATTTAACATTTTATATCTATTAATCTTTTTATATCAATTTCCCTCTGACAACTAATTTCTTTCTGACATTTTTCAAAAATAATCAACAAAAATCCCGACATTTTGATTTTAACTTGAATTTTCATTTCAAGATACTTCACCACCCCAGTATTGTTCAATTTAGATATTAATTTTGATGACGTCAGGAATTTCTATATCAATATATATATATATATATATATATATATATATATATATATATATATATATAAAACCATGGTTTAGAGAATTAAAAGAAAAGGGACAACGATCAAACTGTGGACAGAAAAAGAGAAAACGAGAGACCAGTTATAATTAAATTACAACAAGATGAAACATTAACTGATTATTTAAGGAAGCATCCCTTCAATACAGCAAGATTGGCAAAAGTTAAAACAAAGTTTAATGCTTCAATAACAACACTATTAAGAAGAATTAGAAAAAATGAGTTGAATAATTGTGCAGCCTCTCGAACATATAAACTTTGTGAAGTAAATAAGCATAAAAAATTTACCCTTGCCTTAATTTAGGACATAAATGTTTGGGGGTTGGATAATTTTTTCTGGCAACATCATGCTGGACATATTAGAGTTTATAGACTGCCAATAAATAGGTTTAATGAAAATTATATTACTTTTAATGATAAGGATAATTTTCTATAAATGTTTGAGTTTGTATAGAGGAGGTATAGAAATGTGTTAAAGAATCGAAGAAAGATTAAATGCGAGAAACTATTTAAACATTTTAGATAATGTGATATTACCATCCGTTAGGGTAATCTTCCCAACAATATTTTTTTTTTCCACCATGAAAATTGCTCAATATACATCGCTGGCCGTGTACGCTATTACCTTGTTGATGATAATAATGAAACTTGGGTCTCTAAATGTCTAGATTTTAATCCGATTAGGAACGTTTGGGGACTTACGATAAAAAAATTAAATGTAACTCCCCAAAACAGAACATTTATAGAACCTTATTGAAGAAACCTTGGAAAGCTTGGCAGAAGATTAACTCAGTGCCGAGAAGAATACAGGAAATTATTAATAATAATAGAGCTATGACAAGATATTAATTATTTATTTCATCTCTTTCCAATTGTGATATGCATTTAAATTTCACATATTCATTTTAAATTTAAGTTACTCTTTTTGCATTAATGCTGCACTAGATGTTTAATTTTTCCATTGCCTTTTTTTGCTTTACAAAATTTGTTTAGGTATATCATTACATCTACTAATATTTTCTTTGTGCTGGCAACGATATCCTAGAAAGTGTAATCTATAAAGTAGTTTAACATTGACACATTTTAAAAGATCAATTTACACAGCTTAAAAACGTGATTTCTCGTTGTAGGAGTTGTACCAGTTTTATATGACGCGAAGTGTGAGAAAACATTCTCCAAAATGAAGTACACAAAGAATGTTTACCGATTAGCAACTTAAATCTCTTTTAATAATTGGTACAAGTAAAATTGGCCCACAAACTATTGTCAATGAAAAATCACAATTACATAAATCTCATTAGTATTTTTTACAAGTGGACACCTTGCGGTTTCATTCGCGTTAATTTAACTTTTCCGTTCCTGCGGGATTTTCATGATAAAAATCGTGTGTGATTCTGGATATTTAAACGATCAAACGAACTTACCTGTGAAGTTCGATCGTAATTATATGAGAAGCGCTTTATCTGAAGAATTAAATGATAACCGTACAGTACACCAGTTCTGTGCGAGGTGCCACAAATTTGTACAGTAAAAAAAATCGGAATGCTCCATCTCGTTTTCCCACTCGTGTCGAGATTATCTGTCAAACGTCATAGTTTAAAGATGTGGAAGGCAATAAATTCAAAGGGATATGGGTGGGAGGGAAGTGATTCTTCAGACGAGGCGCTTCTGATATAATTACGATCGAACTTCACAGGTAAGTTCGTTTGATCGTTTAATTATATCTCGAAGCGCCTCGTCTTCGAATCACTTGATAACCGTAGGTATTTAAAGTAATTTACACATGTTGTATTAAGTTGAATATTGTAATAAACCTGGAAATTGTTTAATTAAACTACATTTCAAACGGAATTTCTTAACTAAATGAACAATTATTGTTGATTTTCAGAACAAAAAAGGTTTTCAGGCAAATTGTAATAAATATATTAAAAAGATTCGTTATTCATGCAAATCTTTCTTTAGAATTGAATCATCCAATGGTCTATTATAAAATCTTGCAAAGGTATTTGAACCATCCGACCAACCTGCTGTCTTTTGGATAGTTTCTAATTAGAAATACATAGTCCAGGGTATACTAAAAGGTCAATCGCTACAGATGCTGGGCCTGGTAGCCAAGACACGAAAATTTTACATTTTTATTAGCATATGACGCGAACAGGTCAATCTCTTTGTTTCTAAATGAACGACAAATATGTATGAATGCCTTATCATTTAATTCCCACTTGGTCTCTGTAGGAAAACTATGAGATTCTCGATCAGCGATAGTGTTATCCTGGGATTTAATATAAGAGGCAAAAATCCAGATATCCCTAATTTCGCACTACTGCCAAATTGACTTGCTAAATTACTCAGCTTAAGATATTTAATTCTTCCATTTTATTAGCATAGGTTAGGGCAAGTGGTATTGTCAACTCTTAAAAGAAAATTACACGAGTGGTAATCTCTAGCAAAACATTTCAACCCATAAAATTCCAGATAATTTATAAAGTGTGATTTTTCGGCCATTGTCCACCACCCATGTGCAGACTTTCCCTGGCAACATGCTCCCCAGTCTGATAAAGAAGAGTCTGTAAATATTTCCAATTTATACGAATATTTTCTGATATTGTTAAAAGCCTTTGGAATATTCCATATTCCATAATTGCATTGTAATTTTGGTGTTCTTTTATAAGAGATCTAACTTTAACTCCCTCAAATACCTTGGTATAAAGGAAACCATATTTCAAGGCAGGGCATACTGAAATCAGTAAACCTATAACGTGGGCAAAAAATATTGTAGAGCTATAGTCAGTTTTTGAATTTTGATATTACTTTAAGTATCCCTTTTATTTTCACTTCAGGAAGGGTTAATGTCATAGAAGGACTATTAATTACAAAACCTAGGTATTGACACGTCATTGATGGTTTTAGAGAACTTTTTTTTATAGTTTGGTGAAAATGCTAAACTTTTGAGAGTTGATAATACGAATTGGGTATGCCTATCGCATTCCTCTTGGTCACTGGCTATAACTGTCATCTAGGTATATCATACATATTATACTCCTCCTGTGAAGATATGCCATAATTGGTTTAGTTAATTTTGTAAATACAAAGGGAGAGGAAGATAGATCAAAGGATAGACAAGAAAATTAGTAAATTAAAATCTTAAAAATTTTCTATATCTAGGCTCTAAAGACACTGAATGCCTATCATCTTTTAGATCCATAACACATATATAAGAACCTGTAGAGAGTAATTTTGATGGTATTCGAATGTCATCTAACTTAAAATGATTGGCATTTACAAACTTATTTAATTTTTTGAGGTTAAGAATGAACCTAGCTTTTCCATCTTTCTGGGAACTAAAAAATCTGATGTGTCCAACACATGACTTTCCTATCTAGTTATTATAGGCTTTTTTCGGTTATTTTGTACAACCTATTGCAGCACCTCTATAAATGTTTAGAGGATAAACTAAATATATACAATTTCCACATACATCTACCTCGAAACATTTTTCTATAGATATTCATTGAAAACGAAAATACTGAAAAATTTAAATTTAACACTTTTCCTCCAATTTTTCCATTACGGTCCATTTTAGAAAAATCATGTATAAACAAAAAATATAGATTGATATCGCAAACAACTTTTATTTTAACAATTTTATTAAAAATCAAAATTTTGCACATTTTGTCAAATTTCTCGAATACGGATCATTTCAGGAAAATTTGACATAAAACAAAAATTATGAAAAATAATATTAGAAGTAAGTTTTATTTGAACCATTTTATTCTCCAAACATAAATAACAGATATATTCCATAAAATATAAAAACGGCCTCCCATAAAGTACTCCCCCAGATGTTCCGACTTTGTCCAAAATCTAATCATTTCACGTCAGGCCTAAATAAACCTTAAGTTTAAAATTTAATGTTTTTTTCTTTATCCGTTTTTGAGTTTTCTTCAAAATTCGAAATTTACACAATTTTCTCAAATATCTCGAATACGGTCCATTTTAGAGAAATTATGTATAGGATAAAAATTATAGAGAATTATATTACAAACAACTTTTATGTGATCAATTTTTATAAAAAAATATATTTTTTACATTTTGTCAAATTTCTCGAATACGGACCATTTTAGGAAAATTTTGTATAGAACAAAAATTATAGATAATAATATTAGAACTAACTTTTATTTGAAGAATTTTCTTCTCCAAACGTAAATAAATAACATATATTCCATAAAATATAAAAATGACCATCTACAAAGTACCCCCCCCCCCAGATGCTCCGACTCTGCCCAAAATCTAATCAGTTCATTAGACGCTGGAATAAAGCTTAAGTTTAAAATTTGATGTTCTGTGTATCGGTTCATGAGTTATGCGACACACAGACACACACATAGACATACACACACGTACACGCACGCACGCACGCACGCACGCACGCACGCACGCTCATCATCATCATCATCATCATCATCATCATCATCATCATCATCATCACGAAAATAGTCAAAACGGATTCAGGGGACCTCAAAACGTAAAAATCCGTCGAAAACTCGAGGTCAAAAAACATCATGATTCCTATACTTTCCTTATATCTGTATGCAGATAGGAAAGTAAAAATTAAGTTTAAATAAAACTGTGACTTTAATAAATTGGAAGTATTTGTTTCAATTCAACGATTGTTACCGAAAAACGTCTCAGGTAAAAAAAATACTATTATTTTTGAAGTTGTTTGTTTGATTCCAAATTACGGTTGTAATTTATATTTTGTGTCTTGTTCCAGGGTCTACAGAACAGTCATGTATTTTATACCCATTGAGCATTTTTTTTGTTTTCAACAAAAGACAAACGAAGTTTCAAAAAGTATGAAAATTTTATTAACATATTTTATAAACAAGGATAATTTCTCGAACGTAGTATAATTTGATATGAATAATTGATTATTTTGTAGGTTGTCGCTAATGAATTTGAAGTTATAGAAAAATGCCCTATCTATAAATGCTAGAGGTACTGATAAACAGTGTCAGTCTGATGTAGCGCTGAGGATTTTACAAATTTACATTAGTTTTTTTTTAAAGACGATATAAAATATAAATTTTGCACTGGCCTAAATTAATTCAAGAAACTTAATAGTTGTGTCCATGTTAGGTATGTACCTATATAATGAAGACTAAATTAATATTTACCGATATCTACCTGGGAAGTAAACTGAACTATGTAGTCATAGTGAAGGTTTATAAAGGTTATATTTTTAAAATCGGCTCATCGAGACCTTTTCAGGGGTATTATATACTACGTATAGTGATGTCTCAATAAAAGTTGACTTAAAAAAATGATAACACTATATCCAATGTTCAATAACAACACTTTTTAACTCTCACGTTAGTCGTACTATTTATATGTTGGAGGTATATGACACAATGTCATAGAAAATTTGTTATCAGAATAGATAAATATGTTATAAAAATCAACAGTTCATGTACATAAAAAAAGTTTTAATAGTTAGATTATTAGTAAACAATACATATTGAGATAATAATTGGGGCTAACTGCATTTCTTGTCAAAATATAATTGTAAATATGTAAATATGGAACACGAAAAGTGTCCAACAAACATTCAGTCTGCTCTACTAAAAAGTTGACTAGAATGACTAGCGCAGTTTATCTCCGAGGTACTGATATACCTATTTCTTCACGCAGTAGTATTATAGGTCTACTTTGTACGATGTCACGTTTTTTGTAAAAAAAAAAACGAAAAATTATATTAATTTGAAATATTTAAGCAAAAAACAAGCTCTATAAGAGGACAACTATTGATTTTGAAAAAAAATCTGATTAAAAATAGGGGGTTAATATGGGAAATTAAAAAAAATCTTAAATTAAAAACGAAAAGCGATATCAACATGAAATGTTTGTTAAAAATAAAAAAGAGGTAAATCCTATTTATTCTGAAAAAAATCTGAATTTAAGAGGGGATAAAATATTAAAAAAAAATCCTAACTCAAAAACGAAAAAGTTAAGGGAGGTTAAAATCCTAACTCAAAAACGAAAAATAATATAAACTTGAAATTTTTAGCAAACATCACGCTCTTTGATTTTGAAAAAAATCTGATTAAAAATAAAAAGCGATATCAACATGAAATTTTTAGTAGAAATCAAGCTCTATAAGGATATGAAAAAAAAAAAAATTAAAGGAAAGTGGGGGGCCTTCAGACGGTTGAAATATTTAAAATAAACAATAATATCAACTTGAAATGTTTGGAAAAAATTAAGCTCTACAAGGGAATAAAGCCTACTGATTCTGAAAAATATCTGACTGAAAATGGGACTTAAGGGATCTGTTAAACTGTGAAGAGTATAATTTAGAATGCCACACATTATATATCTTCATTCTAGTTTGTATCTGGGTAATATTATGTATTGTGTTGGGACTGATCGTATAAAATTCAAATTTTAGTTCACTTTGTTTTTTTGCCAATAAAGGGATTTAAAAAATATATTATTTTATTTGACATGTGTGAAAAATTGTGAAAATGATTAAATTTACAATAAAAACTAAAAAATGGTAGGTAAAGTTTCATATAATATTTTTTACACAAAAATCAATATCAAGCTTTCTACATAACCGGATATATATAAATAATCTCAAAATATGAAGAAAAGTCAGTTGACTAACTAATAATGTTTATAAATGGTTTAAACGTATTAAAAACAAAAAAAAACATTACAATAATTAAAATATTCATTTATTCATTCATTAATAATTGTAGTACTTGAAGACAGTATGCTATTGGTAATACTGATTACACTTGTACATGGTTTTGAACCGAACTTACAAATAATAAAACTATTGAAAAAAGTGAAAACCCATTTTAAATTACCACCAGCCGCCACTGATCGAGGATCGGAATGGATTTTTAATGGATCAATAGCGTTAATGAGTCTATAAATATTTAACGATCGTTCTTGCAACCGGCTGTATGTAATGGATACAATTATATTATTATTATTATTATTATTATTATTATTATTATTATTATTATTATTATTATTATTATTATTATTATTATTATTATTATTATCAAAGTCAAAATATGTCACGTGCAGTAATATCTCAATTTGTGATAAAATCTCACAAAGCAGCTTTTGACTTGAGAGCGACAGAAAGGTATGGACATAATGAAGTCAATCTTCAACATTTGGTGGATAAGTCAAAATATGCCACGTGCAGTAATATCTCAATTTGTGATAAAATCCCACATAGCAGCTTTTGACTTGAGAACGACAGAAAGGTATGGACATAATGGAAGTCAATCTTCAACATTTGGTGGATAATCTACATGGGATTGGTAAGATCTGATCTAGATTATGGATCTATGCTAATATACAATATCATCCAGACATAATTTGTTTAAATTGGATAAAACACAATATAAAGCCATAAGACTCATATTGGGAGCAATTAAGAGTCCAGTTATTAGCCGAGGCAGGGGAACTACCTGAGAAATATTCTAAAACACGTCAATTAAAAATAGCCCCATCATATCCCCGTCCTTAAACTATATGAAAACCAAGATCTTGTTCAAAAAAGCACCAATTTTCCTATTATGGAGGCTCTAGACAGAGCTCTGGCGTTTGATTTGTATCTTAAAATATCTAACCTTCTACCATGTTTCCCTCACAACTGTGAATCACAAATAATAGACATACCTAGTGTCGTAAATATCCGTGTCTTTTTAGTATTCGAAACCAAGAGGTATACGCATGCATATTCCATATGTGTGAAATCATTATAATACGCAACGTAAATACACTGCGGCATTTGGAATCGGAACCTAGCAGAATTTATGTTTGAGAGTGAAGTATTTTAGCAGAAACTTTTAATATTTTAAAATAATATGAGAAACTACATTTCTCATTCATTGAATATTATTCATATTTATACAACTTTATCTTACCATTAAAATATGCTTAGTGCATGCCGATTGACCGACGCTAGTTACGCCGACTTCGCGTAGGTTGCCACTGCCACCCGCAATTGGCTCTGTCATGAACACAACATAAAGCATTCGATTCGTGTATTCGGTTTCGGATTTTATTTCTTCGTTTTTGATTCCGAATCCGTATTAGAATTTACACTTTGATTCCGGAATATACGGATTCAACGGATTTTTGGATACGTATTCTTACATCACTAGACATACCCTTATGTTATGTTGAGAATGGGGTGTTAATACACTACGACCTAAAATATCTATTGTGCCCCTTCTGTCGCCACTGCACTAAGGAAATGTCTCAATGCCTATAGCGACCCTTCCAATCCTATTTTCTCAAAGAAGTGTAGGATTTGAAGTGGCTTCAAGTTAGGTAAGTCTCCCTCTTCTATTTGATATCCTCCTAGATATAGTGCCCTTGGATTCTGGAGTGCTACACATTCAGTTAGGATGTGTATGGAGGTTTCGTCCTCCTCCTCACAGAATCTGCACTCACTATCCTCTACTACTCTGTTTACGTAGGTGTCCTTTTAGTCGGCAATGCCCGGTAAGGATCCCTGTTACAATACGTAGCCTGTTCTTGCTCAGGCAGATGCAGGCTTCCGATCTTTTTTGGTTATATTCACCCAGAAGTATCTTGGCCTGTCTCAGTCCCAAGAGATTGTTCCAATTATCGGTTCTTTTACTACCCAATTCTTTTTTAATCTCTCCTAATATTATGTTACTGCTGATACCGCAGAACGGCTCAGGTCCTACAAAGGGTGTTTGAGCCCCTTTCCTTGCAAGACTATCTGCAATCTCGTTACCCTGTACCCCGTTATGTCCCGGGACCCAAGTGAGAGTAACTCTATTTTTCTCGCCTAGCTCATTCAATTGTTCTAGGCATCTCCAGACCATTTTTGAGCTGATTACGTAAGAACTCAGCGCTTTGATGGCTGCTTGACTATCGGACATGATGATAATCTCTTGTCTATGATAGTTTCTCTCGATGTTAAACTGGATACACTTCTCGATGGCGTGAATTTCCGCCTGGAAGATGCTTGGGTATTTTCCCAAGCTTTCGGAGTGCTTGGTTCCCGGCCCATACACTCCTATTCCAGTTCCTTCTATGGTTTTGGAACCGTCCGTATACCACTGAATAGCACGTCTTTCGGTTGCAAGCGCGATGGATTCTTGGCTCCATTCTTTCTTGCAGCCCAGCTCTGTGGTTTTGAAGTTTTTCACAAAACTGTACTTCTTTTGCATTTCATCCTGGGGCATGTCCCAGGTATCTTTAGTCCTGAAGCAAGTAGACTTTCGTCTGATTAATCTGTTCCTGATCATTCTATATCGTGTCCTTTTTGCCACATTCTCTATCATCAAATGTAGAGGGGTGAGGTTTAAGATCACCTCCATTGCGGCCGTAGGACAGGTTCTCATTGCACCAGTAATGCAAACATAGGCTAGTCTTCGTACTTTTGAGATATTAGTGTTTACGGTCCACCTTAACCGATTTCTGCTGCATATGTGCTTGGCCACTACAGCGACCTCTCTTGGGGGGTCTGCTTACCTTAGTTGTGTCCCTTATTAGAAAAGGTGTGCTTCCAGGAAAGTGAGTTTCGAGTAAGAGGCAAGCTCTTTCCTCCTCACTCTCCGTGAAGCTTCCATTTGGTTTCTTTAATGCCATAACTGTATCAACTCTCCCTTTTGCCAGGACCCTGTGCAGTCTCGCTGCCGCAGGCGTAGAGTTAATATCCTCGCATAATTTTCTAAAGCTGTTACGTTTAGCTTTCCTGATTTCTTTGTTGTAGGTAGTAAGCGCCTCGGTGTAGCTCTGCCAATCTCCGCTGTGCTTGGCCCTATTATAGAGCTTCCGCACTTCGGATCGTAAGTTTGACAGATGGCGGTTCCACCAAGGAGCATCCCTACTAGTTCTATTTCTTTGAATGGGGCAGCTTGATTCATATGCCTCAAGTATTGCCCCATTTAGTTCTTCGAGATCGCTTTCCAGAGCAAGTGGGTGCCCCGGCCCCTTTTTTGTCTGGATACGTGCTAAATTTTGTTTTAGAATGGTGTATTTGTCCCAGTCTATTTTTCTAGGATTCCTCCTGAGGATCGTCTCAGGAATGTCGCTCTCTAACGTAAACACAATTATCTTGTGATCAGATAGAAATGGTTCACTCGATACCCTCCAGTTTTTAACTAGATCTTTAATGCTCGATGTGCTTAATAGACATACCCTTAAACACATTAGGTTTAAATAAAAAGTTCGTCAACAATCAGCCACAATTTGAACAAATTATCTTAGAAAAATGGCCCAATGTCCAAATATGTTTTCCTGGTGGTTCTAAAAATGAATATAATAAGACAGAATTTGGCATATTTAGTAAATGTGGGAATTCTGTATTTAGAGTCTCCGCCAGAATTGCAAACATATCAAACATTTGTACTGCTGAGATGCTTGGCATAAAGGTTTCCAATAAAAGAATTTTAGAAGAAAATATCCCAAACATTTTGTGCCAAAATCCATCAATTTATTATATTCATTGGGTGCTTTACAGAAAATAGTGCAAAGAGGAATAAGAGCCTCCTCAGATGATGTATAGTTGAGCATAAAAGAGACCATACAAGACGAGGAAACGAGGCATCTTATTGAATTGGGTGGATCCCAAGCCATGCAGGAATGTAGGGAAACGAGTGTGCAGATGCTTTGGTTAATGACGAAATGAACAAACAGTCATTCAATTTTAAGCAGATGGAATACAGATATTTATTTGGAAGAATAGAGAGAAAAGTGTAAATTTAAAGAGAAACACATTTTCAAAATAATAGATGATATTTACCAATCAATATATTTCACAACATATCTTAAATATTAAAGAACGACACGAATATCATTGTGTAGAGCAGCTCATGTGGTGAAACGAATATCACCTTTTATTTGTATTAGAATGCATGGCTGTTCAAAAAATGTCCAGGGAGTGAGGGGGAGCAAGACCTAACATCTCGGGCTATAGTCAAAAGCCATGGCAAAACAATCCAAATCCAGGGGGAGCAGACACCCACCTTACTTTAATCTGGCGGCACCCATTCTAGTATGTGTATAAATATCAAAATCACAGCTGTAAGGGTGGTATAAAGATTTCTTAATAGCTTTGGTCTAGAAATTACAAACTGTATAGTACATAAAAACAAGTTGTCTCAAAGTTTCTGGCCTCTTGAAGTAAACGTTCTTTTAGTAACATATGCAGCTACTATCGCCCTTAAAATGTATCTCATAAAAATCGTCGCACTGTCTTAGGTAAAAACCACAATAATAATTGATCAATTCTTTTTCCGAGCTCATTTTTTGAATAAAAAATTTAAAATCTACAAAGTATGTAAAGTTTTTTTCGGCTGTTTGATTTATTTTTTCAATATTTCAAAAAATAATTAAGATATACTCAACAAAACATTCGGAATATTTTACTGAACCTTTTTTCAGAAAGGAGAATAATTTGACAACTGTAGTATTTTTTTTATCAGCAATCTATTTTGGTATTATTTTATTTACATCTACAGTGGATGGAACTTTTAAGGCAGTACTGTACTTTAGTGTATTTATTGTGAGGTGTATATGTATTTGTAATGTAACTTACATTCAGAAAAATAAATGAATCTTCCCTAAATTTTATTTACAATACTTAAGAGTACTAGATATTAAATAAATGTTAATTTAATCTCTTTGTAAAAAATTGATGATTTTTCTATTTTTCTTTAAATGTGTATGTATTTTATGTGACAGTAAAGTATAAAATTCATGCTACAAAACAACTTACTCACCTTTGGAATGTTTGACGTTTTACATAGTTATCCCTAACGAATTCAATTATTTGTTTTTGAGTTTTACCGCTATACCTGAAAAAATAGAAGTATATATTTCCTTTGCCTCAGTAAGAATACTCGTTTTGTAAAGTGCATTTTTAGCCGCTTAAATTACTAGAGTAAATTTGACTCACCTTGTTTAAATATACGAAAAAAAAAAGGTAAAACGTTATTTATTGTTGATATAAGCTTTTAAAGCCATTATTTTTGTCGTAAAATAGCTGTATTTAATTTTAACCTGCAGATATCGTTCTTATCATTTAATTCATCTCGTCAATAGACTGGAGTATAGTATTTTGTTTTTATTATCTGAGTTATACATTTTATTGTTGTAGTTTTTGAGCCAAATGGCTTGTTACAATTATACAAATTCACCTAAAGGGGCAATTGGCCACTATATAGAGACCCAGTTGACGCCCTAAATTTGTCTATTTCCTGAATTTTTAAAACTATCCATCCCCTAGCTGCCGTCTGAGCGACGTCAAAGGCCCGAAGGTTGACACCGGAACAACCGAAACTTGTATAACTGTAGTAGACAAAATTTTATTGGTACACTGCTTATGGAAGTGGCGACCTGTTAAATGTCAAATTTTTGATATGTTTCAGTTCTCGACCTCTTAAGCAATAGTGTCCATGGGACCATTTAAATCCTATGACTGATTTTTGAGATACAGGGTGTTAAACTTAAGAAATACCACTTATTTGATAATGTTTATTTCAGGAGAAAGCTAATCGATTATCATTTTTTGTTCAAAATCTTATTGTAACAACTTTTGACATTCTACGAATATAAAAAGGAGTCAAAAATTATTTTCCTATACAGGGTGGGCCACAAATAAGTACGGAAATGTTTTTGATAAATAGTTTTATTGTCCTAGAAGATGGAAATATTTACTAAAAAATAAATTATTGCTGGGTCCCATTTATACAGGGCGATTCGTAAATATCGACATGGGCCAATATTTTTTTGTAAGTATTAATGTGAAACGCAGTATTTTTACGGGACTTTTGTGTATTTACCAAATGTACAATTATCCAATTCATTGACTACAGGGTGATTTAATAAATATATTGATAGTTAATTTATCGAATTTGCCAAAAAATCAATTTTTTTAAGCACCCTATACTTTTTGATTAGTCCTGTAAAAGTACACATATTTTTTCACTGGCGTATCATCCAACCTGTAAAAGATATTTTCCAAAATTATAGCTTTTTTCCGATTGGTTTTTAAGATACAGGGTGTTAAACTTAGAAAATTACCCTTTTTTTATTACCAGTTATTAAAGGAAAAAGTTAATCAATTATAATTTTGTGTCTACTATTGTTTTAAGATCCTTGACACTCCACGATTATACACAGAAGTCCCAAAATATTTGTTTCTACAGGGTGAATCGTAAATAAGTAAGGACAAGTTTTTTGATAATTACTTTCATGGTTTTAGAAGTTGAAAATATGTACAAAAAATTAATTATTGCTATATTTATCATTGTTAATGATAATACAAAAGATTTTAGGTGCCATTTATACAGAGTGATTCGATTTTTTTTTTAGTTGACTTTTGTGTTTTTTTACTTTCTTATCTGTATACAGATGTGTGAGTGTGTGTGTCTGTATCCACCATAACTCATGAACCGATACACAGAAAAACACCAAATTTTAAACTTAAACTTTATTCCAGCGTCCAATGAACTGATTAGATTTTGGGCAGAGTCGGAACATCTGGGGGGTACTTTATAGGTGGTCATTTTTATATTTTATGAAATATGTTATTTACGTTTAGAGAAGAAAATTCTTCAAATAAAAGTTACTTCTAATATTATTATCTATAATTTTTGTTCTATACAAAATTTTCCTAAAATGGTCCGTATTCGACAGATTTGACAAAATGAAAAAAAAATTTTTTTATAAAAAATGTTTAAATAAAAGTTGTTTGTAATATAATTCTCTATAATTTTTATCCTATACATAATTTCTCTAAAATGGACCGTATTCGAGATATTTGAGAAAATGTGTAAATTTCGAATTTTGAAGAAAACTCAAAAACGGATAAAGAAAAATTCATTAAATTTAAAACTTAGGTTTTATTTCGGCCTGACGTGAAATGATTAGATTTTGGACAAAGTCGGAACATCTGGGGGGTACTTTATGGGAGGCCTTTTTTATATATTATGGAATATGTTATTTATGTTTGAAGAAGAAAATTGTTCACATAAAAGTTACTTCTTATATTATTATCTATAATTTTTGCCTTATGTCAAAATTTCCTGAAATGGTCCGTATTCGAGAAATTTGAGAAAATGTGCAAATTCTGATTTTTATGAAAATTGTTGAACTAAAAGTTGTTTGCGATATCGATCTCTATAATTTTTGTTTATACATGATTTTTCTAAAATGGACCGTAATGGAAAAATTGTAGGAAAAGTGCTAAATTTAAATTTTTCAGTATTTTCGTTTTCAATGAATATCTATAGAAAAATGTTTCGAGGTAGATGTATGTAGAAAATGTATATATTTAGTTTATCCTCTAAACATTTATAGAGGTGCTGCAATAGGTTGTACAAAATAACCGGAAAAAGCCTATAATAACAAGATAGGAAAGTCATGTGTTGGACACATCAGATTTTTTATAATATTAACATATGTAGAACTATTAAATTTATTGATTACATGGTAATTTAATAGATAGATTAATAGTTAATTTATCGTTTGTCAATAAAATTTGATAAATCACCCTGTACTTTTAGTCCTATAAAGGTGTTTCTTTACTGGTGTATCAATCATTTTATAGAAAAAAAATTCTCAAAAATTACAGCTTTTTAATATGATAGGTTTTTGAGATACAGGATTTGACTTAAGAAATACCCTCTCTTTTTGTTACCTGTTATTCCAAGAAAAAGCTAATCAATTGCATTTTTTTGTGGCTAATTTTATTGTAACATCTTTTGGCATTCGACGAATAGGGGTAAAAAATATGTTCATCTATAGAATAAGTAGCAAATAAAAAAAGATATATGGTTTAATTTCTTTCATTAAATTAATTATTGGTAGATTTATCGTTTTTAATGTCATAACAAGGTTGACTAGTAAAGATCAACGTAGACCAATATATTTTAATCACTGATCTGTAATAGTGATTTTAATGTAATACTCAATATTTTTAAGTGACTGGTATACAGGGTGTACCAATAAAAACTCCCAGGCCAGATATTTTGTTAAGTAATAGAGATATTATAATTCAGTGAAAGCCAGTTCATAGAGCGCTAAGAGAGCTTCAGCACTTAAAAATTGTTGTTCGATGGGAGGATCTTTCTTATATAGCGCATCTTGTAAAAAATGCATTTTTGAACAGATTTTGTTCTATAAACTAATTCGATAAATCTGGCCATTTTTGATATACAGAGTGGGTCACTCGAAACAGTTTCATTCTATTTTTCGATATTAATCATTAGATTTTAAGAAAATGCTAAAACAGATCTATTTTTATTCCAAATTGAACACATTTTCACAATGCAGACATCTGTCATGTGTCAGCCCCCTCCCTTCCACTTCTCCAGCCCCTTAATTTTAAATAAGAAATGAACCATGTATGTCATAAATATGATTGTTTATTGCGATACTTTTAAGTTTAGCGCCCTCTATCGGGATAAAAAAACCTGTAACGTATTATAAAGTGTGACACTTCATTTAAAAGTTAATTTAATTACTTTTTCAATGTACCACATATCATTAATATAAATATTTCCATACTGCACTTGCAACAAAATAAAGTTAGCAATAATAATGTTTAAAATAATACATGACTAATTTACAAACTATTGCAAGTGCAATATGGAGGATATTTATATTAATATTATGTAGTGCATTGAATTAGCAATTAAATTTGCTTTCAAATAAGGTGTCATACTTAATAATACGTAGTTTTTTATACCGATTGAGGGCGGTACAATTAAAAGTATCCTAATGAACAATCATATTTACAAATTGCTCATAAAATTACCTTTTTAATGTAGTGTCACATTGTAGTGTCACTCTATAATACGTAATATTATTTTTCCGCTAGAGGGCTATAAAATTAAAGTAACGCAGTATACAAAAATATTTCTGAATTCCCCATTAAATTACCTTTTCAATGATGTGCCATACATGGTACATTACCTATTGAAAATTAAAGTGTTGGTGAAGTGCAAGGGAGGGGGTTGACACATGACAAATGTATGTACTGTAAAAATGTTTTTAATTTGGAATAAAAATCGACCTGTTTTAGCATTTTCTTAAACTCCAATGATTAATGCTGAAAAACAGAGGATGAAACTGTTTTGAGTGACTCAATTTGTATATCAAAAATTGCTAGATTTATCGAATTAGTCCATGGAACAAAATCTGCTTAAAAATGCATTTTTTACAAGATGCGCTACATAAAAAATATCCTTCCATCGAAAAAAATTATTGAGCGCAGCGCCATCTATATATTGACCTATTTAAAATTAATTTATATCTAAAACAAAAGCTCTCTTAGTGCTCTGTGAACTGGCTTTTGCAGAATTAAAATATCTCTATTACTTACCAAAATATCCGGTCTGGGAGTTTTTATTGGTACACCCTGTATGTATGTATCTACAATAGTTATACCGTACTTATTTTTTCGTGTTAATAAAATGACAGCAGGGCAACAGCCAATCATCGTCGACGACTAGAATTAGAAGATATGGTGGTGGGATATTAGCCAAACCGAATGTGAGGCACAAAGCTAGAGAGCGATAGCAGGGATATAGTTGCCACATGTTCGCTGTAAAAGCACTACTATGCCTAATACAAAATAATAAGTAGTGTATCAAGTAAGTATTGAATTATTAACATATTTATAACTATCACTTTCATGAACTACAGAGTAATTTATTAAATATAATTATAGTTGTTCTATTGAATGACATGTTTCGGATATTATTTTTTATTGTTTATGTGGTAAAATATATACTTATAAAAGAAAATGAAATATTACTAGATGGTATGTTACGATCAGATTTTGCAATTTTTTATAATTACGTCACTTTATTGAACAATTTCGTTTATTTTCATTTCTCTGAAATAAATAATATGTATTTCACATTTTCGTCTTTACTATTTTGTTTTCTGAGTGTAGATTAGTTTCTAGATTAATTCAAATATATTCATACCAGCTGTTTTCGACAGACCACGACCGTAACGATCATCGAGATAGAATAAAGGGGAGACGCTATGACGTTACTAAAAGTGTCCGCACTTTTCAATAAGCATTACATTTTTACGTCATGTGTCAAACTAACGTGACCTAGTCAGTTTGTTTACTGTTTTGGTGAGAATAAACGCCTTTTTATTTAAATAGCTACATTTAAATCTTATAAAAGGTTGTTTATTTTAATGTTAAATAATGGTATCATGTGCTATAAGAAGCTGTTACAGCAGTGACAGCGTTAATAAGAAAAAAACTTCAGGAATTACATTTCATAAGTAGGTCTAAAGCATATTCTAAACAATTAGAAGGACCGTATTCTTAATTTTTGTTTCAATGTTTGTGTGTTAATTAATCATAATTTACTTTTATAATAATATAAGTAAATCAATCTTGCTAGTTTAGATTCTGATAAAAATGTTATGATAATTTTACATCAGTAGTGATGCCCATTGGGGCTATAAAGAGCATATTTTATGATATTCCTGTAAGTACAGTTAAGGAATAAGTTTTAAATTTTCACAACGCTAAATATACAAATACTTGAATTATAGATTTCCAAAGAACTCTGTAACGCGGGATTCATGGATTGGATTTGTAAATAGAGGTGACTGGAAACCTTTAAAATATAGTGTACTATGCTCTAGACATTTTGAAGAAAACTGTTTCGATAGAAATTCTATACATTTTGTTCGTCTAAAAGATTATGCGATTCCGTCTTTGCTGAATCCAAGTTTGAATCACGTAAAAGTTTAGTTCTCTTATCAGATGTGGTCGGTTGAAACGATTAAAAGTAACCAAAAGAGGTTTAGATCAGCAAAGAAAACTAATATTTCGTGCAATTTTTTTATTGAAATAGCAAAGCGCTTTCGGCATTCAGCCATCTTAAGTGCTTATCGACAATATTTCAACATTTTTGGATATGGCCGATAAATATATTGACGGTTTAAAAACACATTGCAATGGGCAATTATTATTAGACAGTGGGAGGCATACGGTATTTTTAGGATTAAAAGTCTGTATCCACAGTACTAAATATTTATTTAATTCTTTAGTTGTGCAAAACAATTTATTATCTTTCTTACCAATATATAAAATCTCCCAGAATAACTTGGAATTATTTTTTTGTTCGATCCGTTCACATGGGGGTTATAATAACAACCCTACAGTAAGACAATTTGTGTCAGCCTATAAAAAGCTACTCGTCCATGTAGAGTTGTGTGAAAGTTTTCGTAAGAACTGTATACCTTTAGAAGAGATTAGTATTTTAAAGTGCAATGTAGTCAGACAACTTAATATAACATCAACTGGATATTCATTTTCCAACCAAGCACAAGATTATGAAAATGATCCCTTGGAAATTATTAAAGCCATCGAATTAGATCACGGTTATGTACCAGATCCCTGTATTACTCCATTTTCGAAATATGTAATTACTTACATCGCGGGTTTTACGTTCTTCATTTTATAAATAAAAAAATATATTGTGCACAATGTTCTCAAGCGCTAATAAGTGATACAAAAAATATTATATATTAATTTATAGATATGAAAAATAAAAACAAATTGCATTACCCATCAGAAGATGTTATTGCTATCTGTATGACATGTGAAAAGCTTTTAAAAGTCAGATTAGTTTCTGAAAAACAGATTTCACTTGATAACTTGATTCAGTTAGTATTAAGAGAATATATTTCTTGAAACACATTTTCAAGTCTTATACAACATGGATTCGATCAGTCAGTTTTTGGTAATCACAGAACATTATTAATGAAATGTGTTGCGAGCAGGTACCTAAATGTAAGAATGTGCTATTTATCAAAAAATAAAGCAAATAAGAAAATTAGCATAAGACACCATAGTAATAAGATGGTTTTATTTAAAGGACAATAAAACATTTAAAAAAAATAACTTTTAATTTACCCAGATAAAATCATTTATTTTAATTAAAAAATATGTGTTGGAGTTAAAAGACATTTTTTTGAACAATACATTTAATATATTTTCTTAACATTACTTAAATATTTTCATTCCGACAATCTTCAAATATAAAATTACTGACTTCAAATCAAAGTACTACTCTGTCTACGTCGCCATTTTAATTACATTTTTCTGTCAGTCTTAGCATCGCTAAGTGCGTCCATATGTCTTATCGCAAAATAGTGTTTATGTCGTCTCTACTTTATTCTATCTCGATGGTAACGATGGATACGTTTTGTTGAGGATTAGTAACTCTGTAATTTATAAATCGATTATGGGGTAGCGTTCGATATTATTGTTATTTTAAGGATGTACATTTTGTATTATAATTAGTAAATGTCTTATAAAAGGTTAATAATTAGTTCATCTGTATTAGGATTTAGTTGATCCAGCAGATGACAATATGAATTGTTGTAAATAACTCGTTGTTGTTATTTATCGATGTATCGGAATGTAAATCGATTATCGATTTGTACCGTGGTCCGATTCGAAACTGTTCGATTTGTAGATATCGAATTGTTGGTTAGGAGAAAAGAAATTATGCACATTTCATCCTCTTGAAAGTTAAGCCAACCTGAAAGGTCGTCATTAATAAAGCCTGTGTGTGTGTTCCTAGTTATAATTTTATGCATTTGTAGAATTTTTTGGTATTGCATAATAATTAAAACCGCCCTTAGTGTTGGGATTGCAGGATTTGAACACCATACATATTTTTTAAAGAATACAGTTGAATTATGGATTTGGCTAATGACGCAGTTGGAAAGCTGGCCGGTACGTTTTTTTTTGGTCACTTTTTTTTGTGTATCTTCATAGAACACGTATTTTTAGGAGCGTTTTTGTATGGCAATTTCGTTAACGATTTGGATAGCGATTGTTACAAAGTTATGTACGATTACGATCTGTACAATGATTTGGGTAACGATCTATTCTTTGATATTTACCATGTTAGTGATAATGGAGAATATTTTATGGAATTTGATCATTTATGTGATGTTGTACCATACATATTTGATGTCCTGTTAATTGGATTTTCTTTGATTTGGATTGGATGTCTTCCATTCTAACAGCGGGTTGCAACAACGATCGTTAAATATCTAATGACTCGTTAAACCCAAATCTTTTACTAAAGGTGTAGTACGGGTTGCATTCTTCTGTTAATTTGTAACGACGACGTGAACTGGCAACGTCGCTTCCTATGTCAGCTCTGCTCGTCATTTACTTTGACAGATTGAATCTTTACTGAATAATATTTTAGAATTTTTCAATTTTCCAGCCAATTTATGTGAGTGTCGAGAGGTACTTTGAATATATATTATAAAAGTTCAATTTGAGTTCGTTTAGTTGAAGTATTATAATGGTTGACAAAAAAAATCGCAAGCAATTTACTGCTACAGATAGAAGAAAAACCACTTGGTAAGTAAATTAATAATAAGTACATAAAATTCCTTCAAAAACATTCACTTTATTACATACTTAATTTGTATTTCCAACTACATTTTTGGGGTTAAAATTTTAGGTAAATTGCTAAGAAGTTGTATTGGCCAAAATACTAATTAGGAATAACTAGCTTTTATTAAATATAAAACTGATACAAGGAAATCTAAAAGTGAGATACAACAAAAAGAAAACTAAACTTTACAAGAGGTTAAATAGAAGGAGAGACAGGACAAGGTTCGTATTTTTTTGTCTCATTCAAAGGACACTTACTATACATAACATATTTGTACACCCACCCTTCTGGGACAGTAACATTAATATACTTACCTTCTATATAGTATAGAATATTGTGCCTTCTTAGTAATAAAAGAAAACATTTATTTGAAATCAAATTAAAAATTTATGCAGTAATATATTTAAAGTTAATTTTCTAAGCAAAGTACCTATAATAATAATGTTATTTAACAGAAATTTTATATTTTAAAAGATTACAGTAGAACTCCAATTATCCGAATTAATGGGGACCGGGACCCATTCGGATAATCAAATATTCGGATAATCGGATTTTTTTTAAAAAAATTGCCATTGGAGAGAATAAAAGCTACGTTTTGATATTGCACTATTTTTTTATTGAATTAAATGAAAGAAACATGAAATTTTCACGTTTTAAATATAAATAAAATGTACTTATGTACAAGTTTAGAAATAAAAATCATTGTTTTTTAAACATCTCCGTCAAGACTTGACGCGCATTTGTGATTCGGATAATCGGCGATTCGGATAGTCGGAGTTCGGATAATTGGAGTTCTACTGTACTTTATAGGATTTTAATTTAAACAGAAATTAAATCACTTTTATATATATACAATATAAAACTTCTTTTGTATGTGTTATTATTTATACAATTTTAGCAATATCTGTCTTTTCCCATTTTAAAGATTATTCAAACTACTAAAGTTAAAAAAAAAAATAAAATTGGAAATAACTAACGTTTAGTATTAATTTTGTTTATTTAAATTCTTTCCTTATTTGTTTAAGGGTGAAAAACGAGAAGGAGACATGGTTAATCTTCAACTTGATGAGATAGGCTCAAATTAAAGCATTTTTTTATAATCAGAGTCCCCATTGATTCCACTGCTGCATTCTTTGGTAAGAAAGTATTTTATTTATTTTATTTAAACTTAGCTGTTTTATTATACATGGTGGTCAAAATTCGACGCTTTTACATGATACAACTAGATATCGAAACCTTATAACCCACCATTCTTAACTTTTTTGAGAAATAAAACATGGAATGCTTAGTTATGTTATAAATCCGTTTTAGAAGCTATAGGGTGATTTTCTAATTTTATCATAATTTATTATCTCAAATAAATATCTTATTTTCAAAAACAATTTAATAATTTGACATAGTTACATATGTAAAATCCATTGTCATACTCTTATTATTTTTTCAAGGGGTACAAATTTTCAAGATAATACCATTTACCATTTTTCATTTGAACACCCAAACAAAATAATGATATTTTAAAAATCACGCTTACATTTTACTTAGGGGAGGAATTTATAATGGGATATAAAATAACATGTTTAGTTTAAAAAAAAGGTGAGAGCAAATGTGCTTTATCCCCTGCTAATTTAGTAATATCTTATAAACCTGTCAAATTTGGACCATCCTGTATAATTATCACAAATACTTTGTATGTTGGTAAGAAAATTAGTGCAATATGAAGACAAATTTGGAATTGAAGGGAACTTTTACATATTTTAGTAAAGTATAACTGTAGGTTTAATTAGGTTCTTGCATTGCAATAAATAATTACACGAGTCCTAGTTAACTGCAGCTAAATATCATCGTTGAATCTCTATGTAGGTTCGAGTTATAACTTCTTCAATGATGAATTTCCTATAAATTTTGTTATATCATTATATTTCGGAACATACTTTTAAGAGCTCTAGAATAATATGTATTTATTTATTATTCTGTAGGTGCACGAATCAATAATTGATATTATGCCTCTTTTCAGTGGAGTCTCCGTAGCTGCTTCTCCTAGTAGTCTCTTCACTCCCAAGGAATCTACTAAACCCTTGCCTGGTCCAAGTAGACTCTTCTGGTCCCCCTGCACAGACTCTCAAGCAAAACCATACAGTTAAAAAAGGAAAACTTTGTAACACAACAAAATTAAAAATATTGTTGTATGGACCACTAATCTTGAAACAAGACAGGCTTGGCTCACAAATAAAACTTTAAAATATCTATACTGCCCCAGTAACTACACAAACTATAGAATGAAGATATATGCAATAAAATAAATTTATTAGTGCCAGTATTTTGATATGTGTTACCAATATAGCTGCTTTTGTTGAATTAAAGACAAGTTTTGAATAATGTTAACTAGTTATATAAATAAGTGTGATTTAATGTTTTGGGTTGATTTTTGATAAGAATTCTCTAGAAAAATGTTAGTTACATTGTAGAATCAAGTTGACTTTTTAGGATACAGAATAAAAATTGCTGGTATTTTGTTTACTTTTTAAAAAGAAAAATGGGTTAGTATCAGAATGGTCAAATAACCTCAAATATTTGTAATTTGTCAGTTATGGGGGTTTGGCTTATGACGGAGGTATAGCCTTGTAGCAATATATTTTTATTTTTAAATAGGCATTACTTTGTAGTAATATAGGTGTTTGCTAAGTATTTTAAAATATTTCATGAGATGATAGCATGAATAATTTTAAGTCATATAACTGTGGAGCTTGGTATCTCTACTTATATTGTTAAAAACTTTTTAATTCGTATAAATGTTATGTATTTATACATTCTCATTATTCTCAACCATATTTAATATTATTTTATAGTTTTTTCCTGCCTATTTTCAGAAAAAGTAAATATTTAGCAGTAAACTACTATCAGCAATAACATTTTTATTGTTTGTACCTATGTTGAAATAATCCATTTCTTTTTATACATTTATTAAATATGTGGAACTGGCTAAGTAGACATATCCAATACGTTAGGCAAACTGTAAATTTTAACACAAAATTACTAGTAAACTTGAAACCTGTCATAACCAAAAAGAAATCCTGAATTGAATGTTTATTTTCTAGAATTAGAATTCTTATTAAGGATGGGCAAATTAAATGTATTTTTATTTATTGTAGATTTATTATATTTTTTTATTATGTTATGTATTTTGTGTATATTAATTTAATCCTAAAAAATAAAATTTTAAAATGAACTTGGTGTTTTATTTATGACCTACAAATCTGTAAATTATAAATGTGAAAGCAAATATATTAAGGTAAATAAGTGTAATTTACATAGCAATTATTTAATATTTTAAATTTCAACTATTACACAACCTATAAAAGCTAATTATCATATAATAATTATTTAATTTTCTCAACAATCTAGAAATGCCAATATTGTACAAATAGAAAGTTGTTCTTAAATAAAAAATATATTCTAGCATTAGTTTATTAGCAAAGAAATATAGCATCCAAATTGAAGGGATTAAAGGAACTGTATATGATTTTCAAGAATAGGTCAAATGTGAATTTATTTCTCATACCAGAGATTTTACCATCTCTCCTCCAGTTTTCATTTTCTAACTAAAAAATAGATACTGAACTTTAGAAATTTCCCAATTTAAACAGTTTTTTACTTTGATTCATTGAAAAATGTATAAGTTACAAAATTAATTTAAAAAAACTGACGACTACAAAATACGAAGAGTGATTATTTTCTCATGAATCCCATCATCAGATCTTTACCAAATTTATATATGAAACCATCTCTGAGGAGCCCCCTTTCTAACAAAAAAATAATCAGAAATCGGACAACATCGTAAAGAATTGTCGCTGAATATCCATAAAAAAATATATTCCGATGAATTGAGAACCTACCTACTTCTTTTTTGAAGTCTGTTAAAAATAGAAAATACATTGGAAATATTACCACAGTAAATGGGGTTTGCACACATGATAAAAACTAAACATGTTTTTAATTATGTACTTCTATTTGAAAAAATAATGTACATTAGAAAGAAATGTGCTTTTCCATGACAAACGGGAAGAGAAAATGTAAAGTAAGTACAAGAAAAAATAGTTTTAGTTTATATAAAAGGGACAAACTATATTTAAATACTGTTGCTTTAAACCACAAATCACAGATTTTTAATCGGGCACTACTAGAAGGGCAGTTAAATGAGTATTTTCCTCTTTTTCCAGTGACTTCTTGGAACCTTTTCTTCATTTAAGCCATTCTATTTATTTTAAGAAATTATATTCATGTGTAAAACATTTTTTCTCTGAACCGACTGTCCTTGCTTCTGTATATTAAAAAATATGAGCCGATGTCGAAAAAAGATAGGGATAGTGTTAACATTTAACCATAGCCGTAAAGGTTGAGCCTCAATTTCATTTTTTACTTTATTTGTAATTAGTTTTCGAAAAAATATTACCAAATTAACTTCATTAATACAAAAATCTCCCGTGATCAGCTGTGAAGCGACAGACTGTCAGTTGGAAAAGCGCCGTTGCCAGTTTTAATCTCAGTTAGTTATTTGTTCTTTAGCTAACGAGAGATTTTAACAATCGTTCTTGCAACCGGCTGTAAGAGTTTAGTTTGTTGAGAGGTGTACAATGAGTCCATGTAGTTTGCGGTTTACATCTTTAACATAGAGCCACCAACTTCACCATTTTGATGTCCGCCTAGATAAAAGCAGAGTCTCGAATCTTCGGATGCTCCGTGGATTGTTTATCTACTGTTTAAGCTAAGTAATTTTTTTATTTATATAATTTTAATGTGGTCTTGAGCATAGACTCATAGGTTTTTGTTTTGGCTCCAACGAATTACATTTGGTTATTTTCACTTTAATACTAAATTATTTTGTCAAATTTTACATACAAGATTCGTTTGAGTTGAAATCTATTTATATTTGATGTAACTTTATCAATGTCCATCTGTAGGCTTGATAAATTTTCTTTATGATTTAATAAGTTGCCACTTATAGAACATATCGATGTTATAACGTTATAATATTTTATTTGTAAGCTGCTGCATGATCCTTTCTATACGACTTATTGTATTCTACGTATTCGACTACTCGACTAATGTAAAAATGTATATATTTTTGTAATTATTATCTATAACAAGAACTAATTGGTTCTATCTTTGTGATTACTTTCATGTCTCTTAAGTTTCTTGCTGAAGTCTGTCTTTTTTTTTTTAAAGGTTAAAATAAATTTGATTAATTTGCACAGTTATTATAGTTTTATTTATATTTAGGTATTGGAAAACTTTAATTCTGGCCCGACCTTTAGTACACCAACTAAAGCTAGGAGAACCCAAGAACCCTTGCATAGTCTTCCCACTCAGCAAAACAGAGGTAGCAGGTATATGAGTCCCGTAAAAATACTGCGTTTCACATTAATACGTATAAAAAAATATATTGGCCTATGTCGATATTTACAAATCACCCTGTATAAATGGCAACCAATATCTTTTGTAATGTAATCATAATAATAAATATACCAATAATTTATTTTTTAGTAAATATTTTCCCATTCTAGAACAATAAAAGTATTTATCAAAAACATGTCCTTACTTATTTGTGGCCCACCCTGTAAAGGAAAATAACTTTTGGCCCCTTTTTAAAATTATAATCGATTAGCTTTCTCCTAAAATAAATGTTATCAAATAAGTTTAACACCCTGTATCTCAAAAATCAGTCACAGGATTTGAATGGTCCCATGGACACTATTTCTTAAGAGGTCCAGAACTGAACATATCAAAAATTCATGACATTTAACAGGTCGCCACTTTTCCATAAGCGGTGTGCGGGGTCCTTTATTTTATTAATTTTTAAGTTTAAGCAATTCCCCTCTGGAAGTTGTTTAGGACCTTTGACATTTGGTAGGTTAAAGTTTCAACGACAATAAGTGTTTAATCAATGTCCAATTATTTTAATTTTCATTACAAAATAAATTTTTCATAAAATAGAAAAACATTCTCTTAAAAGACACAATTCAATCTTTTCATTTTTATCTTAAATTACAATGTCAAAAATAAGAAAACAATATTAACTTACCTAAACGAACTGCCTCTCGAAAGAACTCTTGTTTTATGTCTTGAAATATGTTTAACAGCTGACAATCGAAAAAATCCGTGGTTTTCAACGCATTTTTTCCAAAAATTTTTACACTCGTCCCTTCCTTCAAAGAAGAATTCAACCGTGTCCTTATAATAACCCTGAAATAAAATTATTTTCAGAAGAAAAACAATGCCCTAGTTATCTTATTGCAAACAATTTCATATTTGCTCCAATATTTTAATTCAAATATTATTTCTTACTCACATATCCTTCAGGGTGTAATTTTATAAGAAATCTTTTTCTCTTGAACGATATTTTTCTGATTTTCGCCCACGAAAAGGTGTTAATTTTCGTATAATTTTGAAAAACTATGATTCCCATATGGGCTACTGCAAGATTTAAAGGTACATTCTCGTGGTCTTTGGCGGGGTGCATTTTTACCCCATAAAGTTCGCATCTTCGTGCAGTTTCTAGTAAATTTAAGTCTGCTTCTGCTGGTGACTGTCCTCTAAAACAATAAACATTAATAAAAGCTTTACATCCTAGTTTTGAAAATAACTAGCGAAACAGTTAGCATTCATTTATGTAATTTAAATAAAACATGAAAAACTAAAGTCGACAAAGTTTAAAAACCATAACTTCCTATTTGCGCTAATGCTTACATTATTTTTGGCAATTATCAATTTTAAGTTTTAAATTGTATGAATTATTTCTGCACATTAGAATATTCCTATTAATAATAAAGATTCATTCATTCAATTTGTGGACCGGGAGCTACTGCCTCAAAACTTACGTCATAAGCATGGTGGAAGAATACAGGAGTGCGTTTAGAAACCACGCACGGCGCGTCTGGACCCTATTCTAATGTATGTGGTGAGACGCGCCGTGCGGGGTTTCTAAACGCACTCCTGGTGAAGCGGTAAGCGGTACGAAATTTGGTCATTCTTGCGCATGACGTCATCTTCGGAGCATATTTTTGTTTTGCCTATGTCTCCAATGTTAAAAAACGACTTTTAAAGTTATTCTAATATTTTTCTGGTAGTGTTTAGAAGTTTATAGATATATTTATCTTAAAATTGAATATCATTTCTATATATCAATAGGTCTGTTTAGAAATTATTGGTACGTATTATTCAATTAATTTCTAATTAAGTTGGTAGTGTAATTGATATAAAGTTAGGTTATGTAACATTTTTGTTGTATTTTAAAGATAAAAAAATAGTTTATATTCATTATTGTTATTTTAATATATCATTATTATTATTATTATTATTATTATTATTATTATTATTATTATATTATTGGTACATTAAAATTTACTATATTTTAGGGTGTGTAGTTACTAACAAAATGCCAGGTTGTGCAGTGTTTGACTGCAAGAACTATTCAAGAAAAACAAAGGGAACAAATATTAAGTATTTTAGATTTCCGAAAACAGATGTAGCCAAAGCCTGGGTCAACGCTTGCGGAAGAAAAGATACAATTAATTTGAAAAATGGTATGATTTTTGCAAACCTAATTTGAATATGATTCATTTTATGTCTTTGTTTCTTTTTTAAGCTTGTATTTGTTCCATACATTTTTCGAAGGATAGTTTCGAAATACCCTTACAGCAGTTCCTACTGAAAATCTCCCAGTGAAAAAAAGACAATTGTCTGCAAAAAGTGACGATAGATTAAGAAAAAAGATATCGACAAACATTTATTGAGAGCTTTGTTAATATTTCGGGGCATTCCAGACAATTGTCAACTGCAGACCAGGACAAGGAGAATCAAAGTTTCGAAACAGATACTTAAAATATATTGGTATCATCAGAACCAGAAACGTATGTACAAATTTACCTTATTAACAAAAAATATGGCTTTGAAAATAAAATTACACAACTTAGCATGTACTAATTAACATTACAAACATTTAAAAACAATTTTTTAATTAAATATTAAACTTTAAAGTGATAATTGCTTTTATTTCAATATTAACTCTATGTTATTATTTCAGATGTGACCACCGTAATGAAATTATTATTTTAGAGAATACTATTAAGAGTCTTCGTGAAGAACTCAAGGAAATGACTGAAAAATACAACAAATCAAATATGGAAATACTTTCATTGAAAGAAGAAATTAGCCAGTTGAAAAATAATTCTCAAGTGAAAATTCAGGAAAGTATTACAAAAAATTTAAGTAAATGTTTCACTCCAGGTCAAATAAATGTTTTATGCAATGAAAATAAAAAACGAATTCATTGGAGTTCAGATGACATAGCTTCCGCCATCTCCCTAAGAAGCATTAGTCCTAAGGCTTATAGATTTTTAAGAACTGTTCATTACCCTTTACCTGGGTTTACTACCTTAAGAGACTGGGCTAAATGTTTAAATTTAGAACAAGGGGTTTTACAGAACGTAATTCAGTTAATGAAAAATAAATCATTAGATCTATCAGAAATTAATAAATTAGCTGTTCTTACATTTGATGAAGTATATATTTCAAATAAAATATGTATTGACAGAAAAGCACAGCAAATACTTGGTTCACATAAAGCTTGTCAAACAGTAATGTGCAGAGGTTTAATTGGTCAATGGAAACAACCAGTTTTTTACCAATTTGACCAAAATATGAACAAAAATATTTTATTTGAAATAATACACCAACTGTATTCTGCTGGCTTTACTGTAGTAGCAATAACGAGCGACATGGGCTCAGGTAACATGAGTTTGTGGTCAGAGCTAAATATTGGCTATCAAAAAGATTGCTATTTTAAACACCCAAGTAACGATTTATTACAGATATTTGTATTTGCAGATATACCTCATTTATTGAAACTTTTAAGAAATCACTTTTTAGACCAAGGTTTTATATATTTAAAATGTAATATTACATTTATAAAATGTGTATTTATATTTTTGTCTCGATTGTGCCACACTTTATTCGTTGTATTTTATTATTTTAATATTTTTCTTTTCTTTATTAGGGATAGCAATTAATATCAGCTATGCTGTCTGCTATTCCCTTTTTGTAGTATTATACTATTTTGTTCGATAAAATTGATGTATTTAATGCAAATTTACCTGTAATACTGCAAATAAATTATTATTATTATATATAAAAATAAAATAATTAATAAAGAATGTGTGGACACACTGCTGTCTGGATCTGCTTCTGAATTAAAAATAGCATTTAAAATTAATTCATACCATTTAAATTTGAAAGGCACTGAACGTCAAAAAGTACAGCCAGCAGCTCAGTTATTTTCCAATCAAGTTGCAAAGTCTATAGAGTGGTGTGGTAAGAAAGGATTTATGGAAAATAAAAATTGGAAAGAAACAGCTGAACTAATCAAACTTACAAATGATTGGTTTGATCTGTTTAATTCCAGAAGTAAATTTGGGGATCACTTTGGGACAAATGCTTTTGGTGTAAATTTAGATACTCAAATTGAATTATTACAAAATTTCAGTGATATGATCGAATCTATTAGAGTGGGTACACACAAGGGGTTGATTCAATTTCAAAAGGGGATTTTATTAAGTAATATTTCCTTATTAAATCTTTTTTACTACCTTAAAGATAAATATTCAGTTGAATATATATTAACATACCGTCTTAATCAAGACATTTTAGAGAATTTTTTTCCTATATACGAGGGATGGGAGGACGAGACGATCATCCAACTCCACTCGAATTTAAACATAGGTTGAGATATATTTTAGGAAAGCATTCAGCCTCTGTTTTTAGTATAAATAGAAACTCAAAGGAAAATGTGCATGAACAATGTCTGGTAACACTTATGGAAACAAAAAACTTGAAAATTTCTGATAGTGACCCTTATCTCATTCTGCTTTTAAACATTTTGCCAAAGATATTTCTGAACAGATTGAAGATGAACCAAATGATATTGCACCATATACATTTATAGAACATGATGATCTAATAAACATTGAACTTATTTTGAAATATCAGATGAACATCAAAATTTATTGGACCAATTTGAACAATTTAATCATGATAATTTTGTAGAAACTCTCACTTTTGAAGGCTTGAAATACATTGCCGGTTACGTTGCCTATCGATTTAAACATAAATATGATCACTTAGGAATGCCAACTAAAGAATTACCAACTCATGAATTGCCTGATTGGATTCAATTTATTTCAAGAGGACAACTTTTAGTCCCCAGTGAAACTTTAATATCAGCTGCCAAAATGTTGTGTTGTGTGAGAGATATGGCTTCGGACGGTGTCCATTTGCCACAGAATGTTTAAATAATAGAAACGGAATACAGAAAAGAAAGAAATAAGAGTAGTGTCTCAAATATCTAGCTTAGTGTCGCATATAAATTTAATTAAAATATCGAGGATATGTTTATCGGTGCTTGTCAGAAGGGATGTCAAATTTACTGGTAGAGGAAAATTGATAGAGATTAAAGATTTATATAGCCCAGATGTTTGTAATGCATAATTTTGACATTCAAAGAAAAGGTGATTGGCGTCTCCAACCGACGTATTATTGCAAGTGCAAGTGGAAGAGTCTATGATTTTTATTTTATGTAAATGGACAGGAAACCGTCCATGATTTAATTTGAGACGTGATAGTATAGAAGTATATTTTTTGGGTAAACCAAAATTGTTGAGATGAGGAATATTATTAGGAAGTTGCCTATGAAGTTGAAAATAATGACTATTTGAATTTTTAGAAACATCATGGTATTGGCTTATCCATCTGTTTCTTATGTTTTTCTTATGTGAATTGACGATATCAGGCAATGAAGAGACTTTGGTATATACACCGATCCTACAGGCAGCCTTAGCTTCTTGATCTACAATTTCATTTCCAGTGAGGCCACAGTGTCCTTTAACCCAAATAAAATTAATATTTTTGTTGATAGTCCTCAGATTATATAATAAATTTTTAATTTCAAATACAAGTTCTTGTCGATAAAACTTTATTGGAGAGCCTTGGATAGCCTGTAAGACCGACTTTGAATCAGACATAATAACGAACGCTTGAAATGGACTTAACTTACACCACAAAAGAGCTTTTTTAATGACCAAAGCTTCAGCTGTAAAAATTGAGGAATGCATAGGTAGTTTAAATTTTTCTATATGATTAATATTAGAAACAAGAAAAGCTGCTCTAGTTCTTTCATCATATTTTGACCCATCTGTAAATATCTTTATTATATCTTCACTAAAAGAACTCAATTGGGATTTCAAAATTAAGTTATTTAAGGCAGGAAGATTAGTGTATGTGGGGTATACAATAGTTGGTGTGTGCAATAGAGACTCATATATGTATTGATAAATTGGGAAATAAATATGTTTGTTGATAAAGTAATCGTCAGAATTGGTATTAACAAACGCATCAGACAATGGAGGCGAATTTTTAATCCGCCAATAAGGTAGAGTTAAATTGCAAGTATTAAGTAGAGCAATTTTAGACACCATGCTTGTATTAAATGATCGATATTTGATTATCTGTTTTTCTGCCAAAAATTGTCAACGAAGCGATAAAGGGGGTTCTTGAATTTCAGCCAATACTGCCTGTTTAGGCGAGGACATCATAACTCCCAAACATATTTTCAGCGATTTGTACTGAATACGATCTATGGTTAACAAGTTGGTTTTTGACGACGCACCATATTATAATGTACATCCATAGTCCAAAATCTAACGTATGTATGACCTATAGAAAATCAGGGAAATGTTAGTATCTGCTCCAAATTTTTGTTTTGAAATAACTCGAAGAAGATTTATTCCCTTTTCACATTTCTGCTTTACATACTTAATATGGTTTGTCCATAATAATTGTTTATCCAAGACTATACCTAGATATTTAAATTCTTCGACAAATGGGATCGTATATCCGCTTAAAGAGATAGACCTATGAGTAGCTAGACGACGTCTAGAAAAACATATCAAAGCAGTCTTTTCCGGAGAAATACTGAAACCCATGTCTATAAACCATTGTTTAAGTATGTGCATAAATGTTCTTAAGTCATTCAAACACTGTTCATATGAACTATGGGTGAAATAGAAGCATATATTATCCGCGTATTGCACAATATTGTCATTTCCTAATCTGTGCAGATCGGCTGTGTAAATGTTAAATAATATGGGACTTAAAATGGACCCCTGTGGTAAGCCATTATATACCGTTCGTGGACCATGTAATACATTATGCTGATCTCTAATGTAAATTTTGCGATTACTAAATAAATTTATTATATTTGCTGAAACTTTTTATCTATACCAATTTTAACCATTTTCTTAAATAGGATATTCAGATCAACAACATCATATGCGCCAGTTAGATCAATAAATAAACATAACGTAAATTGATTTTTGGAGAAACATAATTGTATATCAGTAACTAAATGACTTACAGCATCTATTGTACCTTGCCCTCTACGAAATCCAAACTGAGCTCGAGGTAAAAGTGATTTACTTTCTACAAAGTGTTATAATCTTAATTTAATCAATCTTTCGAAAGTCTTCGTAATACAAGATAGTAAGGAAATAGGACGGTAAGATGATGGTAAAAGAGGATCCTTATGTGGTTTTAATATAAGGCAAACTATTATATTTTTAAGACAGTCAAAATACTCTTGTTTCATCCACCAATCATTAAAGGCCTGTAACAGCAGATTTTTTGCACAAAGAGGAAGGTTATTGATTATTTTATAGGTAAAGCCGTCAATTCCCGGGGCAGTATTACTATTATTTTTTAAAGCCAAGTCCAATTCAGCGACAGTAAATGGGTTTGATAAATAATTGTTCTTATTGTGAAAAGTAAAGTGGTCTAGTTTTTGTTCGATGAAACTGGAAACAGAAGGAGGAGCCAATTTGTTTAAAACTTCTTCAATCAATTCTTTGGATATAGGTGCTTTTCTTCTTTGATAATTTTTATTACTAATAGATTTAATGTGTCGCCAAATGTCAGTTAAAGGCGTATTTTTATTTAAGTTATTTAAAAATGATACCCAACTATTTCGTTGTTTGGTTTTGAATAAACGTTTAGTTAGGGCAGCAACTTTTTGGTAAGTCAAATAGTCATTAAAATTTCCTACTTTTCTGAAATTTTTTAGTGACTCCGAACGTTTTTGATCATATCCGTACATTCCTCATCCCACCAAACTGGTCTAGGGGTAACGGGAGTAAAACACTTTTTTGAGGGCATAGTTTGAGAGGCTACATCAGAAATTAGTTCTAACAATGACTCGACTTTTCTTGTACAACTTATATTTATTGCGGGGATCTTATTTTTAATTTCAGTTTCTAGAGTTATCTTAAATGTATTCCAATCAGCGCGGGCATCATTCCATTTGGTAGATGGATTAATGTAAAAAGTTGAGAGACTAGTTTGTAACTTAATAATTATCAGAAAATGATCCGATCCCAGGGTATCAGATAAGACTGACCAGTCCAATTTGTCCACTAATAAATGTGAAGTGAGGGAAAGGTCGACTGCAGAGTGATTTCCATTTGGGTTGATCCTAGTAGGAGTACCATCATTGAGGGTTACTAAATCTAAATGCTCTATAGCTTCAACTAAAATTTTTCCATTGCTATCATCTGGAATCGGACCCCACATATCATGATGACAATTAAAATCACCACAAAAAAGTGTGGACAAATTGAACTGTTCAAATAAATTTATCCAATCAGAAGGATTTACTATCAGATTTGGAGGTCTATAAATTGACACAATTGATACATCTGCTGAAGGTAGGTGAATTGCGCAAGCTTCAATATTACTACTAAAATTCAAAGATAATTTCAATTCCTTGTACACTAATGTCTCTGTTATAAATATTCCCACTCCACCGTAACCATCATCTCTGCATTTTTGTATAAAGTTAAAGCCTTTTGAGTAGAATTTATTTTTAGGCTTCAGCCAGAGTTCAGATATTACTATAATGTCAACATGAAAAGTATTTATAAAATTAATAAGACTGGCTTTATTAGCCGTAATTGATCTACTATTCCATTGTAAAATTGTTAAGTTGTTATTTATTTTTTTAAAAGAATTCGTCATTTTCACTATCAGAAATTTCTATTAATGAGTTAGGTTTTTGTTGTTCTAGATATTCTTATCCATCTAACATTTTACTGACAATGTGCTTGAAATTTTCATCATTTATATTTACTTTATTATTTATTATATTACTTACTAAATTCTGGATTTCAAAAATTAACTTTTCTTTATATAATCTAAATTCTTCTCTATACGGATTAGGGAGAACTGAAGAATTAAAATTTGGTTTTTTAATATCGGAGCTAGTCGGAGGCGTTGATGGAGGTGATAACTTTTTCCTTTTTTTCGTTGAAGTGGTAGAAAGTTTTTGGGATTGTGGGGGTTTTGGTTTATTAAGAACGGCACTAAAACTACTAGTGGGAGCTGTTAATTCAGGAAAGTTCGTTACGTTTGATAAAAGTGCAAACCGATTATTAGTGATAATTTTGGAGTAAGAGGGGTTATTCACCAATGTTTCAGTTTCTTTAAAAGAAGCGTTTTCTGTTGCCATAACTTTTTTAATAGTATGCTGTTTATTATACATGGGACATGCTTTAGAAATTGAACTATGATCAATACTATCACAGTGAGTACAATGTTTTCTATTTTCTAGGCAGGGGTTTAAAGTACAATCTTCATCGCCGCAGTTTTGACATTTTTTCTTGCCTTTGCTCTGGTTTTTAGTATGGCCATATCTTAAACAGTTGAAGCACTGGACTACGGGGTAAATATACTGCTCTACTTGAAAGTTAACTAAATTAATTTTAACACAGTCCGGAATTTTGTTTCCTAAAAAGGTTACCACTATCGTTTGTGTGTCTATATACTTTACCTCTTTAGTATCTTTGTCTTGTATTTTTCGTTTCATCCGCCTAACATCAACTACCTTGATATTTGATTCGATATAATTTTTTAAATAATCTGTATTAAAGAATGTGTCAACCATACGTATTACACCTTTTTTATGTGTATAGAATTGTGGAATGTAAGCTACTAATTTATTTTTGAGGACAACTTCATGATTTACTAGATAATTTGCTACATTGTATGTTTTAAAAATAACCTTTACTCTGTTTAATCCTATAGGTTTTATGTATGTGATGTTTTGTTGAAATTCAGGCACTTCCCGCAAAAGTGACCTATTCTAATCGGAAAAAGCCTCCCGATATTTTTTTCTTGGTGTTCTAAATAAACAAAATATGGCCCAGTATCCGTTTTTTGATAAAGATTATTTAAATCAAATGTTTTCCTAATGTCTGCGTTTATCAAATTATTAGAATTATTAGAATTATTATTTTCGGGCGGCGGATCGCCGCCCTGCTCGATATCCATATTTGTTTAAGTAGAACGCCCCGAAAGAATCAGGATAATTCTAATATTATTAAAATTAAAAATAAAATACTTAAGTTTTTAAAGGTAATCCATACTCTTTTTGTTCAGCACACTTGATAACGACCGGTTCGTATACGATGTCCGTCTCCTATCAAGTTAAGAACACGACTGCAGCTGCCAAAATTATGGAAATAGAATAATTTCAAAACCTTCATGGCAATTGGCTAAGCTTCTTTTTGACCTTTTAACTGACAGAACAATTGCCAATTTACCAGAAAATGCACATATTCCTTACGAAGTTTTACACTGTTTAGCTCGTATACGAACATACATAAGATTGAGGGATTTAAATAAAAAAATCAGCTTTAATAATTGCCAACGAAAAGAAAAATGTCAAAATTTGTTAATAGAAAAATTTAAGTTGCCTATGAAAGTATTTCAATATTTATTTTATAAAAGACAAAATCATACTCAAAATATGTGCTGCATACATTTAATACTAAAAAATTATTCATTGGCAACCGGTTTCATCCAAAGGATCATTGTTAAGCCTAGAATGAAAACTTAAAGTAACTGTTATTTTTTAAAGTATTGAATAAATCAATAAAAACTTTTAATACAAAGTTCTCAAAATATAAAGGGGTTTTAAATATTATTTTTGCAGTTTAGATACTATAATTGCATATAATTTTTTATGTGAAAAGTAATTTTAAATTTTTTATATTTTTTAGAAAAAGTACCATATACTGTGTTTTGTCCAAATTTTAATATTGGAAAATAACACTTGCTAGAATTTCAAAAATAATAGGGTAGAGACTGTGTTTGGGAAAAAATATCTGTTACTATAAGAGATAATGTTATTCTGGAAAGCCCAGAAGACAATAAACACAGGATATACTTGGGATAAAAAATGCATTTTTGATAATAATGTTAGATACTGTGTTTTGAAATGTGGCAGCCATGTTAATGTGTAATTTTTATAGTGTCTACTTTACCTTTAACGGTACCGTGACTTTGTACCCACTATTTTGATTGTCCCTTAATGAAAGTTTTTAATATATTATTTAGCTTTAAGTTTTTATTCTAGGCCTGATGATGATCCTTGGGACGAAACAGGTTACTAATTTATAATTTTTAGGATTAAACTTATGTGGGACAGATATTGAGTATTATTTTGACTTTTATGAAGATGAACAAATTTGAGCAGTTGAATACCCTCCACGATTTATTTAATTTTTTTTAGTTTTTTAGGTCCTGCTGTTCTAAAAAAAAAAAAAAAAAAAAAAAAAAACGGGGCTTGCCCCACCAAAAATATCAACAGTAGTATTAGTTGTTTATTGATTGCATCAGCAAAAATTAGTAGTTCCTATGTTTCAGGTACCTTGTGAAATCTACGGGCTATATCCCTGATTACACTTATTTAGTTGAGGGCCCCCGCGGAAAAGAGCGGTGATGCAGGCAAGTAGTTGCCGCATCGTGGGGGGAGGATGGATGATGGGGTGTAGTTCCTTCTTTCTCAAGAAGAGACTGCACCTCGTGGGTAGAAGGAGGCTCATCAAGGTCTCTATTGGACTAGATGTGTACCCGCAGGAGTGTAACGGAAAAATCCGGTACTCCTAGAACTCCACGGGCCAAAGAAATATACATTATAAAGTGTTAATCAAGATAAAGAAGTAAACATTATGTATCAACCATTTAAAAACATTATTAAACATAAATAAAATCAATTTAAAATAACATATCTGTTTATTAAATACATAAAGGGGTTTACCAGCACCCAACCATACAAGTTATTGATGGCCATAATTGATGACTAATTTAAAATTAAATTTTTACATTTATAATCTATGAAAATAACTACATACTTTCATACTGATTATTTAAGAAAATCAGCGACTAAAAGAATATACTGTTAATAATTCATTTCACCTTAATTTTATTGTTCAGCATTTGTTAACATTATACACAAGTTTATTTGAGTCGATTCAAAATTCTTTATTGTTGAATTACATTCTTATTAACAAAGGTAGATAACAAGTTAAAATTCAAAGGAAAAGAAATAAATAAAAGTTTGTTTTAAATTTTTTAAAACTTCTAATATCGAGACAAAATATAATATAAAAACAAAAATACATTTGCACAACACTAAGTACAAATATGACAATCGGAAAATATATATACGAGTATACACATAAATTAAAATGAACTACTTAATTCAAGGGATCACAGAAAAATTCATACACTTTGTAGTATGCCTTTTCGAGCAAGAGTTTCTTAACTTGCTTTTTAAACATTTTTAATGAGTCGGCACTTATTATTAATTAATTGGCAGATGGTTAAACATTTTTCGCTATACACAATACAAGGTACACCACATATTTCAGTTTCACATTTAAATTAGTTATTTGTATACCTATGCCTTTTATTAGTTCTAGTTTTTATCCCTACTGAGCCACTAAAACTTTTTAATGGTGATGTCTATGTAAGTAGGTACGTTTTGGCTATCATCTTGATCTCAATCTATCAGATAGAGATGCTAGGCATGAAGATTTAAATCCTAGATGAAACATCCGCTTCAAGTTTTGTGATGGAAAAATTCAATTTCAGATGAACACTATCTTTTTTACGCCAAAGAGAAACTATATTAAGCTAAATTCCTTACACCATGGCTAAATTCGAAATAAATTACCTACTTTTTTTGTATAAAAACACAAAATATTTTTTATTTGGCATTACTTTTGCACAAGCGTCTATCTGCCTATAGTGACTTTCTTGTATTATTGAGCATAAATGATGTTATTTGACCAGCTGTTATTTTCTTCTAAATATATTTTCAGTTTTATAATGATTATAGAACTAGGAAATAAAAATGCAACGTTTTGACAATCATTACAAAATGTAAACAAAGCCATAGAATGGCATGGCAGTGTATAGGCGGCCGTGGAAATACCGATGTTGACTTCATAAAACCTGCGCACCGCTTCACCTGTATCCTTACACCATGCGTCATAAGGTATACAATTTTGAACTGTCAGATTTAATGTGGAGAAATTAGGCATTCCAAACAAATGAATTACCAGTGGGCAGGTTTGGTATATCTAAGGGTGGCGACATATGGTGTATTCTATCTACTTTACGTAAAATCATGAATAATGTATTACATTTAAATATTTTATGTCAAACACAATAAAAATAATATTTAAAAAACCCACCTATACATTTCTTAATAAATTGGCAGGCTTGGCAAGTACTACTTCGAATAAAAATAGCATCCAAGTTGCAAGACTATGTCGCTACCCCCTTAAATATACAAGAATTTCCCACTGGCACCTATTGTTTGACAGGTCGTTGGAATGCCTAATTGTTATTAAAAAAGGACCAAAATTTACGTCTCAAAGTATAACAATAAAAACTATCATTTTGTGCGGAAAGGGTCATCTATTCTAAAACAGTGTCGTAAGACAAAATATTTTGGGGCTTTCTGTCCATAAGGTATAAAATCGATTTTTTTGCCAGATTGTTTCTAAATGTACTACTAAATGTACCTCTCGAAAACTATTCGTAAGACAAAATATTTGTGGGCTTAGTGGCTTTAAGACAAGCATTTTTGGAAAAAGGGCTAATATTTACGACATAAGGTATAAGAATAAAACTAATGTGATTTTATGTGGAATTGAATCTCTAATTTAGAACCGCATCGTAAGACAAAATAATCGGGGCATTTCTGTCCTTAAGACAGATTAGAAATTTCAAAACAGGACAGAAATTTACGTCATAAGGTATAAAAATGAGTTCTTGCTAGATTGTTCTTTACTAAATGTACCACTCAGAAAATATTCGTAAGACAAAATATTTGGGGGCTTAGTGGCTTTAGGACAAGCATTTTTGGAAAAAGGGCTAATATTTACGTCATAAGGTATACGAATAAAACGAATGTGATTTTATGTGGAACTGATCATCTAATCTAGCACCGTATCGTAAGACAAAATAATCAGGGTTTCTGTCCTTAAGACAGATTTGAAATTTCAAAAAAAGAAATTTACGTCATAAGGTATAAAAACGATTTTTGTCAGATTGTTCTTTTCTAAATGTACCACTCGTAAACTAATCGTTTGACAAAAAATTTGGGGGTTTAGTTGTTTTAAGACAAGCATTTTTGGAAAAAGGGTCAATATTTACGTCATAAGGTATAAGAATAAAATGAAAGTGATTTTGTGTGGAACTGAATCTCCTAGAACAGTATTGTAAGACAAAATATTTGGGACATTTTTGTCCTTAAGACAGACTTGAAATTTTAACAGACAAAAATTTACATTATAAGGTATACAAACGAGTTTTTTTGCCAGATTGTTCCTTACTAAATGAACTTTTCGGAAACTATTCGTAAGAAAAATATTTGGGGGCTTTTAAGAGTAGTAGTATTGTAAGACATACAGTATAAAAACATAACTAAACAGATTTTGTGTGGACAGATGGTTACCGGGACTAAAAAGTAATGTAAGGTATACTATTTTGTATCTCTTTGTCCACAAGACAAACCTAATATTTACAGCTCAAAACGACTATTTTCATTTTATAGAAGCCTAATATCTATAATAAAACCCTATAGGTAAATTTAAGCAATAAGCTAAATAGGGATAGCATGGTTGACTTCGAAAAGTAAATAATCGTGTTTTTTTACTACATATTTAATACAAAATTAAATTAAATATGCAGTACATAATAATAACATAGGAAACGAAAATAAACAATATTTGATAAATAATTTTCATTACAAACAGTCTTCTTCTGATTCGTTTTCAGAATCATCTGAACTTAGGACACGTTGTTCTTCTTTTTCATCATCTTCTGAATCTTCCAGAAGAGTATCTTGAAGGTCCTCAAAAGTGGGAAGGAAATATAGTGCTGTATTCCATAAAGGGCTGTAATCTTCTTCAGTTAGTGTCCAGCCATTATTTTCTGGATTTAGTGTTTTAACCGGGTCTGAATCGCTTGCGTTATTCCAGAGTGTACAAATAAAGTTAAATCGGTGAATTTTATTTAGTAATATGGACTTACATGGTGGTAACAATTCAGGGTCTATATTTTTAATATTGGAAAATGGCTTGGAAATATTTTTAGGCTTGTTCCATCTTAAAAATAATTTCAGTCTCGCTAAATTTACTTGGCCACAATTGGTTTGACCATACATTTCACAAGTAAATTCTTCCAGAGTATTCAATACTTCTGTAGATATTTCACAAGATCCAAGAGAAGAGAATGCTTCTTGGTATTTAGGTCTCTTGGTGCGAATTTTTTCCTTTCTGGCAAAAGCATCTGTGTCTCCCGTTCTTATTACAATGTCTTTGTGAAAATTATCCTCAGATTTATGGGAGGTGAGTCAGTCTTAAATATGTTTTCACAATGAATAAAAAGTCTTGAATCAGCCTCTTCATGTTCACATGTTAACTCGTTTTCTTCTTCTGAAAATCCATTTTTGTTTACAAAACATTTGGCTTCATATGTAATATACAATATTTTATTTTTTAAATTATCCTTATGAGTATCATGCTGCCAGTCTTTAGCCAGGAATTCTGAAAATGACCTTTTAAAATTAATATTTCTTAGGCTTTATGAAAGTCACGAAGGCTCTTTTGATGTGGCCCTTGTATAGAGAAATCTGGTAAATCATTTTCTGTTGTTCTTCTTTTTGACCTCTCCATGTCTTTTATGGAAGGAATCTTGTACCTACCGAAGATTACATCTATTCGATTTGCCTTAGTCGTACATAGTTTTTTCAAAATATACTTTGATAACTCTCCATACATTTCAGGTACTTTTGCTGGTAGTGTATATAATAGGAACATAGCGTCAATCGCATTATAGAGTTCTTGGGGCATTTCTTCTGTTTGAATAAGTCTTTCGAGATGTCTTAGCAACTGAGACTTTTCAGTCTTAATCATGGCTATTAATAATAATTAATTAATAATAATAAAAAAATTAATAAATAATAAATATAAATTACAAATTTTAAATTAAATTTTAATTTATTTTTGAATAAAAAAATATTTTCTTTAATTTTTCGTCCCTGTTTTGAACCGCCAGAAACTACTACCCGCTGTTCCTCGTTCACCAGGTTCTTTTCCATAAATAAAAAATTCTATAATAATAGAAGAAACTTCGAAGGAACGTATATTGACTTTTACTACAAAAATTATCAGTCAAAATTGACAACTTATTAAAATTATATACAGCATGTCTCCAACATCCTCCTACCTTGGGGGCATTAACAATGCAACTCAACAATAAAGACATGCTGGATACATTACAAATTATAATAAAAGTTCACATATTAGCGATAAATCGATCGGGTTGTTTAACTACTCTACCCCGTTTTGTGACATAGACATTATCAGGTACAGATGCCCTTGCTAACACCAGCCACTCCCGTACTATCGCTTGTAGAGTCTTCCGATGAGATCCGACCTTGTTTCCTGAGCTCATCCACCACCTGATGTTCTCGCTTACATGGCTTGTCAGATTCCCGGAAACTAGTTGCTCTAACATCAAAATCTGATTTTTCAGCACATTCGAGAGGATATAACCTTTGCAGTGGTCGAAGTAGTTGGCCTCTTGAAGTGCTAACCCGTGCTAAGCGAACTTCGTTATCTCTGCCTTCGATCAATTCTATAATTCGACCAAATGGCCAATTCAACCGTTTATCATGGTCATTGCCTACTAGAACGACGTCGCCAACCTTTAACTTTGTATCTGATTTTTTCTTCTTCTGAAAGACTTGCAGTTGCGCTAAATATTCGCTTCTGAATCTCTTCCGAAGATCTTCTCTTAATTTCTGTTTATGTTTTAATTTGCGACATGCTGATGACTGGTCAATTAGATCGCAGTCTGGCATACCAACTTCAGCTTGGTCGCGTAAAAACATAGCAGGAGTGAGGGGGGCTAAATCAGTAGAGTCAGCAGATACATATGTGATTGGTCTAGCATTAATTATAGCTTCACAGTCACATATAACAGTCAACAAATCTTCGTAACTGAGAGATGCTTTTCCTAAAACTTTACGCAATAAACCTTTTAAAACTCCGATTAGACGTTCCCAAAATCCACCCCACCATGCCGCTGTGGGTGGGTTTAGCCGCCATTTTATGCGTTGTACTGACGAAAAGCTTGCAATATCTTCCCAATTAAGTTTACTGAATGGGTTTTCGGTACCGACGAAATTTGTGCCGTTGTCACTGTAAATTATTTTTGGGCGTCCACGTCTAGCGACAAACCGACGAAGGCACTGTATAAAACTCGCCGTAGATAATGATCCAACGAGTTCTAAATGTATCGCACGATACACGGCACACGTGAATAAAGAAATCCATACCTTTTCGCCTGATTTTAAGTGTAAAGGCCCCGCAAAGTCGACCCCGGTAACTTCGAACGTAACTGCGTCTCTGACCCGATCAAATGGTAAAGGAGGCGTTACCACTTGAATAGATTTAGACTTGTGTCTCCTACAAATTCCACATTTGGTAATCACCGACCGAATAGAACGTCTACCGCCAAGAATCCAAAACCGCTCACGAAGAACACCTAACAGCCCTTCTGTACCTACGTGGCAAGAATTCTTATGATGGTGTAATATTAACTGACTAACTATCGGATGTTTCCCGGGTAAAACTATTGGAAAACGAAAGTCTAACGTGTCATTCCGAGAACTGATTCGAGTTTTAAGCCGGATTAAACCGAAATCGTCAGTGATCGTATGTAAATCGGACAAACTTTTGTCAGTTATTGTGTCAAACGATTCACTCTGTACGATTTTTAGTATCCATAGTTCAGCTTTATCAACTTCTTCAGCAGTCAGTGGACCTTGCAGTTTTGTATTGACATTTTTTATATTAAAAATAAATCTTAAAACCCAAGCAATCATTCGCGTGGTTTTACTATATTGCCAGAAATATGTTATATGTCAATAGTCTGAGTTGCAGAAAGCTAATGAAGAATGAACCTTTTTCTTTTTCTCCAAAGCAATGACAGATTCATCGCATTCAATCTCTTCTGTAGGCCATGAATTAGGTTCTCCATACAGCCACTCGGGTCCCTCCCACCATCGGGATTCTAATAAAGACCGAGCATCACAACCCCGAGATGGCAAATCTGCCGGGTTAAGGGATCCAGGGACATGTCTCCAAGAATCACTATCTGTTAAACCTTTTATTTCTGTAACACGATTCCAAACAAAAATTCCCCACTCTACTTTGCGCCTAATCCAAGCTAATACCGTGGAAGAATCACTCCAGAAATAAGATTTTACCGATTGTTTAAACTGTTTGATGATTTTGCATACAATCTGGCCCCAATAGTTGCAGCCAAGAGCTCTAAACGTGGAACAGACAATTTATGAACGAGCGTTACACGAGATTTAGCTGCTAACAAAAACACTCGGCATTTTCCATCGCCAACAACTCTTAGAAAAATGCAAGTGGAATAAGCTTTTTGACTTGCATCGCAAAAAGTATGAAGACTCCAATGAGTCGCTTCGAATATTCCACCGAAGATCCACCTAGGAATTTTAATTTTGCATAATTTATCTAGTTCTTTGATCCATGACATAAACCTAGCTACCATTTCATCACCTACTTGTGAATCCCAACTAATTTTTTGTTCCCACGTTTCCTGCAGCAATAGTTTGGGTAAAAGTGAAACAGGAGAAGTAAACCCTATGGGATCAAATATTTTTTGTGCAATTGACAGAATATGTCTCTTAGTAATATTTTCACTCCGAATAGCAGCTACTCCTTTTAAACACTCCTCATTAATGCATAATGTGTCATCTTTTGTTTTCCAAACTAGACCAAGCACCGGAGTTATATCAGAAGTAGAACCAACGATATGTTTAGACTGTGTATACTCCCACCCTCTGAGATCAAATTTGCCTTCGATCATTACAGAAGTGGCCACATCGATGAATTTTTTTAAGTCAGCATAATTTGGAACACTAGTGACACAATTGTCTACATAAAAGCTGTTCCCTAATTGCTGAATTATTTCATCTGAATGGTTTCGGTCAGGAGTTAATAATTTAATTTTCTCAGCGAGGTGGTATTTTATTGTAGCTCCTAGCAAGTATGGACTACTGTTAACCCCAAATACCACTCTTCGATGGCGATAAACCTTTGTGTTGCCTTCATCATTGATCCATAAAAATCTAAGATAATCTCTATCTGTCTCATGCAAACCAATTTGAAGAAATGCCTTGCGAATATCTGACACTACTCCTAATTTTTGCTGCCTAAAGCGTATTAAGATAGAAGGAATTATTTCTAGAAGATTAGGTCCCTTTTCAAGGCAGTGATTCAACGAAGGTTTACCTTTTTCGTGAGACGAGGCGTCAAACACGGGCCGAATTTTAGTAGTTAAACTACTCTCTTTAATCACAGGGTGATGTGGCAAATAATGGGTAGCATTATTTGGAGTACTTTCTGATATTTCCTCTATAATGCCTTCTTTTTCCCATTCTTTAAATACAAGATCATAAGCTCCCACCATTTGAGAACTTTCTAACTTTTTAAGAGTGCTCTCTAACCTCTTTTTAGCAAGATTAAAGTAACTTGGTAGTGGAGGATGCCCATCTATCCAAGGCACTTCGTACCGGCCTTCAGTATCCGTTCTAATGGTTTGTATAAAAAATTCCTGTGTCGCTAACTCCAATTCTTCCCTGGATTTTCTTTGCGTCGGTTCAGTAATGCCAAGAACATCTAATCTCCACAAATCAGCTACTGAAGTATCATTTACGAATAAAGAAAAGACAGACATTGTTGTACTACTATTTGGAAAATCCCTTGGTATTTTTCCCATTAGAGTCCAGCCTAACCTAGTACCTACTGCTACTAAACCACAATTTAAAATCTTGACTTGGCCTGTAAACAACTTTCCTGCTATAAACAGTTTTCATTTGAATGCGATCCGCTGCAAAAAATGCACGTTAAAGCATGATTTACTAGATCAGTGGCAGTGGGTGTATTCAAAGTGGTGTTAATGTCTTTTTTCTTAGTAGAAGTGGATTTGTTGGTTTCAGAACTAAAACCAAATCGTTCATTAGCTAATAAAATAAGCTGTTCATTTTCCACTTCACCTTTTAAAAACGACATTAATCCCTTTAATCTAATTTCAATATGAGCAATATTTGACGAAATTTGAATATTATCGGTAACTCCAGTGTTGCGACTACTTTTAAACTCCGTTGATCTTTGCCATACCCTTAATAAATTATCTGGTATGTAAGATTCAATGAGAGGATAAAGCATAGCAGAATATTTATCTGAAGTTACGCCTAGAGTTTCAAGTGCTTGCAACTGTGTTTCAATTTGGTCATATAAATTAAAAAGGTTCACGATGTTTTTTGTTAAAGCATTATTTAAAACAAGTTTCAATAGCTCCCTAACATATACTTCGATCTGGAGATCTTCTCTACCAAACCTTGAGATCAAACTATCAACAATTTTTTGATAGTTATCTGCTATTGGTGGAAAACTCTACTATTTGTCTTGCTTGGCTGCCAGGCAAGGTAGCTTGAATCAAATATTCAATTTTATCTTCTGGGGCTATATCCTTATCTTCGTGAACTTTTTTAAATTGTGACCAAAATTTTAACCAGTCCCTAATATCCCCATTATATTTTTTAAATTCAATAGGAGGCAATTTAAATTTCCGCTTACATGCCTCAGAACTGACATTTGTCACCGACTGCTGAATATTACTACGAACCGATCTAACATCATCGCGGAAAATATGATCGTATTGTATTTTCAGCTCTAAATAAACTTTACGATAAATATCACAAGAATCTATTTCTTTCATCCATTCATTCTCCGTGATATCCGATTCTAATACCTTACTCGCAATTTCACCATCAACCGTTTCAAGACAATCAAATTTCCGTTGAAGCATCTCCCAATTTACGGAAATTTCCTGACTGTTACCACGTGGTAGAGAAAGCTCTAAATCATTTGCTACTTTAGTAAAAGCCTGTCGCAGCGCTTCGCGAAGCTTCTTCTTCTGCTCCATGTTGATCGTTAGACAAACTTGGTCGAACCACAGATATATTGCAAAATTCGGCTGCAAAACTCCGTATAGGTCTGACTACGAAAATCAATGGGGGTCCTGTCACGGTCGCCACTTAATGTTGTGAACCGCCAGAAACTACTACCCGCTGTTCCTCGTTCACCAGGTTCTTTTTCATAAATAAAAAATTCTATAATAATAGAAGAAACTTCGAAGGAACGTATATTGACTTTTACTACAAAAATTATCAGTCAAAATTGACAACTTATTAAAATTATATACAGCATGTCTCCAACAGTCCCATTTCTTTTAGGTTTGATCACAATGGAGAGTGAATCTAATATCTCATGTATACTATGTATACTACATACAGAAGATGTTTTTACTGAAGAAAAAATTAAACCCCTTACCGAGGAAAACTTTATAAAATTAAAGACAATAGTTTCGGATAGACAAAAATTTAAATCTTCCAAGTACAGATGCGTAATAAAAACTTTCGACATATTAAATCATGGTTACCATTATTCTTGTTACAAAAATTTTACCGCAGTTCCCACAACTTTTAGAAAATTTACTTTTAACTCTTCCACTCAAGAATCAGAAATATCTGTTCCACAAAAATCAGACATAACTTCAAAAGATCAATCACTCATTACAAAAAAAATACCATTATAGTAAAATACGTGAAGCAAAAACTTATTCGCTACTTAACAAAATCGTTCGAAAAAAGTAGTGAATGTCAGTTATTGCAAAATTTTGATCTACTTTGTTCTGTTGGAGAGTCGAACTTCACTGCCGTCGAAGTTTATTACCATGCTACATGCAGAACCAGGTTTTACAAAAAAGCATCTAATCGAGCTTCAAAAATGTCAGGAAGATTAGAAGCAAAAGGTGAGTCTGACTGGAATATTAGAAGAAATGCTCACAAGCAGGCCTTTTCTGCACTTTGTACTTACATTCAAGTTTTATTATTGAAAAAGAAGAGATAGCTTCATTTCCAACTATTTACGATACATATTTGGACTACCTTGCTGCTTTTGGCTTTGAAAATGCTCAGTTGTACGGATTTTTGATGATACATCATCTCAAAGAAAAGCTAATAAATAATTTTGGCTGACAATGTAAAATCTGATACGTTAATATACAAATCTGGCAGAAATATAACAGAAGCAGTAAGAGCACAATTTATTTCAAGTTATGAATCCAAAAACCCTGAAGTAGTAGTCAAGAAAGCTGCCTACATTTTAAGAAAAGTTATTTTGGCCATGGAAAAGAAACATTTTGAGGAGACTTTATCAGTTGAGAGTATTTTGTCTGACACCCATGACTTTCCAGAACTACTAAAGTGTTTTCTAGAGGCCTTCTTTCATGGACCATTGTTTAAATCTTCACGTACAAAGTTCACCACTCGCATGAAATCTATTGGTGCGGACTTAGTATTTTCCTTTTCACACGGAAAGTTTATCCCAGCTAAACATTTGGGTTTGGGTTTCAAAAGCATAACAGGTAAAAAAGAGGTTTTGCGAATATTAAACAGGTTTGGATACGGCATCAAATACTGGTTGGCCGAAGAGTTAGAAACTCGTATTATGATAATTAATTAATGATAATTAATTAATTATAATTAATTAATGATAAGCTTATGACTAATTCGATCGTGCTTCCTAATACCGTAGACTAGTCTGAGGCAGAAGTTTTGTAATTTTTGGAGTTTGTTCTCATCAACGACTCGTAAACATGGTCCATAGACATAATCGCAATAGTACCAATGACTCTGTTAGTAATAACTTAATTTCTTGAGACAGATATATCCGATTAGCATGCAAAAGCTTTAGATTGGAATTCCTCTCTTTAAAATATTATTAACGTGATGAGAAAACCTAAGATTTTGATCAATAATAACCCCCAAATTTTTTGATTTCTTAAGAGGGTTCTATACCCGTCCGCCATATTGGAAATGTTAATGTTTAAATTGCGGGCTTAATACTCACCAAAAAAAATATCTTTTTTGTATTCGTGCTTCTTATGCATCGTAGATTGGCGCATGATAACTTTTTTTATAAAGATAAAAAAAAAATAAAATGAAAAAAATATAAAACAAGTCATATACGTATAAATGTTATCATCCGCCATTCTTCATTTGCCACTGAACAACTTGTGTATTTACCATTTTTGAAAAAAGTAAGTAGTTTTTTCTAAAATTGAACATTGCATAAAAATTTCAGAGGGCACCGGGAGGTGCTGCCCCCAACGGTCCTCTTTTACGTTTGGATACCATGATAATCAATATTTTCTATACCAGATGGCGCACCAGTCGCGAAAAGTATGTTCAGTTGCCTAAACCAATAAATATTACAGAGTTACTTTCCGATCGATGTATAAAATTGTAAACAACACGATACACAGAATAACGGTGTGTTCCTGCGCATGCAGCTGACTGACGGTGACGTCACGTGGGACAGAATTGTTAGTATTAAATGGGAAATAGTGTTTGAAATTCGATATATCGCCGGTTTTAGATTTTATGCAGTTACTTAAGCTTTATTGGTTATTTTATAATATATTCGTTTACAAATATGAAGGTTTAAGGTAAATAATACTAATAAAAATATTAATTTTTTTCATAAATTCTACGTATTTTGTGACAAAATCCATAACCTGGATAAGATAAATAAAAAATATGGACTAAAAATATAAGTTTGACTGAAATTTGTACTTTCTGGGAGTGGTAGTTCCTTTTAAATTTATTTTTTTAGTATGCAGAAACAAATTATTTTTTTATAAAAAGCAAGTATACAAAAAATAATTTTTTATTTGGTAAATTTAAACATTTTTTTGCCAAGTTTACTTTGAAAATATTCAAAACCAATTTTTCTATTCATGTATCTTATTCTTAAATATGTTCCTGTCCTGCTCTTGCATAGTATTTCTTGAAAAGGGACCGTTGTATTGGGACAGGAAACTACTGCTTTATCTGCTAAAATTTTAAAATACCTATTTTCTTTGCTTAATAAAGCCCCATGCACCTGGTGGAATTCAGTTTTCTTCTCTTGCGTTTATGTTTACTACTTTCCTCAAAGTAGATAGGGCAACTTCATGCTAAAATAATATTTTAGCAACTTTTCACTGTCTCTAAACCTATTACACTTGTGCATTTTACTAACCATTATTGTTTAAATTAAGTTTGTCCTTTCTATGATAAGAATTTATCCATATTTTGTGGCATTCGAAAATATCTTACATTACACTATTTTTGAATTTCGCATTATGGATTTTGCAAGTCTCCACCGCGCAGCCCAGCCATTTAAATATTAATTCAGTTCTTCCCTATTATATATAAGAAAATATAGTCACTACTAACACAAAAACAAATAAATTATTAAATTATTTTACACTATTCAATCAAAAAGTGTCAAAATAACTTGAAAGTTCGTCCCGAATTACGTCACTGCGCGGTTTGGACGAAATTTGAATCGAAAGTCAGTATACCGTTAGTGGCTAGTATGTGTATCGTGGGCAAACAATAAATATTGTGTATATTTGGCGAATTTTGAATTCAGTTCGAGCTTTTAGGTTCGGTGTTGCCGTCTCTACAGATAGTTTGTGAATCCACAGACAAAGCTCATAGTAGCGTTGGAAATAGTTCGTTTTTAAAATACGTTTCTACAAAAAATTTATTCCTAATGAAAGTTGTTTCTATTACGAAATAAAACAAAATTCACAGAAAAATAAATAGGGTGGGCATAAAATTGCTATAAAATAGGTAGTGTTACAGAATAAATACAAAATCCGAGCGCAAAATTATGAAACGAGCTTGTCGATTTTGGTCTGAAATTATAACATAACACACTTTCTAAAAAAATTATCCTAAGTTCAGCTCCGAAAATCTTACAGTCGGAAAAAATTAATAGGTACCGATTTTGCTTAAATAGTGGAGAAAAAGACATTCCTACAGCAAAAATCAAGGGCGCTAATGGCGTTTTATAAAAGGCTTTGAGCTCATTATGAAACCCAAGTTTAAAACCCCATTTATAAACAAATAATTTTCTATTCTGTAATGTGCAAATAAAAGGAAAGAGTGCCACCCTTGGCAACGTTGTAATTTTATGTGTTGTCATCAAAATAAGTGATCTGTCTGTAGTTGTCAATGTCATTGCGAATGCGAATCAAATAACAAATACATGTTTATTAGTAAATTAGGCATTCCAAACAAATGAAGCGCGGTTCTAAGGTTTGGAATCTCTAAAGGGTTGCGACATACGATGTAGTCTATTTACAATACGTGAAATCAAAATTAATGAATTAAATTTAAATATTTTATGTCAAGCACAATGAAAATATTATTTTTATAGAAACCGTTTATGCATTTTCTGTAAATTGGCAGGCTTGGCGATTACTATTTCAAATAGAAATAGCGTCCAAGATTAAAGGCTGTGTCGCAATCCCCTTAGATTTATGAGCCCTTCCAACTGACAACTATTGTATGACAGGTCTTTGGAATATCTAATTGTGTGAGAATAATCACTGTGACTTTAATAAATCGACAAAGAAGTGGTTTTTATTATGGGTCGAGTACAAATAAAAAAACAGCAAAAGATTGGTTGGATTACGTCACGTTTTGTGTTGTACAAGTCTTAAACTTGTACGATTATATATATATTGAGCGTTTAGAGGCCGCATAATTAGGTTATCATTGGACGAAGACTGTTCAATACAGTATCTCTTAAATTTCCAAAATAAAAACTAAAACAAATAATATATTTACCTACATATATTTATACGCTTTTCTATTTATGAATGTGTGAAGGCTATAGAATAAAGTGTTCATAAAAAGTAATTATAATTAAAATAAGCTCAAAAAACTAGAAACCGTGTTAAACTTATTAAATAAAAACCGATTATTTTTGTTAGTCATCAACGGCCGAAAATGGTACGTCTAGATGTTCTTATACGAGAATTGGTAGACTATGCAACCACAAATGCACAGAAATGTATTTCAGGCTGCCTTACAATTTCTTTAAAGGAGGGGGTTATGGCGAAGACGTAAGGGACGAGGATTTTGAGGTTATGTATGAAATTGACGGAGCTGATGGGTATAGAACCCTCTTAATAGGTTTTAGAATATCATTTTTTAGTTTAATTGTAATATTATCCTTTGTTAAACCAAATAATATAACATATGACTTGTTTAAATTCAACTGCATATCGTGTTTACTAGACTAGTCAATAAGATTCTCCAAATCACTGTTAATTTTATTTTGCTAAATTAACAAATTTGTCTTATTACCAAAACGGTACAATTATGTATCATCATCATCAAAATTGCTAGTGTAAATGGGCCCAAGAATTGAACCTTGAGCTACCGCTCTTTTAATTTCACCTTCGTTTGAGGTGTGTCCTTTATATGTAATTACTTGACGTCTGTGATTTAAATAATTTTTAAACAGCTCTATGGCTGACTCACGCACACCTATAAATTTTAATTGTGAAAAAAGCACAGTGTGACTAATTGTGTCAAATGCCTTGCTGTAGTCCAACAAGATCAGTGCTCCGACATTTCCCTTATCTATTTCCCTAAAAATGTCTAATAAACTAAAGTGATATTTAGCAATGCCCTACCACAACTATATCCCGGCCTAAATCCCGATTGCACCTCAGGGAGGATATTATAAGATCTAAGTGGGTACGAAGTTGAGTTTCCATGACCCTTTCAATTATTTTAGAAAATGGAAGAATGGTGATTGGTCCTATATTTTTTAAATTGGTGGGGTTTTGTATTTTTGGGATTGGAATTACCTTACCTACTTTCCACTGATCTTCGAACACAGAGAGGGTTAAGCAGTAGTTTATGATATTTCTTATACAGTGAGCATCTTAAGTCTTACCCCCCCTAACTAACTCGTTACTGTGGTCTTGTTAGGAAAATCGCCGAGACAGGTCGATTTTTAATTTCTACAATGTACATTTTTGCATGATTAGTTAACCCTTAATTTCATCCCTTACTGGAGGGTAAAAACCCTTTCGAAAAATTTAAATGGCATGGGGTGGTGAGTGATACCTCATTTGAAAGGGGGTTTTATTCTCTATTCAACCGTGCAAAAAAAATTTTGAAATTTGCATCATTACATGTTGATTTATTAAAGTTTAAAAATAATAAAACCTCACAAAATAGGAAAGCAACTAGACTAACAGTGACCTTCTAATGGCAAAAAGTCTTACTTCACGTCTGAACCAAAACCGAAGTCATCAGGGCCGAATTTTAATTCTAAGGATGAGTGCGCTACGTTAATTTCTGTTATTCTGAAACAACAATTAGTCGAGAATTAATGAAGCAAATTTAAATTTTTTTTACACGGTTGAATAGAGAATAAAACCCACTTTCAAATGAGCTATCACCCACCACCCCATGCCATTTAAATTTTTCGAAAGGGTTGCTCCCCTCCAGTAAGGGATGAAATTAAGGGTAAACTATTCATACAAAAATGTACATTGTAGAAATCAAAAACAAGACTCCAGTAACGAGTTAGATAGGGGGGGTAAGACTTATGGTGCTCACTGTATATGGCAGTATAAATGGACACGTGAATCTTATAAGTGTTTTATCTATATCATCTGTTCCTCTAGCTTTAGATTTTATGTTAATAATTATTTTGCTAATTTCATTTTCAGTAACGGGAGTAAATCTAAAAGTATTAGGGAAGTTTTGGTGACGATTGTTTTCATAATAACGAACAAAATCTTGAGAAATAGTACTATCTTTTCCAACAGTATCAAGAAAGTAATTATTAAAATTATCTGCATTGCAGTCAAAATCAAACTCAGAATTATATTTTTTATTTCTTATTAAGTGAAGGTGTTTTAAAGTGCTCCATTTTTTTTTGTAGTTTTTGATTTTTTTAAGCAGTGGTTAATAAAAGCTTTTTTCCGATATTATTGCGATATTAGTATACTTTTTTATACCTTTGTAATAGTTCCAATGAACTAATAGTTTTGCTTTCTTTTTCCGAAACGCCTTTTCTTTTAAAGAGATCATAAATGTAATATTATTTGTCATCCACGGAGGCGGTTTTTTTAGGAATAGTTTTGTTTTGTATGTGGCATAACAATCAAATGTACAGTTTATATAGTTATTAAGTAGATTTACCTTCTCATTAATATCACTGGAATTAATAATATTTTGCCAGTTATGTTTTTTAAGTTCATTTTCAAAATTTTGAAGATTAAATTTAGAAAAATCTCGATAAGTTATAGGTAAATTATTAATAACGTACCATCAAGTTTAAATAAGGCATATACAAGGGAATGATTTGCAATAAATAACTCGTGTAAAGTGCCACATTCAATTACATTTAGTGATTTGCTAACAATTATGTAGTCCAGTAAAGTTTGAGAGGTCATGGAGATATGAGTTGGTTTCGAAATAATTTGTTCCAAATCAAACAGTTCTAGTAACATTGTGAGCCCTTTTACAGCTGGATGGTCATGATCTAGGTAATCTAAATTGAAATCACCTGTACATATGACATGGTCATGTTCCAAGTACATGGCAGAAATAGTATCCTCAAGTAAGTCGAAAAATGCGTCCATTTGAATTCTAGGGGGTGGACGATAAACACATCAATTTTTTTCTTATCTATTATAATTCTTATCCATTCTTGTTCAAACCTGTCATTTGTAAAGTTATAAGATTCTATTCTATTTACTGTGTATTTACTTTTAATAAAAAATGCCAAACCTCCGCCCCTAGTGTGTCTATCTTTTCGAATAATTTTATATCCTGGAACATATATCATGCCATCAGTCAATTGTATGTTCAACCAAGTCTCTGATAAACATATAATGTCAAAATTTTTGTTTTGTAACATGTAAAAGTAATAAAGTAATCAATTTTTGGTAATAGCGACCTAGTATTGAGATGAGAAATGTAGATTTCACCCATGATAAAATAAAAAAATAATTAAAAAAAAGAACTATTAATAATAAGTGATCTTCTTCTAAGTACTCTGTGATTTTCTTCTGGTGAGCTGTAGATTTTTTTTTTGTTAGTTTGCATTGCACCTAGCTATATTTCAGCCAACCAGCAATTTGTCTTTATTATAAACTTAAGTAAACTTAAGAGGCTTAAAACTAAGAGTTCACCCAATGGTATCTTCTTCTTTCTGTTCTGATAACTATACACTGCACACGCGCACTGTTCTCTGCTTTAACACACTTTCACATCACTAATTCAAATGGTTTGGTCCTTCTGAGCCTTCTCATTAGGTATCGGTTGTCCAGGAACTGTAGAACTTCGATATTGACATGATCATGCAGTCTTTTTTCATGTTTTTTTTTGCGATGGTTTTCCTCTCTTCTTCTACTGTAGGCATTCTCAGATATCTGTGTAGGTCTGAGTTTCTAACATATCAAGGGGCGTTTACTATTGCCCTTAATATTTTGTTCTGGAAACGTATTATATTTATGTTAGTTTTACTGGCACACTCGCAGAGGTGTATGCCGTAAGTCCATACTGGCTTCAGTACTTGTTTATATATTAAAAGTTTATTTTCGATTGAAAATTTTGATTTTGATTTTCTATTCATCAACCAGTATAATTTTCTTTATTTAATACCCAAGTCTTCCCGTTTTTTCTTTGTGTTCTTTCCACATTAATTTAATATCTAGGTTCATTCCCAAATATTTCGCCGAATTAGAATATGATATTCTAGTATTATATCTTCTATGGTTTTACCGGTGACAAGTATGGCCGTGTCGTCGGCAAATGTGGCTACTTTCACATTTTGCGTTTGTGATATGTCGGAGGTAAACAACAGGTAAAGAACTGGTCCCAGAACACTTCCTTGAGATATCCCTGCTTTAGTTTCTTTAAGCTTGGAATATTCTTCTTATTTGACTCGGAAGATTCTATCAGTAAGATTTTAAGATGTCACAATATTGTCTAGGTAGAAGTTTATTTATTTTATATTCAAGGCCCTCTAACCATACTTTATCGAAAGCCTGAGCTACATCTAGAAAGAGTGAGGTGCAGATCTTCTTTTATTCTAGTGTTTTCTCTATTTCATTCGTTATTCTGTCGACTTGGTCAATAGTGGAATGCTTGCTCCTAAATCCAAATTGGTGGTCAGGTATTATATTTTTACTGTCTATAAGTGGTTTCAATCTTTTTAGTAAAAGTTTTTCGATAAGTTTAGATAAAAATGTTAACAGGGATATAGGTCTATAGAACTTCACTTCATTTGGTGGTTTTCTAGGGTTTGGGTATCATTATAATTTGAGCGACTTTCCAGATGCTAGATACATGCTCTAGTCGAAATACAGCGTTTATTATATTAGTGAGTTTAACCACAGCTTTTCTTGGCAATTGTTTTAGTATTTCACCTGTAATCAGATCATACCCGGGTGCTTCCTTAGAATTGATATTTTCTTTGATTTCCTTAGCTACCTCTTTAGGCGTTACCATAGGAATTTCTACTATGTTTGTGTTTTCTTGTTTTAATAAATCGAGTCCTCGTTCTTCATTCGGTTGAAAATTTTTTTCGATATGATCTGCAAAGATGTCAGCTTTTTGTTTATTTGATCTTGCTCAGTTTCCGTTGTCTTCTTTTATTGGTGGCATATGGACTGTTGGACGTTTGAGTTTCCTAGTCGCTTTCCACAGAGAATAATCAGTATTTTTATCGTTCGTCAATTTTCTGAGATAAGTATGTGTCTATTGATTTATTTTTAATAGTGATTATTTTTCGTTTTAGTTGTTGAGTTAGTCTGTTGAGAACTACTTTATCTTCAGGGAATCTGGTGATTTGTCATTTTTTCTTGCCTTTCTCTTCTTATTTATTAGTTATTTTATTTCTCTAGGGTATGAATTGCCTACGTTTTTTCTTGTAATTTCTGGTATATTGTTCCATGATGATTGCCCAGTCTGTCTTTTTATTACACAGTGTGGGTCTAATTTCTTTTTGGATTATATTTTCGCTTAGTATCATTATCACTGGGGAATGATCTGAGTCTAAGCCAAAGTTTTCTTCTATTTTAATAAAGTTTCCGGGTATTTTTCTAGTGATGTAAAAGTCCAGTAAGTCAGGTATTTTATTTCTGTCGGTTGGCCAACAGGTTGGTTTTCCTGTTGACTGGTAGTCACACCCAATTTTACTTGCAGCTGTATGCAATTCCCTACCTTTGGGTGGTTGTTAATCTCGAGCCTCAGATGATATTTTTGGCTTTAAAATCACCTCCCGAGATAAAATTTTCTCCCATTTGTCGTAACAGTTCTGTGTAATTTTCTTTTTTCAAATTATGTTGTTGTGGGATATATACTGCTCCGACTGCGAAACTGTATTCGTTTTTATGTTAACTGCTGTTACTTGGATTTCTTCTGTTCCTATTTTATTCTCGTCATAATGGTTAATATTTTCTTTTATTATTACAGCGCTTCCATCGCTAGCGGTATCCGAGGGATGTATAGTATTATAGACTTTGTATCCTTTAAATTGTATATAGCTTTGTTTTGTTAAATGCATTTCTGATATTAGACAAATATCTATATTTTGTTCTATTAGGAACACCTGCAGCTCTTCTCGATGGTCAAGGAGTCCATTGGCATTCCATGTTACAATTATTAAGTCTTTACGCTCCATGGGCTGTAGATAATGCTTTTTATTTTCCCGTTTCCTTTGGATTTCGGTTTTGTTTCTACCCTCTGGTCACTTTCTCGGTTGGAATCGGAATCAGATCTGATGCCTTTATTAGTTTCACACTGTTCTTCTATTTTACGGAGATCGTTGGTTGTGTAAATATTTTCATTTGTCTCAATAGTTCTACCCTTTATCTTAGCAGGCAGATTTTGATCTTTGGCAATATTTAGATGTCTTTTAAGAACTTTATAGTCGATTCTATCTTGATAGCACATATCATTGGCAATAGATAATTGGCTTCTCATGTTCTTCTTTAGGAACCCTTATAAAGTTGATATCATTTTTATTTAAATTTATTCCCAGTAGCTTATTCAAAGTTTGCAAAGTGTTTTCGAGTATGGAATCTTTTATTACAAGGCCAAAAATTGCGATATTATTTCTTCGAAGTTTTCTTTCCAGACTGACACAGTTATTTTCTAGTATTTAATTTTTTTTATATGCTGCTTTTAACTTATTTGTCAGTGGATCAATACTATGATCTATTTTCCCGTAATATCTGCAGTTTGTTATTGTTTTGAACTAGGCGATTATATAATTCATTTATTGTCATATTATCGGAAAAATTTTTGCAGGATTATTTTTCTGTTAGACTCATAATATTTATTATAGTCTGTAATATTCCTTTAATTTCCATGATTATTTTTGATTTGGAAAAAAGATACAAACTTTGTATTTTAAAATATTCCAATAATTGAGATAAGAAATATTTTATTAATAAAAAAATCAAAAAATACAATAGACTTAGAAAGTTGTTGTAAACACTTACTGTGATGATAGATGCACTGGTGAAATTGGAAAAATCACTTAAATTATTTTTCTAGGAGTATTAACTGCAATTTTTTAATTTATTTCTCAGAACAAATTTTATACGAACTACATTTCAAGATGCGACGTTGTCGATCTAAAACACCTATTTACTTTGTACAGAGAGAAAAAATATTGCCATGTGTATAATTCGAACCCACACCTACTCTCGGAGATCAGTTCTAAGCCTTTCAGTGCGTTTTTTTATAGACAGCTTCTTTCGGAGGTCGGAACCTACTTTAGACGCCTTAATCGCTTGACCAACCTGACAATTACAATTTAAGTAGTTGTTAGTTGAAGTACTTTTATTTACCCCCCACTACTTTATAAGCTTAGGTCCTTTTGGCAATCACGTTAACCTGTAAATGACAGTTCACATAGAATACAGTTTAAATTGTTCAAATCGATGCAATAATAACGGATATACATGAAAATGTCTTTTTGGTTTTGCACTGCGCATTAGATGTTATATACATATTACATTAGTATGTCATTTCCCCCGGTCATCCGCTTTTCTAATTCGAATCGAATTAATAATAACGCTTAGATACTTTTGACAATGCTGCTGCGCATGATTTTTTCTTCAACGTTGATCTATGCCTAGCCTCATGCTAATCTACTCGTATATTTTTCGTTTACCGCCAGCAAAAAACAAAAAACTCCATCGATATGAAATATTATTTTGAATTTGACAGCGTAACGACACCTCCTACCACCGGAATATAGTCATAGGAACAAAATACCCTCGAGGGTATACAAAACGGTCCTTTTTACATGACGATTACTTAAACAATGAAAAGTCGTCAACATTAGATACTGATAATAAAATACATGTATCCAACTGTTAATACCTATGGAAAAAAGCAAATTAAAAACAAAATTCTTCAAGTAGCTACTTGCAGGAGTGAAAGTAACCTAATCGAGCTAAAACTTAGAAATTGAAAAATCTGACTCTAAATAATAAATAAAATTGTTTATTATTTTTATAATTTTTCTAGTATTTTTAACTACTTCGGGAATAGTATATTAAAATACAAGTTGCAGAAGACCACATATTCCCGCACGAATTCGAAATTTGGCCACGAGCGACGAAGAAGCGAGTGGATGAACGAATGAGTGCGAGAATAGCCTTCTACAACGTGTGTTTTATACTACTTTCTCTATTTTGGGCTTTATTTGCAGTTTTTTTTATATTTATATATTTATTTTTGTGGTAGTTGTTGGAGATTTTTTTCGCAAAATTTGTCACTTGGTAACACTTAGTTATTAACCAACTGTCAGGTGAAATTTTACTATCAAAGTAGTGAATGTCAACTGAAATGTCACAAAAGTCAGCAAATATCGTTTAAGAATGAGCTTCATTCTTCAACGATTTTGCGTGCGAGAATATGACATTCTTACACCAAAACCGAGAAAACCTCTTTTTTACTTTAAACTCTCTATTTAGTTTTTAGTGGTAGTCTATTTTATTGACTGGGAACAATTTTGATATTAAAACTAAAAAAATATTTCTTAAGAAACTTACGTATGTTTTTTGTGATTCTCCATAATTTTCCTCTCCATTTCCTGGTCTTGTTGTGGTACAAATTTGTAGCTCGATAAATATGTATGGTCTGGATAGTCTTCGGCTACGTAGTCGCCACATTCTGCTTGAACTATGTAGCTGGCCATAAGAGCAGCTGTGTTTTCGTTACATTGTAGACCTCCATGAGATAAGTCCCTCTTAACCTTAAATAAATTTTTAATATCTAACTGCTCTTTACTCTATAGCCGATAAGCTCCTACATAAATCTCTACATGGGTAGTGTAATGGAATGATGTGGAACTTTCACTTGAAAATCATAGTAAAAAAGAATGCTAATTAACAATAAATCCGTACCATCTCACAATCCTGAGGATTATGCTGTAGGATTACATGACTTGTAAAACCACCCTTTCCAAATGAATAATTATTTTTATCATGCAGATGATTAAGAGGCAAAATTAATACAAAGACAAGCCGAGGCCGAACCGAATGCCTCGTGCGACGCATTTTGTATACACGAATGGTGGACGCAGTAAATTCGCGAGCACGCAACCGTATACCGGCGGTGGCTAGTTATTTATTAATCGCAGATTTGTTGTCAAACATTTTAATATCCCTATCTAATAACGCCTTTAAGATAAATGATAATTTTACTAATATATATACAGGGTGGGCCACTTAAAAGTTCCACCCCCCCCTTATCTTCGTTATTCATTGAGTTATCGAAATAATTTTTTTCTTGTTTGAAAGAGTAGAACAAATACTTTCTTACGATGGATTCAATTATTCTATGACGTCATGGCTTACTTCCGGTTTTTCCGGAAATAACAGAATATCGTAATTTATTTTTTATTTTTAAATTGAAACCTACTTTTTTATTGTAAATTTGGATTTCTGGGACATTTTTGTATAATAATCGTGTATTGAAATTTTTCATGGCCGCCATATTGGATAATATTTGTTGTAAACATGTTACTATTAATTCGTTTATGAAAAAAAATATAGGAATGTATGATCTTTATAAAATCTTTGTTATCTTCAAAATTCCCATTGAGACCCATTTACCCTTTACCAGTGGCGTATCTAAGCATTTTTATTATTAGCAAACCGTTTAATAATTCCATCCGCTTTTATCTTTGTTGTAAATTGAAATATTGGAACAAAAACTTTTTTGGGTAAAAGCTTGGAACAAACACTATCATATACTGGATTCAATTGGTCTGTGACGTGTGTTGAAAATTTTTTGTCAGCTCTCAAGATGACCGTCATATTGGATAATATATTTCTTAATATGTTACTGTTAATTCGTTTATGGAAAAAAATATGGGCAGGTATAACATTTTTGTGAGCTTCAAAATTCCCATTAAGACCCATTTACATTGTACCAGTGGCGTATCTAAGATTTTTGTTATTGCAAACCTTTTAATAATTTCACCCGCTCTTATATTCCTTATTAATTGAGAAATCGGAATGACAACTTTTTTTTTTTGAAAGCTTGAAATAAATAATGTCGAATACTGCTTCAACTGATCTGTGACATCATAGCTTACTTCTGGTTTTTCGAAAATAACAGTAAATCGCTATTTATTTTTTATTTTTAAATGGAAACGCACTTTTTTATTAAAAATTTAAATTTCTTGAACTTACCAATGTTTATTATTGTGATACACACCACATACTTTGATTTTCTTTTACTATACGAAGAATGGTCGCACTGCGCAGCTTTCTGAGTGCCTTTTAAAAGGAGATAGAAAACTCCGCCATTTTGAACCCTTATTACGTGTTGCCTACATCTTGGTGCAATATTTTTAATAGGTGCGTTTTAATCATCCGCTTCTACTTCGGAATTGTCGGTTTTCTTGTTTTAATCTGACAGGTTAAAACGACTAAACCGACAATTCCGGAAGCAGAAGCGGATGATTAAAACGCACCTGATATTTTGCTTGCTGCTGTCAGTGTCAGTGAATATTATTTTTGAAGTCACAGTTTATTGCTAAAGAATCAGTTAGCTCACTCGGACCAGTTGAAAGTTCCAAAATAACATCCACTCCAGGGATACAAATTCAGGATACGCAGAAGACTGCTGTTTTATTGTAGGCGGGTTGTCATATATTGTATTATCCGAGTTGCAGTGTATAAACTGAAACATTGAGATCAAAAGTACCGACTCAGAGTGAGCGATCTGATTCTTTAGCTGTAAACTGTGTCACAGGGTACAAAATGGCCGCGCCCTATGTTGGGCGTGTCGGACCTCTCTCTTGCCTCGTATAGTAATCAAAGTATGTGGATACACCACATACTTTGATTTTCTTTTACTATACGGAGAATGGTCGCACTGCGCAGCTTTCTGAGTGCTTTTTAAAAGGAGATAGAAAACTCCGCCATTTTGAACCCTTATTACGTGTTGCCTACATCTTGGCGCAATATTTTTAATAGGTGCGTTTTAATCATCCACTTCTGCATCGGAATTGTCGGTTTTCTTGTTTTAATGTGACAGGTTAAAACGACTGACATACTGATAATTTGTTTATTTAATACATTTTTATCCAAAACGCTTATTGTAAATCTATCAGAATTCAAAACAATAAAAAGTTCCCAGACACACACCATAAAAGCACGCTTTTGGTTTGATGTTTCGAAATTCGCCTGTGTCCTTTTTACATTTACACCAAAAGAACACGCTTCGCACGTCCCACGTACCTGCTAACCGCTACAGATGTAAGCTGGGCCGCCAGGACCTGCGCGCTCTTTTTACACCTACACACTAATAGTACTGAATGCTCGTTCCATCCACTTCCTAACCACAGCAAAAGCGAGCGAAGCGAGCGCGCCCGGCTGGGCGCGCGCTTTTTGCATATATACCATAAGAGCACGACATGCTCTTTCCATCCACTTCATAACCATTACAGAAGAAAGCGAGCGAAGCAAGTGCGCTCGGTCAACGTTTCGAAAGTCGCGCGCTGAAACGTCGGCCGGGCGCGCTCTTTTTCCATCTACACCATAAGAACACACTACGCTCGTCCCACTCACCTCCTAACTACTACAGAAGACAAAGTGGTATTCTAGTAACCCATTCCATGCGCATGCCAGCCCGTGAATATATAACAAGAAGACGAAGCAAAGACTTCTCGTAGGGTGACGGCTTCGCCATACCTAGCTACACCGACCGGCATGGACTCCAACGGCCTGGACACAGCTCAAATTGAAATGAAAAGTCTCATATTCTCGTATTATCATCTGCGCATGTGTAAGCATGGAATGTTTTAGATGTAAAAAAGGTGTGTTTGCTACTCTTGCTCTCCTATACTTGTCAGGACTCACGTGGGATGAACAGATGGTAAAGGCGCACCCGGTCGACGTTTCAGCGCGCGACTTTCGAAACGTTGGCCGGGCGCACTTGCTTCGCTCGCTTTCTTCTGTAATGGTTAGGAAGTGGATGGGAAGAGCATGTCGTGCTCTCATGGTATATATGCAACAAGTGCGCGCCCGGCCGACGTTTCGAAATTCGCGCGAATTTCGAAACGTCGGCCGGGCGCGCTCGCTTCGCTCGCTTCTGTAGTGGTTAGGAAGTAGGTGGTACGAGCGTTTCGTGCTTTTTTATGGTATATGTTCAAAAAGCGCGCGCCCGGCCGATGTTTCGAAATTCGCGCGAATTTCGAAACGTCGGCTGGGCGCGCTATCTTGCTTCTGTAATGGTTAGGAAGTGGATGGTACGAGCGTTTTGTGCTTTTATGGTATATGTTCAAAGAGCGCGCGCCCGGCCGATGTTTGAATTTCGAAACATCGGCCGCGCTCGCTCCGCTCGCTTGCTTCTGTAATGGTTATGAAGTGGATGGTACGAGCATTTTGTGCTTTTAAGGTATATGTTCAAAAAGCGCACGCCCTGCCGACGTTTCGAAATTTGCGCGAATTTCGAAACATCGGCCGGGCGCGCTCGCTTCGCTCGCATATGCTGTGGTTAGGAAGTGGGTGGAACAAGCATTCAGTACTATTAGGGTGTAGGTATAACAAGAGCGCGCATGGCCTGGCAGGCTCGCTTACATCTGTAGCGGTTAGCAGGTAGGTGAGACATGCGAAGCGTGTTCTTATGGTGTAAATGTAAAAAGGACACAGGCGAATTTCGAAACATCAAACTAAAAGCGTGCTTTTATGGTGTGTGTCTGGGAACTTTTTATTGTTTTGAATTCTGATAGGTTTACAATAAGCGTTTTGGATAAAAAATGTATTAAATAAATTATCAGTATGTCAGACGTATACCAGGCGCACTATTATTTCAAAATAACGCAAGAATGTATCAAGCTAATAAAGTTAGCACATTGCAGTTTTAACAGTTTTATTTTAAATTCAATAGAGTACGAAAAATTATTTAAAAAATATATTCTTGCGTAATTTTGGAGTAATGGTCAACCCAGTATATTTCTTATTAACTTGATTTAATTCATAAAAGGACCCCGCAATAATCTTATGGAAATTGGGTTTCTGTCAAATTGTCTGAATTTTTGATATGTTGTAGATTTTGTCATCCTGAACAAAATTCTCCATGGGCACAAAGTGCCAAAATGAATATTTTGGCAGCTACGGAGCTGCCAAAGCTCCCCTGACCTGTTGCAAAACTATTCATTTTCAATACTATTTACAGATGTCAAAAGCATATTTTAATTATTCTAATATATAGGGTAATGTTTTCGAGGTCACTGGATTCAACCCTCATGTCAGATTGGACAGATTGGACAAATTGACCGTTGACAGCTGTCAATACACTGTCAACGAAGAATAGAAAAGTAAATATTCTCTGTTGACATTGAGAGTTTGGGATTTTGAGGGAGCTGAATTCAATTCTAATCTCAGATTGGAAAAATTGACAGTTAACAGCTGTCACTTCACTGTCAACGAAGAATAGAAAAGTAAATATTATCTTTCCTCGTTGACAGTGAATTAACAGCTGTCAACGGTCAATTTGTCCAATCTGACATGAGAATTGAATTCGACGACCTCAAAAACCCAAACTATCAATGTGAAAAGAGAATATTTACTTTTATATTCCTCGTTGACAGTTAATTGACAGCTGTCAACTGTCAATTTGGCATGAGAATTGAATTCACCGACCTCAAGAACCCAAACTCTCAATGTCAACAGATAATATTTACTTTTCTATCCTTCGTTGACAGTGTATTGACAGCTGTCAACGGTCAATTTGTCCAATCTGACATGAGGGTTGAATCCAGTGACCTCAAAAACATTACCCTATATATTAGAATAATTAAAATATGCTTTTGACATCTGTAAATAATATTGAAAATGAATAGAATGAATAGAATAGCTCCGTAGCTGCCAAAATATTCATTTTAACACTTTGTGCCCATGGAGACTTTTGTTCAGGATGACAAAATCTACAACATATCAAAAATTCAGACAATTTGACAGAAACCCAATTTCCATAAGATTATTGCGGGGTCCTTTTATTCAAAACTGTTTTGTAAACCTATCAGGAATCTAAATATTAGTATAATAATAATACTCTCCCTAATTCACCCCCTTACCAGTGAATTTTAACCCCAAAAGCTGAGCTTGTGCGGGGAAAGGGACGGCTATTATTATTATTTGCCGTGGAGCTCCGGGGCGACTTAAAGATGATTGATGGTGCCATTTGACTTACAGGTGAGGAAAACCCGGAAAACCTCACCCACCATCATAAGTTACTTTTTGTACACTCTGTATATACATTTCGACTAATACCTTAACATTCCAAATTTCTCAATATTTCTTTAAAAAAATAAAAAATAGATAACAAGGTAATTGTTTAGATTTACCCTGTATATAATTATATTATTATGTTTTCATGGTAACATGAGTTGTTAATTATTCGAATTTGTAATTTCAAAATAAACGTCTTTTCAAAAAAGCCAAACTATCAATCCGTTCCATTTGGTCCTGTACGAGCCCGGGTACGAAAAAGCGAAATATACGTCGAGGGTTAAGCGAAACAAAGCGATACGAAGTTACGGAAAGGAGCTGGGTCAAAAATCCTGGTCAAAGATCATACTGATTCGATTTTCAGATAAGTTAACTATCATTTCTTGTCTTTTAAGGTGGTAAACGCTCTTAATAATGACTGAGGTCGAGAAATTATTAAGGAAAAGATCTAAAATATAAGAGTCTTTGAAAACGTTTGACAATTTTCTTAAATCGTTTGACACAATTGTCAAAGATTCTGGTATTTTGGATAAGGATGCAGAAGGTATAATAATAGAAACGGAAACGCGACTTTATAGAATTGAGAAGTTGTTAGATACTTTAGATGATATTGTTGAAAAATTAAATGATCGTTTAGACGATGATGTATTAAAACTGGAACAAAAACGAATTTTTGATGAATTTGAGGATCAGTTCTATAAAGTCACATCTAAAGCGAAACTATTAATTGCAACATTTAAAAAACAATTAACTTGTTCGTCTAGTAAGAAAGATATAAACGACATCAGAAGTCCAGACATTTTACTTCCTACGATACCGTTACCTCAATTTGATGGCTCATATGAAAAATGGATTGAATTTAGAGATAAATTCAATGCACTTGTTCATAATAATATAAACCTGGGCAATATACGAAAATTTCTTTTTCCTACGACCACTTAGGAAAGTGACACATATCACACTATATAGACCTATGGAAAGTGCCCTATATCACACGCGTATGAATAAGAATTTACTTTCCACCCAAGTGAGAATATGCTACTTTCCGCAGTAGCTGTCAGAAAATGTCAAACACATAATTTCTATTTTGATCTATGTAATGTCCATATTAATACTAAAATCGATATGATTGTTAAATTATTGTAAATTAGATCCTAGATATTTATCTTTAACAATTATTTTTAAAATAATTTTAAAATAACTAAGATATATTTGCTTTTTATTCTGGTTAAACACATAAGCGATTAGATCAATCAATTACCGTAAGGCCTGTTAGCTCAGTTGGTTAGAGCATCAACTTTGCAATTTGAGACCGTCCAACGACCGCGATCGAATCCTGGCTGTGCCAGAATTTTTTTTAATTTTTTTTTATTTGTTTAGAAATTATGAAAATTTAATAAATACGATTATTGTTGATTATTTTTTTAAATACATTTTAATTATTATAATAATCTGGTTTTACATTTTTTGATGAAATTATTTTGTGGTCGTAGGAAAAATATTGTACATCACTTGTGTGAAAAGTGATTTTCCACACTCGTGTGATAGTCGCACTCGGCTTACGCCTCGTGCGACAATATTTCCCACTCGTGTGAAAAATGTCACTTTCCACACTCGTAATGTAATATACTATATCTACGGGAGAGTCTAAAGGGGAAAGCAGCTCAGACAATTAGAGCGATTCCATTTGGGGAAAGATATTATGAAACAGCATGACTCACACTTTGTGAAAAATTTAACAATTGCGAAAAACTAATATCGAATCATATTAAAATCATTTTTGAATACGAAACTATTGCAAAACCTAACTCTTCTAAACTATCCGTTCTTGCTGATACGATAAGCAATAATCTGGAATGTTTAAAACAGGAGAACCTACTAACCACTGGGATTCATTAATTATTTATACAATCGTTAAGAAACTCGATGTACAGTCTCTTAACGAATGGAAAAGATATAAAACCAATTTAACGGGACGAGCCGTTACAAAAGATATAATAGATTTTATAAGGTACAGAGCAGATTTTTTTGAAGAGGTTGAAGCTGACAACCCAGATCAACCAATGAATATAGTCAAACCCCGTGACGGGTTGAAATATTCATATTTGGCAGGTTCAAGTCATATGTAAACATTAAAATCATATCAGTCACAGTCGCGTAAGTGCTGCCTTTTTATCGTTATCGGTGAAAGATAGAAAATTAAAGGTTAAACAACTTAATCTTTGTGAGAATTGCTTGCGTACTAATCATGTAACTAAAGACTGTAGATTTGGCGGGTGTAAAATTTGTCAAGAGAAGCATATAGTGTTTTACACAAAGATCGTGAGAGGGTTGCTCAAAACTCTTTCCTCATTACTGATAATAGTGATACTACTAATATCAAAAATGAGGAATTAACTGGAGGTACACAATCAACTACTTGTGCGGTGGCTGCTGAAAATGACGTCACAAATCGAAGTGCAATTCTTTCTACTGTCATGTTACGCGTATCAAATTCAAACACTACAACACGTGCTTTACTTGATTGTGGATCTCAGTCAAGTTTTATGACCACAGATCTATGTGCCAAATTAAATATACAAAAAAGCGAAACGAATTTAGCTGTAAATGGTCTAAATCAATCATTATCATATGCGAAATATAAATGCGAATTAAAATTACAGTCAATTTATAGCGATTATGAATTTAACGTTTCTTGCTTCGTGATTGATACCATTACTAGTCGTTTACCCGAACAAACCCTAAACCGGTGCACATTTAAAATACCAGACCATATTCAACTAGCTGATCCAATGTTTCACAGTTCATCTCCAGTTGATATATTGTTAGGTGCTGATGTATTTTGGAGTTTAATAGAGTTTGAACAAATTGCGATAGGGAAAAATATAGCATTTCTCCAAAGTACAAAATTGGGTTGGATTGTAGCAGGTCCTTTTAATGTACCGTATGAAAATAATAAATCGGTTTGTCATTTTAGTCATACTTCCGATACGAACAAATTACTGGCTAAGTTTTGGGAAATTGAAGATATTCAAAATAAAACCAATATATTGTCCTACGAGGAGCAACAATGCGAAGATTGCTTCAAAAAAACCATAAAGCGCGATAAAAATGGAAAATTCGTAGTTACGATTCCATTAAAGGATAGTTTGGAGAAATTAGGCGCTTCTAAAACGTTGTCTACAAAGCGGTTTTTGCAACTTGAAAAAAGGTTGCAACAAAATGAAAATATGCGAACCTTATACGTGGAATTTTTAAACGAATACGAAAATTGAAACCATATGTCGAAATGTACAAGAGAAGATGCGATTGAATATTATACGCCGCATCATGGAGTACTCAGAGAGGACAGTACCACGACTAAACTCCGAACCGTGTTTAATGCTTCTGCACCCACAACTTCCGGGGTATCTCTAAATGATTTGCAGATGGCCGGTCCTACAATTCAGGACAATATAGTTTCTATACTTTTGCGATTTAGGTTTCATGCAATTGTAGTCTCCGGTGACATTAAAATGATGTATAGATGCATCTGGGTACATCCGTCTCAGAAATGTTTACAAAAAATCCTTTGGAGAAAGCATCCCGATGATGTGATATCAACGTATACACTAAATACGGTCACATACGGTCATAAAGCGGCACCTTTTTTAGCGATACGATGTTTACACGAGTTAGCAAATCAATTTATTAAAACAAACCCAGATATAGCACATATTATCAAACATGATATGTATGTAGACGATTTATTGACAGGTGTACAGTCAATAGAAGAGGCTACACGAATATGCTTGAAAATTTCCAGCATATTAAGTAGCGCAGGGTTTGATTTACGGAAATGGAAGTCAAACTGTCCGCAAGTTCTTCCATGTTCCAACTCATCAGATATTTTAGAATTTCATTCCAATGACAAAATTACTAGTAAAATTCTAGGGCTTTCGTGGTGCAATCACAGAGATATTCTGCTGTATAAAATTGTACCTCTCAAACAACCAAATATTACAAAACGACTAATTCTGTCAAGAATTGCTACAATTTTTGACCCGTTGGGACTTCTTAGTCCATGCGTTATAATCGCGAAAACTATACTGCAACAATTGTGGTTAGAAAAATTAAGTTGGGATGATCCGTTACTGGAACATATTCGAAATATTTGGTTGAAATTCCATGAAAGTTTACAATACATTAGGGGGCGTCCATTAATTACGTGAGGTGTCCAAGGGGGGGGATCAAGCTAAACCTTTCCAAATCTCACTTGGGGGATAGATGGGGGGTCTTTGTAAATCTGACGTAATTTTTTTCTAATAGAAAACGATGTAAAATTGCGTGAAAAAGAAAAGTTAAATTAAAGTAAAGAATGTTTTTAGAAATTTTATATTACGGCAATATTCTCAAATACTAGTCTTTGTTTGTCTTAAATAAAAGTAATAGAACATATTTTGATTTTTTTTTTTTTAATTCCAACGCATTTACACCCAAAACTAGGGTTGCCACCTGTCCTTTTTTGAACAGGACAGTCCTGTTTTGAAGCAAAATGTCCTTGTGACTTTTTAAAGCTTAAAATGTTGTTTTTACGGTAAACGCCCTCTTCTTTTCATATGATAGATGTGTCGTTTTTTTGAGTTTGAGTAACAGCGCACATACGTTGAGGACCTCTTTTTTTTAGATGCTCGGCAAGACCAAGAGGAAGATTTTCTTTCGTTCCGATGTTTTTTTTAGAAGCTCGGTAAGAGAAAGAGGAAGATTTTCTTTCGTTCAGCCCGACGACCGTTTTTTCTAGAAGCTCGTTAAGACAAAGAGGAAGATTTTCTTTCGTTCAGCCCGACGACTTTTTTTTTAGAAGCTTAATAAGATGAGAATTTCTTTCCTTCAGCTCGACGACTTTTTTTTTAATAAGTTTACTGCAAGAGTGATGATGACTTTTTGTATACCAGAGCCCCTGTCAACGTCATTGTCCTTTTTTTCACTTTTCAAAAAAGTGGCAACCCTACCCAAAACAAATTTTTAAAAATCTCACGTGAGATTAGGGGAGGGGGGAGGGAGTTGAGGAAAATCTTACGAAATCTTACCAGGGGGAGGGGGGGTCAAAAAATCCTGAAAATTACCTCACGTAATTAATGAACTTCAAATAAACCGTAAAGTAGTTTGTAACGAAGCAAAAAACATTGAATTACACGGATTTTCAGACGCCTCCGAGAAAGCGTATGGTGGATGTGTATATGTTAAATCCACGAATGAGAAGGGCGAAGTACTCGTTAGTCTTTTAATCGGAAAGTCAAAGGTAACACCGTTGAAATCGTTAACTATGCCAAGACTTGAACTGATGGCTGCTCTAACTTTAGCAAGGTTGCTTGACAAGTGCATAGTTGCGCTTCAGCCAAAAGTATTTCAGGTCAGACTCTACCATAGTTCTTCTTCTTCTCTAACGTCTCTAAATTCTGAAACTTACATTCAGGCATTACGGAGGTTTTCAGCACGTCGAGAAATACCCTCCGATATATATAGTGATGACGGAACCAATTTTGTCGGCGCACGAAATGAACTAAAGGAGTTATTTTCTTTCTTATTAGACAACAGTTCACAAATTTCTGATTTGGTAGCGCATATTAAAATTCGTTTCCATTTTATACCTGTTAATGCTCCTAATTTTGGTGGCTTATGGGAAGCCAATATCAAAAGCGTTAAACGCCATCTAAAAAGAGTAGTTGGTGAGAAATTACTCACCTATGAAGAGATGCATACTTTTTTAGTTCAAATCGAATCAGTACTAAATTCTAGACCACTTTTTCCCCTATCAACCGACCCAAACGACCTTATCGCTCTAACACCCGCACATTTTTTGATTGGCAGATCCCTATATACGATTCCGGCGGTAGATTTAAGAAATATTCCGGAAGACAGGCTTTCTGTATATCAACACATACAGAAGATGCAGCAGCATTTTTGGGAACGTTGGAGCGAAGAATATATTAGCGAGTTGCAAGTTAGAAATAAATGGAAGGAAACGCATGGATCACTCAAACAGGGACAGTTGGTGGTGATCAAAGAAGACAATAAACCTGCAACCAGGTGGAATTTAGGGCGAGTGGTAGACTTTAAACCTGGCTCCGATGGCATAAAGAGGGTAGCTGTTATCAAGACCCAGAATGGTTACAAAACACGACCAGTATCAAAAATGTGTCCTCTTCCGGTCTCTTCTCCATCTATAGAAGATAATATTAATTGAAAGCCGTCCCTTTCAAGGCGGGGTCATGTTTAGATTTACCCTGTATATAATTATATTATTGTTTTCATGGTAACATGAGTTGTTAATTATTCGAATTTGTAATTTCAAAATAAACGTCTTTTCAAAAAAGCCAAACTATCAATCCGTTCCAGTAATTGTATTTAAATATATTACCTACTACTCTACTATTAATTTAAAATTTTTTTTTTCTTTGGTGTACGGCTTCAACATCTAAGGTCATTAGCCTAATGTTCTATGTAGGTTATGGATTGTACTAGTAGTCTAGTACTCCATAGTGCAGGAGTATTAGTACTCTAATACTCCTACACCCCTACAGACAGGCCTTGTTACTGTTTCCTTGTGCCACTTTAGGAACAGCACTGTTAATTAGAACCCAACAGTGAATGGTCGAGTGGGGAATCCTACCAAGGCATCAGAATTAATTTTAAATAATTAAATTAAATAAAAAAATCCCAATTAAAAAATTTAAAAATTGGGTTTATCGATTTACGTTTTAAATGGGATAACTAAAAAGACGTTTCTTTATAAGCTTACCAGAACATAAGTATATTAACAGAGCATTTCTTTATAAGATTTGGTTACGCTGGTGACGTCATATGTTACATCTAACGAGAACATCTTACTAGAACATACCATAATAAAAAATAACAAAATCAAAAAATCCCCAAACCTAAATTAAATTTGACATACGACGTCACCACAGCAACCACAATACTGTAACCAAGTATGTTGTGGTAAGCTTATAAAGAAACGCCTTAAAAGTATCCACCAAGTGACGTCACAGTTAACCTTGTTGATAGTACTCTTTAACGTTAGCTGGCTGGCTGGCTGTCCTCATTTATCAAACAAATAAATTCAAATGAAACTTTTGGATAACACAAAGTAATTATGTTTCAACGTTTTCGAAAAGTATTGTTTATTATTTTATAGATGACGTAATATTAATATTTAAAAATAATGTATTAAAACAATTCAATCAAAATGGATAAATAAATCATCGAATGTGAACGGAAATAAATTAATAGAACTGATTTCGTTTTCGTTGATTTTAGTTGCACACTGGCAACACCGCACTAATTTGTATTGACAGCATGAAAGACATAATTCTAAATTTTAATGAATAAGTTTACACAAATGATCACTTAATGATCCTCATAATTAATATGTAATTTAAAAAAAAAACGTTAATTTATGGGGTTTCCGGTGGTATATTTGAAAAATACTCTCCTTCCTAAAGACTAAAATGTAAGTTTTGTAAAAAAATATGTATTTTTAAGAAAAGGGCGTCTTCGCAATAATTACCCGTAGCATATGCATTTTTCATTTTATAAGTATTTTCTTTTTTTATATGATATAAAACATTTATATTTCCTTTAAGAAAAATGTCTTTTTGTATACCACAGGTACATATCTATATCCTAGGTAATCAACTTGTAATGATTACAACTTAAAGAGGCCCCAAAACCTTTTTTTGGGGCACAACTGTATTTCCTGCGCTGGTGGAATTATAAAAGAAAACACAAATTTGGTTAATTTCACTTCATTTGAAAACAGTTAAACATTACACTTCAGATTAACACAGTAGATCTTAAACATTTTAAAGTATATTGATTTTACATGGATTTTACAAAGGCGAGATGATTCCTGAAGGGACCACCTTCCTTCACAGAAAGATACAGACGCAATATTGGCAGTGGTTGAGCGCCAACTGCGCGATGACTTTACAAGTGACAATATGTCATAAAGCCATAGGCAATTTTTTGCGTTACATATATTACAAAAGAAGTACCATCAAGGAACTGTCAAAAACTATAAAATATTATTATTAATAGTTCAATATTATAAATTGAACATACTGCCGCCCCATTGATTCTTCGTAAGAATCAATAGAATGAAAGGAGGCAAAATTTTCAGAAAATTAACTCAAAATATGGAAGTGCAATTTCGCAACTACAAAAAATGAAGTAAAACACTATTTAAGTTGCTTGAACAATTAATGAACTGTTACAGGGGTATGAATAAAAATAAAATAGTGGTAAAGATTAAATAAGTAACCAGAGACATTATAAATAACGTCTACTTAAAACTAAGTGTAATATTACAGTACTTTGTAACAGTATTGTTACAAAGTAAGGGTTATAGAGTCCCATCATCTGAAGAAGGGAGAGGGCATAAATCAGTAATATTTCTTGTGTAAATTCCCGTTTGAGTTCTAACTTTAACTAATCTAACTTTTGTATTTCTACTGGGAATTAACTCAATGACTCTAGCCAGTGGCCAGTGGAGCGGTTTAGTATTTTCCTTTTTCAAAAGAACAATATCATTAAGTTTTATACTTTCTTTAGCAACATACCACTTGGGTCTATTTTGTAAATGGTTGAGGTATTCTACAGACCAGTATTTCCAAAATAGTTGTTGAATTTTAATGCAGCGTTGCCAACGCTTAATTCGATTTTCACGAAGTTCAGAAATATCTTTTTCGGGATATGATGTAAGGCTGGCACCAATTAAAAAATGCCCAGGGGTTAATACTAATAAATCTGATGGGTCTGATGACAAGGGCAAGAGAGGTCTTGAGTTCAATATTGCCTCTATTTGGCACAGAATTGTAGAAAGTTCCTCGAACGTAAAGTGAGAGTCTCCAATCAGTCTACGAAGATGGTGCTTGGTGGACTGAATAGATCGTTCCCATATACCACCGTAGTGAGGGGTGTGAGGAGGAATAAATTTCCAATGAATTTCTTTGGAGGCTAGAAAATTGTAAATTGGGTCAACATTTTCCTTTTTGCGGAAAAACAGATACAAGTCATGTAGCTGGTTACTAGCTCCTACAAAGTTAGTACCGTTATCACTATGTAGGGTATGAGGTGCTCCTCTTCGTGATAAAAATCTTTTAAGGCAAAGTAAAAAAGCTTCTGTTGATAAGTCAGACACTAACTCGATATGGACAGCCCTTGTTACCATGCATATGAACACACAAAAATAACATTTGAGTATAGGAGCTCGTTTCAGATTTGATGATTTAATAAATAGAGGTCCTCCGAAATCTAAACCAGTATTTGTAAAAGGTCGAGAGGGAGTAATTCTTGAGGGGGGTAAATCTGACATTAGCTGATTGATTGACTGTGCTTTAAAGCGATGGCACACAATACAATTAATTATTATCTTTTTAATTTCTCGAAGTCCTCCTAGTGGCCAAAATCTAAGGCGAAAATTGGATAATACATTTTGGGGTCCTGCATGACCTAACCTTATATGCTCGTTTTTTAACATAAGATTAACCAAATTGTTTTTAGAGGGAAGCAACATTGGAAATTGTTGATCATACTTAAGAGTTGAAAAAGAGAGCCTACCGCCCACTCGAAGTAATCCTAATTGATCAATAAATGGGTTTAGTTTAGCAATTTGTTTATTTGTAAGAGGTTTTGAAGATTTTAATTCTTTAAATTCAAGGGAAAAATTATCTTCTTGAATAATTTTTACTATAAAATGGAGAGAAGTTTTTAGTTCTTCTGTACTTAAGGGTCCAGTAATTTTTTGTGAGTTTTTTCTTAGGTTGTTTACAAATCGGAAACAAAAAGCTATGACTCTTTGCAATTTATAAAAGGAAGAATATTTCGAAAATATTTCTGACCAAATTTTTTCATGAATAACATGCAAAACAGGCTTAACCTTCCTTTGTTCTGGGAGGTCTAATTTATTAATGTTAAGAGGTGAAAAATTTGAATTATTGTCAGATTTCACATCTGTTAGAAATTGAGGACCATGCCACCATAAATTGAAATGGCAGAGTTCTTGGGGAGATATGCCTCTAGATAGACAATCAGCTGGATTGTCAGTTGAAGGAATATATTTCCATGTAGCATTTTCAGTCAACTGTTGTATCTCAGATACACGGTTTGCCACAAAAACATTCCAACGAGAGGAGGGGGATGAAATCCACGCTAATGCAATCTGGAGTCTGACCATAAAGTTATACTGAAAAAAGAGAAGGTGTCTTTAAAAATTGATAAGACCTTTTGTAACAAATGTGCCAAAAGTAAACAACTACAAAGTTCTAACCTAGCTAAAGTAATTGTTTTCAAGGGGGCTATACGACTTTTTGAAGCTATAAGATTAGAAGATACTGTGTTATTTAGGTATATGACTTTAACATATAAACAAGCTCCATAAGCTCGAATGCTGCTGTCAGCAAAACCATGGATTTCAATTGATGAGAACTGTGGGTTTTTTAAAAAATATCTAGGTATTTTCAAATTAGAGAGATAAGAGATTTTATTATAAAAATTGAGCCATTCTCTCAATAAATCAGGATTTAGCTCACTGTCCCAGCCTAACTTTTCTTCCCATAGTTTTTGCATTATTATTTTTGCAACCACTATTATGGGTCCTATAAAACCTAAGGGATCGTACATCTGTGCAATTTTTGACAAAACGTCTCTTTTAGATACACAAGAGATAGAAGAGGAAGTAGGTAGAGAAATTGAGAAGTAATCTAGATCTGGGTTCCAACAAATTCCAAGTACTTTATTAGAAGTGCCTTCAGGGGAGATATTTTGAACTTGTTGAGATGAATCACCTATGGATTTCAAAAATAATTTATTGTTAGAGTTCCATTTATGTAAAGGAAAATTGGCAGAATTGAGTAATATAGTCAGTTGGGAGTACAATGTTTGTAGATCATCTAAGGAATTTGTACCTCCGAGTATGTCATCAACATATGTTTGTTGTAACAGAGATTGGGAAGCTAGTTTCAAATGAGGATTGGAGGAAGCTAATAGACTGAGGACTCTAGTTGCCAAATATGGAGCACTATTAGTTCCATAGCTTACCGTCAGTAATTCTATGCATTTGATAGAGTCCTGGGGATCATCTCTCCACAGTATATTCTGAAGAAATGTTTGCGAGGGATTTATTTTTATTTGTCGATACATTTTTTGAATGTCGCAAGTTAACGCGAATTTATAACTTCTAAATCTGCAGAGAATGTCGAACAACTCTGGTTGAACTGTGAAACCCTTGTGCATAATGTCATTCAAAGAAACACCACTTGAGCTTTTTTGACTGCCATTGAATACAGTTCTTAATTTAGTAGTTTGGTGATCATTTCTTATCACAGGATGATGGGGGAAAAATATTTGTTTTCATTGTTTTCATTTTTTAAGTTAAGAGGTATTATTTTTGCATGTGAAATATATTCTTTTATAAATGCTTTGTATTGAGAAAATAAAGTACTATTATGCACAAATCTTTTTTCCAGAGACAGAAATTGTTTTTCCGCAATATAATAAGAACAACCTAGTTTCAAATGTTCAGTGGAACTTTTTAATGGCAAATTAACTTGAAAATATCCACTATCTAATAATTTAGTTGTAGCTAAAAATTCATTTTCTACATATTGTTCTTCAGGAGATAGATTCGTATTATGAGAAACAGTGAGGTTTTCAATTTTCCAGAATTTTTCCACAGTTTCTTCAAGAGAAGCTTGTGAGAAGAAACATAAATCTTCAGAAGGGGTGACAACGGGTCTTTCTACATAGTTACATATATATTGAGATGCTATAGGCCCACCTATGATATATCCAAGTTCTGTATTTATTAATGTCAAAAATGTGTCTTGTAATTTAATAATGTCACCACATATCAGTGAGTAGTATGCATCTGCACCTAATAAGAGGTCAATATGAGAGGGAACATTAAATGTTGGATCTGCGAGGATGATATCTTGAGGTAATTCCATTTTTACTTTCAGTAAAGGATAGTGAGGAAGAGAATTTGTAATTCTTTTTAGAACTGAACAAGCTATATTGAGACTAAAGGATTTATTCACATTAGAGTGTATTTTTAATTGGATAATTTTGTTTGAGTGGGTCACAGTGCCATTCACACCTGAAATGGAGACACTTTGTTGCTGTAGGGGGTAATTCAGTTTTTTAGCTAGAGATTCTGTAATTAGAGATGTTGTACTACAACTGTCTAATAGAGCTTTAACTTTGAGGGGTTTATTATCAGCTGTATATACAGTAACTACAGCTGTAGCTAATAATACTTCACCGCTAGGTGTGCGAGTAGTCAAAGCAGTGTGGTCACTGGACTGAGAATTTTGAGTTAAAGAATTGTTCGAACCATGTTCTAAAGCAGAACTGCGTGCATTGTTTTGATTATTTATAAGAGAATGATAATTTGAACTAGTATTTTGCTGATCGAGGTTTAAAAACACTTGTTGGTTTTGATTATTTTGAACACTTCTGTTTTGAGCAGGCATGTTATGTTTTCTAGTTGACTGAGGGGAAACTAATGCCAAATTGTGGTTTTGAGTAGCATCGCTGTATCTCTGAGGCCGAGAAGTATACCCATTATTATTTTTATGCAGAAGAGTATTGTGTTTTTGTTGGCATATATTGCAAGTATGAGATCTACATTCATTTACTTGATGACTACTACTAAAACAATTGAGACATAATTTTTTGTTTCTCACAAAATTTAACCTTTCTTGTTGTTGTATGTTTTTAAATTGAAAACAACTATATATAGAGTGATTTTTCATATTACAATAAATGCAGTTTTTGTTAAATTGGTTCAAGTTAGAGGACTGATTTTGAGATTGAACATGATGTGTTACCCTAGATATTCTTTGATTCTGATTTGTTGAAATGCTAGAATTGTTTGACATCTCTGGGGGAAATGTATTTTCCAAAGCTAAACATCTATTCTCAAGAAACTGTATAAAATCATCTAAGGTTGGCAACGATCCTGCTGGGGTGGGCCTTGAACATTTGTCTAACTCGTATGCTCGACGAGTGCCTACATCTAACTTATGTACAAAATTGAAAATCAGTATCAAGTCCCACTGGTGCACAGGTACATTTAAATTCTTCAATGCTTCGACATTTTGTTTAATTTTAGTAATGAATTCTCTGAGGGAGTTGTGAGTGACTCTAGTTAATGCAGAAATGTCTGAAAGTTTTCTAATATGAGCAAAAATTGTTTGTACATTGTTGTCATACCTTTGTCTCAATGTATCCAACGCAACTTTTAGATTATCATTGGTTAACTGCAAGTTCTCAATTAGTTTAAGTGGTTCATTCATTAAATAACTTTTAAGGTATATTAGTTTCTGCACATCAGTCAGATCATCGTTATTAAATATTAAAGTACTTTCCGCGCGAAATAATTTTAAATTTGAATACCAAACCACAGTACCGGAAACACTTGAGAATTACGATGAGAGACGAACAATTCCGAAGTGCGAAATAAAAAAGAGATCGATATGTGTCATGTCCTCATTCGGGCTTCTTAAAAAAGCTCCCTTGAAATCGTTTTTGTATTTGTTGTAGCTAACAATAAAAGTAAAAATGCAGTTACAAGTGTTTTAATAAATACGGTCCTTCGAAATACAGCAGAATTCCAACATGGTCCAAGATTCGAGCCAGGATTAATCAGTTTTCCACCAGTTCAAGTAATGAAACCGGCATTTTTACACAAGTGTTAGATTTCGACAAGTACGAGTTATCAAGCAAATATTTCGAGTGAAAAGACTCATAAAGTTGTTCAGCTTTGAGTGCAAAAAGCTGCCATCAAGTGAAAATCAATAAAAATCCATATATCACCAGTTACAAGTTCAAGCCAAGGTCGTTACAAGAATCAACAGACTATTTCAAATTCGAAGCAAGAGCAAGCGGCGTTGTCAAGTTTAAAAAGTCAGTGAGTCGATCCAATATATTTTTTATGTTTTTATCCTGTTAATCTCTCTACATTTAACATTGCTTCGATCTGTGTCAGGATGGAAGAATTAAAGGAAAATATGTATCAGAGAAATCAAGTAATAGCGAGATTGACAAGGAACATTAATTTTTATAATTCAGTAAATATCGGTAATTTAGATGAACCTACAGTTAGAGAAATAGAAGCGCGATTAACTAGATTAGATTCAATTTATGAGGAATTTGGGGAAGTTCAAACGGCAATTGAAAGATTTAAATGCATTACCGAAGGGTACAATGTAAAAGATGAAGAAAAAGAGCGAGAGGGTTTTGAAAATGCCTATTTTAAATTACAAGGTCAGTTAAATGCATTAATTTCAAGTTTTAATAGTAATATTGAGTATAAATGCGAATCACAAGTAGCTCCTAAGTTTCATTCCGGTTATTATCCATCTAAGGTACACTTGCCTCCTATTAAATTACCAAAATTTGACGGAACCTATATGAAGTGGCTAGATTTTAAAGAGGCCTTTATGGGCCTAATTCATAATAATTCCTCACTTAGCGATTACGAGAAATTTTCTTATTTACGATCTTCACTAGAAGGGGAGGCGTGCAAGTGCATATCGCATTTAAAAACAAATGCGTCATTATACGCAACGGCTTGGGAACGACTCACAAACCGTTATGATAATGACGAAAAAATAATTAAATATCACACGGAAGCTATTTTAAATCAGTCAAAAATTGATAAACAATCTCATAAAGAATTATCTAATTTGTATGAAAATGTCAATCAAAATTTAAGAGCGTTAGAAATATTAGGTGAGCCCACAGAAAACTGGGGTACATTAATATTATATTTGATTATTAGTAAACTAGATGCTTCAACCCTACAATATTGGGAAGAGTATAAAGGTAAGCTTTTACAAATAAATAAAGTTGAGATCGTTACTGAAAACGGTAGTGTAAGGGATGAAAAGTTAATTAAAAAAATAACATTCACAGATATGAATGAATTTCTAGAAGAACGGTGCTTAGTCCTAGAAAGCATTGAAACAAATAAAGATAGGGAAAATTCAACTAGTGAAAGATTCAAGTCAAGTTCAGGTGGAGATAAGTTTAAAAGTAGTAATAGATTCCAGCAGTCAAGCTCTAGAACAAACAGTTTTCTTTCAGTACGTAATCAATTTCAATGTTATTTTTGTTCAAAACCTCATTCAATTTATCAGTGTCAACAGTTCGCAAGGTTAAGTCCCAATGAAAGATTAAATGAAACAAGGAAACGTTCTTTGTGTCTTAATTGTTTACGTTCGGGCCATCCTGTAGAAAAATGTTCATCCTCAGGATGCCGGAAATGTGGTAAAAAACACAATACGCTGGTGCACACATTGATAAAATATTTTCAAGTAATCATAGTTCTGATACGTCAGAAATTCAAACATTACCAATAATTAACGAAGTACTCGTCCAAGATGCCGAGAATAAAACAAGTCAAGTTCCAGTCTCAATTTCTCAAAATATAAGCCAAGTCGAGAATTCCGGCAACACCGCAAACTTCGTCAGCGAGAAACGACGTATTTGCAACATAAGACCGGCAATTTTATCAACCGCGCTAGTCAAAATAGAAGCTAGCGATGGAAAATTTCATGAATTCAGAGCACTGCTAGATAATGGAGCCCAAAATTCGTTTGTTAGTGAAAGACTTGTCAGCAAATTAAAACTGGCGAAAAATAAAATTAATATTTCAATTGTTGGTGTAGGTCAGGTACAAACCAATGTAAATTTTTCCACTAATATTCAAATGTTTTCACGTAATTCAAGTTACAGCAATAGAATTCCTTGTATGATTTTAAAGGAAATTACAGGCAATTTACCCTCTTTTTCCTTCGATGTAGAACAGATTCATATACCAGAACATTTAATACAAAATTTAGCCGATCCTAAATTTAATGAATCGAATGTTGTTGATATTTTAATAGGTTCAAATATTTTTTGGGACCTTTTGTGTATTGGTCAAATCAAACTCGATTCCGGTATTATTCTACAGAATACGCGTCTAGAATGGATTGTTGCCGGAACTATGAGTATGTTACCTCCTAGAATTTCACAAGTAAATTTTTCTATAAATTTTAACGAGATAAATAATGAAGAAAATTGTCTAGACAATCTAATTACCAAATTTTGGAATATCGAGGAAATAGTTTTGGATTCTGTATTAACACCTTCAGAGAAATTTTGTGAAGAGCATTTTAAAGCTAATCACAAGCGAGATAATCAAGGTAAATTTATAGTTTCGATTCCTTTTAAGGAAAATTTAAATCAGTTAGGTAACTCACGAGAATATGCTTTAAAGAGATTTTTGTCTCTAGAAAGAAAATTATTAAAAAATCACGAGCTTAGTAACGAGTATAAGAAGGTAATGAACGAGTACATTGAGTTAAACCATATGCAAGAAATTCACGAGGAAGAAAATGTCGAGGAACTTAATTATTATCTATCTCATCATGCAGTGGTAAAAAATTCGAGTTTAACAACTAGATTAAGAATTGTGTTTGACGCGTCTATGAAGACAGACAGCGGTTTGTCTTTAAATGATGTTCAACACAGTGGCGCGGTTATTCAAAATGATTTATTTTCTATTATTTTAAGGTTTCGTAAATATCGTTATGTTTTGACTTCAGATATAAGCAAAATGTATCGAATGATACTTATACAAGACGATCAGCATCGTTTTCATAGGGTACTTTGGCGTTCAGACATAAACGAACCTATTAAATGTTACGAGATGAATAGGTTAGTTTTTGGTACGGCATCAGCTCCGTTCTTAGCTGTTCGATGTTTATTTCAATTGGGTATTGATTGTAAATATAAAAATTCCTTAATCAGTGAAATAATTAAAAATGATTTTTATATGGATGATTGTTTGACTGGTAGCGACTCGAGTCTTGAATTAATTAAAATACAAAGAAACCTATCTCAAACTTTATCAAGTGCAGGGCTGGACTTAAGAAAGTGGTTATCGAATGATACTGATCTTTACAAAGAATTTAATGTCAATGAAAATTTGTCTTCCAGTATTTTACATATAGGTGAAAGTGAAGCTAATAAAACATTAGGTGTTCTTTGGAACTCTAATTCTGATACTATTGAATTTTCTATTTCCAATTTCAGCGAAAGTAATGTTATTACTAAACGATCAGTTTTATCACAAATATCGCAAGTTTTTGATCCACTAGGCCTTGTCGGTCCAGTAGTAGTGGTAGCAAAATTATTTATTCAATGTTTGTGGCAAGAAAAAATTAATTGGGATACGGAATTACCCAATCATTTAAAAAATGCATGGTTACATTTCTGCAATGACTTAAGGATTTTAAACTCTTTAAAGATTCCTCGACATGTTACAATAACAGAGTATGTATCTATAGAGTTACATGGCTTTTCGGATGCTAGCGAAAAGGCTTATGCAGCGTGTTTGTACATAAGATGTCAAAATAAAAATGGTATCTACGTGAGTCAATTATTATGTGCTAAATCAAGGGTAGCACCGTTAAAGAAAATTACGTTGCCGCGTTTGGAGTTATGCGCAGCCTTACTGTTGGCAAGATTAGTACATAAGGTTATAGAATCAATAAAAATTAAATTTACCAAGGTGTATCTCTGGCCAGATTCTACTATAACGTTATGTTATATTAGAGGATGTCCTAGCAAATTTAAAACATTTGTTGCGAATCGGGCGAGTGAAATACAACAATTAACAAATGTTCTTGATTGGCGACATGTACAATCAAAAGATAATCCCGCAGATTTGTTGTCACGCGGTAAGCCTGCCGCTGATTTATTATATTGTGACCTTTGGTGGTCAGGGTCGACCTGGCTTTCTGAGTCAATTTTAAATAAAACCAAAGAACCACGAGAAAATATTGAATTAGAGGTTAAGGAGGTACGAATCGTTAATTGTATAAGCGAATTTAGTGATTTCAATATTTTCTCTAGATTTTCGTCTGTATTGAAGTTGAAGCGTGTAATGGCTTATTGTCTTAGATTTATCTCAAATAGTAGGACAACCAAAAGGAACAGATATGTAAATTCACTGTCAGTTCTAGAGCTCGAAAATGCGTTAGAAAAATTAGTACAATTAGCTCAAAAACAATCATTTCCACAGGAATTTGATTTACTTAGTCAGAAAAAACAAGTTCACAAGAGAAGTTCTTTATTACCACTAAACCCATTTCTTGACAAAAAACAGATAATCAGGGTGGGGGGAAGAATTCAAAAATCTAGCGCAAGTATTGAAAGGAAACACCCCATAATTTTACCTAACAAACATATTCTTACAAGATTAATTTTAGAGTACGAGCATCAAAGGTTACACCATTGTGGCCAAACATTATTGCTTTCAAGTATTAGAGAAAAATTTTGGCCAATTTCAGGTCGAAATTTAACTAAACAAGTAGTACATAGATGTGTAATATGTTTTAGAGTAAATCCACAAGCTTCTAAATATATGATGGGAAATTTGCCATCTGAGCGAGTTAATCAATGTTTACCATTTAAAAATGTTGGGGTAGACTACGCGGGTCCCTTTCTAGTGAAGGATCGCTCTACTAGAGGGGCGAAGTTACAAAAGGCTTATGTTTGCCTCTTTATCTGTTTAGCCACTAAAGCGATTCACCTAGAATTAGTATCGGAACTTACGACACAATGTTTTTTAGCGGCACTCAGAAGATTCTGTAGTCGTCGAGGTAAACCTAGCATAATATTCTCAGATAATGCAAAAATTTTTGTAGGGGCTGAAGTTATATTAAAACAATTTTTTAATGATAATGATCAGAATATTATTCACGTAATGTCAGACGAAAATATTACATGGAAATTTATTCCAGCAAATTCGCCTAATTTTGGTGGTATATGGGAGGCGGGTGTAAAGCGAACAAAATATCACTTAAAACGCGTTTTAGGGAATGCGCACTTAACTTTTGAAGGATTCAACACAATTCTCACACAGATTGAGGCAATATTAAATTCCCGACCTTTGTGTCCCCTATCTTCCAACCCTGATGATTACCTAGCACTCACCCCGGCTCATTTTCTAATCGGACAACCCCTGACATCCATTCCAGATCCGGATGTCAGACATATTAACGAAAATCGTCTTAAATTATACCAAAGAATGCAGCAACTTGTCCAACATTTCTGGGCAAGATGGCATACAGAATATTTGTCAGAATTGCAATGCCGAGGTAAATGGCAACAAAAGACTGAACAGTATATTAAGGAGGGCGCACTAGTTTTATTAAAGGAGGATGATGCACCACCCTTAAGATGGCACCTTGCAAGAGTGGTCAAGTTACATTTTGGAAAAGATGGTGTTTTGCGGGTAGTGACTGTAAAACTGCCAGCCACCGGAAGTGAAGTGACACGTGCAATAACCAAAATATGTGTATTCCCCTTTGATAGGGACAATGTCTAGTTTACTATTTATTTTTGAATGTCTCATATCTTTTTTCCTTTGATAGGAACAATGTTTAATTTACTATTTATAAGTTATGTATCCTGTTTATTTTGAAAATGTGTTACATATTTCAAGGGGGCCGGTATGTTAAGTCCAATTTTCCGCGCGAAATAATTTTAAATTTGAATACCAAACCACAGTACCGGAAACACTTGAGAATTACGATGAGAGACGAACAATTCCGAAGTGCGAAATAAAAAAGAGATCGATATGTGTCATGTCCTCATTCGGGCTTCTTAAAAAAGCTCCCTTGAAATCGTTTTTGTATTTGTTGTAGCTAACAATAAAAGTAAAAATGCAGTTACAAGTGTTTTAATAAATACGGTCCTTCGAAATACAGCAGAATTCCAACAGTACTGTAAATTTGGTAAAAGGAGTTCCATTGAGTTAAATCGCCAGAGAAATTGGGAACATTTATTTGAGGAAGTTTAACTCTAGGGATTATTTGTGGTGCAGTTTGAACTAATATTTGCTGAGATTGCCCTCCAGTATTTTGAGGAGACAGTTCTTTGATGTATCTGCGCAATTTAGACAGTACAGAGTAATAAGGTTTTTCAAATACATCATAATCCATTATTTCATCTTTATCGAGCATAACAATCTGAGCTTGCACTTGTTTATAGTCTTGATATGCTTTAACTACATCTTCTTCACGCGATGAAAATTCAAATGTTTCCGTTTCATTTTGAGCATTTCTTTTTAACCAAAGTTCAACTCTAGTGATCACAGCTTTTTGTACATTACGTTTGTTTTAAAAGTTCAAGCTCAGCCATTGTAATAAATAAAAATACTAAGTTTTATGAGCACTTCACATAAACAACAAGATAAATAAAACAATGATAAGAAGTTTATGACAGCTAAACTCTTAAATCTAAAATCAGTTTATAATGTAGGAGAAACAAACGCCAATTTTCAGTTTTATTTGTAAAAAAAAACTCACTTTCAGGGCTGGTATATCTAAGGGGGTCGCGACATAGACCCAGTAAATGGATGAGGGGGTGACTGAGGCTAGGGGGGAAATAGTAGTCAGCTTAAGTTGGCAACACTTTTCTGACGTTCGTTTGAACGAGCATCGTGCATAATAATGTTAATATGGTACAAGTGGAATGAACCACTGTTTTCCTCGTAGTCCAATGTCGAATTAAAACTAAAAACATTTTGTACTTTTTTATATACCAAATTATGCAATTTGTTTCCACTTTATTTTAATGTTACATGAATAGGTACATGCGTTTGTGCTGTGGTAAATAAGTGTTCATGTGAAAATTATCTCTTAAACTACATTGTGATTGCACTCATCTCAAAACTGAATACTGTAAATCCAGGATTTAAATCTTTCATAGTGTTGCTTGGGATAAATTGTAAAAAAGGTGTTGGGCACTACGTTTACAACCTAAAATTGCATGAAAAACATGATAGAAGAAGGAATTTTACCTTTATGACATCCTCTTTCAACATTTTTAAGTGACTTTGTGGTTTGGTGAATGGACTGTTACCACGGTCAAAAGATTCAAAGTAAAAAAAGTGACCAAGTTCTAATAAGAATACATAACTTGAATATGAAAATGTAATTACTTGATTTAAATGTGATTTAATTAAGAGTTAAATAGAGGTTTCATATAAACAATGTTGTCGTAATTTAGAAAAAAAGTCCTGGGCTATAAAAAATGTCCAGGAGATGGTTTGTTTGACATATTTGTCAGGATATTAAAAAATAGGCAGAATACATTTTTTTTGGTAACCAGAGGAGTGCATTCAAAGAGTTTGGATTCCGTAGATTCTTGAAAACTGCGTTTCTTTGTCGGTGAAGACCTTTGCGATAACATGGCGCCCAACGTGATTTATTGAAGGTGAATTGGTGTGTTCACGACCCACGATTGACCAGCAACCTCCAAAGTAAGTTGTCGTTTAAATTTATACCGAGACAGCAGTTTTATAGGAAAAGTAGGAATCCGCTTTCTGTAATTATTTAACTGAAAATGGCGGAAAATAGTGACGATGAAATATTTTATGATTCATATGAAATATTGGAGGAAACAGGCGAGAGTGTAGTTATTCGTAGTACTTTAACAAATTTTACTAGTTCAAATTTAAATGACATACCTTGTAATCAACTCAGCAACAACTATTCAAAGCCCTTTTCAATCTCAGATAATAAAAATCTAGACTTAACATCAGCCTTTCTTACTGCTATAGAAACTATTGCTAAAAGTTTAAAGAAATCCGATGAACTCAAAATACAATTTTCTGGAAATGATATCGAAAATCCGATTTCGTTTTTGGATAAACTAGAAAAATATTTTAGTGAAAATGATATATCAGATTATCAAAAAACTGAATTTGCTGCAAAATTCCTAAAAGATAAAGCATTACAGTGGTTTGAAACTTACAGATCTATTCCTTTAACTTGGTGTATGTTTAAAAATAACTTCAAGGAACAATTTAATTCAGTCGCTTATCTTACTCAGCTTAAAGCCCAACTATACGGTGAACTACAATCCTTAAATGAGGATGTAAATATCTTTATTACAAGGAAGAGATACTTGTTTCATCGACTTTTTACAAACGCTTCTGAAGAGTTGTTGTTAAATTTACTCATAGAACAACTTATACCTGAAATACGTTCTCGAATAAGAGGAATGACTTTTGATTCTATCGAGTCTCTGACAGTAATAACAACAGCTATTGAAAGAGATTTACTGGAAGTTTCAACTTCAATAAGTTATGAGTCAGATAAAAAAAAGTATAATCAAACTTATGGCAATGGAAAAAGTAACTTTAATCGAAGCCAGGGAAGCGTCCCTCCTTCTAGATGTCGCTATTGCAATAAATGGCACTTCCACAGTGAATGCTCACAAAACCCATACAATTTAAAAAAGGAAGACGACCAGCAACAAAAAACACGAAATACAAGAGCTATACCAAAAATTCATAATACTGGGGTGTTGCCAAATGCTCATAGTAGTACGAGTTGGCAGGATGAAGCGACTGCTCTTCCTTTTCCAAAAAACTAATTAAGCATGGGGCCTGCGTCAATTCAGCATTTATGACTACACAAATAAATCAAATTAAAACTAACCTACCTAAAATTGTTATTCATTTAGGCTTAAACAAGGTCAAGGCTCTTTTAGACACAGGCTCCAATGTAAATATTATTAATTCTAATTTTTTTAATAGGGGTTATAAAACGTTACAAGTTCCACTGAAATTTGGTTGCGGAGATATTGTTACAGATACTCAAGGTTATCATGATATTACATACACGCTTTCCGAACAAAAGCTTACATCCAGATTTCTTGTAATGGAAAATTTACAAGATGATTGTATTTTGGGTTATCCTTGGTTTCTCCAGCACAAAGTTATCTTTGATACTATTAGAAATTGTATATATTTAGGTACTGAGCATAGAACAACAGTTTTTCTTTCTTTTATTTCTAATAATGAATCAGAAGTAATTCATCACTTTCCTATTAATCACTTGCTACCAGACATTCGTCAAACATATCAAGAAATTTAAAAAAAATTTAACCACTTATTTCACGATCCGGTTGAACAGTCCATAACACACACAGTTAAACATGACATTCGAATAATTAAAGACCAATGTTTCAGTATTAAACCATATCCTATAAGTGAAAGAAAAAAAAATATTCTTAATGAACAAATAGCAGAAATGCTCTCTAAAGGTGTTATTGAGCCATCATTTTCACCTTTCTCATCGTCGCCCGTAATTATTGAAAGGTCCAATAAAAAACCTAGGTTCTGTGTAGATTTTAGACGACTTAACTCTATCATAGCTGATGAAAGTGTTCAACTGCCCAAAATTAACGACACATTGAAAGAACTTGGAACGGCAAAAATTTTTTCCACTCTGGATTTGCGAAGTGGTTATTGGCAAATCGCCTTAACAGAAAGGGCAAAACCCTTGACAGCATTTAGCACTCCAGATGGAGGACACTACCAGTTTACAGTCATGCCCTTTGGTTTAAAAAATGCACCTTGTACCTTTCAAAAACTTATGATTCATGAGGTGTTTACTGGGTTTATTCATAAATTTGTAATGGTCTATCTTGATGATATAATTATTTATTCTAACACTCACGAAGATCACATTAGACACTTAAGTTTGGTATTTGAAAGATTAGCTGTACACAATCTTAAAATTTCACTTGAAAAGTGCAACTTTGTTACTAACTCACTAAATTATCTGGGTCACTGGATACAGGGAGAAATCAATGCCCCTCAACCAGATAGACTAAAACAAGTTCAAAATTTCTTAGTGCCAAAAAATAAAAAGGATATTCAGTCTTTCTTAGGAACCGTAAACTGGTTACGAGAATATATTCCTAATCTTTCTGATTTATGTGTCCCGCTTACTAATTTACTATGTCCTAAAAACAAGTGGAAGTGGGGTGAGCAAGAGCAAAAAGCATTCGAATCCATAAAATGTGCATTGGCACAACCTTTGGCGTTACACAGACCAGATCCCTTACTTCCTCTCTTTTTACAGACCGATGCCAGTGACATTGGAATCGGAGCTGTTCTTTATCAGTTAGGAGAAAATATTGAACGACGAGTAATTTCATACGCTAGTGCTCGACTTAATCGCACAGAACAAAAATATCACGTAAATGAAAAAGAATGTTTAGCTGCAGTTTGGGCCATTAAAAGATACCGACCTTACCTAGAAGACACCCATTTTACACTTGTTACCGATAGTAGGGCATTGACATGGCTAAATAAATTTTCTGATGCAAAGGCAAAATTAACGCGCTGGTCATTACTTCTATCAGAATTCTCGTTTAATATTGTACATTGTAAGGGTTCTGAGAACCAGTTACCAGATTTTCTTTCACGATTTCCTGGTGACAAGGAGATTTCTGCAGAAGTAAATGATATCGAGCGTATGCTTCTGCCTGATCATAAAAGTGTTGTCTCGGAAAATACCTTAAAGAAAATCAACATCGAAGAAACTGACAATGTTATTGTTCATAATATCGTACCTCTTGATGAATCCACTCCTTTCGAATTCGTAAAGCAACATCAACTTGATGACAAATGTTCTCAAGAGAAACGAAAATTATGGCAATCAATTCTTGAATTTGGACCTATAACTCAACAAGATGCTGAGTTCTTCGATAAATTTTACGTGGAAGATTCCATATTATACAGACATAACGGAGCGATAGAGGTAACAGAAAGTGCCAGACAAAAAATTCTTTATTATTATCATGATTCAGATTTTGCTGGTCATCCTGGACGGGATGAAACTTATCAAAAGATTAAATCACTTTATTACTGGACTGGTATGTATAAAGATATAGTAACTTATGTACAGAATTGCCTTATCTGCCGCTCAGTAAAAACCTTGAACCAGCCTAACGCTCCGTTAGAATCTCATCAACCTACAAGACCATGGGAAATGGTTAGCGTTGATGTTATGGGCCCATATAAAAGATCAAATAGTCAAAATAAGTTCATAATAGTAGTGGAAGATATTTTTACACGCTGGTTAGAAGCAATACCTGTTAGAGATTCCACCGCAAAACGCATTGTCAGATTCCTCGATGATGATATTTTTCCTAGGTTTGGATTTGCACATATATTTATCACGGACAACGGGTCGCAATTTGTTTCAAATATCTGGGATGAGTTTTGTAAAAACTATAATATAAAGCATATTAATGTTCCTATATTTCATCAAAGAGCAAATCCGGTTGAGCGTAGAAACAAGGAATTAAAAATAACCCTCAGATCATTAATTTTTAACAAAAATCCTAGAGATTGGGACAAATTTCTGCCCCGCGTCCTATATATTCTTAGGTCTCGAAGAAATGCTGCCACCGGTCTATCTCCTGCCGAAGCCTTGCTAGGATTCACACCAGCTCTACCAGGACACTGGAATCATCCGAAACTTCAAATCCCTATTGTTAATCATGGCAAAGTTCGACAACAACGCATAGAAGATATAAAGAAACGACAAAAAAAATACCAAATAAAATATACGAGAAAAAAAAGCAAACTTCGACCATTTAGAGTTGGAAATGCCGTTATGGTTAGAGAAACTAGACCAGTTTCGTGTAATGCATTCCATCCTACATGGGTAGGTCCTTGCCAAGTTACGGAAAAACATTCTGATGCTGTTTATACAGTAGTACGTGATGGTATACCTCTTAAATTTCATATTGATGATATAAGACCAGCACCAATTAACAGTCAGAAAATCTTATCAAAAAATAACGATGACATTTCTTGTAATTCCGATTTAGAGGAAGATCCTTTAGCTGACCTACTCTCCGCCTCAGAAGAAGAAGAAGAAGAAGAAGAAGAAGAAGAAGAAGAAGAAGAAGAAAATTTAGTCTTATAGACTAAGTTCAGAGGTCTATATTCCTTTAATGATAATCTCCGAAATTATAATTATTTCCAAAGTAATATCCATTTATATTAGTCCTACCGATTCCAGTTACTTATTATTATGAGTAAGACAATTTAAGTAATTTTGTTGTATCTGCAGCAATTTCTTAATTCCAAAGTTAATTTACTTTTCTCAAATTTATCCACTTCTTCCCAAGGGTCAGATGGATGAACTGACCTATCGATCATTTCATGTGTAAGACGAACGTCATAACACTTATTCCATTGTCAGACCGATGAGCTGATATATGTTCACTATTTCAATATGTCAGATGGATGGACTGACGTATTACAAACATAACCGTACCTTCCCTTTTCATAATCGATACAAAGCTACTAACAAATAATGGAAGCCTGTTTACCAGTTTCAAGTTTTGGAATTTCATTATTATCCAAAATAGAAGATAATCAAGAAAATAGACTTTTAAAATAAACCAAATTTATGAATGACCAAACCCGTCACATTATAAACCAACTTTATGCGTTGTATTAGAACTATAAATCTAAATAGGGATTCAATTCGCGTAAAGATGTACGATTAAATAAGATTTTGTATTAATGTTAAGTACTGATGTTTCATATTGTTTCAATAATGTTTTTTTTTCCATTGTCACATGTGTTGCTTTGTATTCAACGATTTATTTCTTGAAAAATATAATTTATTTTTGTAACATCCTTTAATAAAGAAGCGAAAACAAACTCAATAAATGCACTCTCGGAGAGGGGAGTGTTGTCGTAATTTAGAAAAAAAGTCCTGGGCTATAAAAAATGTCCAGGAGATGGTTTGTTTGACATATTTGTCAGGATATTAAAAAATAGGCAGAATACATTTTTTTTGGTAACCAGAGGAGTGCATTCAAAGAGTTTGGATTCCGTAGATTCTTGAAAACTGCGTTTCTTTGTCGGTGAAGACCTTTGCGATAACAACAAAGTGCTGTAAAATGTTAATAAATGCAAAACCATTATTAAAGAGAAATTAGTTATCATCAATAAGATATTTTGTAGTAGCTGGTCTCTATAAATAATAAACTTGAAAGACTGAATTAGTAGTCACTTTTACACTAGAAGTAAAAACAAAACAAAAATGTGTGGTTGAGACTAATTTATGTATTTAATAAAAACCTATTTAACATAAAAGCAGGTGTTATTTGAAATGTTTTATTTTAGTTTAATAATCTTTATAAATTGTGGGTACATTTGATCCGAATCTTGCAAATACTATAAAATGCATATGCTTCTATATGGTTAGTATTAGAATAGAAGCACAAAAGTTTTGAATAAAAATATAGATACCGAAATATTTTGCTTGATTACTAAACTTTGGATGTTTTTGTTGTAGTCTGCTGTTAACACTATTGTCCTGAAATATTAAAAAGCTAGACGAAGGTTTGTCCAACTCTTTTGTCAGCTTTGTAAATCTATGCTACTGTTATTCTGCATGCAGACATTTTTTACTGGAGATTTTCTCTAAGAACTGTATTCAGTTTCAAAATTCGGCCAGTTTTAGGAAAGTACCTCTGTTGTAAAGGTATTTCAAATCCATCCTTTGTAAGATGTAGACAACAAATACATGCTAAAATGTATAGAAAACAAATCTCAAGATATTACATTACACAAAATTATTTAAATTAACTAAAAACATACAAATGAAGTGAATAATACCTACCAACAATTTAAAAAGACCTAAAATAAATAGACTTAAGGGACTGGAGCTCTAAAAAAGGGAGCAATAATTTGTTATGCATCATCTATAAGAAAATGTCTTCATCTCTTCAATTACCTTTTAAAATAAACAAAACTAAAACAGCACAAAATTGAAAGTGATCTACTTTTCCCGACGTATTTTATGTACATCTGAGATTATAATTTATTAAATTGAAATATTTTATCCTAAAAAATATGGGCATTTTATAATGGAAATGTCATTTAAGAAATGACATTGATTTTTTTTCTTATATTGGTAAACCTGGCGACTACAAGTTGCCACGTTGCCAGATCAATGGCGACTACTATGTGACTACCAGGGCTGGTATATCTAAGGGGGTCGCGACCATTGATAAGGCAACGTAAGGATACGTCATATGCATTATTTTTGATATACAAAACTGGGACCGCACTCACTAAAATGGCGGATTTACAAGTTTTCATTGTACTATTTCTGGTTAAGTATCATTATTTGAACTATAAAAAAATTAATTTCCTTTTTTATTGACATTGAGTTAAAAGGTGGTGGAAGGCCGAGGGAATAAAAGAAGGGGGTTTAAAAGCTTAAATATGCCCGGTTTTCAGTCGAAAGGTGCTGAATAAAGTAAATGAAAGAAATAAAATATAACTGATTTAATTATCACTCAAGTGGCTATTAAGCGCTGGAGAATATATTATTTGCAAAATTGCAACTAATTAATGACCATGACATAACTAACTTGGGGCCGATTCCACCATTGGGTTTAACGAAGTTTAAAATGACATTTTTATATAAAATAAAATTTTAATCTTCAATTATTAGTTTAAACTTTAACACAATGGTGGAATTAACCCTAAAGCGTTGAAATCATTCACAGAAAAAATAAATAGTATATTTTTGGTTCACATAAGCGACAAAAGTAAACAGAGTTCGATTTATTGGATCAGTCCTCACACGTTTGCACTAGGGCACATAAATAACCTAATCTTTAATTTTTCTATGAGCCCAATGCTTTCTGGCTTTAAAGTACAAGGTCGCAACTGTCAACTAATCTAACCTTATGCATGTATGATTGAAAGTCAGACAAGAATCTGAAGATAAAGTTGAAGTCTCAATCATAGTTAAAGTCACAGATGAAGTTAAAGTTAACAGTAAAAGAGTTGAAATTGTAGGCTGGTGATAAAGAGAGGCCAACATCTAGGTAATAAATGTTTGACGAGTTAGGAAAAGTATCCACTGTAAGTGCTTTTCTTAACCACTAAGGTAAAAACCAGAATATTTCCTAATACACAATTTCTTCGCTAGGCAAAATAAGAAATACATTTGTGAGAGTACTTCCCAAGTGTTTTTTCAAAAGTTCTAAGAACAAAATTGACGAAAATGGCCTAATCCAAGTTCAAATTCTAAAAACTTGAACATTAAAGATAAGTATCTTACTGTAAAACAAGTAAAACACCGTTGTGCAAATAATGTGTGCTGTGATTAAATAAAAGTGTACAAAGAATAAAGTTTTAATATTTTCTTATCCATATCTATGTATGATATTTATTTTTAATACTAATCAAACGGTTATGATTTTGTTGCTAGTCTCATTAAAAAAGACTAAGTGAGTATTGATGTTAAATATTTATTATTATAAGAATTTATACACAGTATGTTGATAATGTGCACTGTACAAACTTAAATATATTCCTGAATTCATTTCAAGCATTAAAAAATGTCCTATGAACGAATATCAAATTCTACATAGTTACGAAGCTAAAAGAGTTTAAATATCAAAAGATGTATTAACATAGTATGCCATGTGTTTGAATATGTCAAAACACAGCACTGAATGTTTGGTGCCTTGGAACTTGTCGGTATGGAAATCGTCACTGATACTCCATACAAGCAGCTCGCAAATATTCATGACAACATCATTAAAGGTACACTATGTTGGCATATTATTAATTCAAAAACAGCAAAGGCGTGTGCAAATTTAAATTTATCATAAAAAGGAAAAGTAGTTGACAAGTGTAGTACTGAGTAGCCAACTGACGTTTATAATTATTGTTGATAAACAACCAAAAGTTTTGATAATGTGATATTTAAGTTTGTATAGTACGTCTTGCTACATCCTGTATATGTAACTGATCATTTTAGAGATGTAAAAAATGTAATCTGGACAGCTACAGCTCAAATAAACAAACGCAGATGTAGTAGATGTGTCCAATGTAAATAAACAAATGCATAAGACCTAAAAAATGCATCAGATATGGATATTCTAACGCAGCAATAGTTAGTAGGTTTTTGACAGTGACACCTATGAAGATCAGTATTGTGGCAGTACCAGGGTGCATCGACGATGTTCCTTAATACTTTATTCTGGAAACGTTGAATAACTTCGATGTCACTTTTACTGGCACACCCCCAAAGCTGGCGATTCGCTTAATTTTCACCAATTCCTTTAAACGCACTAATCTGAAATAAATTATAGGTAATTAAAAAGGTATATTAATATTGTTTTAAATGAACTATAATAAAACAAACAATACTCATGCATACACAAAACATGAAGCTCTACTTTTCAATTAGCTATAAAACTAATAAATAAAATTGGTGGATGGACAGCAAATGTAGGTTATATTTAAATAGAAATAAGAATATAAAATGCCTATAAATTAAATTTGATAAACGAAATGGCGTACGATTAATGTACTTCTCAAGAAAATGCTTGAAACATATACTGCTAAATTTAGAAGGTTACCAATTATACTTGTTGACAAACTGTATCCACGCGCTACGTTTTATAGGATTTTTTGGAAATCTATAAATATTATTTCGTATGAAAAAGTATTATTCCAATATAGGTAGGCCCAAAAATTGATAGATGATTTTTTTTGCATTTTTAAAAGCATACTTTTACACATTTTATACAAACCTGTCATAATACTGTCCTGTATAATATTTATACTTTTGATACTAACCTATGAAACGTTATTCCAGTCGATTTTTCACAAAAACGTCTATCGCTAGAGCAGGAACGTATAACACAGCAAGGCATTATATACTTTATAAGTTTGTAACACTCAAAATTTGCTCAAACACAAATTAAAGTCAAATTTAATTACACTACACAAATGACACTAAAAATATAACCTATAAAATTTGACAATTTGCACTCACAGTAATGGCGGACCGGTCCCACTTTTCGCTTACGCATGTCGTATCCCTAGGTTGCCAGATCAATGGTCGCGACATAGGAGTCCATTTTGGACGCCATTTTTTTCGAAATAGTAGTCACCATTGATCTGGCAACCTAGGGATACGACATGCGTAAACGAAAAGTGGGACCGGTCCGCCATTACTGTGAGTGCAAATTGTCAAATTTTATAGGTTATATTTTTAGTGTCATTTGTGTAATTAAATTTGAATTTAATTTGTGTTTGAGCAAATTTTGAGTGTTAAAAACTTATAAAGTATATAATGCCTTGCTGTGTTATATGTTCCTGCTCTAGCGATAGACGTTTTTATGAAAAATCGACTGGAATAACGTTTTATAGGTTAGTATCAAAATTATAAATATTATACAGGACAGTATTATGACAGGTTTGTATAAAATGTGTAAAAGTATGCTTTTAAAAATGCAAAAAAATCATCTATCAACTTTTGGGCCCACGTATATTGGAATAAATACTTTTTCATACGAAATAATATTTATAGATTTCCAAAAAAATCCTGAAAAACGTATCGCGTGAATACAGTTTGTCAAGAAGCATAATTGGGAACCTTCTAAATTCAGCTGTATATGTTCCAAGCATTTTCTTGAGAAGTACATTAATCGTACGCTATTTCGTTTATCAAATTTATAGGCATTTTATATATTCTTATTTCTATTTAAATATAACCTACATTTGCGGTCCTTCCACCAATTTTATTTATTAGTTCTACAGCTGATTGAAAAGTAGAGCTTCATGTTTTGTGTATGCATGAGTATTGTTTGTTTTATTATAGTCAATTTAAAACAATATTAATATACCTTTTTAATTACCTATAATTTGTTTCAGATTAGTGCGTTTAAAGGAATTGGTGAAAATGAAGCGATTCGCCAGCTTTGGGGATGTGCCAGTAAAAAAGACATCGAAGTTATTCAACGTTTCCAGAATAAAGTATTAAGGAACATCGTCGATGCACTATGGTACTGCCACAATACTGATCTTCATAGGAACCTTAAGTGGAGACTGTTGAAAATACAATACAAACATTTGCCAGTAGTCACCAACAACAACTGCTCCAACATGGAAACCTCGAGATTATCCAGCTCCTGAACAAGCGACGATTTCCATACCGACAAGTTCCAAAGCACCAAACATTCAGTGCTGTCTTTCGACATATTGGAACACATGGCATACTGTGTTAATATATCTTTTGATATTTAAACTATTGCAGCTTGGTAACCATGTAGAATTGGATATTTGTTCATAGGACATTTTATGCTTGAAATGAATTCAGGAATATAATATTTAAGTTTGTACAGTGCATATTATGAACACACTGTATTTAAGTTCTAATAATAATAAAAATATTTTCTAATGCCTTGGTATGATTTTCCACTTGACCCTTCACTGTTGGGTTCTAATAATTAACAGTGCTGTTCCTGAAATGGCGCTGGGAAACAGTAACAAAGCCTACACAGAACACAATTATTAAGAATTTAAACACAAGCTTGAGACTGGCATATTAGGTATATACACCTTGGCCATAAGTCGAAAAAAAAAAATAACATTAGTCTTTTTTTAATGAGACTAGCAATAAAATCAAAACCGTTTGTCTAGTATTAAAAATAAATATCACTCATAGATATGGATAAGAAAATATTAAAACTTTATTCCTTGTACACTTTTATTTAATCACAGCACACATTATTTGCATTTACAATATTTGCTTGACGTTCATATGCCCCAGTCTGTTTTGTTCACCTTTTCTAGTAGCCTTTTCTGCTAAACTCTAGTCTCTGTTCTACCTCCACCTAGGTAATGAATTATTCAACCATTTAGTCAACAACGGGGTTTTACTTGTTTTACAGTAAGATACTTATCTTTAATGTTCAAGTTTTGGAATTTGAACTTGGATTAGGCCATTTTCGTCAATTTTGTCCTTAGAGCTTTTGGAAAAACACTTGGGAAGTACTCTCACAAATTTATTTCTTATTTTGCCTAGCGAAGAAATTGTGTATTAGAAAATATTCTGGTTTTCACCTTAGTGGTTGAGAAAAGCACAGTGGATACTTTTCCTAACTCAATAAACATTTATTACCTAGCTGTTGGCCTCCCTTTATCACCATCCTACAATTTCAACTCTTTTGCTGTTAACTTTAACTTCATCTGTGACTTTAATTATGATTGAGACTTAAACTTTATCTTCACATTCTTTGTCTGACTTTCAATTATACATGCATGATTATTGTGCATAGACCAATTAAATTGGACCGGCACGCTTGTGGTGCATGTTGTGTGTTATTAGGGTAGGCCTTTACATAAGTAGCCATAATCTCTGCAGATGGTAAGAAGCCCAGCTCAAACCAACTACCATACTATCGTCATTGGATCTATAGGTCTCAAGTAAGATCACTTCATATTTTACATTTGTTAGAAGTGCACCTGCACACCGCTGGTTGTGGCTTCGCTGATTTACTGAATGTCTTGCATGAAGATATACACCTTTCAGTCTGAATCTACAAAAGTACCAAGACCAAGTAAGATTAATACACATTTTGATTTCCTGAATAGTGCATCTACCTACACAGAGATTGCTTATTAGCCATTTTCCGCGAGCCTTGCATTAAGTTTCATATCTGATTATTGAGCTTTTAGTGTATGAACATTTGTCCTTAATTTCGAGAAAGCTGTTAATTAAAGATTCTTCCTCCATGGTTAGATTACTTGACATTTGCGACCTTGTACTTTCCGATAAAGACAGAAGCATTGGGCTCATAGAAAAACGAAAAACTAAAGATTGAGCTATTTATGTGCCCTAGTGCAAACGTGTGACGACTGATCCAATAAATCGAACTCTGTTTACTTTTGTCGCTTATGTGAACCAAAAATGTACTATTTATTTTTTCTGTGAATGATTTCAACGCTTTAGGGTTAATTCCACCATTGTGTTAAAGTTTAAACTATTAATTGAAGATTAAAATTAAATTTTATGTAAAAATGTCATTTTAAACTTCGTTAAACCCAATGGTGGAATCGGCCCCAAGTTAGTTATATGATGGTCATTGATTAGTTGCAATTTTGCAAATAATATATTCTCCAGCGCTTAATAGCCACTTGAGTGATAATTAAATCAGTTATACTTTATTTCTTTCATTTACTTTATTCAGCACCTTTCGGCTGAAAACCGGGCATATTTAAGCTTTTAAACCCCCTTCTTTTATAACCTCGGCCTTCCACTACCTTTTAAGTCAATGTCAATAAAAAGGAAATTAATTTTTTTATAGTTCAAATAATGATATTTAACCAGAAATAGTACAATAAAAACTTGTAAATCCGGTTCTGCTCTTCCGCCATTTTAGTGAGTGCAAAAGCCACGCCTACCGGTCCCACTTTTGTATATCAAAAATAATACATATGACGTATCCTTACGTTGCCTTATCAATGGTAGTCACATAGTAGTCGCCATTGATCTGGCAACGTGGCAACTTGTAGTCGCCAGGTTTACCAATATAAGAAAAAAAATCAATGTCATTTCTTAAATGACATTTCCATTATAAAATGCCCATATTTTTTAGGAAAAAATATTTCAATTTAATAAATTATTAATCTCAGATGTACATAAAATACGTCGGGAAAAGTAGATCACTTTCAATTTTGTGCTGTTTTAGTTTTGTTTATTTTAAAAGGTAATTGAAAAGATGAAGACAATTTTCTTATAGATGATGCATAACAAATTATTGCTCAAGAGAATGTCATAAAGGTAAAATTCCTTCTTCTATCATGTTTTTCATGCAATTTTAGGTTGTAAACGTTTTGTCCAACACCTTTTTTACAATTTATCCCAAGCAACACTATGAAAGATTTAAATCCTGGATTTACAGCATTCAGTTTTGAGATGAGTGCAATCACAATGTAGTTTAAGAGATAATTTTCACATGAACACTTATTTACCACAGCACAAACGCATGTACCTATTCATGTAACATTAAAATGAAGTGGAAACAAATTGCATAATTTGGTATATAAAAAAGTATAAAATGTTTTTAGTTTTAATTCGACATTGGACTACGAGGAAAACAGTGGTTCATTCCACTTGTACCATATTAACATTATTATGCACGATGCTCGTTCAAACGAACGTCAGAAAAGTGTTGCCAACTTAAGCTGACTACTATTTCCCCCCTAGCCTCAGTCACCCCCTCATCCATTTACTGGATCTATGTCGCAACCCCCTTAGATATACCAGCCCTGGTGACTACTATTTCGAAAAAAAAATGGCGTATAAAATGGACTCCTATGTCGCGACCCCCTTAGATATACCAGCCCTGCTCACTTTATAATTGTTTATTTACGAGATGTCAAAAGATAAATACCTTGAAACAATTGACAGTTGTCAATTACCTGTCTTGTCTTCAGTTTTCTTCTTTTTTAAGAACACCGACTTCTAGGCTAGAGAGTAGAGTTGGCTGCCTAGTTGAGTTGAGAGCACAGAACACGTTGAGAGCATAGAACACGTCACGGGGGTTTAAATCATATGCAAAATATGCCAACCTGTTTACTGCGCAGACCACCCGGCGCTTGGGTGCTCTGAAGTCCGTTTTACAATAACCAAATTGTATTAAAATGTAAAGCACACTGAATAATTTAATAACATCTGGCTCAGTAACACAAAAAAGTATTATTTCAACAATTTTAATTTATATAATAAACCAAATTAAAAAATCATGCCTTCACTTAGTTATTTGTACAATGTTAACCTGTCTTTATGTCCGCTACATGCCTGCTGGCTCCCCCCCCCCGTGTGACCGCTGCCACGGTGACGCGCGCGCTAACAACAAAAAGTAAACAAAAAAACAATATGGTTATGGTTGCCGCCGACGAAAACATGTGAGTGAGAGTATTTTTTATTAATTTTAGTTTTAGATATAAGTTATTTAGGATTATTTAAAATTAAGTAAAGGTATTTTGATGCTTTAACTAGAGAAAATACATAATTTCCCGAGGGGCAAACCGCTGAGGAAGTCTGGTGTACAGACTCAAGAAAGTCCCTTGGAAATAAATGAAAGTCCATGGAAGTTCTTTGAAGTTAGTGAGAAGTCTTGAAAGTCAGGATGAAGTCCATAGAAGTCACGATGAAGTCAATGGAAGTCATGATGAAATCCATGTAAGTCAGGAAGAAGTACATGGAAGTCAGGGTGAAGTCCATGGAAGTCATGATGAAGTATATAGAAGTCATGTGAAGTCTATTAAGATTTCCTGAAAGTGCACATGCGCCTCGGTCATCAGGTGACTAAAATTATGTGGTGCCATGGGCGTACGCAGAAAATTATTATTTAAGTATATTATATATATATATATATATACATACACTAAGGAAAAACCAAATATAGAAGGGAGCACAGTAATTTAAACAAAATTGACCTTATTTTAATATTATATCTTTATCAAAGAAGAGGATATGTATTTATTTAACTATAAATAATTACTCCTAATACTTATTGTATAACTATACCTAACATAAATTTTTGTAGGTACCTCTTACTCAATTTATTTTGCTTTAATACGAGAAGAATTGTTTACATCAAAAAAAAATTATTAATTTCCAAAGTCTAAAGGTACAGAACAGAACAACTTTAAAGTGAAACACAATCGATATACAGGGTATCAACCTGAAATCTTGCCACCTATAATATGCAGGGTACCTGCAAAAGGTACGAGTATTTACAAAAACATACCACATAGGTCCCTTTACACTACAGGTCATTAAGAAATAAGCCAAGCTTAAAATTACATTTTTCCATTAACAATGTCATTTTAACCTTCGCTTATTTTTTAATTACTAGTGGTGCGAATGGCTCTTATTTCTTGAACCAAAATAAGGCGATTTAAGTAAACTTACCTCAGTACAAAGTTCGTTTCTCCTTTATAATTTTAAAACGGCTCATTCGATTCTTCTTAAATTTGTTATGTTGACAGTTTTATTTGAAAAAAAAAATGTATCAAAATTATTCACTAATATTAATCCATTGGCGTAGAACTTGAGTTAAATTTACTTAAATCGGCTTATTTTGGTCCAAGGAATCTGTAGTATGTTTTTGTAAAGACCTTTAATAGACCTTTAATAATCCTTCCAGTAAATAGTATGAAAAATCGAAAAGACATGGTAATCTTATTTTCAAAGGGGACACTTTTAATGAATATTTTTAGCCTTCATGGTTTAAACCCCTAGAATTTATAAAATTCAGCAACATGACTATTCATTGGGGTAATTTTTATTTAAGTGCCCTCTAGCCGGTTAAAAAAACTTACGTATTGTAAAGTGTGGCACTTTATTTGAAAGCTATTTTGATTAGGAATTTAATTCACAATATAACATAACATATTTTTTTTAATATTACCTACATGAACTCTAATAATTGAAAAATCGTGCAGATTTCTAACGTTCGGACATACAAATTATAATCTCAATGAACTAAAATAATAAATTTACGCTATACATAAATCACTAATAAAAATATCGTTCAAATGAAGTGTCACACTTTACAAAACGTAATAGTTTTTTATCCATTTAGAGGGCGCAATTAATAGTCATATTGTTGAATTCTCCATAAAATTACCATTCAAATGAAGGACAGACACATACTCTGACCAAATGAAAAAATCGTCGGCTTCGGTATGGTTATAACCTCCCACTTTAGCATGCCGGAGTTTCGATTGACAATAGACGTTACTTTTAGTGTCGCCTTATATAATTTATTATTAATTGAATGATCACATTTTGTCAATTTTGTTTAAAATAAAGTTCTGCTGTATCTATTTTAAAAAAATAAGTAAGGATAAATACAACGTTTATTTTAGCTAAAAAGTGTAAGTGGCCTCTTTTTATATACACCCTCTGAGTGTAAACCCTTAGTTGTGATAATCAGAAACCTAGCGGTTCTGTTAATTTCACATCCTCATCTACGTAGACGTGGACTTTGTAATATACCCTTCCAAATAACTTAATATCTTTTAGACTTTAGGGTCTATGATGGTTTAAGCCTTGAATTATCAAACTGATCAAATAAAACAGAATTAAACGAAGCAATCCTTTAGTTATTTATATTGTTCTGCTGAAAGTTTGTGGAAGTCACTGGAAGTAATCCTGAAGTCAGGTGAAGTCATCTGGAAGTCAGTTGAAGTCATCTGGAAGTCAGGTTAGTCAGTGGAAGTCATTTGGAAGTCATTGGAGTCATGTTTAAATCAGAGGAAGTCATCTGGAAGTCCAAGAAAGTCCATAGAAGTCCGTAGAAGTCCACGGAAAGTAAGTAGAAGGCATGGAAGTTTGGAAGTCCGGTGTACAAAATTTTGGTAGCGATTTACCCCTCGTAATTTCCAAATCAAAGAAAGAATGGTGCCACATTTTAAACATTTCATGTGAAACCAATCATGAATTATGAGATAATTTTGATACGAAATCGATTACAAACACAAATTGTTCAAGACTAAGACTGATAAGATTTGCTTGCTTAGCACCCTCAAAACCAGATACACCAAAGATAATAATACTTAGTAATGTTGTTATCACACCTCCAGATTACCTGTGTTACATTCCAATAATATAGAAGATCAAAATTTCAAAAACGGTCAGTCATCAATTGAATTTGAATCTTACATAAGGAACAACGTTTCGATAATGGATTTTTAAATAAATTTTATAGAAAACAGAAAAGTAAAATTTGCAAATTAAAAAATGCCCTATAATTCCTAATGTGACGTTTAAACTGCAGTCAAAATTTCAGAATCAAAGATATTTCAACAATTTAATTCAAAACTATTATAATGTAGGTTTGTTCAGGTTTCTTTAAAACTCGATGCAAACTGTCCGAGAACCAGTGAAACAGTTTAATTCCAATTTATTTGTCGGATACAACTATTAAACTGTCCACTGGTCAACTAGTCTTCTGATAGTTCTCAATGTATTTTTGAAGAACCCGGACAGACCTAGTATGAGAGATGTGGCAATATTTTAAGACCAAAAAGATAAACAAAATGATTGAAGTTACTGCATTTAATTTTTTTTCTGTTTCAGTTTATATGGATGGTTGCCTTTTATCTTATTTCCCAAGATTCAACAAGAATATTTTTGTTATTTAGAAAATTAGTTTTTTCAAATCAAGTACATGAATTATTTGCAATTTCTGATATTCATTATTTTAACCGAAGATAGTTAACGTACACCTAAATAATAATGTGATATTTCTGATATTAGAGTAACTTTCTTAAAGATAATAAATATTTGGAGATAATTTATAATACTAGAATGTTTTTAAGTCAAACTCATTAGATAATCTTTAGAGAATAACATTTTCGTGAAATTAGGAGTATTTTTTATAGAAACTAGTAAACATTTGTAAAAATAGATTGTACTTTGTATCGAAATAAACTAATATATACAAATAATGATGGTAGGCCGGGTTATCCGGGTTTTACTCACCTGCAAATAATATGGCACTAGCGGTTATCTTTAAGTCAGCCCAGAGTGCCATAGCAAATAATAATAACTATTCTTGCCACTCACAAGCTCTTCTTGGGGTTTAACTCATGTAGGTTGAAGTGTAGGAAAATCTATTATTATTGTTGTATTACCATTAATTTAATTTATTTTTCTTGGGAATTTTTAGTAAATATAATTATATAAAAGTTTGTATGGTATTTATTTTACCCCTCATAGGTATTTGTCATAGAATTTTACATTTTTATTGGCATTTCATAATTGTAACAAACAGCTAATAAAAAAGCAAAATTTTAAATATAATTAAGAGGAGAAAAATTTACTTTAGCAATTATCTTTTTCTAACCAATACGAAATAGAGCTATGGACATTTCTAGTTTATTTTTAATTTTTAGTGAATGAATAATATGTACATTCAGGTAAAAGTGAAATATTTGTTTCTCTGGAGCCACTATTCCGAAATCTGATTTATTTTCTCAAAAATTGAGAAAGTCTATGAAACAAAATTTTGCGATTTTTGCCTTCAAAATTGATCAAATTTTAAAAAAGTGGCTCCAGAGGAACGAACGTCTACCTTCACTTACATGTTTTTCTTTCACTAAAAATGAAAAAAATTAACTGAAATTTCGGATGCCTATATTTCGTATTAGATGGAAAATAATAATTGTTAAAATAAATGCTCCTCTTAATGGATGTAAAATAAGCCCGCCAATTTTCAAATTAAATATGGTATTACGGGCAACTGCATTACCAACAGAGTAATGATTGAACAGCTAATATTGCAGGTAACTATATTACCGACAGAGTAGGATTAGTTGAACCACCCGATTCCACAGGTCGCTGCAAGCAAACTTGTTGCCAAATTTCTATAAAGATACGGCAACTCTTAATAATCTTTCCTCCATGGAACACGTTGAGAGTGTGCGGCTAACACAGTAGACGCAGAGAAGAATTCAACAAACTGACAGATAGCACAACGCTTATTTTTGGAGGGAAATCTTCTACACTTGGCGGGATATTTAAAATTTCTTACTTTTCTTGGAGAACTTTTCCATAGAATTCCACTTCTTTCACATAATTGTCACTACACAGGAGCGATATCCGGCTTTGAAGGTACAAATTTGTAATGATTACAACTTAAAGAGGCCCCAAAACCTTTTTTTGGGGCACAACTGTATTTCCTGCGCTGGTGGAATTATAAAAGAAAACACAAATTTGGTTAATTTCACTTCATTTGAAAACAGTTAAACATTACACTTCAGATTAACACAGTAGATCTTAAACATTTTAAAGTATATTGATTTTACAAAGGCGAGATGATTCCTGAAGGGACCACCTTCCTTCACAGAAAGATACAGACGCAATCTTAGCAGTGGTTGAGCGCCAACTGCGCGATGACTTTACAAGTGACAATATGTCATAAAGCCATAGGCAATTTTTTGCGTTACATATATTACAAAAGAAGTACCATCAAGGAACTGTCAAAAACTATAAAATATTATTATTAATAGTTCAATATTATAAATTGAACACAACTTAACAATACTTTGAGTATCCCTTATATTTATATTTAATTAGGTATTTTGTACAGAGTCTACATTACCAGAATATTTAACTTAATTTGTTTATTAATATTAACTTATAAGATTGAATCTGAACCTAAGATTCTTGTGAATTTTCTATAACGTAGGAGATAGATATGCTCCTCTAGTATTAGGTATCAAAACTTGACTTTCTTTTTGTATTTAACAAGCATATTTGTTTTTGATTTATTAATGTCCTTCAGTCATTGAAATACTGAGGCTTGTTAAACAATTTAATATAGAACTCATATTTTTCCCTATGCGTAACTGATGCAGTTCTATCTTTAAATTTTTATGTATCTTTAAAAAAGTTATTTTGTATATAGATATCCTCCATAGATTTTTTCATTAATAAATTGAGTTTATTGAATAATAGTTTGATTTTCCCCTCTTGTCACTGATTTAGTTGTCCAGTTAAGACATCTCTTTAGATATAAGCAGTGATGTAAAATTACCGTAATTAATATTTTTGGTAATTTACGGTGGTAAATTACGGGTTTTAATTACCAAAATTAATTACCATAGTAATGAATTTGTGTCGTACTGTGGTAATTTACCGTAATATATTTTATGCACATACATGACTAATAATGACTTCAAAATGAAATTTAGGTGTGTGTGTGTGTGTGTCAAACATAGAATTGTTT